>CATOUR010000029.1:9375000-10000000 GCA_951848785.1 Callosobruchus maculatus
CCGAATAAAATATTCAGTTTCGCTCGGGAATATACAATATGTCAATGGTCAATGTACAGATTAGAGTGAAACAATAACTTGTTAATTTGACGGACCAATGAATTAATTGAGAAATACTTTCGGATGCAAATAGTTATGTTGATTAATATGGTCATAAGCTTCACCTGGAAATTGTTCTAAATAAATCAATGATCTAAGCTTTAAGGCAAAATAGGCGGAAGCTGATGTCGCATGACAAACCACATAATTGGAATATGACGTTTTGACTACTGCTGTAGCCTTCATCAATATTGTGCTGTTTGATAAAAAAAATTCTCAATAAGTAGCACGGCTTGACCCCTGTGCCAGAAAACATCTTTTCTTTTACTTCCCTCACCGATAAGTGAGAGGAGTATTGAGATCAATACGCTTTATGACGTCTACATATAATGAAGATCCACGTCACTCATTTCCATCGGTCTGTCTTGGTCTATCTGTCTGTCGGTCTGTTAGCGTGTTTCTACCCTCGTGATCTCAGTAACCGCTGCATGGATTCTGATGAAATTTGGGCAGCAATATGCTGTGATGTCGTAGTAGGTAATGTTGCTATAATTCTGAAAATCAGTGCATGAGCGGCGGAGTAATAAGCAAAAAACAAATAATTTCCCAATCTTCGTTTTTAGGCGTTTTAGGGGTTCCTGGTCATTTTCTTTTTTTTTCAGTGGGGGTTGTTTGGTGGGGGGGAGGTTGGAAACTGAAAAATTTGTCGTATTTATAATAGGCTATCCATTGACCTGTAGAAGAAAGACCTAGCGGCATAATACATTTGTTTAGGTCAATTCGAACATTGCCTTGCCTATGAATTTGTGGTTCTTGGGTTTTTAGGCGGGCGTCGTTTAGCGTTAAGGCTTGACGTTTCGTCACCACGATTGGATGGCATCTTCAGAAGCTATTTCACTTCGGCGACTTCCAAAATACTGACGGCTGGAGGATCTGCACCTGTATTTATACCTGTTAACTGTGACGTGACCCAACCATGTAGCGTTGGTAGCTCTGCCCCCCCTGCGATATGGCAGATCCTGTATCAACCGGACATGGGTACCCATCCTAAAGGACCTATAGTAATATTTGCTTGCTTAAGGTGAATTGTAGATAACGAAAATATAATCGCGAAAATTTTCTATTTATTTGTGATCATATATTTTTTGGCGTTTCTAATGTCTCTATCATGAAGGTCCTATGTCATTCATTTGCATCGGTCTGCCTGTCTGTCTGTTGCCATTTACGACCGAACAGACAAGCTTTACCTATACATAGTATTTCCTACACTTCTTAAAGTAGCGTGTATCAATTATTTCGCGAACATCTGAAAATATTCTCAAGCATCAAAATGAGGGTAGGATGTTTTATTAAAAACGAAATACACAACTTTCCAAAATTATAATCGTACTAAAAGTGTTTGTGTTAAGGGTGCTAAATAAATAAGACCCCGTTTTAGTAGAATACGGGTTATATGATAGCTTATCATATTTAGCTCTTCATTCTTTATTAACGAGTACAGCTTCTCACTCAAATTCCATTAGGCGGGTGACAGGGAAACATAGCGTTTCAGTAACTTCACCCTTTCCCCTTTGTTCTTTCTCAGGCGAAAACTTCGTTGACAGCAGAGACAAGGAAAGAAGGGCGAAACTCTGAATAAATCATATATTATATGGAAAAGCCGCGCGAGCAAGACGTGCCATGTTTTTCGACGTTCTCTCTAGCCCCCTTCCCCTATTTCCGTCTCCCGGTACCACAGGCATTTTTAATAAAAATGAGATGCGAATAAGACACCGTCGCGGCAGTTTCTGTCATCGTGGCGTCGCTTATACTGCTTTGGTGGTAAGACAAGGTAAGACATGCCGACATGACGCTTAACGCCGCAACCGTGAAGTGAAAAAGCAAAAAGCCTAACTACTCGTGCGGGTGTTCCAGTTGCATCGACTCTTTTTTTATTAAATTGCTTTACCTCAGCGTTCGTAGGTTAGGCGGTTGATGGAGGGAAACATCGACGAACACAGGAACAAATATATTGAAGAACTGAATATACACAATAAATTACAAAGCAAAACGCGAGTTGAATGACCCGGCAGCAGATGGTAGGGCGAGACAATCAACCACACACCTCTGATCTCTATCGCAGTCAGTTCGACACCCCTCAATTTCTAGTCTTCCAGTCACTTCTTAGCACACTTTTCATACTAATTAGGCCGCTTTTTGATTTGTCGGTGCGGGAGCGGCGCGGATTCGGTTCGCTCGGTATACGCAGTACCGAAAGCTTGCCGAGCACCTATATTTCAATACGCGTTTTCTGATTGACGTGGAAAGTGCGGGCGCGGAGAGGGATGGTTTCATTTTACCGTCAATCGGGACGCGTGTCCAGGAGCCGGTCGGCATTTGCTGCAATAATACTCTTGATATGTCATATGAAGAACTGTAATCAACTGTTTTACATTTGTTATAATAAAAATATTCTTGATTTGTCCTATTATTAAGAACTTTAATGAACTGTTTTTTTTTTCTTTTATAATATTAAACACAATGCCGTCAGTATACGCAAAATATAAAATCCTAGAATTTCGTATGGTGACGGTATTGGCTTTAAATGATTGTAATATATCAATAACTGTAAATAACTTCGAACTAAAATGAGACCTTTTAATTACCGCTTACCTTAAAGTAATAAGTAATCTTTCATCAGCAGTCACGCATTCTCTAAATCTTGTACGTTGCTTTGTTAACACTGGTGATAACAAATTCAAAAGCTCTTCGTACGTTTTTTTTGACTTTCTATACATCGATAAACATTTTTGGTCGTCTTGGGAAAGTTCTTGAGCCGCAACAAAAAGTCGACGATTAAGTTCTTCTCGATGTAAGGATGACGCCAATAACGTTTTCTTTTTTTACGTAGACGATATAAATAACACAATAAAATATCTTCATCGCTTGAAGACGACATTTTCGTAGGACGCTCAAAGCGATACTGCAGGATTTTTTACTGAGAATATACAGATAGGTGAGTCACTGAAGGCAGTGCGGAATCGTTTCGGTGCCGAGCTAACAGATCCTGTGCCGCTCCCGCACCGACAAATCAGAAAGCGGCCTAACTCTAAGTGGCCCACTACACCGTATTGGATTTCCCCAAAATTTAGCCGCATCAGACAAAAATAGTCTTTGCTTCTCACACCATAGATGAAAACTGTAATAACGAAAATTTTCGATTCTGACGTTTCGGCCATGTCAATGAAGTTTATCTTCAGGTATACACACATAACAAGAACTTCTCAATTAAGAATTCGTAACGTGCCAACCGTTACATGTGTAAATATATTTTATTTGTTATTTTCTTCGGCAATTTACATATATCTCCTTACTAACAAATTCTGTGAGTACCGCAACTTGTTGTCGGTGCTCTATCTCGAATTCTAGTAACCACTCCTTTCGGGCAGATGGCGCCTCTGTTGTCATTTTATTGATTATCTGCAAATTTTGTGCAAATATATGTATATGTAATTATTGTAACGGGGCCTGTCGATAATTATTTATGTCTAATTTGTAACAATTTTGTCGTACTATTCGATTTTGTTATTCGATGCCCACGCACATGCTCGAATTTTGTTTACTGAGGTTCCCCATTGTTTCAGGGAACAACATTTTTTGAGGTCTAAATTTGCTCTCCACCACCATGAGATTGAGGCTCTAAACCTCTGCCCTTGAGCCATGAGGCACAACATGTGGACCCTGGAGTTAGTTACCGCAGACTACTGCTTGGGGGTAGGATGTCTCCAGGAATGGGTAAGACGTCCTGGGGGCACCCACCATCTTCGTGCCCCAGCAGGTGTAGATAACCACCTACTGCTGATAATCTGGGATACGACAGTCTGACACTTTGGATTTATCTGGTAGTCTTGTTTTCAATTTATTTAGTTCCTTTTAAAAAGTCAACTTTGAACTTAAGTGTGTAATAATTTCATGTAATAGTTAATATACAATTATGTATCAAACCATCATTCCTTTAAAATTATATATAAATCGTTTAGTCAAGTTTTGTAACGCATAGGGGCACCCCAATTGACATCTTACATTTTTACAGTAAATATCAGTTCTATTAGGCCTTTAAAAAGAACAGCTGAGCACAGTAGTGATGTAACGAATATTCGCATTCGCGGATATTCGTATTCGCGGATATTCGCATATTTTTACATATTCGCATTTGCGAAGTTACTCCGAATATTTTGCGAATAAATTTTGTTAAATGTAATAGTTGGTTAATAAAACAAAATCCATTCATTTCTTAAGTTATTTAATGTAAAAAAGTAACTTAAACTTATCACTTGATGTCATTTATTTATTTAACTTTGGCCAGTGAAACTTAACAATTAAATTTTCATAAAAATTTAACAAACTAAAATAGATACTAATGCAATGTAAAAAAACAAAAATAATTCCTCTCTGAATTTTTACTGAAGTTTTAATGTTATAATTATCTTAATAACAATGTCTTTATTTCCCAATAAAAATTACAATTCAAAAAAAATAGCAGAAGAAAGAATGTGGAGCGAAATTCAGAATGTACTAATAAATTACTTGTCTAAAGTAGACACCGACAAATACAAATATAAAAAATACACAATAAAGTAAACAAAACCAGAAATAATGATATAGAATAAATAAAATATAAATATAATTATTTTACATAAGAGTTGACACTTGAAGCACACAAAAATAAAATAAAATCTTTTATTTTAATAAGCATAAAACTGAATATTCGTATTCGCGAATGTTGGCAGCAGTTATTCGCATTCGCATACAGTAAAGTTAGAGTAAAGTTAAGTGAGCTGGGATTATCTGATATTTTGTGTAAAACGTATGCGCCTATTGTGTATCAATTCAACATACACATGACAGATATATTTTCATAGTATTCACAGTCGCCATAAGTATTCGGTTTGCTATTGTCTGTTGGTAGTGTCAAAAAAAATTATATTTATTGCCTTGGCACGTCCCTATCCAGCAAACCAGTCCAGTTTGGTAATAATTTATTTGTACTATTATGAGACAATACAAATACTGCCACCGCGAAGGCTACGCCTTATATGAGGTATTGGCATTGATATCTTGAAAATATACATTGAGCTAACCTGAGGCTTAACTGTTCATTCCGAAAAATGACGGAAACATTTCAAGTATCGCTACAGTAATTGCGAAAATTAAAGGAGCATAAAACTGCATACAACGATCAGATATTGTCGATTGACAAACTGGTATAACATTTTGACAACCACGAACCAATTAAAAGTTTCAATGAATAAATATCCTAGAAATTAATACAACTGACATGCTAATGCACTAGAAAATAGGACAATGGGGCACAGGGCCGGATGAATAATGGCTTATAAATTTATGTGCAAAATAGACAAACGGGAAATATCATGATTTGTTGTTTATACGAGTAAATCGTCAGTTTCCCATAGAGAAATGGATTATCGGGGTAAGCGTTTATTTTTATTACATACCACTACTCCAATACCTTAATTCTATGCACTCCTTCTTTCTCATGTATTCAAATTTATATTTTATTTTTTACACAGTGCTGAAGTGAAACTTATTCGATAATCCTAATAAAGGACAGTGCGATGAGTTATGATTCCAACCATTTTTCTTGCCAACTAATAACAAAACTTAAGCCGTATAAAATTTTCACACTAGACAGATATCAAATTGCTATTATTACGAAAACTAATTTTTTTTTTGAAATATCCGACCTTATACAAAGTTGACCGACTTTTTGCTAAATATGCTAAGATATAAATAAAAATAGTTGGTGATCCTGAAAATAATTGATTATGATATCTACATAACAAAAATCCTCGTCACTCATTTCCGTTGGCCTGTCTGTCGGTCTGTCTGCCTGTTGGCGTTTTTCTAGAATAGTAATCTCAGTAACCGCTGCCTGGATTATGATGAAATTTGGGTGCGATACGCTGTGGGGTTGTAGAAGGTAGTGCTGCTATAATTTTGAAAATCGGTGCAATGGCGGCGGAGTAATTAGCATTAGGGGCTCCGATTATTTTCTACTGTTGTAGGGATGAATCGGTGTGAAACTAAGTAATTGGTTGTATTCACAATAGGCTATCCATTGATTTGTGAAAGAAAGACTTAGTGGTATAATACACTTTTTTAAGTCCATTCGAATAATGCCTTGCCTTTTGCAGAAACCAAGCGAATTAGAATTTTCTGATGTGTACATACGAGTATTTGCTTTAGATCGTTCTGTATTGTGTAACCTGGAAATCATTGAATCGGTTTTAATGAAATTTTGACACAGTATCGCTACCGTGGAGGAAATGGTAGCAGTTGGCGGAGGAGAAATCAACAAAAAACTGAGTCAAGAAACTTGCTGCCATTTTTCTCGTATTTTTTGTAATCGCACTTTATATTTTTATGATTTCTGTATCAATTTAGTAGCAAAATATGAACATGGTCTACTAAAATTGTTACCGTTCTACAAGAAAGTCAACCCCAATTAGGTAATAAAAAATATGTCAAAACTGGTTTGATTTACATAATAATGTGTTTCTGTAAAATCCAAATATGCAATAACACGAGTATATAGGATTTCATGTTTAAAAAATTTAAAAAAACGAGAAGCCAGTTTTCCTCAAAGAAGATTGGAAGTATTTTTAAAATATGTATAGCCATAGATCTTACAACTTTTGTATTTAACATGTTTTGTTTGTCCGCGCAATCGTTTATATGTTAGTTAAGCTGAATTTACATTACGAAACCAGTTCCATGTACACTACAATTATTTACACGACACTGGTTAATGCGAAAATTTTCATAAAATCAAGTGTCGTGAAACTTTCAGTATCACAATGACCATGGCACTAACCGCATCCAAACTTACTGCAATTCGTAATGTTGTTGCACAAATGGTTATTTACGAATTAAGACGGAAGAAAAAACGAAGATGGATTCGAGAGTAAATATCGAGAAAAGATCTGGGTGCAACTCGGTTGATTTCTGAATTAACAGAATCTGATCCTGATTTTCGAATGAGTGAAGCGCTTTCATCAGATAAAGTCTCCAACTGAGTATCAAAACAACATACAACATGCCGTGAAGCATTGACAGTAAAAGTGAAACTCCAAATTACGTTATGTTATTTGGCAACTGGAAACAGTCCGCAGTCATTATCATACGAATTTAGACTACCAATATGTAGCATATCAAAGTTTTATCCCTATTTTTATATTGTTTATGTTTAGGATCCCAAAGACACTCATTACGCTGGTATTCATTTATAAATTTAATATTTTTATTAGCAGCCCAGCGTTCACTTGTCATTTTCACCAAAAATCGACATACACTCTCTGGGAATGTTTTCGTGATACTTATTTCATCACATTTTACAGGTCGAAACTAGTTGCATAACACTCTATGTAGTGTCATTCAAAATTCGCAGTAATACGCGAAACCAATTCGGTTTCATGAAACTGATGCATGTGTCATGAAAACGCCTATTTACATGTGAAACTAAGAGTGAAACTAATGTCATCACACTAATTTTGAGAAACTAGTTTCGTAATGTAAATTCGGCTTTAAGCTTTCTGAAGCATTTACCACTTCACGTTGCTTTATGTAGGTATTCGAAAACCAACTGATTTATAGATTTTATTTCTGTTTATAATGGGCTATCAAATAACCGATAAATTTGTCTCCGTGATAAATTAAAATCGATTTGCCAACACAAAATAACCCGACTGCCCAAGTAAAGAATTTTCCAGTCATCACATTCGCCTTATTTACAAAACAAGTCGATTTATTCTCACCCCTCCTCCCTTTTTGGTAGCCGTCACGCCGCCCGAGGGAAAACAGGAGGGAAAGGGAGTGAAAATGCCGGGGGCTGTGACGCTGCCATTTAATATAATTTCGGTGAGAGAAGCTTTATTACCAAATTCTGTGCTTTTCGCCTGCCTCCATGTACTGCGTTGTCATGTGATAATGCTAATGAACTAAATGAATGGATGAGAAAAAACCTTTTTGGGGTGAAAGTACAGGAAGCCGGAAGGCATTTAAATAATTTTTCATCTGTCTTTACTAACCTGCAGCTTCGTTAATCATTTTGTTTTCATTCAATAGCCAAAACTTTATAGAAGATGCATGTTCCAAAAATCAGGAGAATGAAAATATTATGTACTTGTTTAGTAAAAGCAAATTAAATGGTTATTAAAAGCTCTGATTGGGTTTCAAATCCAGATTTTTGGCAAAAAGCAAGTTCTCCCAACGTAACGTTAGACCATCAGTAGAATAACTGATTGATATACAATGTATCCGATCATCGATATCGAAGCCCTTGGGGGGATAAAATACCTAAATTTTTAGCGACAAATGATCCCTCAAAAGTATTTTTTCTGTTGTATTACCCCACAAGAAAAAAATCAAGTGGGGTCTAGTCTGGTGAACGCGGTGGCCAAGCGATTGTTCCACCAATCCACGACGAATATCGTTCATTTAAAAGTTTTCGTTTTTTTGTTGATTCCCCCTCCGCCACTGGCAAGACTTCCAACAACAAAACACTGTTACAATTTCCTACACGGTAGTAATACGTCATAGTTTCACCCCAATCAAGTTCGTAGTTTCCAAGTTACACGTTATAGGATTATAGTATACAGGGTGGGCCAATAGTGCGTGGACGGAGGATTGTGGGCTTACTGAAAAATATTTCAAAAATCTGTCACTTGACCGTGGTAGGCACCCTTGAGGGCTATAACTTAAAAATATTTTCACTTAAATTCTGACGTTTATACAGGGTGAATTCTTTTTGTACTTGGAGAAATCGATAGATTAATTAAGGAAACTTCAATCACAGATAACTTGATTTTTTCAAATGGGAATGCCTATTTTGGTTTAAAGAATCAAATGTAAAATTTGATTACCTTTCTAACGACATAACTTCTTGATATCAATCTTTCTTGGTTTTCATGTTATTTCAAATTGTTAGTCAAATCGGTGTTTTTCAATTTTCCTGCATGCAAGCAACCTAGCAGGCCATGAAAAATAAACAAAAGCTCGTTAATATGGAAGAAACCAACTAACTTAGTAGAAAGATGCAAACTAACTAGAACAACGAGGCAAGATTATGAAAATTTCTTACATGTTAGCTCTAACCGGATACAGCAGCGGCAAGATATCTAATGTCAATGAGTAGCTGAGGTATGACAGAAGTGTTTGTTTTCCACAGCTATTGAGGTCTACTAGAGCTTGACAACTTTCCAAAACGATTAAAAATTTTGAAACAAAAGGAAAACTACCAGCGATTTTTGCTCACAGTCTAACATGTTTAGAATGAAATTTCACATTTAATAGGATAAAAAAATTAGTCACTTCCATTTAGTTAAGTCAAAAGTGAAGATATCTCCAACTGGAGCGTTCTGAACGTCTATTGAAATAATTGCTAGAATTTTTTAATTACGCTATGTTGTAACTGCGATTATTTCATGTAGTTTTCTACAAACTAAATTATGTTTTACAATTCAAACAGACTGCAAATCAAGTTTCATTTTCCACGATTTTTCTAATAAGTAGAAGAAGAATTTGAAGGGTTCCAGTCAGAGGTATCATTACTTTTGACTTATGGAAATGGCTACTTTTTCATAGCATTAAATATGATAATTTATTCAGAAGACATAGATATTCTACTGCCAGCAACAATCACTAATAGTTTACCTTTGATTAAATATTTTTTTACTGACTTTGGAAATTGGATAATAGCTAGTAGGCTGTGAAAAATGAGCATTCTTGTTACCACTATTGTTTCTGGTTAGAGCTAATATGTTGTAAGGAATTTTGATAATCTTCCCTCGTTGCTCAGGTTAGTTTGCATCTTTCTACTAAGTTAGTTACTTTCTTCCATATTAACGAGCTTTTGTTTATTCTTCATGGCCTGCTAGGTTGCTTGCATGCAGGAAAATTGAAAAACGCCGATTTGACTGGAAATTTGAAATAAAATGAAAACCAAAAAAGATTGATATCAAGAATGCTATATCGTTAGAAAGGTAATCAAATTTTACATTTGATTCTTTAAACCAAAATAGGCATTCCCATTTGAAAAAATCAAGTTATCTGTGATTGAAGTTTCCTTAATTTATCCTCTGATTTCTTCAAGTACAAAGAGAATTCAAATTTAGCCGTCTGACTTAAGGTGACGCATTTCATGCTTAGTCGTACTGGAAAGTTAAGGCCCTCTAAGTTTTATAATCGCTGCGATACTCAATTTTTTTCTGATACCTACTTATACCAAAAATGGTGATTTGCGCCTAAACGGTTCGTTTAAAGTTCCATGTGTGATACATAAAGTCACACTAGAATTGACCAAGGAATCCAAATATGCAACAATATATAGGGGGTTCTATTAAAAATAATGTAAGTTTGATATGAATCACCCTGTATAAACGTCAGAATTTAAGTGAAAATATTTTTACGTAATAGCCTTCAAGGGTTCCTACCATGATCAAGTGACAGATTTTTGGAATATTTTTCAGTAAGCCCGCAATCCTCCGTCCACGCACTATTGGCCCACCCTGTATAAAAAGGCAACATTCGGATCGGTCTAAAAATCACATGATATCACGAAAATCAATTTTTTCAGCGCATTGTAAACTATTTTATGAGTACAATAAATTTTTGAGTTTTACAACCTCCCTTTCAAGAAAAAACATAATTTAATAATTTTTTTTGATATACAGGGTTATTCACGTTATTCGACACGGAGCATTATGGCTAAAGTATTTGATAAAAAAGAAAATAATAATTTGGGATGGATAGAGGCCCATAAAGGCTACATTTTAAAAATATTTTCATGTTATACAGGGGGTCCCGAAAACACGAAATGTATCAAAGCTATGTTTTTTTAAATGGAACACCCCATATATTATTGCATATTCAGATTCCTTGATGAATTCTAGTGTGACTTTATGTATCATAAATGGTACCTAGAGCGAACCGTTAAGGTGTAAATCACCATTTTCGGTATAAGTAGATATCAGGAAAAAATTGAATATCGCAGAGATTACAAAATCTGGAAGGCTGTGACTTTGCCTTATTACTAAGCATAAAATGCGTCAGCTTTGATGAGACTGTCAAATTTAAATTACGTTTATGCTTGGAGAAATCGGTCGATGAATTAAGGAAACTTCGATCAGCGATAACTTGATTTTTTCAAATGGGAATGCCTAATTTTTTTTTATACGGTTAAACGTAGTATTTGATAAGCTTTCCAAAGATATAAGGTTGTGAATATCAATCTCTCGTAGTTTTCATTTAATTTTAAATTTTCAAACAAATCGGCGATTTTCAATTTTCCTACCTATAAGCAACGTAGCAGGCCTTGAAATATAAACAAAAATCTGTTCAGCTAGAAGAAAACAACTAACTTAGCTGAAAAATACACACTAACTAGACTAAAGGGACAAGATTATAAAAATTCCTTACAACAAATCAACTCTCCCAGAAACAACTGCGATAACATCTCTAAGGTCAAAGAGAAGCTGGAGTATGGCAGTAATAGATATTTTTACTGTCTACTGGCTACCGCAATTTACTAGAGGTTAAAAATTTCCAAGGCAATCAAAAACCCTCATATGAAACAGAAACAGCCAGCGACTGTTGCTCCAGCACGCAATAATCAATCATATGTAATGGTGTAAAAAAGTAGTAATTTGCGTCGAAGTCGATATCTCTGACTGGAGCCCTTCTATTTTTCAATATCTATTAGCAATATTGCAAAAAAGGAATAATGACAAATCAGATTTAAATTTTCTGCCATTTAAGGTATGTTTTATAATTTGAACAAATTTTAATTCATTCTTCATTTTCTGCGACCTTGCTAATAGGTACCGAAGAATTTTCAGAACTCCAGTCAGAGGTACTTTTGACTTGAGTTTTGACTGAATTGCATACTTTTTTATATCATTAAATGTGAAATTTTATTATGAAAATAATAAACTGCTTACAACATTCTCTAGTAGTTTTTACTTTATTTCAAAATTTTTAATGGTTTTGAAAATTGCCAATCTCTAGTACATTGCAGTAGCTAGTAGGCCCTGAAAAAATCCATTTCTGCCATACTCCAGTTTCTCTTTGACCAAAGATATGTTACCGCCGTTGTTTCTGGTTAGACTTTGTTTGTTGTGAGTAATTTTTATAATCTTGTTCCTTTAGTCTAGTTCGTGTGTATTTTTCAGCTAAGTTAGTTGTTTTCTTCTACCTGAACAGGTTTTTGTTTATATTTCATGGCCTGCTACGTTGGTTATAGGCAGGCAAATTGAAAAACGCCGATTTGTTTGAAAATTTAAAATTAAATGAAAACTACCAGAGATTGATACGCACAACCTTATATCATTAGAAAGGTTATCAAATTCTACTTTTAACCGTATACAAAAAATTAGGCATTCTCATTTGAAAAAATCAAGTTATCGCTGATCGAAGTTTCTTTAAATCATCGACCGATTTCTCCAAGCTTAAACGTAATTTAAATTTGACATTCTCACCAGAGCTGACGCATTTTATGCTTAGTAATACGGCAAAGTTATAGCCTTCCAAATTTTATAATCTCTGCGATATTCAATTTTTTCCTGATACCTACTTATACCGAAAATGGTGATTTACACCTAAACGGTTCGCTTTAGGTCCCATATATGATACATAAAGTCACACTAGAATTCACCAGGGAATCTGAATATGCAATAATATACGGGGTATGCCATTTAAAAAAAACATAACTTTGATACATTTCGTGTTTTTGGGACACCCTGTATAACATGAAAATATTTTTAAAATGTAGCCTTTATGGGTCTCTATCCATCCCAAATTATCATTTTCTTTTTTATCAAATACTTTAGCCATAATGCTCCGTGTCGAATAACGTGAATAACCCTGTAGTATTGCAGGACACTCTCTAACTCCCTCACCAAATTTAATAAAGGTCAAGACATATCGAAATGGAAAATTTTCTACATCATAATACTTTCATTTCATATGATGTAGGGAGTTAAACGTATATGAAGTGCTTCAGTCTAACACTAACTAATTTTCTTTTTCATATAATACAGCGTTATTCCAAAATATCTGTTGATTCTAGTACTTACTTCACAAGGTAAAGAATATACAAAAATTTTACGTTAGCCAACATTTGATTTCGAACATCGAATATAAAAAGACATTTCCAACTTGTTGAACAGCCCATTTCCCGTTTATTTTCTTTTCGGCTTTGTATGGATAAAATCGATAAGATCCCTCGTCAAATAGATTGCGAACGAATTGCCAGTTGCAAAGGTTACTGCATAGGGCAGTGCGTTGGAAAAATGTCAGCAACACTAATGGTCTAGTGTGCCATGTATCGAATCCCTAATAATGCTTGGGGGTTTGGAATTGCCGCAAGCTGTATCAGAAAACTCGCTCTAAATGGAATGAGTTGCTTTTATGGAATATTTAGAGAACGAATGAATTATCGCAGCCAAAGCTTTTTCTTGATTCTTTACTTCTAGTAAAGCTTAGCCCACAGTTGTGAGGATCCAAAATAATATTCCTCGCCATCTGAAGAACTGTCATCTCCTCTTGATGTTATAATTGAAGGGTGGACGGTCTCTTGTTCAATGACATGCTGGACTGCTTTTTTCCAGTTCCCTGGTATAACTGCCTTAGCGGCTTCATCAAACAGTAGCTTAAGATCTTTGATTTTGAATGTCGTGTTATGTCTTGCTACAAATCCTTTCACTTGCGCCTATATAAGGTCTATAGGATATAAATCGCAATGATATGGCGGTGTGTGCACTACAATTACACCACATTTTTCTGCTATATCTTCTACGAGGTATTTCATAAAACGATGTTGCTATATGTAACAGTTCCTTTTTAATTAAGTTACCTTCAAATTCAATATTCAAACGACAATTCAAACTGTAGACTTTTCTAAATGAATTTCACAGAAATATCAACTCTCAAACAGTTGAATGTCATGCCTTTTAAGCTTTCATCGCTACGCCTTTGTGTAATAATAACAAAAGGTGGCGCCAAAGTACCGCACCGTTAGTTGTAGGTGGCTATGCGCTAAGCCGTCAGCTCGACACATGACACGTTACAGTATAAGACAACAGATGGCACAGTGTTGCAGTTACTATCACACGCCCGACAAAATTGAATAACCATTTTTTCATGAGCATGCTAAAGCATACTTATTTGAGGTGGGCAGATTATGCCAACTTAATGGATCATTCGTTAAATGTAACGAATTACTGTGAGATAAACGACAGTAGTAATACCCGTATGCACCGTTTGGCGATTCTAATCCTAGTTCCCTAATCGCGTTTTGCTAATCTTTGGCATCTAGCCATGCACCGTCAAGAGATTAACTAATCCATATTGGAGATACGGCAAGGCTGTCCAGGTTTACGTAAGTTATCGCGCAATTGACTTACGGTGCATACGGGTGTGAGTCAACTTGCTATTAATTCAAAGGAGTGTTTTGTGTTAGAAGCTCACAAACCCACATACAGGTGTAGCTATTGCTAATAAAAGAGTGTTAAAAACAGTTATACTCCAACGCACACTGTCTCATTTGCGCTCTTGTCTGGTGGCAGAAATGCTCCCCCCCCCTCCCCCGAGGATCATGGAATGTAACAACGATCTCCGCATTTTGGTTGGTCTGCTGACGGGACATGGTCGTCTGAGGAACCATATGCGGATGTTGGGTCTTCTTGAACAAACTTCAGACTGTCGCTTCCGCTACGTGGAGGACGAAACAGCAGAGCATATTCTTTGCTCCTGTCCAGAACTCGATAACGCTAGGTTCCAGACATTTGGATTTGCCCAACTGGAACCTCAAGACTTCAAGGAAGTTTCACCCTTCACGTTGATGCAAAGAGGTGCAGACTGTACGGTGAACTCTAAAAAGGTGTGAGCCACAATAGACACAACTGAGTCGCAGTGAAAGGAGGCAGCGCTGTCCCACTCACTTTCAACCTAACATTACCTATTGCTAATAAAAGACTGTTAAAAACAGTTATACTCCAACGCACACCGTCTCATTTAAAGAGGTCATCAAAGGGCCTCAGTTTGTGTCATTTAGACTACTACGTTTATGAAGTTTCCACAATTAACTCCGAAGTCTCTTTACCCTGATATGATGTTCTACTCCCATTATACACTGCAACCGCTGCGTTTGGTATTGCGAGTAATGTGTACTTTAAAGTGATGCAAATTTGAGGCAAATTCACGCGACAACGTTTCGAATGTCGTTTGATGTTCGTGCCAGCGTGAACTCAACGATGCTCCGTCAAATGTTAAGGGATATTGAGGTAACACGAGATACTTCGGTGATGAAGTTATTAAACGTCATTTTGCCTCTGTGCTAATAGCTATGAGACAAAAAAAAACATAATAAAATTGATATAGATGGAAAATTGTTTTAAGATTTGACATAACTAGAAAGGAATAAACAATTGTTGTTGAATATGAACTCGTTAGGCCGTATTCGTAAAGAAGGGCATTTGCTTTTACTTGTACATTCACATTCTACTGATAGGCAAAAAAATGTCAAGTTGATTGACTCAGTACTTCCCACACATAATGATGATACCACCTTATTATTTTCCCATTTCATGAAGCTATAGTCTGAAATCCTCCTGCAACCAAATCATCGCCCACCCGCCAGCAAAAGGTCCAAAACATACGCGTTTTCCATTCTCGCCGCGATAGTAATACTATGTCAAAATTTCATTAAAATTAATTCAATAATTTTCGCATTACACAATACAGAACGATCTAAAACAATACTCATATATATATATATATATATATATATATATATATATATATATATATATATATATATATATATACATCAAAAATTCCCTTGGTTTCTGTACTAGGCAAGGCAATGTTTGGATGGACCTAAAAGAGGGTATTACGTCGCTAGGTTTACCTTCACAGGTCTATTGACAGCCAATTATGAATACAACAAATTTTTCAGTTTTACAACCCTCACCACCCAACTACCCCAAAATCACCCCCACCCAAAAAAATTAGAATATAGAACGATCTGAAACAATACTCGTATGTGTCACAAATTCTTATTCCCTTGGTTTCTATAATAAGCAAGGCAGTGTTCGGATCGGACCTAAAAAACTGTATTATGCCGCTAGGTTTCTCATTTACAGGTCAATGTACAGCCAATTATGAATAGAACAAAATTTTCAGTTTTACAACCCCCCACCCCCCAACCACCCCAAATTTACCCCAAATTTACCCCCACCCAAAAAAAAAGTAGAAAATGATCAGCGACCCTTGAACCGCGTAAAAACGAAGTTTGAGGAATATTTGAATTTTTTTGTATTTTGCTTATTACTCTGTCCCCCATACAAGGATTTCAAAAATAATAAGAACATTACCTACTACGATCCCACATAATATCGCTACCCAAATTTCATCACAATCCATGCAGCGGTTACTGAGATTACGACGTTAGAAAAACGTCACAAGACAGACCGACAGACAGACAGACAGACAGACAGACAGACAGACAGACAGACAGACAGACAGACAGACCGACAGACAGCCAAAGCCAAAGTGAAATTGTCAGCAAAAATAGTGCTGCTTTGCTTTTTTCGCTGGGAGCTGATATTCAATATTTCAGGGTACTGTTTTGCCTTTTCGGCAATGAACTAAAACTAGATTGCTCCTCGGCTGTCTTGTACTTCTACTTGGTGGTCTCTTCGCTTACCATACTTATCACATCTATCAAATACAGTCTCAAAACGCTCGGACACTGTTTGTAACCTAAAGCCGGCGCCACATATGCGGTATTCGGCGAACAACGAACCCCGATTATTTGCTATTCGGCTAATAAAGCCGGCGCCACTCGCCGAATAGCGAGCACGTATAGCCCTTCAGCCGAATAGCATATAATCGGCGTTCGTTGCTCGCCGAATACCGCATATGTGGCGCTGGCTTTATTTCGGGGTTCGTTGCTCGCCGAATGCCGCATATGTGGCGCTGGCTTTATTTCGGGGTTCTTTGCTCGCCGAATACCGCATATGTGGCGCTGGCTTTATTTCGGGGTTCGTTGCTCGCCGAATACCGCATATGTGGCGCTGGCTTTATTTCGGGGTTCGTTGCTCGCCGAATACCGCATATGTGGCGCCGGCTTTACATTAATAATGCTTCACATATTTGCCTCTGTAACTGCAAGTTGAAACCTGTCGGCGGCAACATATCCTAATATCGCGTGTCTAAATTTTTACACATTGATTACTGATTCATATTCTATGGTTTTTAGTAATTCTGGTACGTATAATTTTCAAGATATTTTTCAGGATGTGATTTATTAAAGTTATGATGATTCTGTGATCTGAACAGGTGGCTGTTAAGATTCTTGGGAATTGCCATAATAGTTGGCCGAGGCCATCATTTGGAAACTCCTTATAAATAAGTTTTATTACATATAACAATATTCTGGATTGTTGTAACTTACGGTTTATGGTATCCGTTTGCACCCCCATTGTACATACCTGAAATAGAAAGCGTACTTATAAGTCATACCTAATAAATCTCAATCTTGTTTAGTGTAATTCTATCGCAATATGCGTAGGAGCTCGAAAAGTGATACAATGAGCAAGCCTAAAAAGCTGTTAATGGCATGTTGAGACAATATTTTGGATTCCGATATTCGTCCCATCTACAGGTTGTATAGAATTTGAGTCCTTATAAAACCAAAAAAATAGGTACAATTTTGGGTTATCTTCCAAAGATGCTGTTATAACGAAGAAAAAGATATACTTTGTACCTATGTAAAAAGCCATAAATTTAGCTGGAATTTTTTTATCAGTAGTCTATACAGGGTTTCCCAGCATAAAGTAGCCAAACAGACTGGGTGACTAGACCACAGTTTTATCGACGCAAAAAAACATTTAAAAAATCTCACTTTTTGTGTAACAGTTCATTTTTTGAAATTTTTTTAGTTCAGTTTTTTTGTCGATAAATCGTGGTATAGTTTTACCCAACTTTATGTTTGTACTTTATGCTAGGGCACCCTGTATAGTCTTAAAACTACAGTGACATGGCTCGATTCTCAACTCCGTTACTAATTTAAAAATAAAACACTGAAACAATGCCGAACAGAAAACATTTTGACAAGCAGTGATAAGAAAATTACTGAAATCAAGAATAATAGCTCTGTGTACTATGGTTTACCTCAAACCTATTAACACAAGAAATTTTTATGATATATCGTTTATAAATATTGCCTGATGGCATCACCTATTGATTTGAATATACGTATATTATGTTTCGCACCTAATTATAAATAAACGGGGTTCCCTTGCGTAAATTGTAGTGCTAGCAGAATCAGCTTTAAAGCTCAAGCTCTAATCTAAATAACGACTAACACAAATTGTTGATTGATTAAAATCAAACACCATGTCAGCTTTGTTGCATGTTCGTAATGAATAGTCGGTAGTGAGATGAGTAACTACCGAACTACAAGTCAGCCATTCGTCATCAATAAATTAGCCTGTTATCTGTTGTCCGCAATGAAGCTTCATAAGTGGCTTGGTTAATTTATATGGTCGTGTACACAATGTCTGTATTCTCCTTCCGGTTGATTGCGTTGTTAATTTTGCAGGTCCATCATCAAAAACCTGTACTACTGACCCCAAAAAGCTACACGGGAGATATTAGTGGCATCAGATGCAGTATTCATGCCATGCGACAATGTAACGTGTCAACCGTTACATGTATGGGTATCTTTACTTTTGTTCTTTTTTCTGGGATTTTATCTCATTACTAACAAATTATGCGTGGGCGACCCTGTCTGATTCACAAATTTGGTCATGCAAATTTCTACTACCTATGGCCACCGTACATTACAAAGACAAGTAGGGTCACTCTAAGCTCCACCCCTAATGTGGTCTTGCCAGCTGTGCTCTCGGATACTACGGAAGCTGGCGGATTCGGGCGCCCGACGATGTCGAGCAGTAGCCGAACGCTAACAGCTGTCGTTTACAGGGTCAGCCCACCTAACACCACCTAACACGCGACAAGGTGCACGGTATTCGGATCTACCGGGGTGCCTAAATAAGTAGTGTTTGTGTGTTATTGATCGTTTTGCGCGTATTTCACAAAAAAATGCCGGCGACATGCTCTGTATATGGCCCCCATTGTTTTTTATATTTGTGCCGAATTAATTCCATTGATTTTTAAAATATCTGCTTTTAATACTTTAATTTTATTATTGACTTGATTCTTAAGTTTCTTAAATTCATTTTCCAAATTGGTGTTTCCCGGTTCTTTAAATGTTTGTTTATAAATTTTGACTCGGTTTTCAATCATTTCGAGAATTTCTTGATTTATCCAGTCGTTATTTTCACGTATCTTATACGTCTCTTTGAATTCCGAATCTTTTTTACAAGAAGTGATTAAGTCAATTTGTTCCTGAAATAATTGAACTTCTGTAGTTTGAATACTCTTTTCAAATTTTGAGATGAATTTTTTATGATCTATTCTGTTTAGTTCTTTTCTATATTTTGTCGCAAGGACTTTTATGTTTACACCTAAGGTTATCGACAACAAATTATGAATGATCAGACTGTTACTGTTACTTACTAATTGAATCGTACATTTCAAATTACTACATCTATCTGACAAAACATGATCTATAATACTCCTTGAGCTATTTGCCACCCCAGTAGCTGCATCTGCAGTTACTGTGTTTATATTCTATCTATACTATAGAAATCATTTCTATTGATCCCCGTATAAGTAAAGTGAACGTCGACCATTGGCGTCGACAATATCGCAGTCGGATAACCTGCAAGTCAACGAGATCGCACAAAGGGAACCCCTATGAATTCGAGGCGGCTCGCATTTGTGAGACTCACATCAAAGTCGGCACGGCGAGTGACCCTACTTGTATTTATTAATGTACGGTGCTATGGCTATCCGCTGTCTTACTTTTACGCTGCGTCGCAAAACGGAATGACTTTCCGAACACCCATAGTTTTTTTATTAGACAAGATGTTAGATGGCGATCAAGGAAACGAAACAAAAAGGCATGGTTATGCGGGTATTTCCTTGAAAATTAAAATTTAGTTAAAAAAAATTGTACTGTGATGTGAAATAGCCGATGATGATGTCACCAAAGAAGCGTTCTTCCATGTCCCTTTCCCAGTAAACGATTTGCGACAATGTGTCACTCTGAACAGTCTTCTTTTCTTTGCTCAGAACATAAAGTACACTCCATGTAGCACAACATTTTTTTGACAGTTTACATGCTTCACTCATACACGTCATACTCCCTGATCGTTGTGCTGTACCATGGCCGACTCTACTCACTAGGCCGGAGCATTGGAATATGGCAACACTGAATCGGGGACCGAGCTTTGGAGATTGGAAGGTGATTTTTAATTAACGTGTTTCTAATTATTTACCTGCACAAACGAAACTATAAAGATAAAAAGATGCCTGCAGAGTGTGTAGTATCAGGTTGTACTTGCAATTGTGCTTCCAATAAAGGATATACCAACCGTAACATTCCAGAGTAAACAAGAAGAGTGGAAGGTGATTTTTATTGTGTTTCTAATTATTTACCAGCACAAACGAAACTATAAAGATAAAAAGATGCTTGCAAAGTGTGTAGTACCAGGTTGCACTAGCAATTGTGCTTCCAATAAAGGACATACCAACCATAACATTCCAGAGTAAACAAGAAGAGTGGAAGGTGATTTTTAATGTGTTTCTAATTATTTAGCTGTATAAACGAAACTATAAAGATAAACAGATGCCTGCAAAGTGTGTAGTACCGGGTTGCACTAGCAATTGTGCTTCCAATAAAGGACATAAACAGAAGTGGGTGAACGGTATTCCTCGTATGGGCTGGTTATATTTATAAGAATAAAGACAATACTTTACAAACATTTCAAAGGATAAGAGGATAAGACCTATTTTAAAGCACAAT
The DNA here is from genome assembly GCA_951848785.1 of Callosobruchus maculatus. Taxonomy (NCBI): domain Eukaryota; kingdom Metazoa; phylum Arthropoda; class Insecta; order Coleoptera; family Chrysomelidae; genus Callosobruchus; species Callosobruchus maculatus. The sequence goes on from CATOUR010000029.1 coordinate 9,396,032, forward strand.
GTGGTACCTACAATGTTTTCTGGACCTCCCAAATATCACACACATTTTTTTAAAGCTCACTTTTTTTGCGAACTTTTTTATTTGTCTAGAAGCATCTATTATCAGGAATTATTAATGTTTCTATTTCAATGAAATGAACTCAATGCGTCAAAAGTTATCATTTCAACTAAAAAGGAAAAACAATAAACTGTCAATATTAAGGCAAACTCGTTTTTTGAGATTGTTTTAAATCTTTTTTTTTTCTTTTGATAAATTGTGGTCTAGGCTCGCAGGTGCAATTTATGCTGGGAGACCCTGAGAGAGTACCGTCGTTATTTGTTTTTGAGCTATAAACACAATAACCACGTAGTAGAACATTCTACTCTACTACTTCCCTGCGTAAAATTCTCTGCGTTTTACGAGTCTAGTGTTATAGCGTCCATCATTCGATCCTGCGGGCTATAAAATTGAAATTAAAATAGAATGCATAATTAAAATAGTTATGGCAAAGCATAAAAAAGCTTTTTGATGTATGAATATAAGTCTACTTCTTATAAAGAAGATAATAAATTTCTCAGAAATGGAATTATTGTCCACCTTTACAAATGCTTCTCAACGGCCATACTGTTTTGCAGTACGTTCACTATAATAAAGACGGAATATTCAATACTGAAATACAGAAATGAAGTACTCTCAAGTTGTTGTTTGTAAATGGTTCAACTTAATAACTGATATAAATGAATTAGAAGAAAAAACCTTTGTTGCAAGGTCTTTTGTAGGTTAATTTCGAACAGTCTAGCTCTTCAATAAGGAGACATTGCAATGATTTTACCCTACTTAAGGTCACGTATGCTTGATTAGTAGCAAAGAGCTTCAAGACTAAGTTCTAATTATTCTCGGGAAGCTCTTTCATTTGATACGCATATTGCAGAAGTGAATAAAAAATAACTATTCCGCCATATTGGATTTAGAATGACGTCACATTATTTTTCAATTTACGCTCAACAATCCCTTTCATTTTAGGTATATCCATATTGTAGAAATGCATAAAAATAACAATTCCGTCATCTTGCATGGTCCACCATATTTGATTTATTTGACACAGCTTGTCGTGTATTGTCATCCAAACTAAACATGTATACAAAGTTTCAGCTCAATCATCGGTTGAGATATCTGCTTCAAAATTGAGTAGCAAGATTCAACCCGAACAAACATACAAACGTACATACATACATAGCCAGTTAAACAAAGCTTTTAAAAAGAATTACCATATTTAGAGCTATAAAATCGGTAAAAAAACGAATATTTCCATATATAAATTATCTATGAATAGAAAATTAGTCGCACGCATAAATGTAGTGTCAACTTGCCGCTAAGACATGGCTATATAAACCCCTTTGGAGTTGTGAAGCACTATATAAAAACGGTTGAGTTGAAGCCCTTTATTCATACATTTGTCAATTTCTATTCTTAACATATTTTTTCATCCCTTAGGAGCAGTGGTAGATAAAACATAATACCAGGATCTGAAACAGAATATTTTTCGTATAAAGTTGAATTTTGTAACCTGCAGGTGTACACAAAAACACATTATTTATTCAAGTGTGGAAATAAACACACCCCGAGATTAATGGGATAGATGGAAGAATATATAGACGCCCAAGGATAATGCAACATATATTTTCGTCACGTAACTTAGTTACGTTCTTTTTTATCTGCAGGGGACAAAAATCGAACTTTATCCCCTAACACAACATTAATAGCGTAGAAAAGTAGACGTTATGGGATGACAAGAATAGTAACAGGAGATAGCGATATTTGTATGTTTTTTGAGGTATGTACCTTTCTACACTACAAGAACTATAGAAGTTGATAAAACAGTACTTTGAGACTGCATATATAACGATAAACGCCAATTGTGACAGTTTCAAATGAATGGCTCATGATATTCAGTAAATAAATAAAAAGCACAGCTAAAATTATATGTTCGTTTTCGTTTCATGACACAACCCAGTTATGTTACCACGCATATTTTAAGTTGAAAAATGCTCGTATATCACACATCACGCTGGATTCTCTATCCTCTTGCTCCCTGAGTATATTTATCATGGTGGGGTAAAGCTCATAAGAGGGATCAAAACCGGACAAGAAAAAATGAATCCGGATTATTATCAGGGTAACTATATAAAAGCCCCCTCTTGGACTTTATTTTCACGCTTACAGTTCAATGACTGAGTTATCCTCAAATGGATTAAATTTTATCTACTAGAATCAAGGAAAGAATAGGCATTTCGTTATATCACGAACAAAGGTCTTCATCCTTGTAAACAAGATGAAGGAAAAAACGTTCTTTCAATTCTTACGATGATTCCATGAAGTTAACTGTTCTAGAATAAAAGATGAGTAAGTGTGTTATGCCGCTAGGTCTTTCTTCCACAGGTTAATGGGCAGTTTATTATGACTACAACAAATTTTTCAGTTTTACAGCCCCCCACCCTCAACCACCCAGTTACACTGTCACTTAAAAAAAGTAGAAAATGGTCAGAAATCCCTACAACGCCTACAAACAAAGTTTTAGGAATATTTGAAATTTTTTGTGTTTTGCTAATCGCTCTGCCGCCCATGCACCGATTTTCAAAAGTATTTCCTACTACGACCCTACAGCATATCTCTACCCAAATTTCATCACAATCAATGCATCGGTTACTGAGATTACGATGCCAGAAAAATGCCAACAGATAGACCGACAGAAGCAGAAAAGTAAGAATCGCATCTTAACAACTCTTATTGCAGAAATGTTAGTTTCAAGGAAACTGGTACGCAGTAGACCTCATCACCGTCGCTAGACAAATTTATATTTTGAAACTCCATTGTCAGGCTGGAAGTTTCATTCAAAATATCCTCCAGTTAAAAGGATTTAACTTAAGTGAAGTTTAACTTTCGATTATGAAACTGTTTATCCAACCGTTAACTGTTAACTTCCAGGTAAGATATTTAACTGTACATTGAGAAACCGGCCCTTACTCCGTGATCAGTGATATCAAGTACTCGACGATTCATCTTAAATTATAAGAGAAGAATTTCCCCTTTTTATCAAAAAATATACTTCTCAAGCAGCTACCTCATAAAATGCAATCGCTAGGTAGCAATCTGTGAAGCGAGTTACCGTTTCGCAGGAAAAGGAAAAATAGAGCAATACCTACTGCCCTTTAGAAAGGAGAATCTAGAAGAGATTTAATTTACAGATTAAAGGCTCACTGAGACGGTGACATCAGATAGTTGTACTGAAATTTTATCAAGCTGTACTGATGAATGGAATAAACTACATTTGTTAACGAAAAATATCCCACCAGCATTTTAACTGATACTGCGGCCATGTCTAACGTATGAAATATGAAATATGAGGAGAAAAGAAATTCTGAACATGTTTATTGTTATGTTTATTTTTTATGTTTATATGTTTATTTTAGGTACCGTTATTTTTCTATTTGTTTTAATTGCACTTTTTCTTAACATAACCCAAACTCTAAAACTATTTTTCAAAAAACTCAATTGTTTGGGATCAATAAATATGCTTCACAAGACTTCGACAGCCTCTCTTGGGCATTAGAAAGCTCTATTTATCAGAACAGTGACACTACAATGGAAGATTCAGGCTAAACTATATTGAAACACAGCGTACATGTAGAAAGATATTATCCGTACTACTTTCTGAAGCTTCAGGCCGAATCCGTACCAAAGTACTACGTCCAGTTGACGAGCCTGAAAATACAAGGGTACCCACTGCCAGCACCAAAGTCTGGAGACCTTGAAGTGAACAAACTAGGACAATCATTTCAAAAACCTATACTTTTAGACTTTTTACTTTATGTGTTTGATACCTGACGTACTCTCTGAGAACAGATACTACCGTATTTCCCTTGTTTCTTTAAACAGATAGATAGTAGCTAATGTCTTTCTATATTTTTTCGTTGACGTTTCTTTCCCTGTCTAATAAAACGTTATTTATCTGTGAAAGTGAAAAAAGTCATAGCTTATGACTACTTACTTTCACGTATGTTAGAAATATCTTATTTTTAGTGACTTTAGTGACTGGTCCAAAAACTAGTGAATCGCTCGATATGGGGGTCAAGAGTCGTCGTTATAACTGCGCGAACTCATGCGATTATACCATACATAAATCGAAATTGTATATTAAAAAAATGAATGAAAACTTTGACTTAAGGGTCTAGGGTATAGCGCGCGAAATTGGGAATCCAAGAAAAGACGTATTCCCGTGTTAGAGAGGAGGCGTAGCCGCCTGTTCCCTTTCTCTAGTGTGTGTGTGTGTCTAAGATGAAGGGAGATAAGCCCAAAAATCCAAAGGTAAGGTCAAAAGGTCCAAAGGTAACGTCCAAAGCTCACTATAAAAATGAATTTCGCGTTTCCAAGCTCCTGACGTTACCTTTAAACTTACAGTAATGATTCAAAGAGAATATTGAAGAAGAAAGCTTGCGCTTTGTCACCCATTTGGCCTTTTTTGATATCGTGTTTAGTTGTTAAATTACAGACATTTTAAGAATGCATGATTTTGCATTGCGAGTTTTTTTGAACACTAAAAAACTTCTTTGAGAAAATCGCAAATAGTTGTCGTTTATTAAGGTCTTAACTATCACCTTCTGAAATACTGTGTATGTAGTTTGAAAAACAAGTGAGTTCTGTTGGAAATGGGAATCATGGCAAATATATATGTATAACTGTGTATACCCAGGCCCCTTAAGCTTTAACTGTATTATCGTATCTCAACGTTGAATGAAAAAAAAATTAAAGAGGAAGAGAGGCTTTCTGGTGACCAGAACCACCAGTGCATAGGCCTACAAACAGGTTCTTATGCACCTCTCTTTACCCTATTTCTCAAGTCCAGCCCTCACCACGAAGAACCTTTGAACCAGTGTGTACACGTCGGGTCACCTGCCACCCCAATAACATACAAGTGACGTTTGAAGGTGTTATAGCCGGGTAGCAGGCCGACAAGCAACCTTGGCCAGAGATCCTAAAATAAGTTCTCTAGCTTGACGGCGATGTCCAGAGATTCCTCTTCATCTCATAAGATGCTGATTTTGCAACCACACCTCTGTTTTCCTTCTAAGCTCAACACCCGGCTCAGGACCCAGGAAATGATTCCTTGACCCTCACCTTGCGAGCGCGCCCTCCATTTTATTGCCACCAATTCCAGCATGGCTCGGCACCCACATAAGTGACACCTGATGTTTTGCCGAAATGTCACCCATGACCTGTCTACATTGCGGAACGAGCCTTGATGTTAACCTACAAGCACTTAATCACTCACTTAATGCTTTTAATGCTGCCTGGCTGCCAGAGCACATGGTGATCTGCCTGCTAGGCCCCTGAATCATTCCTTTGCAGTTCCGAGAGGTTGGCAGTGTTCCTCGCCAGGATTCACAAAGGACCAACTGACATGACTACACAATCGGAACGCAGAACCCCTTGAACCCCAAGACGAGTCGATCTGCTTAACAGAGTCGTACGTACTGCACGTGTTATACTAACAAAAGCCAAGCTTTGAATTTTATTTAGCCTCCGCTTTTGATTGTTTCCATCTTTACATGTTGTCTCCAATTCAGCTTCGAGTCTAGAATTAGATATTTCACTTATTGGGAAAGATGACTGGTCCAATATATCCGTCCAGTTTCCTTGGTCTATTGAACAAAACTAGCTCAGTCTTCTCGGCATTAACCGATAGATCTACCTCGTTGCACCACGATTCCATAATGCGCAAAGCTCTTTCTACTATCTGTGATACAGTGCCCATGAATCGACCCCTGACCATTATTGAAATTGTATTAAAAAAACGAATGAAAACTTTGTCATTAGCTTTAACACTTTTATCGTATCTCAAAGTTTGTCGTCATAGTCTCCAGACACATTGTATGCACAAGGCATGTTTTTTTAAGTAAGCACCGTTTTGGGATTTTGCCGCTGCAGCGCTACGGTCGGCGTTCCGCACATGCACGCTGGTTATCTACATCTCTTGTCTACACACTGACGCCATTACAGTCTAATTCTTCATTGTATACGTTGCTTACTGAGTGTTTAAGATGCCTCCGACAATCGTGAGTCTCGCCATTGTGCTGAAGGAGTAAAACCGATCGATATCCATCGTGAGATCTGTGAAGTGTACGGACAAAACGTGCTATCCAGAACAAAAGTCGTGGCAACTTGACTAAGGGTATCGTTTGGTGCATGACAATGTTCGCACCCATGTGGCTAATCGGACCAAAGATCTCATCAATTCTTTTCAATGGGAAACTCTAGATCAGCCTCCGTACAGCCCTGATCTGGCACCCAGCGACTACCATTTGTTCCTACACTTGAAGAAACACCTGGGAGGTTAGCGTCTTCAAGACAATAATGAAGTCAAAACAGTTGTGTTACAGCGGTTAAAAGGTCAGGCGGCAGAATGTTATGAGGAGGGTATTAAAAACTTGTGTCACGTTATGAAGTGCCTCAATATTGACCGAAATTATGTAGAAAAGTAGACTAAGGTACAGACTTTCATGTAAAAATAAAAGTTTTGCGATATCTTTGCACGTCTTTTTTTAATTCCAAAACGGTACTTACTTTAAAAAACATGCCTCGTAACTATGATAATCAGCAGGTTAAATGAGAGTATGGATTTCAATTTCCACAAAAAGCAAACCCAAATTGTAGGATCTTGTAATCTGTGAACACGCCCTTTAATGCCGTACAAATCAATACAAATTACTGCAAGATCCCCAGATAAATAAACAAGGCGGCAGTAATTCCCGCACACACAGCCTACAATAATCCGCATGGAACTTTGTTTTCGTCGATTTCGCAGTTTTCGCTACGGGGGTTTCCGACCCCTCTGGTGATTTAAGCCATAAACGTCCAAGAAGGGGCGGGCAGCGAAGTTTACAGAAATATACGAGTTTCAGGAAAACTTTCGACAAAATAATGACGAAATAATAAAAATGAAATAATGAAACTATGACCTTTACAACAGAAATATACAGAATTTGTCCAGTAATAAACAACTTATAATTTATTATACATAAAAAATGTGGCAAAAGCAGCCTGAATGATAAGTTTTTTCGCGACAACTCAAAAGGTGTGTTAATGAGTTAGTAACTTTTAAACGAAAACATTTTTTCCTATATAATGTTCCTTTAGTACGGGACATTTAATCCAACGTGATTCCATTTTTTGTTCCTTCTCAACGATACGATTTTGCAAGCTCCTCAAAATAAACGTTGGTTACAAAGAAGACCTCTTCACTCACTCGATAAAAATTCCCTATCATCTAGTCATTTCTTAGGTTTGGAAGCAGAAAATAATCGGACGGGGCTAAATCTGGAGACTACGGTGGCTAATCCAAGCAGCATAAGTAGCTCCTGTTACCCGTATCACAGGATCGGTAACCTCAAATGGGTGACACATATATGCCACTAAAATCTAAAAATTATGGAATAGGTTTTACATCATCACAAAATATTTAAAATTTGTAGAAAAATCGAAATATCTCAGAAACTAATGAATGCAGCCATAACAAGTGTTATACAATGATGAAAGAGCATATTAAAAGCAATTCTTTGGTATAATAAAATATTGGGGGTTACATTTAAGAAAAGAGAGAAAATCTAGATTTTGCATTCTACATCACCCTGTATACGAATATGCGTCGCAGGTTTTTTTTATAGCCGATTTTAAAACTAGAGGATATTTTTAATCTTTCCATATAAAAAAATTATTTTTGATTCAATACTTTTTGACACACAGTACGTTCGTTTGGCAGCGATTTGGATATAAAGGTAGTCATAACTTTTGAAATACCCTATAATATATAATATAATATTATAATACCTTATATTGTGAGAAGAGAAATTATTCGTATTACAATCTAAAAATGGAATAATATATAGGGCGTCTCATTTAAAAAAATATATATGGTGGAACGCCACGGCGCGTCCGCTTCAGCCGCCAGAGAGCACAGTTCTATATGCTACTGCATATGAAAGTCGATATACGAGGGTTGCTCTATATCTCCGTCAATCCACCAGTACGCTATAGGTCGATTGACGGAAATAGAGAGCGAGCGTTCCACCAAGAATTCGAGATATCTTTATTAAATATTTTGCAGAGCACCTCTTATCTTATCTATCACTACCACATTTATAACAAATCTGTTGATGTATTACCTCAGTTCCAAGCTTATGAATATATCCAAATAAATATTGTATGTAAACTAACCGTCTATTTTCATAACCGCACTTATTTCCTTCCAATATTTTTCTATCGCAGTGCGGCTATAGTACAGCTTGTGTCTTTTATACCAAATAGGGATTTTCGCAAAAACTGAAGCTATAAGTAACTCTTTATCGCTACTCATCTTCGACCGGCACAGACGAAACCAAGTAGCAAACTAAATTTATGTTACTATAAAGGCGTTCAAGCGGGCTTCCGACGCTGGTAAGCGGTCGAAAACACAGTTGAGCAGGTTAGCCTGCATGCGGTACCCGCACGCCTTCGCACGCAGTTGCACGCACACTAAAATGCCCCACTGTGTTTGCGCACTTAGTAGAACAGGCAAAAAATGTCGATAGTGTTCTGAATGGTTGCGAAAATCTCATGAAAGCCAAGCCAAGCCAAGTACGCCTCTGTTATAGTCTTCCCCCATTTCTCCGACCGGGAAATGCTTCCTTACCCCGCATACCGTTTGTTCTCTTCTCGTACAGAATTCCATAAATTCTGAGAATGCGAGAATGCGTTATGGAGTCCTCACTCTTCGAACCCGAGCCCTAATTCACTTCACGCAAAATTAACTATAATTCATTTTAATTGAATTCATTTTTGCGGTCTCTGTGGGGATTTTGCGGTGAAAAACGAGAACGAACTTTCTTACCATCTTATTCACCTGAAAGCGTACCGGCAATATCTTTTTGTAGCATTTACATGATCATAAAAAAGAGACATGAAGGTACTTAAGGAGCCTGGATACACACATTTGTACAAACGTATTTGCCATGTAAAACACGGACTCACAATTTTTCGCATAACACACTCCATTTTCAAACTATACATATAATATTTCAGAAGGCTATAGTTAAGACCTTAATGAATGACAACTATGTTCGATTTCCTCAAAAGAGCTTTTTAATGTGCAAAAAAACTCGCAGTGCAAAATCATACATTCTATAAATGCCTGTAATTTAACAACCAAACACGGTATCAAAAAAAGGCTAAATAGTTGCACAAGCTCAAGCTTTCTTCTTCAATTTGCTCTTTGAGACATTACTGTAAGTTTAAAGGTAACTTCAGGAGCTTGGAAATGCGAAATTCATTTTTATAGTGACCTTTGGACCTAACCTATGGACCTTTTGACCTTACCTTTTGATTTTTGGACTTATCTGCCCTCATCTTAGACACACACACTGGAGAAAGGAAACAGGTGGCCACGCCTCCTCGCTAACACGGGAATACGTCTTTTCTTGGATTCTCAATTTCGCGCGCTATACCCTAGACCCTTAAAAGCAATTTATACAAGGTATATGACTCCAGCAGGATAATTTTGAAATAAAATTGACCTGGTTTCCGCTAGAGTATTCAATATATGTTATTCTATGCCCAAGTTTGCGACCTCGAGAGGTTGTCGCTCGAGGGGTGGGGGGATTAAAGCTTTGCTTCACGACGGACGATTTTCGAAAAATAACGCCGTTTTGGTAAGTGATATAGGAAAATGCCTCAAATGACTTATGGAGACAATAATATTCCCCACAATTTCGGGTTTTTACATTTTTCTTGTGCGATCCCTTTCTATAGTGCCCCAAAGTTAGAGGGTGATTTTTATTTTGACTAAAATCAGAATTTTATCGCGTGTCAAGTCGAAAACACTACCAAAAAGTACTGTTATACCTTTTCTCCTTAAAGAATAACATTTTTTATACAGAGTGTAACTAAATAAGTGTAAAACATTTAAGGGGATGATTTCTCACCGAAAAAAAAATAGAATCTTTCATATAAATAAACTTCATTGAAGCATCCCTTGTTAAGATACAGCCCCTTAAAGGCGGTACATAAAATCTGTTTAACAATATTTTCACAAGCACTAAAAAAGTTACAATTCTGAAATTAACCTGACATTTTCTACTACCAAAAACAACTTAGCCAGTAATTTACTTGGTTTACCCCATGATTTTAAGGGGTGAAAAACGCAACCCCTAAAATTTATTTCCATTGCAACTTTTTGTCTTATTATTAGTTTACCATTTGAACATTTATTTCCGATAGCCTGTTTCATTCTAAACAAAAAATGTCTTACGAATTTTTTTCCCAAAATGAACCAGTTCGTAGCTGAGCAATTATTTTACGAATATGCGATATGTATCTTGTTCGTAAAATAAGTTTTTGCTGCGAACTGGTTTATTTTGGGCAAAACATTCAAGAGACATTTTTTGTTTAGAATGAAAATTGAAAATAAATTACTGGCTAAGTGTGTTTTTGATAGTAGTTAATGTCAGGTTAATTTCAATATTGTATCTTTTTTAGTGCTTGTGAAAAAAATTGTTAAACAAATTTTATGTACCCCCTTTAAGGGGCTGTATCTTAACAAGGGATGCTCCAATAAAGTTTCTTTATATAAAAGATCCTATCCTTTTTTCGATGAGGAATCACGCCCTTAAATGTTTTACACTTATTTAGTTACACCCTGTAGTCTATTATCTGCAGCTGCATAATAACAAATTTGATCTTGAAAAAAGTACGACATTTAGGAACACATCGCTACCTACTCCCAATATTAGCCAACTCCTACAAAAATCTGTTGAGCGTAAATGTCGGAAAGCAAAGAAATTTGGCGGCATGGTAGACATTGGTCCCCTGAACCTACATCTAGGTATGCGAGCTCGGGAGGTGGTCGCTCGAAGGGTAGAATGGAGGAAAAGGAGGGTGAAAACTCTGCTTCGCGACGATTTTCGAAAAATAGTGCAGTTTTGGTAAGTGATATCGAAATAATAACGTATACGACTGCAGTATTAGCATCTAAAATAATTTTGTGGTGCTCGGTCCAAGCGTGATCTGCTACTTCAGATTCTCCTGTCTCTGCTCTCTGGGTGTTGAGTCGGTGCTCCTTAATTTTCGCTCCTAGTGATCTTTTCGTTACTCCTATGTATACCTACTGTTTGAATTTTATATTCTTGCCCTATTCTTGTGACTGCATCTGATAATCCCTTTACGTATGGTAGGTATACTGGTAATGCCTGTGCTTTTCAGAACCTTTATTTCTGCTAGTATCATTCCCTTGCATTGTTGCTTCCACTAGCCTCTTGGGATATAAGTTTATTGACAGATCTTTAATGTGACGTAGTTCTTCTTCTAGCTCCCGTCCGACCGACCAATCAGAACAAGCCACGAGAAACGACACGTCAACTAGACGAGAATGGTCGCTTTTATAATTTGCCGTTGCACGGGCAGTTTTCGTTGTTCTTAATTAATCTTACCCCTTCGCTTAACAAATACGTTGTCAGAACAGCTATTTGACAGATAAATAAATAGTTTTCGGAGCAAGACATCACTGTAAGATGCCCCCTAACTTTATTTTGAGCTACAACTTTGATGCCATACGTCAAAATAGCAGATGAGTATTGTAAAGGTTTTTGTTTGAAAGAAAATCATAATTCAATAGTGTTCGCTGTAGTTTGCCCTAAAATTGTGGACGAGTTGATTTTATTCTTATTTCTGTTAATAAAATTTGGTTGTCTTCCTCGGTAAAACGAACTCTGACTCTTTTTATTATTTGTAACACACTCTTTGAGCTTGACGAATTTGGAAGCATTTTTGTAAAACGACGGATAATAATTGTTGCAGATCTACTCAAAAGTCAAAACCAGTGTCACTATCAAAACCAAAACAGGTTATGATCTAATTTTTGCGTGTCGCTTCGTTAATCGCTATGGCTATCGTCCGTACAATACCGGCATTTAGCGGTTACGATATACGTAAAACGAAATGCAAATGTCAAAGTTGTCAAATAGCATTAAACGGAACATCACTTTGTAAGTAACGAAAACTGCCTATTGTCAACGTTATGCCGCGCCGGCGCCATGCCGTCGTCGTAGCTGTCTTAGCTCCCTATCGTGCCGCTGAGCGTGAGAAGCGCGTTTGGAACAAGTATGCGTGTATTGTAACAAACAAGATGACGTTTAAGTACGATACAATAACTTTGTTGGAACTCGTTGAAGCTGTATTTGGGATACATCTATATCAGAATTTAAAGACCGATTTGTAGTGACCGAAAATAATGAAAAGCTTCCATGGACATCCGGAAGTAATTAAAAAACTTCTCTGGATATTTTTTGAGTTCATCAAAAAGACAACCCTTCGAGGTATTTTACTTTCAGTAACGGGTGTCTCCAATACCTCCTTGTGATTTGCCTCTTTTACATCTTAAATACAGCAAATAAAGAAGGAGTAACCGCCGTTTGTCCATGACTGATCACTGACTGAAACGATTTTATCGTGGAATTACAAAAGTTTTTCCGACGGTTCATACCGCAGCGGTATTCCAAGGCACGGCACGATCTACAACATTATCATGCCGTGTAGTGCAACGGCAAATTATAAAAGCGACCAATAAATAGATCTACGAAAGGAACTTGTTCTACAGTTCACCTGAAGACGATTGAAGGTAGCAGATCTATCGAAACGTTGTAGTCAAAAATTGTACAGACAATGGAAGTCCGAAGCAAACCTAATGAAACCTATATAATATTACATAATGATATATGACCGTTAACGGATACTCCAACTTCGTATCGAACCTGCAGCTTAATGCACATTCCGCACATTGGCATAATATAGATACCTGAAATATTCATCCACTATTACGAATATAGCTATAGCCGAGGCTTTCATATGGCGAGGGGACCAACAACTCTCCTGTTTGCCGATATTAATAGCTCAGATAATGTACGATACATCTGCTTGAACAAGTATGGTCAATAATGCTGAATAAATAATATGATATAAATAAATAATATCTATAAATTAACACTTGACTTGACATATAAATAGCACAATTCGAAATGCCCTCAAGAACAACCCATTGAAAAATGCACCACAATTTCATTCTATCAAATATTGGGTAAGCCATTTTAAATTTTTTTAATTCAGTTAATTATCGGCAGATAATTTTGAGGTGCTGTTTCTGATCGCAATGTTGGGCTTAGAGGATTGGTCGCTGTTTCTAATCTGGGAACAAAAACTCATTTAAAGTTGTGCTCATAACTTATTAACACTTTATGTCTTAACCTCGCATTTTGGATATTTGCTACAAATACATGTTGCGTGAAATAGGTACCAGCTATTGGGTTTAAACTTTAAATCCACATTTTGCACTTTAGCTATCCATGAAAACTAACTGCGATGTTTGAATGGAGAAATTGTTCGCCAATGTAATTCACCAGAAATAATTGTATACCACAATTAAGCTATTTTTGTAAATCAACGCGGTAATGTTCAAGGAATAGTAAAATATAAACGTCACAATTTTTTCGATACCCAAACATAATCTCCGACTCATAGTTTTTTTGTTAGAATCAGTTCCACATTCTTCGGTAGTGTCCCGCTCTCAGAGTAACAACTGAACATAGAGGTAGTAACCAAATCACTTCAGCATGGCGTGCTCAAAGCCATCATCTTAAGCAAATAAACAGATTTTTGACACTTCAGCCTCCAAACATTGCCAACTAACCCGAAAATTCTTCCAATGCAACCCAAGTTACAAACACTGCACTTTTTGAGTCCCATCTCGAAAAACTGTTAAACTGCACTCGAATATAGCACAGCAAGTCCGTAAAGCTTCACTACAGTTACCAACAAATAGCAAATTCGATTTTACTGACCAAGCATAAAAGGCGCACAAACAAAACAAACGTTTGACAGTCGAGGTTCTACCGTAAATACGTCGCATGAAAATTATATCGGCATTACCAGCTCCTCAAAATTTATGTAAGGTGTAGAATTTGCGTTTATGATGAAAAAATAGGCAGTAACGCAGTAGAGGTCAACATATCTATTGATTTTGCTGTAATCATTCCTCAACCATGAAAATACCGTCTTTTTAACGTACAATGGAATATTTCTGGATACTATACAATTAAGACGATAGTAAATAATTATGATTGCCGTATCTGGTGGTCAATATGACAACGTAAGAAAAGATGTCGGCCTATTAGAATTAGTTATTTACTACCTCTATGTTCAGTTGTTACTCTGAGGTCCCGTTACATTTTTTGGGTCAGTTTGTGTTCGGTATCTCAATTCACTATATTGGCCTCGTAATTAAAACTGTAGATAGGAAAGCATAGCAAACGAAGCTTAATATATACTTTAATAAGGCCTTTATATAATAGACAAAGTAAGTTTACCTTTTGCTTACATATGTCTGAGTCCATTACTAATATTATAATTCAGTGTCGGAAAAACTATGTAGTATCTATGGTGGTCTCAAACGCCATTAGAAAACTTGTATGTCCAATAATACAATAACAACAAATAACAGTTTATTTAAGCAGACCAGAAGAGAGGAAAGTTAGCTTTGATTTTTACTGCAATCGTATCACCCAGGCTTGTACAACAAATGCGCTATTGATAAAGGCAAAGGATAAGAATATCAAAATTTACTTTGGAATGTACCTGTGAGCATGACCACAGAATGCTTAAAATTATTTATTTGTAAACCACTCAGTATAAATTACTACTTATTTCTTATACAGTGGTTTGCACCAGTCATAGTTAAAGTTGTAATTAAAGTTAAGCCTTAATTAAAGTACGAATTGCTTTGCACCGGTTGTAGTTAGTGTCAAACTCATAATTAACTTTAAGCCAAAGGCAAAGTAGGGTTTAACTTTGACGTTTCTTGGCTTAACTTTTGACATTTGTGGGTTTAACATATTCTGTCAGATCACCACAGAAATAAGTTTGGTTAGTTTGTGAAATATATTTTATAAAATTATTTCTACCTATATGCTATAAGCAATTATGAATCAAAATAGATCACTTGGATTCAATATCAAGTCGTGGGGAACTGAGGATACGACCATAACCTC
Organism: Callosobruchus maculatus; assembly: GCA_951848785.1. Lineage (NCBI taxonomy): Eukaryota > Metazoa > Arthropoda > Insecta > Coleoptera > Chrysomelidae > Callosobruchus > Callosobruchus maculatus. Next base: position 9,411,136 of record CATOUR010000029.1, read on the forward strand.
AATCTACAACTATATAAAGCTGATTCTGGAATTGGACAAATATCACTGTTGTAAGACACGGTGTTATGGTTTATGAGATTTTTCGTGTTCAACAGCTTTTTGGTCATTGTTGTGTTACTGCTGTCTTGTTCAAGGAGTCTTATCTTAGTCTTAGCAGGTAAGCAATTCAGTTATTTAGAATGCTGTAATTTATGAGATAATGGGCGCTCAAAACTTGGATGGATTTTGAAAACAGTAAAGATAAAACGTTTATTTGTAAATTACAGTTATCACATTCACTAGGGACAGTTGTTTGATACTGCATCTTAGTCGCCCAATTTTTACCATATAAAGAAAATAAATTGATCTGCTTGAATTATTTTGTTTGCAGCAAAATGCAGTATAATTATGTGAATAGCTATCACAGTAGTAGTTATTACTGTAAAAATTAGAATGCAAGTGTCCTCCCGTTCTCACATGGATTTTATTTAATTCATCTTCACCACCCATTAGTTAATTTCCTTCTATTTTTAATAAAAATATTGTTTATTTCAGGATCACAGATGACAATGAATACTTTAAGGGACTAGTGAAAAACTGAAGCCTCTTTATTAACAAAAACTGAGTAATTTGAATAATATTGACCCATACTGTATTATTGAGCACTGCAGCAGCAAATCACTGTTGTGTGTTCCAACAATCACCCTATCCTAATTACTGAATTTTCTACTATTCAGGACAAGCGCTGATATATTGAAAGAAAATATATACTATAATAAAAATATAAGAGAATTCAACCAGTAGTTTTTGTTCAAGTAATAAAACTTACCTTCTGATGGGTGCAACTTTACCCAATGAGTGTTTTTTTAAATAATCACCTTGTTTGACAAGACAGAAATTAATCACTATCTGTGAGCATGTTATACAAACTATCATTTAAAATACATATTTTTAACAAGGCATTCTATATCTAGACACCATTTTATATCACATATTAGCTACTGATACTATGAAATATTTTAGATTTTGTTATATGAGAAGTTATAAGAAAGTGATTTTTTTTCTCCACCTTCATTAACAACAATATATGGATAACATATGCATTTATTGGTTCTATTAATTTACACAGTATGTGGAACATATTTTTTTTTTTTTTTTTTTTTTAATGGCTTTGGGTGTTCAACCCATTCAGCCACGAAAATATTAAATCTACTAATATTTGTACTTATGTTGATCACCTGAATTAACACAGAGGTTACATTCACACATTATTGATAGCCCTAGCAATTCATGGAAGTACCAAAAGAAGAATAACAATAATTGGGATTGTACAGGGACACTCATTTCACGCTAAGGTGCCCGCCATAGCGACTTTAATAAAACACACAACACAGGCAACGGAAGGGAGGGAAATAACACTAAGGAAAAACACAGGGTACGCAAAGCTAGTTCGATAAACATTCATTCATCCATTCCTTGCATTCCTGGAGCCTAACAAAAACACAACTAATATTAGATTTTTCGTCGAGCTTTGCGACAAAATTCCCACAAAATCTGCCGGACTCTCGTATTTCTAACACCATGATATAATAGGGAGGTTGTATTCTGGGGAAAGTGTATTCCGTTATTTCTAAGGGCTTCCATAAGATGTTCGGTGGCTGCTTCATTGTATTGACACTGAAATAGCCAGTGGGCTAAATCGTCGAGGCTTCCGTCGCAACTACACGTCCCATTTTCATCCAGCCCAATGCGCTGTAGGTGGGATTTTATATTGCCGTGACCGTCAAGGCATCTAAAGTATGAGGATTGTATCATTCTATTAGGGTGGCTCCTCTCTTCAAAAGGTATCTTAGGCAGGGATGGAAGTATTTTGCAATACTGATTGTTACTGTTACTGCAGAAGGTGACCCATTCTGCCTCCCATTTTACTTTCATTTCAGCCCTACGGAGAGAAACAATGTCCATTCTGGTGATGCCTACTATCTCTTGTCCACAAAGAACTGCCTCTTTGGCCATCTGATCGGCTCTCTCATTTCCATGTATGTTCGCATGACCTTTGACCCATATGAGTGTGATGTGTTTACTTTGTTCTTCTATTTGTACCAATTTTTCCATTATGGAGACTACTATTTTGTCGCTGTAAATTCTGGCACTGGGATTCTTCAGTGCTAACAGTGCTGACTGCGAATCTGATATGACAGCGTATCGGTTATTGGTAGGTGCTTCTTTAATGACCCAGTTTAGCGCCATATCAATGCCAGTTAATTCGGCTGTGAATATTGAGCTTTTTTGGTCCAGTTTGAATTTAAGGCCACGCTGAACACTTGGCATATATACTGCACATCCGACTCCAGATTCCGTTTTAGATCCGTCTGTATAGATTTCACACGGATTGTTCAATCTGTTGAGAAGCTCTTTAAAAGTACTAGAGTTAGAAGTTGTATCTGTGCAAGATGGTACGAAGACGTCTGGCTTTAAAAATGAAATTTGGTACAACGAATTGTAGAATGGAATCCCTTCTGCTGTTGTGTTGTAGCAATTAACGTTGGGAAAAGCTTCAGCCAAGGTGGGAGAATTTTTGTTTTGCCACCATGGTAATGTTAAATCGTATGTTGTTAACGTCGATATCTTGTTAACTATAGAGTGATTCCCATTGCCTAAGGCTTTGGAAACAAACTTTTCAGCTAAAAATAATCTCCTGAGGTGTAATGGAGTTTCTAGACATTCTGCTAGAAGTGTAGTTGTCGGGGTCGAGCTGAATGCTCCTAGTACTAGCCTGAGTGCTTTGTATTGAATTCTATCCAACCGTTTTAGCCTAGTTTTGGTAGCGGAGCCGTAGAGGAAACAGCCATAATCAATAATCGATCGTGTATAGGCCTTATAGAATAACAGATTGATTTTCGGATCCGCTCCCCATTTTCGTCGGTTGACCGCTTTCAGTACATTCAGGCTTTTCTCACACTTAATCACAGTCTTGTTGATATGTTCATTCCACGTTAGTTTGGAGTCTAAAGTGACCCCTAAGTATGTATAACTACTGTGGACAGGAACTTCAACGTTGTATAGTCGTATGTTATCTATACTAGGCAAACGGTGTCTAGAGAAAAAGACTACTGCGGATTTTGATGGTGTCACGTCTAGGCCTTGATCCCAGAAGTACTCGCTGCAGAGTTGCATCATGGTATCTAGCTTTTGAGTACATAGTTCGTATGTGCTATTTGTAGTGTATAGGCAAAAATCGTCAGCATACTGTAGTATATTACCCTCGATAGCAGTATGTAATTCTTGTGTATATATGTTGAAGAGTATTGGGCTTATGACGGAACCCTGTGGCAAACCCTTGTGAACAGTTCTTGGTCCTAGTATGCTGTTATTGTGGCGAATAAATACACTCCTGTTTATGAGAAGGTTAACAACGGTGCTTGCGTAGTTGATTGGTGTCCCCAAACGTAACAGCTTTTCATGAAGTAGACTGGGGATGACGTTGTCATAGGCACTGGAAATATCAACGAAAAGGGAGGATAAATAAGTATTTTGCGAAAAGGCGATCTGGATGTCAGTGGTTAAGTGAGACACACAGTCAATCGTACCTCGCCCTCTTCGGAAGCCATATTGACATTCGGGTAGTAGATTATTCCTTTCTAACCACCACTCCAGCCTTGTCTTCAAAATTCTTTCGAAGGTCTTCAGGAGGCAGGACATCAGTGCAATGGGCCTTGGTGTACTAGGGTCTCCGAGTTTCGGAATGGGGATGACTAGTGACTGTTTGAGTTGATCACAGTTATCTCCATTAATCAGAATCCTATTATACATTGAACAGATGAAGTCTAACGCAACTGTTGGAAGATTATTAATCATCATGTAGTTGATACCGTCCATCCCTGGAGCAGATAATTTTGTGGTATTTATGTTGGCTACCAGCTCATTTCTCTCAACAGGGCTGAGGAGGAAGTGTTGCTCATGTTCTCTAGTATAAGAGTGAAATGGTGGTGATACATAACTTGGAGCAATTTTAAGGAAGAGCGTCTCTATGGCAGTTTCATTAACGAAGTAATCGGATTTTGTGTTCTTTATACGATTAGCTCTTTTCCAGATGGCAGTAGGAGAGGACTGCCTATTTAAGTCGCTACAAAATTTAGCCCAGGAATTCTTGGCTTTGATTTGGAAAGTGCGTTTGCACAGCGCGTCTAACCTTTTGTATTCGAGAAAATTTGTCATAATACGGTTGGACTTATATATCCTCATAGCATTTTTCCTGCGCCTGACTACAGTGGTGCATTCTTCGTCCCACCAAGGAGGAGATTGGGATTTCACACAAAATGGTTTGAGCCTTTTGCAAGCTTTATTCGCCGCTCTAGTAATGATGTCCTTAAGATATATAATCATGTTGTTAGCATTAGTGAAGGGTGGGATATCTATAAGATTTTTTTCAATTTCTGACTGGTATAATTGCCAATCCACATCCTTCATAGACCATTTGGAAATCGGGGAGACTAAGAAACTTTCAGTATGCACCGAATTAAGAACAATTGCTATAGGAAAGTGATCAGATCCATACGTTTCGGAAAGGGGTGACCAATTGTAGGAGGGGGAGAAGCAGGCAGATAATATAGTTACATCGACAACCGATTTATTTTTACCGGGCTGGGATATTCTCGTAGCAGAACCATCATTGGCGATGATAAGGTCATGAAACGAATCTAACGCCTCTAACAAAATATTCCCATCACTAGAGTTCATGGAAGAGCCCCAAATTTCATGATTGGCATTAAAATCTCCACCTATAATGCAATCGTACCTAAGTTGACTGAAAATATTGATGTAGTCCTGTACAGATGCTTTAACATTTGGGGGCTTGTAGAGACTTAGAACAGACATTTTTTTGTCGGCAATAGTGATGTCAATGGCACAAACCTCAATATTTTGGTTGCGCCGCTGTTACGAGTAAACACGTTGGTCGCCGGCTCTTCCAAAAATCATAGGATTTCACTGGAAAAAGTATGATTTAAATCGGCATTTTCTGTGAACTCGTGATTTAAGGTGTAACGCGTGTGAATGTGATATTACAACGGCGAAAAATCATCAAGATTAGCTAATAGTGAAAATAGACGCTTTTTTTCGATCTGTGTTCTGGAATTCCAAATAAACATATCATACCAGTGGTGTGCGGCAATTCGACGGCACCACACACACACGTAAACATGGCTGAAAAAGATCTGTGTGATGTCTGCAACAAAGTGGTAAAAAATGATGAAGATGGTCTGTTGTGTGAACAATGTGTTGTGTGGAAGCACAGAAAATGTATTGGCATGACAATGAAAACCTATGTAAAATTGTCAGAAAGTAAAAATGGGTGGAATTGTCAGGCTTGCATTGAGGAAAATAAACAAAGTAGAGTGGTCATGTCAGCGCAGCTGAACGACATAATAAACAAACTACAAGAAATGGATAGAAAATATGATAGCCTTCTTCAAAAATATAGTCAGCAAGTGAAAATCAATGAAGGACTTCAGCAGGAAGTAACTGAAATAAAGAATAAGCTAAATAAGGCTGAGCAAAAATTGCTGACTAATAATATGATTATTCATGGAGTTCCCTTCACCGAAAATGAAAATCCAAAGGAAATTGTAAAAAACATTGGAAAATTTCTCCAAATACCAGCAGAACAATATAAGTTTGAGTGTTATCGGCTTGGAAAGGATAACAATAGCTCTAATAATAATAACAAAACATCTCTCCCAATTAAAGTTATCTTTGAAGAAGCTGAGATGAAGAACCTATTTATAAAGTCACCAAAAAGGTTTCAATTAAGATGTCAAAGTATAGGCCTACGCTCCAATAATACAATTTTCTTAAATCATGATCTGACAAAAACTAACCTGGAACTACTAAAAAAGGCTCAACAATTTAGAAAGGAGAATCATTACAAGTTTCTATGGATTAGCAATGGCAGTATATTACTTCGAAAGGAAGAAAAAACGAAGGTAATTATGGTGCAAACAGAACAAGATATAACAAATTTAGTCTCAAGAAACTAGAAGTGATCTATATGAACATCCAGAGTATACGGAACAAATTCGACGAAATACAATGTTTTGTTATCAACAACCCTTGTGATGTGTTAGTTTTAAGTGAAACATGGTTGTGTGATGTTGAGGCTAGTTTCTATAATTTAAATGGATACAAAGCTGTGCATGCTTGCCGGCAAAAAAGAGGTGGTGGAGTTACCTTTTACGTAAAAGAAGGTATATACTTTCAGGAAATTGGTAAGTCCAAATATGATGACCTGTTCAACCATTTAACTATAGGGATTGGCTTCAATAACTTAAAGTTAACCGCAGTTTATAAGCCTCCTTCATACAGCGTGGATGATTTCTTAAATAAATTTGAAAACCTTTTAATTACATATCCACAAAATCATATTATAATAGGTGATTGTAACGTAGATCTGCTTGATTCAAAAAATATCACGGTAAAGGATTATAAAAATGTTATAGCAATGCATAACTATTCTGTAAAAAATTGCTTAACCATACATGATGCAACTCGAGTTACTCTGAATACATGCACTATAATTGATCATGTTGTAGCATGTCATCAAACAAAAAATTTATGTTCAGTGTCAGTAACCAATAACGCATTGTCTGATCATAACAGACTAAATATAACAATTAAACAAAAAATTAAAATTCACCGGAAAAAGTGTACCTATGAAAGTTTATCTATAAGTCACAAAAAATTTGTATCTTTATTCGAACAGAAATGTAGGTCAATTAGTATCAATTCCTTTCAACAGCTTATTCAAACAATACAAATATGTAAAAAAAGTTCTACTATTTGTAAGACGATAAAATGTCATGAAAATAATAAATGGGTTAATGACGAGTTGCTTCAAATGATTAAGGAGCGTAATAAGTTGTATGACAAGAAAAAGGCAAATAGAAGTGATGTTGACATTGAGATCGAATTTAGGTTAGCTAAAAACAGGGTTAACAATAAGATAAAATCTCTGAAGAACAGGTATTTTAGGAATAAATGGGATGAAACCGGTGGAAATGCAAAAAAACAATGGAAATTTATTAATAGTTTTTTCAAGAATAAAAAACCAGATGATTACGTAGAGTGTATTAGAATTAACGATATGCTTATAACAGATCAAAAAAGTCTAGCTAACGTAATGAATGATCATTTTACTAATATAGGTAAAAATATAGCAGACGAAATTAATTTGGAAATAAACCAAACTGGGGTTGATATCGACAACGACAGTAACTTTAGGGATATTATATGTGATATTAACTTAGATATGGCTTTGTGTAACGAGGAAGAGGTAGGATATATTATTTCCAACCTTAAAAGAAACTCAGCTCCTGGCCATGATCAAATAACTACGATTGATATATTGAATCTAAAGGACACAATAACCCCAATTTTAGTAAACTTAATAAACAACGTTCTAACAATTGGTTCATATCCTGAAGAATTGAAAATAAGTAAAGTAACTCCAATACACAAATCGGGTTCCAGGGAGGATGTGAACAACTATCGACCAATTTCTATCATATCCACATTTTCAAAAATTTTAGAAACTATAATTAAAAATAGATTGCTTTCCCACATTATGCAGTTCAATCTGCTGGATGATTACCAATATGGGTTTGTACAGAATAGTAATACTTCATGTGCGGTCACGGATCTGATTAATAGAATATCTAGAGAAATTGACAACAAAAAAGTGGTAATTGCAATTTTTGTAGATTTAAGGAAAGCTTTTGATGTAATAGAGATAGATATTTTGCTAGCTAAATTAAAAAGATTGGGTTTCAGAGGCACAACATTTAATTTAATGGAATCCTACCTTGTAAATAGAACGCAATATGTAGCATTAGAAAAGCATTGTAGTGATAGACGTATATGTACGCATGGTGTTCCTCAGGGCTCAGTCTTAGGGCCGTTGTTGTATATATTGTATGTCCTAAATTTAAAGGTATTAGGGTTGAGAGCTAAGTATTTTGCATTTGCTGATGACACTGTTCTTGTATATGAAGGTCAAAACAACTTAGAAACTCTCATAAATAACGACCTTAGCTTATATTTTAGCTGGCTTTTAAATAATAAATTAAAATTAAACATCGAAAAAACTAAATTTATGATTTTCAAACAGAAAAATAGGCTTACTCAAACTCCAAATATAAGAATAAATAATATTACTATAGAAAGAATAAATTCAATTAAATATTTAGGATACATACTCGATGAAAATTTGAATTATGGGGAACACCTAGAGTACATATCACAGAAAGTATACCCCATGATTAGTGCCGTGTATAAATGTAGAAATTACTTAACGCACCAAAGTAAATTAAACATATATAATGCATATTTCCTATCACATTTTAGATATATGTTGCATGTATGGGGTACCTGTGGGGTGGTTAGATTCAACTCTATGCAGGTATTACAAAATAAGATCCTAAAAATTCTATTTTCATATGAGTGGCTAACACCTACACAGGACCTGTATACGGAATTGGGGGTATGTCAGTTGGATAGGTTATTAGAATTAGAACAATGTAAATATATCTATAAAGTGTTAAATAATAATCTCAAGTGTAATGTACCGTTAACTTTTGGTAGGGACATTCACATGTATGATACCAGAATAAGAAATAACATATACCTCGAAAATGTACGAACCAATATTGGACTCAGCAACCCGTTAAACCAAGCTATAACCAAGTATAATCTTTTACCGGCGAGTATAAAAAATGTATCCAATTACAACACCTTCCTGTCACAACTTAAGAAACACCTTAAATTTTGACACATCAGTTAGGCCTGCTATTGTATCTCATATATGGATACGGATATGTGTATATGTGTGCATAAATGGGTGTATATGCATGCATATGCGTATATATGTGTGTATATATATTTGTTTCTCTCATAATTACCAAATTATTATCATGATGAGGTCGCTTTTGTAATTTTTATTAAACAATTAATAATTCCCGATACCAGTGTTACTATACACTGTTTAGGGAATTTAAAAAAACATATGTAACTGTAAAGTCTATAATGGTCAATAAACGTTCTAAAAAAAAAAATTCGGCTAATGCCTGCAATTTTTCACCGAGTTTCATTGGATGGAGACGACCAATGTTTAAATCAATGTGTTCGACAAATACAAAATACGGACCTGTATCACAAGATCTGAAACGATTGTCGTATTTAAGTGGGCGAGAACTAATTGTTTGTGGATTATCATTAGACTGGTTTTTGTCCGCATTTTTGTTTCTGGTATCAATAAAATTATCACTAAGAGACACATCAATATCAGTGGAAACAATCATTTCGTCTGTATCGCCAACATTGTCATCAATACATACAACGTCTTCGAAATGCACATTGGTTCGATTTGTTGTCGTGGTACTCGTAGCTGGTGGCGGCGGCGGCAATTCTTTGCCGCCGAGGTGGCTGCCGCCACCGGGCATCTGTATACAGAGCCGGTGGCACAAAAACTAAATATCCGTTCGACCTATCCGCTGTATAAGTAAGGAAATTCTACTTACAGTAATCGTCCCTCAACTATAAATTACCACAATTGACGTAAACTATTCAATAGCTTCTCTTTAATTTGGGAGCACTATCGCACACGTCCGAACTGTTGCTCGATCCGACACGGAATGATGTGGAACATATTAGTATTTACTTTCTATAAAGCCATCACAATGAAGCTCTAAATGCATAACATTATGTGCTCTTCGCCTCATGGTATCAGACTGCCTCTTCTTTCTCAAATACCTGGCAACCTGAATAATTCTTTCTCCACACCTGCAATGACAAAAAGAAAGTATTTTGTAGTAGTGCATATATCACAAATCTGTTTAAATAGAGAAGTTGATAGTCATAATATGTATATTGTTCCTTCTTATTATATCACTTGTTCCGGAAACTCATCTTAAGGTTATGCCAAAAGATTACTGTTTTAATTGTTTCATTCCTTGAGACCACCTATATATACATATAAAAATTGTAATTATTATCTATGAATGGACATTTTGCTAGTTTAACACTATAAATGTATAATAAAGATGTCTTTAGTTGACCTCAGCACTTTGGACATTTCTCTATATTTTTACTTACCACAAACAGATCCGGCATAAATATTATTACTCTGATGTCTTCTGTAGCCACTCCTATACAAGAGAATCCAGAATTAAGACACCCAAAATCCACCAAATGTTGGGTCACTGCAATCAACTATTTCATAGACAAAATCTTGCCTAAAGAAGTGCATTTACTTCAAGGATTTACTTTTACCACTGTTGTTATATTCTGTGAGTTGGATATTTACGATAATGGGTTATCAATTAATGAAAATGAAACTAAAAATACTAAAATGAATCCGAAATTTCTTAATCAAAGCAAATAGTCTCAGTTGATCTTGAAAGATAATGTTTGACAGCCATCAACGACAGTGACATGAACCTTCATTTCCATCACAGAACATCAAAAATACGACATGATTGCCAACGTAAAATCTGAAATTCGTTAAATCTCCCTGTAAGAAAAAGTTAACTCATAATTAAAGTTAATCATGACCGGTGCAAAGACACACAACTTTAAGCCTTAATTAAAGTTAAGCTTTAATTAGTTAAGCCAAAGGTTTAACTATGACTGGTGCAAACCACTGTTAGTCATTTAAAGAATATCTACCAAATGGTGAGTGATATATCACTTAGCACCTTAATATTTAAATCTTTCCCAGAATTGATATTAAACCTTCAGATATGACGGTTAATATAAAGTATTCTGACATTTAAGGCTGAATTCTCACCGTATATTTCAAGTTGCAACTCCCGCATAAGGTTCTCAACCAAATCGGAGTACATTTTTCTTTTTCTCATTTAGAGCTCTGCGAATAAGCTCTCTCCGCGAAGACGACTTCTTCTTTGTCCGCAAATGGTCGGGTGAATTTGAATCTCGCACAGATTCAGCACAGCCTTTTAATCATTAGACGCCTTTATTTTTTATGTCAGCTATACTCCTATTGAACGATATAAGTCGATTATTCCGACACTTTTTTATTTTGAAACATCGTTTATTTCTGGAAATAATTATATAACAATAAACTTTAACAATTCTCTAAACAGTACCGAAGGTTCTCGAGAGTTATAAACATAAACTTATCAACAGTGCTTTTTCTTTTTCTTTAACTAGATTGCTACTAGAGTCCTTAATTATATTATATACTACTTAATTACCTACATGCATGCCTAGGTGTTGTTTTAAATTGTACAAGAAGCTTTTATAACATATTTTAGATCTAATTTCAACTGGTAACCTATTATAAGCTCTAGACGCGGATTGCATTGGACAATTCAAAGCTATATTTGTACGACTGTAAACCGGATATATATTGTTTTGTGACCTGGTAAAATGATCATGTATTTCATTTACAAAATTATAGGTAGTGTTATTCTTCTGCCTGCTATTAATTATTTTAAATATTAATTTACATTGTTCAAGTTCTAAGATTTTATCCATCTGAGTAACTTTTAGTTCTGTATATAACGTGATTGTATTGGTAAGTTTGCTATAATTAAATACTATTTTCAAAATCTTATTTTGTAAAGTTTGAACATTTTGAAATAAAGTTCCTGAACAAGTTCCCCATATTGGAATTAAGTACCTTAAAGGCCTGGTCAAACAGAGAACGCGGCGGTCCGGCGTTCTCTAACAATACAATGGAACGCCGAACGCCGCGTTCTAGACCGCCGCGTTATAGCGTTCCATTGTATTGTTAGAGAACGCCGGACCGCCGCGTTCTCTGTTTGACCGGGCCTTAAATGTGCAAGAAAAAATGCGTTATAAATGCTATATTTGGTTTTCTTAGTGAAGTAATATCGACATTTAAATATTATGGGCAGCATCGGAGTAACTTTTTTAGTAATATGATTTAGATGTGGTTGCCAATTTAAACTTTCATCCACTATCAACCCCAAATATTTTTTTGATGAGACCTTTTCCAACATGATATTATCAATTGCAATCTGAAGTTCATTAACTATGGTATTTTTCCTTTTAAATAAAATATATTTGGTCTTATCAATATTGATTTTCAAATTATTATAAAATAACCATTTCAGGTATTTGTCCAAGTCTTGATTCACTAAAGCCTGGAGTTCAAGTTCATTCCTTGCAGTGTATACTAGTACTGTATCGTCAGCAAATGTAAAGTACCTGGCTTTCAAGTTTGCTACTTTCAAATTCAGCACGTAAAGTGAGTACAACAATGGACCTAGAACCGATCCCTGCGGTACTCCATACGAATTAGTCAATAGTTCACTCACTACTTCACCAAGCTTTACATATTGCCTTCGATCACAGAGATATGAGTTTAGTAACTTATGTACTATGCCTCTAATGCCAATGTTCTTCACTTGAACAAGCATATTCGTGTAGCAGCATCGCAGTATTTGTCCAAATATTTGATGTATTCGTGCAAATAACACAAAAATGCCTTCCCTCGTTGTCGTTCGGCATCGGCACCATAAACATTCGTCTTATTTGAGTCTTTTGATTTATGATTAAAAAATGAAGTCACGCTGATTGACTCAGTACTTCCCACACATTACGGTGATACAAGTTTATTATTTTCCCATAGCATGAAGCTATGTTCTGACATCCCCTCGTAACCAAATCATCGCCCGCCCGTCCAAAAAAAGTATGTTATGCCACTCCTATCACAGATCAGGGGATAGCCTATTATGAATAAGAAAAGCAGAAAATGATCACGAAACCCCTAAAACGCCTAAAAACGGAGTTTGAGCTGTTTCTATATTTTTAGTTTTTTTATTATTGCTGCGCCGCCACTGACACGATTTCTAAGATGCATAAACGTTTTCCATCCTCACCACGGTAAAAATACCATTGTATTATTTCGTTTCATTAAAATAAATCCAATAGTTTCCACGTTACACAGTACAGAACGAGCTACCACAATATTCTTATGTATACGTCAGAAAATTTAAAGTTTCTGTAATAGGCAAGACAATGTTCGGATGGACCTAAAAAAGTCTATTATGACGCTTGGTCTTTCTTTCATAGGTCAATGGATAGCCTATTATGAATACAACAAATTTTGGGTTTTACGATTCCCACCCTCCAACCACCCCAATTTCACCCCCACCTAAAAAACGTAGAAAATTATAAGGAACCCCTAAAACGCCTAAAAACGAAGTTTGAGGTGTTTTCATGTTTAGTTTTTTTATTATTGCCGCGCCGCCACTGACACGATTTTTAAAAATCATAACCGTCTTCAATCCTCGCCACTGCAATAATATTATGTAAACATTTCACTAAAATCAATCCAATAGTTTTCTTTTTACACAATACTCGCACGTATACATCAGAAAATTCCCTTGGTTTTTGTAATAGGTAAAAAGGTAATGTTCGGATGTACCACAAAAAATGTATCGTGAGACTAGGTCTCTCTTTCACAGGTTAGTGGACAGCCTATTATGAATACAACAAATTTTTCAGTTTTACAATCCCTCACCACCCCAATTTCACCCCCACTCAAAACAAGTAGAAAATGATCAGGAACCCCTAAAACGCTTAAAAACAAAGTTTGAGGAATATTTAAAATTTTTTGTTTATTGCTAATTACTCCGCCGCCTAAGCACCGATTTTCAAAATTATAGGAACATTGCCTACTACGACCCCACATCATATCGCTGCCCAAATTTTATCACAATCACAGACAGATCGACGGAAATGAGTGACGTGGATTTTCGATATACAGACATCATAAAACGCCCAAAAATCGTATTATCTCAAAATCGAAAATTTTCGCGATCACAATAACTCCCCTCACCTATCGGTGTGGGAAGTAAAAGCGACGGAAGCGTGTGTTTGCCTATTTGCATTATTTGTCCTATTTGAGCAAATAAATCGTTTTTTGAAAAATTCGTGTCAAGTAGACTGATTCGGTAGCCTCACCAGATGCATGTTTAAAATATGTATATATGAACGGAAATTAATGATTATTATCTTGAATTTTGCTTACGTTCACATCAGAATTAATGATTGCCTTGACTTGTTTGCTGCTCACTAAGGTAGGCCGTACCTGATTAACTTAAAACGATATTTTTTAACATCGACTTTTTTAGAATGAAGTCACAAGAAATGCCACTGCGTTTTTTCGGGCAATTTGGACGTCTTCAGATCATCGTAAATTAAGGATGCACACAAAAAGATCTGTCGTTTCTTTAAATACGCTTTGAATTTATCAGATCTTGTATTCCGTATTCCTCAAATACAGCAACGTTTTATCTAATGAGAAGGGCATATTTGGTAACTAACTATATGCTGGTGCTACCGGAAAATGCCGAAAAAAGAACCAACTGCCAGTGAGATTCGAACCCGCGCCTTCGGAATTCTAGTCCGGCGCTCTTACCAGCTGAGCCATGGCGGTCACGGCAATCCAGCCGGCGCGGCGCAGCGATCTCAAGGAGCATCGAATTTTCTTCACCGTATTTGAAAATATGTTATCTATTATACGATTATAGCGTAAAATATACACACAACACAAACATAAGTCAAGGATAGATCACAAAATAGGGATTAACTGACGCAATAGGTAAGCTGTGCTGACGATGCGAAGCTAACAATGATCACCCTTCTTTCACACTCATCAATTTTGATATTAGTCAGCCTTGTCCCTTTAGTCTAGTTCGTATGTATTTTTCTGCTAAGTTAGTTGTTTTCTTCTACCTGAATAGGTTCTTGTTTATATTTCATGGCCTGTTACGTTGCTTGTAGGTAGGAAAATTGCAAAACTCCGATTTGTTCGAAAATTTAATATTAAATAAAAACTACCAGAGATTGATATTCACAACCTTATATCATTAGAAAGGTTATCAAATTCTACGTTTAACCGTATAAAAAAATTAGGCATTTCGATCTGAAAAAATCAAGTTATCGCTGATCGAAGTTTCTTTAATTAATCGACCCATTTCTCCAAGCATAAATGTAATTTAAATTTGATAGTCTCATCAAAGCTGACGAATTTTATGCTTAGTAATACGGCAAAGTCACAGCCTTCCAAATTTTATAATCTCAGCTAAATTCAATTTTTTCCTGATATCTACTTATACCGAAAATGGTGATTTACACCTAAACGGTTCGCTTTAAGTCCCATGTATGATACATAAAGTCACACTAGAATTCACCAAGGAATCTGAATATGCAATAATATACGGGGTGTTCCATTTAAAAGAACATAACTTTGATACATTTCGTGTTTTTGGGACACCCTGTATAACGAAAATATTTTTAAAATGTAGCCTTTATGGGTCTCTATCCATCCGAAATTATTATTTTCTTTTTTATCAAATACTTTAGCCATAATGCTCCGTGTCGAATAACGTGAATAACCCTGTATATAGACAGAATTAATTTTTATCGAAGTAATTATCAAAAACTGCTATTTTCAGGATAATTTTGTATTTCAAGTAAATTATACGTTTTGTTTAAACAAATCTTAGGTGTATATTAAAAAAATGCTTTAGTTACATTGTAGGCTAATATTAGTATTGCAATGATAATACGAATTATAACCTATATATTAAATTTATCAGCTTACGTGCAATTGATACGCATCTGAGGAGTAGTTTAGGTTAGGTTAGGTTAGGTTAGGTTAGGTTAGGTTAGGTTAGGAAGGTCAAACGCACAGGCCGGGTTAGGTAGCCCCAACACTGAAGCTATTGGCTTATTGTATTGTCCTGTGCGTTTGTTAATCCGCGAAGAGTTTTGTGACCTTGATGAGATCTAAGAGTCTCCTCACGATATCTCGATTGGGGAGTGATTTGGGGTTATTTGGCCCTATCAGTCTGAATCTCCACTAGCGTGGGGCCTCACATTCAAAGATTATGTGAGAGGCTGTTTCGTCGTCCTCGTCACATAGTCTGCATATTGGGTTTTCTTTGAAAATCCCCAATGTATGTAGATGTTTTCTTAGGCCGCAGTGTCCGGTTAGGAGGCCGGTTGTTAGCCTAGTTTATTTCCTATTTAGTTTTAGGATCTCTTCAGCTAGTTTTGGTGTGGGTTGTTTCACCATCAGCTTGCTGTGTCTGAGCTTTGGATGTGATTGCCAGTATTTTAGGTGCTGCAAATGCACCCACTGGTTTATCGTAGTTTCATTTCATTTCATTTTTCATTTCATTTATTTGTACTGAAGAATACAAATATTACCACCTCGAAGGCTATGCCTTGTGTGAGGTATTGGCATTGAAAATATGCACTAAAATTTGGTCTAACCTAATTTCACTGCTGTCTCTCTTTGGACCATTATATTTGTTCGCTTTTCAATGATTTGCTTCTTCTTCTTCTACTTGATCTGCTATGGATCCATTCTCAGCAGCAGGGCATTCTCTCCTATAATTTTTGGATGATTTCGTAATTTGAACTTAAATTTTGGATGGGATGTCCGAGTGACATTGACATTGAATATATTTGAAAATGGTTTTACCAAACACCTTGTAATGCCATCTGAGGGGTAAATGACACAGATTTCAAACGACTGTAAATATATTTGAAGTAACGGAAAGGCATTTAAACACTAAAAATTAATTAAAAACAGAACAATATTTTTTTTCTGAGTAGTAGGACATGAAAGGGTAGTGTAATGAAAAACTAAGCTCGTGTCGTGTCGCTCTTGTATTGTTATATGCCTGTTACCATATGTTTATATGTATATTCTAATTAATCCGTGCCTTGTACAAATAAAAATTGTACAAACAGAAGCATACGCGGAAATTCTTTTTATTACCAATTTTTTGTCAGCACACTTGTATGTGGCGCTACCCGAACCTCAGTGTGCCTGGGAATATCCTAAAAAGTTCACGTATTTTTTCGCATGGAAAAAATATGCGGAAACTCTGGCTGCATACAAATTAGGTTTAACATTTGGATGCGTTTTACAGTGAGAGGCCAAAGAAGGAGCTCCGCTGAAACTTTAAATTTCATTTCGAACAGAGAGGTGCATTGCCTCACAAGCTACTACCTGTTTGTTCGGAGAATGTTAGAGAGTCTAAAATTTAAAAATTTCTTCTTTTTGTTGGCGACATACATGATATGTCGTATACAGGATGAGCAATTGGGTCAATCAAGAAAATATCAAAATTGGGATCTAACTTAGGATGACAGTGTAAATCGAAACAACCAAAATACATGAAATGAAGGTGCTTGCTTACTCTGCAAGAGAAAGATAAATTCAATCATTTGGTTCACAGAAAAATCGGAAAAATGAAGGGTCCGACGAAATGGTATCGAATCCGTCGACCCCCACCACTACCCCGTATATCTCTGCGAACCATGTATTTCAGTCATCCAGAGAGATCTAGTCGGCTGTTGGGTGAGTGTAGCGCTTGTAGTTTTGGCTATATTTTGTATACGGACAGACGGACAGACGGACGGACAGACAGAGGCTCTGCATAAGCTCTCTACAGTGAGAGCTAAAATGAAAATAAAGTCATTGCCAAATTTCATCGTTCCACGCTTCTCAGAATTTTGACCCCTTCTAAGGTACAGTGAAATTTATTTTTGGACATTTTATGTTCCAATAAGACCTGAAAAACTTCTGGGTAAGGCCGCGGGACGGACTTTTAGTTTGGACCGAACATACGCTCAATAGGAATTCTATGATGTCTTAATAGCGGAATTTGGTGGATGTGCAACCTAAAAGATCAAGACAAACACGTATAGGAAGGTTAGCGCAAAATATCATTGGCTCTGAAAACACTGTAATTTGAAACCTGAAAAATACTTTTTTAGGAAAACATGAAGTGTGTAGCTAGCTGTGAAACTTTTGTAATATTTTGACTTTAGGATTAACAACCAATCTGACAAGGTGCTACCAGAAAATGCCGCAAAAAGAACCGACCAGCAGCGGGATTTGAACCCGCGACCTCAGGAATTCTAGTCCGACGCTCTATCAGCTGAGCCACGGTGGTCATGGCAACCCAACCTGCAAAACGTCGACAAGATGCGTCGGATCATCACGCCAACAGACGGCTTCACTGCCGCCATCTTCTGGTAGTACAGAGCAGCTCCTAGATGTGTCATCGAATGAAAAATGGTGATACAGCCAGTTTGTAATTTCAAAAACTGTCAGATATTTTTCACTACTCAATGTGTGGAGGATGCATTGATTACGAAAATAATCGAATTTTATATAAAATAAATGAATTAATGGAAACCAATTCAATCATTTCCATAGGTCTATCTGTCGACAGTCAACTAATCATTTATCCCTCTCTTACTCGCTGAGTACGAAAGCCATTATCATGAAATGTTTACTATTATAATATCAACCAAAAGACTTTCGAAAATCGATCCAGTAGCGGCGGAGTAATTATGAAAAGGCGAACAGTCCTTTGCATACCTACAACGTGGGAAGCATTAATATAATGTAATCAAAACTTTTAAATACAAGGACAAATCCCTGACTGCTTTTGAAAATCGATCCACAGAGAAATAATACAAAAGCGAAAATACGTCCTTGAATCAGTTGTGGCATTGGCCTATGCCATACATCACCTGGTCGCTCCTGATGAATTCGAATAGATTACAAGGAGCAAAACCCATACTCTTAACAGGCATGCGATTGTTTGCACGATCATTGTTGTTGTTATTTACATTCTTACCTATGATAACATCTACACTCATGACGCTCAAACCATCTCATGCAAAAAACGTACAGCACTTCCCTGTCTTGTGGAATTGTCCAAAAATAGTCTATTTTTCACTTATGTACTGATAAAATCCAAAATTCACTCGAGCAAGAAGCCCAATAAACAAGAGATGATCAAAGGATAACAAAACGCTGCCACTATTTGTTGTTTACACCTGTTTGCCCAAGGTCGGCCGTCGGTCGATGCGATGTTGTAACGTTTTGTAAAAAATAATTGTTTATACGACAAATTACTTGATCACCGCCTAAATAATAATAATAATGTTTATTCTTATTTTCTAAAGACACATTCTATGGTAGTTTTGACCCGATCAATAATAGTTTTTGCGATTTCCTATTTAATAACAAATACACTGGATTAGTGTCTTCCTTTTCAGGCTATAGGCTATTTTGGGATATTCCTCATATAACCCTTTAGCCATTTTACCATTACTGCAATGGCTGCAATATATCGTCAAACCAGCTTTGATATTTACACTATGGATAAGTACACAAGGAAAATACAATAACTTTACCCAGATGAGGCCTGGCAACATCCTGTGCCACCATCCACCTTCATCAATCAAAATGGTTCAAACAAGCAATATCTTTGTTTACTTCATCTAATTTATTCGAATTCCTTGATTTTCTTGAGACAAATTTTGATGCGTTGATACTACTGCGGAACTCATCGAAAAGGTGGATGATCTTTAAGGGCCTGGGTAGACACCTTTAATACGTATGTATTTGCCATGTAAAACGCGGACTCACAATTTCCCGCACAACTCACTTTTCAAACTATATAATTAATATTTCAGAAGGCGATAGTTAAGACCTTAATGAATGACGACTATTTCTGATTTTCTGAAAACAGTTTTTTATATATATATAGGCGGGGGTCCTACAGCTTCTGCCGCATCCCGCATTTCGATCGCCACAACTTTTTATTTTGCCATGAGTCTTCATGGATTGCTCTATCCCTCATTATTTGGTTGACACCGCTTATCCAAGAAGTTGCTGGTCTTCCTCGTCTTCTTTTATTTGTCGGGCTATATTCAAAAGCGCGTCTTGGCCATCTATCTTCGTTCATACGTTTTATATGTCCGTACCATATCAACTGTCGGGTTTCTATTCTTTCTGATGTTTTATGAATTCTATTCGTTCTTCGTCTTATTTCCTCATTTGGTATGTGCTCCATTCTTGATATGCGACAGGATCTTCTCAAGTAGTCCATTTCAACAGAATCTATCTTTTTTCTCGATTTTTCTGTCATCTGCCAACTTTCTGCTCCATAAGTTAGAATAGGCTCTACAACGGCTCTGTAGATTGTCATTTTAGTCTTTAACGTTATTCGGTTGGACCAAAGTAATGAGTTAAGAGTCTTTATCGTTCTCTGGCCTTGTAGTACTTTCTGTTTTATGTCACATTCTGATGTTCCTTTGTTTGAAATAATGCTTCCCAGGTATTTATACTCTTCGCATCTATTTATATTTCTTATTTCTAAATCCTGGTCCTCATCGTCCTCCCCTATTCGCAGATATTCTGTTTTGGTCATGTTCATGCTCATGCCCCACTTCTCATATTCCTCTTTGAGTTTTCGAAGCATATAGTCTGCATCCTCTTCGCAGCTGGCTATGAGAATCTGATCATCTGCAAAAAATAGAGTCGTCAAGCAGTGCTCACCGATTTTTATTCCCATACCTGAGCATTTTTGTCTCCAACTTGACAGCGCTTCTTGGAGGTATATTTTAAATAGGGTAGGTGAGAGGCAGCATCCCTGCTTTAAACCTTTTGTGACTTTAAAACCGTTTGAGAACGTATTTCCCATCTTAACTTTACTCTGAGGATTTTTGTAAATATTGTATATCGCTCTTATGTACGTCTTACTTAGGTCCGTCTTCGTCAAAACGTTAAATAAAAGCTTTAGAGGGACCGTATCGTAGGCCTTTTCGAGATCTATAAAAACTAGATGTGTTGGGAGGTTTCGAGCTGTCCGCTTTTCTATTATCTGCTGTAGAGTGAAGATATTGTCCATGCAGGATCTACCTGCTCGGAATCCACCTTGCTCTTCTATTTCGACATACTGAGCTTCAATTCTTTTCTTGAGTATGCGACCATACAACCTTCCCAAAGAGCTAGTCACACTGATGCCTCTATAATTTTTACACATTTTCCTATCTCCCTTTTTATAGATAGAGCTAATATAGGCTAGATTCCAGTCTTCTGGAATATCCTGACCTTCAATCAGGCACTTATTAAAAATATCTTCTAAGACTTCTAATAGTGCATCTGGTCCATGTTTGACTAACTCAATGGGAATGTCTCCCGGTCCCGCGGCTTTTCCGTTTTTCATTTCTTTTAGTTCTTTTTTTATTTCATCTTTACTTATTTTTTGTATTTTAATATCTTCTCTCTCCATCACATATTCCAGATCTCCCGAAAACTGACCTCTGTTTTCTGTAAGTAGGAATCTGTAGTATTCTTCCCATTTTTTGTTCTGTATTAGGTTTATGTTCCCGTCGTCTTTTCTCTCCTTCTTAAGGTTTCTTATAAATTTCCAAGCCTGACTGACTCTAGTACCTCCTAAATATCTTTCCACCTCTTCGCATTTTTGGTCCCAAACTTCGTTTTTTCTTTTCGAAACTAATTTCTTTGTTTCTCTGTTTAATCTCATATAAATTTTCCGATCTTCTGAGTCTTTTGTGGTTAGCCATGTCTGGTACGCTTTTTTCTTATCGTTCACTACTCTTTCTATTTCTGCAGACCACCAATCTGGATTTTTATGTTTGTGTGGTTCCTTGTATCCAAGAGCTTCCTTTGCAGCCTGATGAATGCATTCTTTAATGTCTTGATATTCTGCTTCAGTTGAATCTTTCCTTTCTAACACTGCGAGTTTTGAAGCTAGTCTTAGTTTGTACAAGAATTGAACTGATTCTTGTCTCAGGCTCTCAATATTATATTTCACATTACTAGCATTGGAATCTTCTTGTTCTAAGGTCTCTTTCTGGTTTTCTCTAGTTCGGTAGTGTATAGTTATCTTTGCTACAAGCATGTAATATTCTGATCCGCATTCGGCGCTACGATATACCCTCACGTCATTTGTTTGGAGTCTTGTATCTTGAAGTTGGATGAAATAATCGATTATGGATCGTAGTTTCCTCTTTGGCTGCTCCCAGGTAAATTTGTGTATGTCTTTGTGCTGATAAAAACCGTTCGTTATTTTTAATTTTAGACTTTGGCAGAGTTCTATAAGCCGTTCTCCGTTGTCATTTTTTCGTTCTTCGCCATGCTTTCCCACAACATTTTCGATTTCTTTATTACCTACTCGAGCATTAAAATCCCCACAAAGACATATTTCTTTGGAGCTGCTAACATTGACTATCACATCTCTTAGTCTATCGTAAAATTGGTCTTTTACTCTAACCTCCGCATCCTCACTTAGGGCATATACTCCTATTATAAATATTTTCTGTCCATTTTTTTCTAGGTCCATAGTAATAATCTGCTCGTCAACCTCTTCCCAACTTTTGATGTTTTTCTTAAATTTTTTATGAATGGCAATTGACACACCTCTTTTGGCTCTAGCGCTTTTTCCTACGCCACTATAAAAGTGAATATAGTCGCCTATAGTTTCAGTACCTTTTCCTTTCTTTTTTGTTTCGGTAAGGATACACATATCTATCTTTTGCCGCTTTAGTTCTTGAAATATTTCTGTCCCTTTAGTTCTTAGTCCTTGTATATTCCATGTAGCCCATCTCATTGTCCTTTTTCGTAGCAGTCGTCGTCGTTTAGATCCATCGTTTTTCCGAGGCTTTTGATCGAAATTGAAAGCAAGGAACGTTTTTCCGAAAGAAAGGTTGCTAGCCCTTCGTTTCAACCCTCCTCCTTTGTCCGGGCTTGGGACCGGCACCAGCACCTGACCTACTCAATCCAGCCAGGATACTGGAGGCGGAGTTGAAAACAGTTTTTTAATGTGCAAAAAACCTCGCAGTGCAAAATCATACATTCTATAAATGCCTGTAATTTAACAACCAAACAATATCAAAAAAGTCTAAGTAGTTGCACAAGCGCAAGCTTTCTTCTTCAATTTGCTTTTTGAATCATTACTGTAAGTTTAAAGGTAACGTCAGTAGCTTGGAAATGCGAAATTCATTTTTATAGTGACCTTTAGACATTACCTTTGGACCTTTTGACCTTACCTTTGGATTTCTGGATTTATCTCCCCTCATTTTAGACACACACTCTGGACAAAGGGAACAGGCGGCCACGCCTCCTCGCTAACACGGAAATACGTCTTATCTTGGATTCTCAATTTCGCGCGCTATACCCTAGACGCTTAAGGGTCTGCCATTAAATCACGGCTTTAATCCATGAAACGAAAGTCTGGAAAATTGAAACATCAACCTCCTTCAAAATATTAGGGCACAAATCGAACTTATATATCTAGAACAAATAGCTGCCTAAACTAAAGGAGAATATTTTATCAAAGAAAATCCACGAAAGCAGCGCTAAGGAAGGTAAACAGCAAACCCCTAAAACTTTAAAAGTTCTGAGAACATAAATTATTGCCATTTCCTAGGATTCCACAAAAATATGTGAAAAGCTTCGGTAGCATGTAAAGTTAGGATTACGGTAAAGGCACATTATACCTGAAGAACTTCAAGGTAAGAAAGTCGGGTTAGTTAGACGAAGTGAGAGCCTTTCTAGAGACCGTATAAACTCAAAGTTTTACAAGAATTTCTGCCTCTTTGAAAGAGCCGTATTGTCGAAAAGGCGACTAAGTTTCGCCGGAGATTCGATTTTCTTTCAGTTTATACTGGCCCTCAAGGTAAATTGCTTCTGCGAATGACGAGATTTTCTAGAAATGCGCTCATATCCGGTAACTAGGTAACTAGCTTGGAGAGAACATCGGCCTCCGGATATATTAAGGTTCTTGAAAAATAACAGTTACATTAAGCATTGTGAGCGTACTTCGTAGATTAAATATGACACGGTGTCTCGATTTAAAAATGCGGACAGGTTCGAGTTGTCTCCATAAATTCAAAATGTTACCTGTCCCAAAAAGGTGACATCCGATTTCCCTCCCTATTGATATCGATCCCCTCCAACTAATAAGGGTCCAATCGCTCTTTAATTACCTCGTTTACATGATGTGGTACCTGTTGTCGCCCTTATGTTATAAATTTATAACTATTTGGACAGTCGTCAAGAAAACACCTAGCGTCAAAATGAGTTCTGTGATTTTAAGTGAGGAAGGAAAACAACTGTTAGTGATCGAGGGGTTCAAGTTTTCTTTTCAAAAGTTGTTAATGGGAAATAAAAAAAGGTGGACGTGTACATCAAGAAAAACATTATGTAAAGCTTACGTGAAAACTGAAACTGAAGAACATGTGATAGTTACACAGACAAAATTTTGTAAATAAAAAAATTGAAGAACTAAAAAACAAACCAAATTTCAAAGATATAGATTTTGTAAAAGCAATTTCATATCATTTTAGAGCATGTAATAGGAAATAGAATAGTTGTATGTATGTAGTTTAGATTGAAATAATACTAAAATTGTCAAAATAGGAAATAGAATAGTTGTATGTATGTAGTTTAAATTGAAATAATACTAAAATTGTCAAAATGGCATATAATGCAAATAAAGTACGCAATAATTTGTTTCTCATTATCAACATTTAATTTTATTCTATCAACCCACCGCAATGTGTGAAAAAAATATGTGTATACAAGAAGTCAAAAAGTCTGGAACAAAGGCTTTTTTGGCGATACTATATCAACTTTTTGAAAAAAGTAAACCTGCTCCAGACTTTTTGGCGACTTTATAACTAATTAACCGAAAATTTACCTGCAATCTGGTAAGGGAGACAAGTCGACCCCACCGGGGAGAGAATTCGGCCCACAAGAAAACGACATTCTCTACCACGGGGACAATTCGGCTCAACCCAAAAATGCTACTTATATATATTGTTATTTTTGTTATTTATTACTATCGTCGATGTCGGAGACAATATTGTAATTTAATAGCTTTCTTTTGTGTTTGTTTTTCTTGAACATAGGTTCACTGCTGGTTAAGTAGAATAGCTTTAAGCTAGACTTCGCCAGCAGTTTAATATGTATCTTTAACATGTAGGTATATCATTTTGTCAGCAATGCAGGCGGGTTATTATATCCGACTTTCTTAAGTTCCTCTCGCATGATTGCGGTAGCGATAAATGTCGACGGGCTGTGCCAAGTCAACACCCTGACTATTGATCGGAATTTAGGAAGGATCGCACAATATTACAGGTCTTTAGGGTTACAGACTTTTGGAATGGTTTGTGTAACTTTTATCTAGGCACAACTGTTGAAGGTGCTGTGTAAACGTGTTTGGTGTAAGGCCTGAGACTGACATAATGAGGGGGCCAATATTGACTTTGTTTTGCTTCCAAAGTCGTTTTATTTCCATGGCAAGGCCTCTGTATTTAGATATCTTCCCAGCGTAGGTGTTTTGTATATTCACATCATTGGGAATGGAAATATCGATCAAATAGGTAATTTTGTCGGCCTTTGACTGGAAAACTATACCTGGTCTATTGGCTGGGATAAACTTGCCTGTATGCATTTCAACGTCCCAGTATAGTTTGTATCGATCATTTTCGATTACTGATGTCGGAGTCTAATTGTAATATGGATCCGCGTTTTCTATTAGTTTGTTTGTTGTGGCTAGTGCTTGGTGTATGACTTTGGCTGCAGAGTTATGTCTGGCTGTGTATTCGGTACCGGCAAGAGTTTTGCACCCGCTTGTTATGTGATCTATTGTTTCTTTTTGTTGGTGACATTTTCTGCAATTATCTTCTGTTATGGATGGATCTTTAATTACGTATTTTTTGTAGTTTCTTGTTGCAATCATTTGGTCCTGGATAGAAATCATGAAACCCTCCGTTTCTGGGAACAGCTGGCCATCCTGCAACCAGGCGTATGACTGTTTCTCGTTAATGTGGTATTTTGTCAGCAATAAAGGCGGGTTACTATTATTATTATTATATCAGAACTAAGTTAAAACAATCGGCGACGTCGCACAATGGAATGCACCTGTAAATAAGTCAGACGGCACGCATCTGATCGTCTCCTGTTGATTGGGGGGTTGTCGAGGAAATTTTGGATTTTGTCAGTGCTTAAGTGGAAAACACTATTTTATACAATTCCACAAGATGGAGAAGTGCTATGCGACTTTCAAGTGACGATTTGAGCATGTAGAGTACAGATCGTACATCGGTATGAATGTAAGCACATGGTAAATAAATAACAACATTATCTTGCAAACACTTACATGCCTGTTAGAGCATGGGCTTTGCTTCTTCTGACCTATTCGAATTCGTTAGTGACAACCCACTGATTTAACGTAAAACAGTATGAGCGCTATGAAAAGTATATTTCTGTGAATGGATATGAACTATGGAAACAAAACAATAAAAAAGTTTGTAAATTATGCGTAAGAAAATCTAAAATTCCAAAAGCATTCAATTATAACTTTATGCTTCTCCCCTCGAAATACGGTTTTTGAATATATCACACAGAATTACGAACTAATGCTTTCATTTGCCTTCAAAGAAAGAAACTGAATCTGAAAACCCCAAATTTGGCCGAAGTTTTGTTACGTTTGGTGCTACTATGGAAAAGTTTGTGACTTTCACGTGAGCCATCAATGGCGCCGAAGTGATAATCATCAAGTAATCCTCAAAAAAGTATAACATAAATTGGTCAAACCTCGAAACATGTACAAAAAAGGTTTAATCAGAATTTATTGCTGAATAATTAAAACTGTCGTAAATGACTGTTGACTAGCACATATTGAACCTTATTTTTTAAGATGTCCATCATTACATGGAATCACAGTGTCGTTCGTAAAACCATATTACTGCCGCAAAAAAGGAGGTATTTCCAGTTTATAATGATATCCTTATATCCGGTTCTTATAGTAATTTACTGATACTGAGAGAACACAGGTTTATATAAATGATTATTAATAAGTTATAGCTAAAATAATTGAAACTATTTACTAAATTTTCTTGTAAATACATAAATAAGTCAAAAAAAACTTAAAAAACTATTAATGTCTTCCGCAAAACTACATTATTGTCCACAAGAACAGGGTGAGAAGGATGCAATTATACCGTTGATGTATAGTAGAAATAATACTGGGCACAGGACCAAACCTTGTGGTAATCTATAAAGTGCACTTTCTCTGTACTGCTTATGGTGATCATTCTTACTGTTTATTTTCTTACAAACAACTTCCCAAGGACTGTTTAGAGTTGAACGTATTTGTTCACGTATAACCAATGTATCATAAGACCACGTTTTCACGAAGCATTGGTCCACTTTTAGGAGGTCAAGTTAAAACAGGACAAGCAATTAAAGTCCTCAGTTCTAAAGGTACGTCCATTATGTGCAGTGTATGGAGTTGGCATTGTTTGGGTATTATGCGAACTTCTGTGTAAGAAAGCAAACTTCGTTATAAGGAAGAGGATCCATATAAACTTCAGGTTTCATTGGAATGGCGGTTGTTCGAGAGCTGCATTGTATACCGTCAACAAAGTTTGTATGAGAGTTCGATCTTACTTGAGCTTACGCTGCTTTCTACCTTTAAGAACTCCTAACATAACTACTTAGCTGAACCAGATTTCACAAGCAGCCGTTAAATATTTTAGTAGGTTGGAAAAGGATCGATTGCTATTTATCTTAGTAGTTAAGGATGTTTTTAATAGTAAGAAAGTGCAGACAATTTTAAGTAGAAAGTTATTAACAACATTTCTCGATTAAATGTAGTCTTATCGACTTATAAACTTTTGGGTAGTTAGTTAGTTAACACAAACTTCAGTGCACGCGTACTATAGCGCACTCCGTGAAAGAGGGAGGCACGCCAACAAACGCACAATGCACAATCATATTTTCATCTCATCTCAATGAACATAGTGAACTCATAGTGTAAATAAACATGGTGTGCTCACGCGCATGCTGTGAGGTCAACAACGAGAATTTTTGTCGGCGAACTGGCGGGAATACCACATGAAGGATATCGGAATTAAATTTTATTTTCAAAGTGATAGATTGAAGGAGTTCAATAGCCAATTATTGATGAATTATGTTATAGAGGAGTGGAAAATAGGTAATTAAACGACTTTTTCTAGAAAAATGTATTATTTATTGGTAAATTTCAACATTTTTTTCGTAAGTTTACGCCTACAATTTTCGATGATTTTTTTGTTTATATGTCTCAGCCTGATGTATGTCCTCGTTCGTATTAGACATATTATTTTGTCAAGAAATTCTTTAATGGTTTCCACTAGGGTTGCTCTAACTATCTTTAATAATTTTTTAAATACGTTTGATTGTTTAGATAACAACTGTCCAACTGTCCAACTGTCGGGAACTTATAGAACTTTACATTTAGCTCTTTCATCTTATTGTAGTTTTTACAACCGACAACTGCACAATTTCGCATTGTGTGTATAAATGACAGTCTTCTATAACTCAAAATAAGAAGGAATACAACGTAAATCAAAGAAAAATCGTTATCGAATCGCTGATTCTATCTAAAACGCGACTAAACACCACCGTGGTATTTCGAATTTCGACGTCTAATAATTCCTCGCGCGAAAACTCTTCGTTGCTGACGCAATGCGCAGAGCGATCGCAATTTCGTACGGCTGGCGAGCACACCATCTATAGTCCCACCACGAGTGAACTCCTTGGTCCTTAGCCATCTACATCAAATTTTGAGGCCAATGAATTAATACAAAATACAACATCTAACAGTAGTCGCCGAGTGGCAAGCAGTATGGACGGGTGCTTGCTGATGACCACTTTTAGTATTTGTAGAGTTGTCGTGTAGATCTTGTTGTTTGTCGGTATTTTAAGCAACATCAAAGGGAACCAGTATTTCCTGTATTAAGACGCGTACACATTTGAGCGCACGTAACTTGTACACACGAATAGTGTAGACGTTCCATTCGTCGTGTCTCAGGGCATGCGGGCTGACTTTTTGATTATGAGAATATGGCATTGCTAAATACACAGTTGGTCCTAGTAAATACAAAAGAGATCAAATTCTTAAAGAGTTAGCAATACATTTGAACCAACCCAAACATACACATAAAAAAATTCTGAATTTATGGAATTGGATATGTGACTTTATAGATGGTTTATTGCTCAACATGAAAGAATACAGTTTCAACTGCAAATAGTGATCAAGTAGATGACTGTATCGATGACAATGAATCCGAAGCAAGTGGTTGTGAGATCCTCCCTGACTCGAGGACTAAAATGGACTGATCCCATCAAATACATATACAAGTGAAATCATAACTCTAAAAAAATGCATGAAGAAGCAAAATCAATCAAAAATCACTTCATATTTTTCTGCAAGGCATTTGAAATAAATGTATTCTTAAAATAATAAAAACTGTATGCAGTTTGACTGTTTTTTAATATTTCCGATCTTCATTAGTATGAACAGTTTCCATCATATGGACGCATCAAGATTTTTTGAGTTCATATTACCGAGCTTGTACGAGTACTTAAGATAACTTGGTATGATCAGCATGGTGGCTCATTAGTACCCCTCATGTAAATTGTTACTTACAATTTACTTATTAACTTCTTCTGTGTCGTAAGGTCGCGCCACTGATACTTATACTTTTTATCTCTATACGTATATCTCTCTTATTAACTATAGGGTACCGTAAGATTGAGACAATTACCGGAAAATATCATTTTACCTTCAAACCGTTCGAATAGCCATTTTTAATCTTCCTAAAATTTTAATTTTAATTAACTGCTTCCAAACGCTCAGCCTTTGTTGTTTTAAACTTCGCTGTAGCCGAAAGTTTAAAGGAAAATGCATTTACTGAGCAGTAGCGTACTTTACAATTTTGCTTTTCTGCTGGTATTTTATATTATATATTTCGTAATATTCGTGATAAAACTAAAATTATGTTTTTCATTGTACAGGAAAATTAAGATATTAGTTTAGCGCATACTTAAGATAAATTATCAATTCAGGAATTCTGATTTGTAAAGATATACTTGCGACAAGAACATTTACTTGATGAGGAAACCATAATTAGTTTGAACCAAGCAAATATGAATTCTGTGAGGTTATTCACTTAAATAAACTAATTATCAGTTTATGTAGATAGATTATTTAACTCTTCTATTATCCTCCTTGTCTATTACAGAAACTTGATTCCATTTTAAAATGTGTCCTGACTTCCTTGTAAAGTTGAATAAAGTTGAATCGCGATAGTGCTTGATCAATGTTCTCCAAACCAAGGGGTAGTGAATAAATTTAGTTTTCGTCAAGATTTCTTGGATCCCTAGTGAGACCAGATTTTTGTCCCATCTCAAGGACACAATGCTATGTGTCACAATACCCGTACGTAAGGCAAGCAAAATCGTGATCCCAAGTCAAGGATATATTAATATTCCTTTTTGGAATTGCAAATGGAACACTGTGTTTTTTAAGATTTCTGTCACCGCCTTAGCAAACGTCCTCAAAACTCAAAAGCTACTTTCTAGCCCAGCAAACAATCAATGCATCCAAATTATTTTTTTAGAAAACGTCTTATACGTCTTATACATTATTATAAGCTATATTACTGGAAGCTGAAATATATAGAGTTTATATTTCAATAGATATGGTTTTATTTATGCACCAGTAAAGTGCAATAAGTTCCAGAAACTACAGTACCAATCTACAGAATTCAGAAGTACCCAGAATATATGAAAACATTCATTATTGTATAAGGGACTCGGTCACTTTCGGAACTAACTGACAACGATGTTTGTTCATTTCAACTCAAAAAAATTACAAAGTGAGGTTAAAAATATAAAAAAATTGTTTTAATAAATCATATTCAGTTCGGTGTCGTATTGCCACATTGCTTAAAAGACTCCTGAAAAAATGGACATACTCAATGTCTACACTCTATTTTCACCGCTACTTTTCTGGGTTAATTTTAAGAAAAAAACATTAAGGAAGACAACAAAAATGTAACTACAGCTCATTTTAGTGGGCTCCCAAATTTTATTCAGCGTACCTTTGGGGGGGTTTGTACTTGTATTTGGAAAGACGTTAATACTTTTCCTACTAATGTACGAATAGAAGAATTACAGAGTATCACAAGCAAGCGATAATAAATTTTCATTTCATTCTAAGCGTTCTTCAAGCACATTGCTGTAGACGTGTCCTAAGCAACCCAGCAGCTTTCTGTCAACAGCACTTTTAGCACATTCCAGAAGTTGCAGAATTTATTGTGCTCAAAGCGAAAAATACATGTTAGGTCGTTCGTAAAGTCGGTAAAAGGGGACAAATCAAATAATCGGTTACTTTACGAAGACTTCAAGACAATGAACAAAGTAGTTGAACTAAAGTTTAAAGCCAAGGAAGCCGCTTTTCCTCTCAAAGTGTTGTGTACGAGACACAAGGAAATTTCGTCTGAGCTTTATTTCCACATGCATGCAGGAAAATTCTTAGTTGTTAGTTCGGGAATACAGCGTATCCAGTAGTCTTTTTGTGAAAATGGAATCTCAGATGTCATGGAAGTGAGGAGCTTAAACATGTTGTGATGAATAACCAAAATGTGGGTAGAAAAATCTGGGTTCAGATAAAATAATTCTTTTTAAACGACGAGGTTTAGATGAGCATCATTCTGTGCGTTTTATAGTTCTAGAACTAACGATTGAAGCTAATGATAAAAATTACTAGAAAGCTTAGAATGTATGTACATCGCAGACATATATGTAAGTAGGATAAATAGTCTTGCAATAGTTAGTGTAATCAATAAAACAATAGGGAGTTAAATAAATGGTTTCGATGTAACAACAAAACTAAAAGCCACTGTGGAATTTACAAAACAAGTCACATCTCATATATAGAATATAGACAATCAAGCTATAAAATTGTATTAAGATGAAATTATTATGGATGCAGAATTAGGTCGTAGAAGCACCCAGGTCCATGTTTAAAAAATGCATTAGGGTATTTCAATCGAACTGCATCGAAACTGTCCTTTAAATTAAACAAGAAGCAAACTTGATTCTAAACAATTAAATTCCCCAATAAAATATGCTTGTAAGATCACAAAAATGTTCAAATAAAATAATCTCTAATAAGTGCTAAATTAGCAAGATAAGATTAAAGTTTAGTGTATTTTATAACAAGAGATTGACAAAACATATTTTTATGTATATATTGTAATTAAGTAACTGAGAATAAAGCTGTATAAACATAGTTCTATTCTTATTTTATAACTTACTCTGAACGATGCTTGGGTTGTCAAAAAAGCATACCTGGAACAAAAGGTGCATATTACTTAATTGTTCCTAAGATATAATTTTGAATAGTTTATCATCCATGAAATTAAGTCAAGTTGATTGACTCAGTACTTCACACACACTCGGTGATACTAGTTTATTATTTTCGACAGTATTAAGCTATGGTCTGAGACCCCCTTGCAACCAAATCATCGCCCGCACGCCCGCAAAAATGTGTTTATGACGCTAGTTCTTTTTTTCACAGGTCACTGAAAAGCCTTTCATGAATACAAAAATTTTTTCAGTTTTACAATCCACCACCCCCAAGACTCCCCCAACCAACCCAGTTTCATCTTCACCGTTTCAAGTATAAAATGATCAGGAATACCTAAAACGCCTAAAAACGAAGTTAGAGCTGTTTTTAAGTTTTTAGTTTTTTTATCTTTGCTGTGTCGCCACTGACACCATTTCTACAAAGATACGCATCTTCCATCCTTGCCAAGGTAACAATACTGTGTCGAAATTCCATTAAAATCAATTCAGTAGTTTTCATGTCACACAATACAGAACGATCTAAAGCAATACTCGTATCTAAACGATCAAGAACGCCACATAAAAACGTGTTTTGAGTCTGTTTTTATGGTTTATTTTTTTCTTATTACTGTGCCACCACTGACATAATTTCTAAAAACAATACGCGTTTTCCGTCCAGTACTGTGTCGAAATGTCATTAAAATCGATTCATTAGTTTCCACGTTACACAATGCACAACAATGTATAACAACGCTAATAAAATTGAAAAGTCCCTTTGTTTCTGTAATAGGCATGTCACTGTTCGGATGGACGTAAACAAGTATATTATGCCACTAGATCTTTTTTTCACAGGTCAATGGACAGCCTATTAAAAGTAGAAAACGATATGGAACCCCTAGAACGCCCAAAAATGAAGTTTGACGAATGTTTGAAATTTTTTGTTTTTTGCCAATTATTCCGCCGCCCATGTTCCGATTTTTGAACTTATAACAGCATTACCCACTACGACCCCACAGCATATCGCTACCCAAATTTCATCACAATCCATCCAGTGGACCGACAGACAGACCGACAGAGAAACCGACAGACAGACCGACAGACAGACCGACAGAAGACAGACCGACAGACAGACCGACAGACAGACCGACAGACAGACCAACAGACAGACCGACAGACAGACCGACAGACAGACCGACAGACAGACCGACCGACTGACAGATAGACAGACAAACACTTTGTAATACGTTTATTGAAAATCCTTAAATTAGGGGTGCAAATTATGGTCCAACCTTGCTTTACGTAACTTCCATTATTTGTTTGCGGAAGTCAGAAAAGCATTGAGATATCGAAGATTTGAATCAAATTTAGAGCGCAACAACGTGTTGGGTATTCTAAACAGAGTAATAAAAAAATGGAGTCAAGTTGATTGACTCAGTACTTCCCACACATTACTGTGATATCAGTTTATTATTTACCCATAGCATGAAGCTTTAGTCTGAGATCTCCTTGCAACCAAATCATCGGCAGCCTTCCCTCCCCTAAAATTGTCTTATGCCGCTAAGTATTTCCTTCAGAGGTCAATGGACAGCCTAAAACATCTAAAAACGAAGTTTGAGTTGTTTTCATACTTTTAGTTTTTTGATTATTGCTATATACGCTGCCACTGACACGATATTTAACAAACACACGCGTTTTCCATCCTCACCACGGTAATAATACTGTGTCAAAATTTAATTAGAATCAATGTAATAGTGTCCACGTTACAAAATACAAAAAGATCTAAAGCAATAAATACTCGTATGTATCTATACAGAAAATTCTAAGTCCCTTAGTTTCCGTAATACGCTAGGCAATGTTCGGATGGACCTAAAAAGTTGATTTATGTCGCTAGGTCTTCCTTCAGAGCCCCTACCCTACACCCTATTATGAATACAAGAAATTTCTCAGTTTTTCAACCCCCCACCCCCTAACCACCCCAATTTCACCCCACCCAAAAAAAACGCAGAAAATGATCAGGAACCTCTAAAACGCTTAAAAACGAAGTTTGAGCTGTTTTTATATTTTTACTTTTTTTTATTATTTGTGCGCCGCCACTGGCACGATTTATAAAAACCATACGCGTTTTCCATCCTCGCCACGGTAGTAATACTGTGTCAAAATTTCATTAACATCAATTCAACAGTTTCCTTGTAACACAATATAGAAGGATCTAAAGCAATACTCTCGTATGTTTACACCAGAAAAAATTCTAAGTCCTTTGGTTTCTGTAATAGGCAAGGCAATGTTCGGATGGACCTAAAAAAGTTATTTATGTTGCTAGGTCTTCCTTCATGGGTCAGTGGGCAGTCTATTATGAAAGCAACAAATTTTTCAATTTTACAACCCCCCACCCCCCAACCACCCCAATTTCACCCCCACCCAAAAAAAAGTAAAAAATGATCAGGAACCTCTAAAACGCCTAAAAACGAAGTTTGAGGAATATTTAATTTTTTTTGTTTTTTGCTAATTACTCCGCCGCCCCTGCTCCGATTTTCAAAATTATAAGAACATTACCTACTACGACCCCCCAGCATATCGCTGCCCAAATTTCATCACAATCCATGCAGCGGTTACTGAGATTACGAGGACACAAAAACGCGTACAGACAGACCGACAGACAGACAGACCGACGGAAATGAGTGACATGGATTTTCGTTATGTAGACATCATGAAACGCCCAAAAAGTGTATTATCTCAAAATCGAAAATTTTCGCGATCACAATACTCCCCTCACCTATCGGTGTGGGAAGTAAAAAAGCGTGTTATCTCAAAATCGAAAATTTTCGCGATTACAATACTCCCCTCACCTATCGGTGTGGGAAGTAAAACAAAGTAAAACGACCTTTAAGTTGCCGGAATTTAAAATTCTGCCAAAAACACCCTGTAGATACAAACTGCTGGTAGTATCCAGAATAATATTCGCTTAATATTCAAGTAACTCGCTGTATAATATCATTGAGAAAAGTTGAAGGAATATATCAATTTGAACCTATTACTTGCGACCTTGCAAATGCGGAAATTAATAGAGAATAAATTATTACTTGGCAACGTCGCAACCGATTCCAAAAATATTTTAGGGTTGAATAGAGATCAATGATGGACACTAGAAGAACTTGAGAGAAAGTTATAGTTCCATATAAAAAAATCAAGTTGATCTCTATCCTACTTTCCCGCAACACCCTGTATATTTCAAAATATTTTTAGGATATGCATCTCAAGTAACCAAATAACTTTTGTATTTGAGATTTTCTTCTATCAGCTATAGCTTGCGAGATATCGAAGAATTACACACTAAATGGGCAGCCTGTATACATCGGAAAAAATTCAAGTCCTTTAGTTTCTGTAATAGGCATAAGGCAATGTTCGGATAGACCTAAAAAAGTTATTTATATCGCTAGGTCTTCCTTCATAGGTCAGTGGGTAGTCTATTATGAATACAACAAATTTTTCAATTTTACAACCCCCCAACCCCCAACCACCCCAATTTCCACCCCCACCCAAAAAAAGTAGAAAATGATCAGGGACCCCTAAAACGCCTAAAAACGAAGTTTCAGCAATATTTAATTTTTTTTGTTTTTTGCTAATTACTCCGCCGCCTATGCACCGATTTTCAAAATTATAGCAGCATTACCTACTACGACCCCACAGCATATCGCTGCCCAAATTTCATCACAATCCATGCAGCGGTTACTGAGATTACGAGGCTAGAAAAACGCGCACAGACAGACAGACAGACAGACAGACAGACAGACAGACAGACAGACCGACAGACAGACAGACCGACGGAAATGAGTGACATGGATTTTCGTTATGTAGCCATCATAAAGCGCCCAAAAAGCGTGTTATCTCAAAATCGAAAATTTTCGCGATCACAATACTCCCCTCACCTATCGGTGTGGGAAGTAAAAAAGACGAGTGGATAAAGCGAAGGGAAAA
Organism: Callosobruchus maculatus; assembly: GCA_951848785.1. Classification (NCBI taxonomy): domain Eukaryota; kingdom Metazoa; phylum Arthropoda; class Insecta; order Coleoptera; family Chrysomelidae; genus Callosobruchus; species Callosobruchus maculatus. The sequence goes on from CATOUR010000029.1 coordinate 9,447,164, forward strand.
TTGAGCAAAATGAAGAGTATTTTGAATATTTAAATAAATATTTTATAGCAACAGTCTCGCTACGTTATGAGAATATATTGGTTATATGGAAATAATTCATTGTAACACATGCATACCTACAAAAATCTAGCGCTTAAGAGAATCTCAGGTGTTCAAATTACTCGAGCCTTCGATACGGAATTCGCCAAGATTTTCCAAAATGCCACCGCATAATAGATCCGAGATTTAATTATTATAGGCACCCGCCGCATACCCGGCTATTTCACCATGCTGTACGCCACGGCCGGGCACGCTAAAATTGTTAACAATTCGATGGCCAGTGGTGAGCGGCTAGCAAAGGGCGAACGTTGCGTTTCATTGGTTATTCTATCGGTTTCATGCAATCCCCGTACGCCTTAAACGAATCATAGAACCAGCAGAGTCACTCAATCAGCTTGCCCGATGTGATTTCCAAACGCTCTTCAAAGCACGGCGCTAGTTATGTTAAAAGTCCGGACAAAATAATGTGTCGATCTCAATTTATTTGGAATTTGAATTAATATGGTAAAAAATTTTACTTAGAACACCAAATAAAGCAATAAAAAGCTTATATATTTTGAACGACTAGAAAATATCCGTAAAAACGTATAGAGGTTATGTCTCAGAGTAATAATTCTTCTCTATAGAGGGAGTATTATTCAAATATCATGGTACATGGATATATTACAGCGTTGACAATTTTATGTTTATACTCATTTGGTTATATAAGTAAACTATAATTCCGTGAGGTTGGAGTACTTCTATTAGCATTTTAGTGTATACCGCTTGACGTGCCTATAGTTACCGTGTAATTAGATTTACTATTTTATTGCCATGCTAGAATTTTGGAATCCGTAAGGCTCATTGGCAGTGAGAACTCCACAGATATTTAGACTTTCGACGAAAACGTGGCAACGCGGCAGCCCACTGTTTCTATGCCAGCCCTCTAATTTGTTTTTGTTGCGTTTAATCAGATGCAGTAGGGTGTTGCGTTTTACTGCAATTAAAAAGTGTGTTGGTGTTTATATAAACTATAAATTGATAAAACTGACTTTGTAGTGACAATGAGGTGTAGAAAGAAGTGTGCAGTGTGTTCTGTTCTGACCCAGGAAATATAACCTATCACAGGTTAGTACGCATTTGTTTTGTTGAGCAGTGGTGTTGAAAACGGGGTAATGCCAAAATATTTATAAAAGAAATAACCATAACTGGCTAAATAGCACGAAATATAAAATGATAAATGTTTTTATCAAACTACTAGCGTTTTATTGCTCAAACATTTTATTTCCCTCTTTGCATTATAGAAAGCCGGGGTCCGCCCTGAGTACCACAAATCGGGCGGGTGCCACTCACACAGAAAGGGGCGTCATTGTAGAGATGAAAATTGAAATCCATAGAAGACAATATTTTCCTCAATTTACATTGTGTACCGGGTGAGTCAACGATTGGGCAAAATAAGATTTCTCTCATTTCAAGCGGTACAAAAAAATCTTTAATATGTCAGTTATAGGTTTCATTAAAGGGTACAATGTTGAAATATTTTCCGTATACAGGGTGGTTCAAAAAAGTGTGACGAGTATAACATATTTTTTTAGATGGAACACCCTACTTTTATTAATTTTTCTATTAAAAAATGGGGTGTTCCATCTAAAGAACATATGTTTACTCGTCACATTTTTTTGAGTCTCAAAAATATCTTACAATTGTATATGTTAACGGTACCAAAACTTTCATTTCATATACAAGATTTTTTTATATCTCTTAAAATACGAGAGAAATCTTACTTTGCCCAATCGTTGACTCACCCTGCCTTAGTAGCATTTAGTCACGCCTGAAACATTTAAACAATTAAACAGCAAACAAAATATTGCTACATTAACTATGACAACCCAAAGCTGCTACACAGCTACTTTAAACTTTAACTCACTATCGATCATTTGGTAAAGTGCATATAGTTTCCAGCTTTCACTTGAGATGCGCTTTAAACGCATATATTATATACGTAAGAGATTTTTCCAATAATAATAACAACATGACAATGACAAGGATTACGCAATGTTCAAGAATATACAGTCCACTTGAAACAGCCGCTTTCTTGAAACAGGTATTTCATGAAACTGGAACAGTTTGTACCTGTTGTTTAAAATAGCCTGTTCCGCCCATTCCTAGACCACACTGATCAGTTAGCCGCCGCTAGATCCATCATGCAAAAAATACGCGACGCCACTGGTATTTGTTTAGCGTCGCCCACTATCGCCTAGCAACCTCTAGATTGTTTATGTTTACATATACCTATTTTCAGTTACTCCTAGTCCAAAACAAACCTATATAATTGTATGTTTATGCTCCCTCTAGAGAGAAGAATTATTACTCTGAGGGTTATGTTATTGAAACAGTGACAAACAAGATTCATTTTCTTATGGTAGGTACAAAAGCTGAAAGCCTATGGCGCGGTAGAAGCGCTGCGATGCACGTTAGATGTTAGATTTGAAACGCTACAGGCTGTAGCCGTCGGGAAACAAATTCCCCTGCAGCTCATTCCACAGCCTCGAAGTTCTCCAAAAGAAGGAATGCTGGAGGAGACTGGTTAGTGGAGTAGGGACCTCGACCGGGTAAGGATGAGGTCGCAGAGCCTCTCTAGTGTTCCTCGTTCGAACAGCCTTTGATGTTATTTCTTGAGAGAGCACACTCTAACACCTTCCATGATAGAATCTGTAAAACAGGGACAGGTCTGCCACCCTTCCTCGATGTTCCAGGCTGTGGAGCTCCTTTGTGAGGTTAGGCGTATCGATTAGCCTAATTTCTCTATTCTGGATAGTGTCCAGAAGCTTTAGAGAGTGCTTCGGAGCTCATCCCCACACATGAGAGCAATACTCCAGCGCTGGTCGTAACTGTGCCTTGTAGAGCAGCAGTAGTTACTCTGGTGTGTACAGCTTCCTACAGCGGAACAAAACTCCAAGCTTCTGGGATGCCGTTTTAGCAATATTGACAACGTGGTCGTGCCGGGACATGTTATTGTTGATGTTGATCCCCAAAAGCCTGACGGAATGTGACTCATCTATGGGCTGACCCTCCATTTTCACAGTTGGTAAGCCAACGTAAGACTTCTTTGTAAGTGTTGTTGCCCGAGTTTTCTGTACGTTGAACTGTACTTTATTTACTAATCCTCACTCGACAATTGTTTTGATATCTACGTTGATCTGTGAGGCATGCTGCATGCTGCTTTGGCATGGCTAGCAGTCACAATTATTTTAAAATTGTACATGTTTTATTGCAAATCAGTACTAACAAAATAATGACCGAGCTTACAAAATAAATCACCGCATGTAGTGAACACGATCGAGCTTTCAATTTGTTTCTATCTTTAGGTCCTATGGATCTATAATGTCACTCTGATATTATGCATATTACAAAATACAAAAGTAAATAATTGTTCGACGGTGACTTCAAGGTTCTTCATAGTGCACATTTATAACCATTACCTTTCAACCTCTTCAATTTCATCTTTTAAGCTTATGGGTGATTTGAAATATAAAATATTAGCATGTAAATATGATGTGAACCGCGAAACCCATAAAACAATAATAATTCCCCCAGACTGAGCGTGCTAAAGACTTCCACAGACTGGCGCGAATTATTCGTGCCTATCGCGGATTCGCCTTAGTTGCGGAAGTTTCGCGTTAGCTGCGGTAGCGATAGTCGCTTACCTGTTCAAGTGTTCACACTCAGGCGTCACAATGCACCAAGTGTCGCAAAGAAAGTATTTTTAAAAAACATATATAAAACACAGAAATGATACTTCTACTAGTTAAGACTGACCCAAGCAGGACAGCAAGAATTTAATTTTTTACCCGACATAAATCCACGGAAAAAACAATATTTTTAGTTTGATTCCGTTTCGGTGGAGCTACTAACCTGTGAATTTTGTTTTTGGTAAATATGGCTAGAAGGAAGTGGCCAGCAGAACACGGGTATATAAATATTGCAGTAAAGCGAAATAATTTCCAGTTCCAAGATATCCTTCCAATTTCAGGTGGGGTGTATCATTTTAATTTTTTTTAGCACTTTACGTCACAATATAAAAGAATTTGAAAATGGTGTCTTGTCATTCTTTAGTAGATATATAAAATATTACTAAGAATAATATATTTTTCTCAAATATTTCATGTGTTTTTGAAAGCCTTTAAAGTACCACGTGACAACTACATAAATCTGTTTCTGGTTTAGCGTCATTGTATATTAAATTATAGGTATTTACCGAATACACCAAGTTGTTTTGGTATTTGGTCCCATATTTGATCTTTTTTTTGCACATTCCTATAATCTTCGTGGGATAAGTAGAATAATAAAGGTTAATTTTTAACCAGTTCGATTATAGTTTCTCTTACTTTGAAATGGCGAATCGGGAGCGGCAGCCACTAAACCGCAGTCGGAGGCGAAATGGAATTCGCGGCGCAATAAACGCTGTCAGATCCGCAGTCGCCGCGGAAAAAATCATACAGGTCTGAACAGGCACATACATGCCGCTACGTAAACAGTATGGTGCGATTTCAACCGACGCGAATTATTCGCAGTCGTCGCGAAACATTCGCGCCAGTCTGTAAAAGTCTTAATACGTCTGACATAGTCCTCCTTGACCACCAATAAAAAAAGCATTTTTTACGTTATTACGCAGATTTCTCATTGGAACTTTTGATGCAAGGTATAGTTACAGATTTCGTTAGTACAGCCTGACAAGTGTAACAAGAGCCGTGAGAAATATGTATAGACAAAGATAGCAAGAGACGAGAGGATATTAAATAACGTGTGCGTGTGAGACAGCGGCGAAATTCCAAAGTCTCTTGCTACACTTGTCAGGCTGTATCTCAGTTTTCTCGATATTGGCTTCTTTGTGAAAACACCATTTGATGAATAAAATCTCTTTTAATACTTTAGCTGACGGTGAAAATGCTATAAATTCCTTTTCAGAAAAACAACTCCAGTTTAGATACACGTAGTGTATTTCATCCTGTACATAAATATGTAGAAAAATCATTTATTGGCCGGAAACTCATTGACATTTCTCTGAATTCACCCTCTCGTTTTCAAGGATAGCCCTGAAGGGGTATGAAAAGAAGTGCGCCATATAAAATGCCTACGACATCGACTGGCAGGAAATTCATCGCTTCCGAACCGACAGAGGCATTCATAAACTCCCCCGCTACTCATTTTGATAGCGTCTCTCGCAAATATCACCCTTAAACCTGAAAATCGTAATTCAACTTGAATTTCTCCCTAACAAGCACCGACACAATTTAAATGTAGAATACATTTTTGCATTCCGGCAGACACTATAGGCGTACGTACGAGTTATTAAATATCAAGAAAGTTGAAACTTGAGGAGAGCTTAGTGTAACCTCCAGTTAGTTGGTCTCGGGGCATATATTCGCTACCGACACCGGTGGTCAGGATTGTTATCTGAGTCTTCTGCGTGTTCAACTAAATCGTGTTTTTAAAACCATGTTCGACAATAAGAGTACAGTAGCTGAACCAATTTTGTTCATACCAATACAGTTGTCACGCTGACGACATTTGATCACAATGCAAAGGGAAACTAATTTCTATACTACGATATCATAACTCTGTTGAATTCGCGAATGGGCAAGTCAATACATTTTCTGATAATCTAGTACCATTACCAAACCAAGTAACTTTGTTTTAACCGGAAAATGAAAATCTATTTTTGCCAGATGCCGTGAATACCATAACCGCAACGCTCAGTTAAAAAATACTCCCCAAATCCATAGTCTGGAGAGAGAAAATCATAATAAATTCTATTGACAGTGACAATCTCCTATACCCTTTCATTGTTTTTTATATGTAGACTGTCGTGTGTTCCATAATTAATCCAGTTGAATTTCGGGAAATTCCTGTTCGAGCATTCGTATTCGAAATCCCAGAACAGTCAGTTACCAAGCGGCGACAAAAGAACACAGGGTCCCAATGCAGGCGTGCGTAAAATATTTCAAAGGGGTGAAAGGTCAAAAATTAATAATAGTCTTTAAGTTTTAAATGAATAAGATTCATTACATCTCTAGAGCACAGCTGATCAGGTTATAACCTAAAATTAACAATCATTTAGTTCACAGAAAAATCGGAAAAATGAAGGGCACCGGATGGATTCGAACCAGCGTCTTCGGCATTCTAGGCCGACGCGATACCAACTACACCACGGTTCCCCGTGATGCAGCTAACATATAGCGCCGACGACATGGTGTCGACTCCGCCGAGACCCACCATTTCTCCGTATCTCTCTGTGAACTAGGGGTGGACGATAATTATCGATGTTTGGAAAACATCGATATTTCACGTTCGATGATCGATGTTTTTACCATCGATGTTGTTCACTTGAACCATAGATCAAAACACCGATGTTTTGAAAAATTTGCATCCATGTTTTGCTAAAGATTTCAATTAAAAATTAAAAATTTACAAAAATTAAACTTAGTGAGTCTGCAGTTTTCTCATCTTCGGTTTTGCTGCATGATTTAAAATAACAATCGAACGCGCTTTGGGTTCATTTGTAGAGGTGTGCTTTCTACTTCCTTTCAGTGAACTAGTTCACTATTCTGTACGAAAACAACACAGACGCGATGGTGACCAATTGACGTCAATACCAATTTATGGGGGGGGGGTATAATCATAAGCTACTAGATTTGGCCGATTGATAAAGTTGTGATAAAGCCACGGCTCACGTGCACGTCCTCACAATGGAGTTAAGTAGTTTCCTATGTGAACTGTTTTTTGTTTGTCCTATTTCCAATTGATTTGAGATGGACATTTGGCATTGGTTGATTTCATCTTCTCAAATTCGCTAAAGTTGCAAAGCAATTTAGAAAAGCAAATAGACAACCAAAATCGAACTGAAAACAAGTTAGCTCCATCCATCATTTGCCCAAATTTTAAAGCTTGGGATTATAGTCTGATTAGGGAGCATTGAGTAACTAATAAATAATACGAGGTACAACCGGCATGTTGGCGACTAACACGGATAGATGTCAGGGACCGATTCGCACAAATGTCCAAATTTAGCTTCTATTATTATGTTATGTTATTTTTTTAATATTTGTTTAAATTAATAAATTTGTTAGGTTAACTAGTTACAGGTCTTTATTATTTCCTGTTTACTATGCTCTTTTAAGAAATTTGAAAAATTAGTAAAATACATACCATTATTTATTTATAACATTAAAAGTAAAGATAAGTGAGCTGAGATTATCTGAGGCTTTGTACAAAAAGAATGCGCCTTATGTAAGATGTATGCAGCCAAAGGGAATTCTGCTGAAATTGTCTTATTTTGATCAATTTTTTTTAACCCCCGAGAGCCGTCAGCACTGCAGCTTCTGTGAACTTACTGTGTTATAACTCTCAGGGGGGGGACGATATGCGCAGTCAGCAGCCGACGTGTCGTACCATCGGCTTCACCGACTGCCGATGCGCGGTGCTGTGAACACTGTCGAGTCCAGTGTGACCAAGAGCGACCGAACGCGGTATTCTGATCGATAGTGGACGTAAAATCCGTTTTGACAATATGTATGTATTGTCACGACGGCCTCTTTTTCTTCCCCCAGGGAATCAAACTCGACGTAACTTCCACCGTTTTACTTCACAACTCAATACAATATCTCTTAAGATCGCATTCGGTCCCCCAATTGTCATTAGTTAAACTAATAGTTCACAGTAAAAATAAGATGTCGCTGGGATGTCTATTTGGGTATTAAATTTCGTCACAGTAAGCCATGTCGATAGGTCAGCACGTCCAAACGTAATTCATATCGAAAAATTTCATGGGCGACATTGCATCCGGTCGGCACCGGGTCGGATTAGCATACATTAGTAATTTCAGTTTTATTATTTTGGCTATTGCGAGTATTTTGGCGATGAAAGGATTTTAGAAAGTAATGATGGGACGTAATTCTTATTTGCTATCGAACTTCGATAGCCTTAGATCGATGACCTTAGAAGAGTAGGCTAAACGTTTATGACTTCAGAATTTAGCACTCTACGAATAATTATGCGAAATAACTATCAGAATACTGAAGTTCTACCTCCGTTTAGCTTTATGTTCTATTATATATCAGTCATCAAATACAAAGTATCGAGAACAAAAGCCAAAAGCAGATGGGAAATCCGCATCTCTATCATTTGGATGTTTTAGAGAATGACACATGAACACCGATACTATAACCTAGAAAATCGTGATATAATACAATCTGTTTCCCAATCATTTTTCCAATATTTCAATCGTGGCGAACTTTTTCTATACTAGCAAGTTGTTTAGAAAGCCCAGAAAAGAATAAGGTCGGCTTTTTCAAAATTCCAGCAGCTTTAAAGGATCAGGACGAAAAGTTGGTTTATCAACATTAAAAATGTTGGGTGATATCTTCGAAGCGAGGGAATGAGCATTATTATTTATCGTCGATGGTATAAACCATTCTTGCAAAATACTAGAATTTGCTCACTTTATACTGGGTAAGTACCTTCGTTAAAAGTATGACTAGTTGATCATATAAGATTTAGTTATCTCCAAGACTATTTTTTGTAGTAAGAGGTCAATGTTTTACAGAAATTCAATTTTTAGGGCAGCCTGCAGAGATAACCAAGACTGGATAATGGATAATCAAACATAATATGGGATATGTTAGTTCTAAGACTAAAGATATACAAGATAGCATAGACATCATAGAAGCATGCCATAGAAGTGGCTCAAAATGGTTTGTTAGTATTATTGTTTATTATTCCAGTTCATAGTTTATTAATCCAATAATTTTTTAGAGTGATGCTGATAAACTTTCTTCAGATATTGTCGACCCTATGCTTTAATAAACAGTCCAACACAGACTAGCCAGGAGGCCAAACAACAGGACGAGCAAATAATAGATGAATATATGTTTCTAACCAGCATAGGTAATAACATGTATTTTGAAATGTTGTTTATAATAAGTAAGCTACTTAGACCATTTGTTGTTGATTTTAGAATGGATTTGCAAGAGTCCTTGGTACATACAATCAAAAAGAAGTAGTGTAGGAATTTGTTCAATATAGACTAACCAGGAGATCAATTCAATAGAAGAGGAGCAAATAATAGTAGATGAATATGTGTTTCTAGACTGCTATTTGAAAGGTGAAAATATGTATTTTGATCTGGGTTTATAATAAGAAAGCTACTTAGAAACATTGTTGATTTCAGAGTGGGCGAAAAGCGAGAGGAGGAAAATGTTGACAAGGGGTAGAAGTAAATACAGCATGCTGTAACAGAAAGCCTACAAGAGTGCTTGGATAGACAATCAAAAGAAGTAGTAGTAGGAGTAGTAGGAAATGGTTTAATAAACAGTCTAACACAGACTAGCCAGGAGGCCAAACAACAAGACGAGCAAATAATAGATGAATATATGTTTCTAACCAGCATAGGTAATAACATGTGTTTTGAAATGTTGTTTATAATAAGTAAGCTACTGAGACCATTTATTGTTGATAAGGAAGCACTTTGAACTAACTAACTAAATTTATTTCAGAGTGGGCTAAAAGCGAGAGGAGGAGACGATGATGGAAAATTCTATGGTATTGGATACTATAGCATGTATATTATGTAATAAACTGAATTAGTACAAATATAGTCTTTCTTGTTAGGTACTTATCCTCTACAAGAAATCTTATTCCACAGATTGTTTTATGATTTAATAATGAAAAATACTGATGTTTCCTAATTTGAAGATTGTCATTATTTTGAGTTTCACAAAGAAATTTTAAGGATGTTACTAATCCTCATACTTTTTATAGTGTTTATTCATTTTCTGTCAAGATTATTATAGAAAATTACTTTTCTCCTGACAAACTTAAAACAACATTCAAATATTTGACACAAAATATATACAACTGACTTTAGGTGTATGAAACGTACACACCTTTGTTTAGATTGGAGAAAATTTTCAATTGCTTCAGCAATAATCAGATTTTCTTAATGATGACATTTTCTGTTCACAACATAGAGGGTGCATATAATCTCAATCTAGATTCATATTGTATTGGGTAAAAAAGTCTTGATCTTCAAAGTTAGATTCCATTATTGTCATTGGAATTGTTATAATTTTATTTTTAACAAGCTAAGGGTTTATTTTCTGAATTGTTAGATGAAAACATATTTAAAAATGTTACTACACTTTTAAGATTCCAAAACTGTCCTCATGTAATTTAGTCTTTAGTCACTCCTGTTCAAAAACAGTACGCTAGGTGGGACTTTATTTGGAACTAAGTTATCGAACACTTCAAAAACCCTAACGATGTTGAATATTGAATACACACAAGTCCCTGGGGTTGAAAGGTACATTTTGACACTTCAAAAACCCTAACGATGTTGGATATTGAATACACACAAGCCCCTGGGGCTGAAAGGTACATTTTGACATCAATAGAGAGAAAGAATTAAGAATTTTAAAAAGGCCACTGAACAGCCTTCAATAGTGATAGTTAATAAGAACGCAATTTCGTACTATTTCGGTTGAATAGAACATGTTTAGCACAGTGAAATAATAAAAAGCTCAACCTAGATTTAAAATTTTATTGCGATAAGTTTCTTTTACCTATACATCACATCCAGATAGTTTTTTGGTTATAGCAATTTAAATTATGACACAGAAGTAAAAAAAAATGATTAGAACACATAATTATTAGCTTTTGTAAATCCATTAAATATTCACACAACATACTATGTGACACTACATGCGATGCACCTAAAGTGTAATTTTTATAAGACCATTATTTTCAGAAATTTTGTGTACAAATAAACAATGAACATTGAACAACCACGACAAATATTAGGTTAGTTGTCAACACAGTGACAGATTACAAACTGTCAATGTCGAATAGGTGGTCGAATACAATCAGGCAGAATAGCCAATATCGAAAAACTAAATTACCAGAAACAGGCCCGCCCCTACCGGGAAAATGCTGAACACATAGCCTGGTGACATTGTTGTATTGGTTGCATAAAATCACAGTCGTTGTGTTTTTTTGGGTATTTCAAGGAGAACTCAAAAAATACCAAAATTACCAGCAAAAATCAAATTCATATATCATCTGTGTAATATCGTACATTGTTTGAAATAGATATAAATGTGTACAAAAGCATTTATAAAATTTTGCAAAAAATAACTTTTTTTAAAAAAATGTTTTTTATATGATATTACCACATCAAATAGAAGGTAGTGTCTTATTTATCATACGAAAATTTCACAACAATTGGTTTTGTCGTTTTCACACTGTCCTTGAAACCAGTTATTCGATCCGCAGAACGCGCCCTTAACCTTATCTCAACTAGAACTGAACTCGACTGAACTGAACTGCTACGCTACCCGTGGCGTCTTATATACACTTCATCGAACCATACAGAGATTTCGATGACGTTCGAGAATGTCAATCCGTCATTCTAGAAAACTCCAGACGATTCGATGACGTTGACACTTCAAAGATCTAACCTAACACTTTGACTTTACATCATACATGACAACTAATACACAATACACGAATACCATAATATACAGTATGTTACAGTATATTCCTGTGTGAACTAGTGGACTTCCAATATTTACTGTATAAACTTTGCCACTTCTCTGTTACTTGCTACAACTAATATAACTATTTTTTGTCAATCTCGTCTCCGCACCTCTTTTTGTCCCCTAATATCCGTCGCTGGCTGGAATGAGGCCAGTTTTTGCGCCATGTCCCTCCATAATTAAATGCTGCAGAGGACATCAAGTTCTGCGATACCCCATGTTAGTTGGAAATATGCATGCTTGGGAAATTATATGGTTCCGACAAAACACAATATGCCCAAAACAGCTCGAAGGACTACCGTACAGCCATTGACAAAAACGTGGCATGCTTTTTCACGTGTTTCTAGTTTGTGAGAGTTTTAAATTTCAATTCCAGCCAGCGCATGCGTTCAATACGAACATTTATGAAAAGTGTACTTCCATATGCGCACACTGCGCTTAACTTGACTCCTTCATATTTGGGGAGGTGAAAGTAGAGGTGGTAAGCTAAAAAACTGACGATATGTCCAATCTGTTAGTTTCCGATATCCATTGAATTTTATAGTTTTTTCATTAAAATGCAGACCTCCAAAAGAAAACCCGAATAAAACAAAATTTTATTGTCGGATCTTGGAATTTTTGGTATTAGTCCTTAGAAAATACGCGACTATGCTATTCCCGACAGAAAGAAAGAGATCATGTACCAAACACTGCGAAATTGTATCAAAATCAGCACATGTTGAAAAGAAACGCTACAAAATAATTAATGTATCTTGAAAAGTCACCAAACAATTAACTGTGCACTTTACGGTGAAAACATGCTATCTTTCTAATTCTCTAGTGGTCATCATCATAGTCACAATGTCTTAAAAGATATGTTGTGTTGGAATATCTTTAAGGTCTTTAATGCAGTAGTTTCCCATTTGCTTTCTGTATCCTCATGCCGTTGACCAAATGTATCTACTGGGTCATCCGCCTTTAGGGACAATTTCTCACCCCAAGGACAAGAAGGTGTCCTGACTCTTCTCAACTCGTCCACGAAAAGCTGTTGTTTGAGGAGAGGTTACTGCTTATACCGACAGTAGTTCGGTTCCTTTTAGTCGCCTTTTACGACACGCAGGATATACGATGGGAGATATTCTAACCCGCCCCCCACAGGGTGGTACCATAATCTGATTGCGAATGTGGTAAACACAGGCAATAAGATTGCATTCAAGCTCTGAGAACATAATAGATCTCCGAAAGTATAAATTTTCAACAAACTGTTTGGCGAAAACTTGTTATCGGATTTTTAATTCTTGTTATGGGTACTTGACTAATGTATTATCGTGATTACTTATAAAAATAGATCGGTTAACCCAATCTCTGGTATAAGAGCTCAAAACTGTATAACTTTAAAAGAAATATTCAAGTTGTATGAAGACCAAATTCATGGAAATGGTGAAAAAAGATCTTACAGCATTCACCTACGCTGTTGCATATTTCCTGAATAAGGTATTTTGCAGTGGAGGGTGTGTGGTTCACTACGCACACGACTGGTCTATGCTCGTATCATTACATGCCAGTACATATTTGGAAGAAAGGCGATCCTAACAGGAGAATGGATTTCTGTCGATTTGCGCACCATGTGGATGCCGAAGATGCAACTTTTTAAGGGTTTAGGGTATAGCGCGCGAAATCGAGAATCCAAGAAAAGACATATTCCCGTGTTAGCGAAGAGGCGTGGCCGCCTGTACCTTTCTCCAGTGTGTGTGTGTGTCTAAGATGAGGGGAGATAAGTCCAAAAATCCAAAGGTAGGGTCAAAAGGTCCAAAGGTCACCATAAAAACGAATTTTGCATTTCCAAGCTCCTGATGTTACCTTTAAACTTACAGTAATGATTCAAGAGCAAATTGAAGAAGAGAGCTTGCGCTTGTGCAAAACTATTTAGCCTTTTTTTGATATCGCGTGTGGTTGTTAAATTACAGGCATGTATAGAATGTATCATTTTGCATTGAGTTTTTTTGCACATTAAAACACTTTTTTGAGAAAACCGAAAATAGTTGTCATTCATCAAGGTCTTAACTATCGCCTCCTGAAATATTATATAATGTACTTTGAAAATAGAGTGAGTTACGCGAGAAATTATGAGTCCATGTTTTACATGGCAAATACGTATGTATAAATGTGTGTATCCAGGCCCCTTAAGTAGGAATCTTTAGAGGGGTGGGTCCAGCCATAACTGAAAATATGTGGATACAAGATACCTCAGAACGTGGTCTGTATGTCTTGCTTGCCTAGAAACTTTTTAAGACGAAACCATTTCAAATTACAACTTGAAGTTTTCTTCTAAAATTATAGTTTTGAGACCCTATGCTGAAGTTTTGGTTAACTGATCACTTTTTATGAGTAATTATGATGCAAAAAAACATTATTCAAGTACCCATAACAAAAATTAGAAATCCCATAACAAGTTTTCGCCTAACGGTCTGCTGAAGCTTTGCACTGTCGGAGAACCATTATGCTTTTAGAGCTCATTTACAAGTTTATGGTATCAATGTATAACCAGAAAGATGGACATTCTTTTGCCGGAAAGTGTACGGTTGTTTGTTAACTTTTTAAGATAAATTCATTTTTTTAAAGCTTCCTCAAGTTACTTTTCAACACATGCTGATTTTGACACCATCTCGCGAAGTGTCTGATACATGATCACTTTATTTTAGTCGATAATGACGTAAAGCTCACTTTCTAATGACTATTACCAAAAACTCCAAAATTTGACAAAACACTTTTTGTTTTATTAGGGTTTTCGTTTGGAGGTCTGCATTTTAATGAAAATGTCTAAATTTCCATTCATCCCGAAAACTATTAGAAATCGCACATGATATTTATATGGCCAATTTTATAGCTTACCACCTCTACTATCACCACCCCAAAGATATGTATCAAATTATCAATTACCCTGTATTTTTCGGGCTAAAAGGCGCAACTAACCTGTTATGAACTTCTGGCAGTATAACGCATCAATACAAATATTTCAGTGTTTTACTACCAAAACCAATTTTATTGAACGTCACAACCTTGTACTCCTATATTGAAATACTCTATACAAATTCATAACTATAAAACTCTATCATCGATTTATAAGATAATAAATTGTGACCAGGTTGAAGCTAGAATTCTCAATTATGTGAGTAATATGCTCGTACAAATTATAAGTTTCAAAGGAATAGGTTTGACTAGAGTCAACAAGGAATTTCAGTATCACACAACATATGTTGCCTTCTAAGTTAAAAAACATTTGTAATATATCCCATTTATCTCACTGGCATTCATTAATTCTTGTGTTGAAACTGAATGCCGAAAATAGCAGTACCACATAGCTAACCCCGTTTGTCGCTGAAAGTCATCTACAGTCAGACATGTCTACTTTTTTTTTCTCATCAAAGGTGTGCTGTATCTGACGCAACATATGGTACGGTTCCGTATTTATGACAGTTGCTATATCAGAGACGTATTTTTATCTCTCATGCGAAAAATTTAGATCTGAGGAAGGATAAAATCATAATTAGTACAGTAAAGTTGGACTGTTTGCAATAGGGTACTTGCAGAAAAGAATATTATGTCATTTACGCGTTCCTTAGAGCCTAGTAAACATGACAAAATCACTTGTTTGGTTTTTTGAAATCGGCTGTGAGAGATATTCCAAAAATTATTTCAAATGCCGGAAAATCCCGCGCAAACAACCTCTGACGTCAGTGATATCCTATAGTGATGGGATGTAAAGTATTGATATTCGATATCGATAGCCAGTGCTAACCTAACATTTTGACATTGATCATTATAACCACAAAACACAGTCACACACAAAAGTACAAAAGTCAAAAGAATAAAAGTTAGGCTAGATTACTAATTCACTTTGTAGGGATGGGCTAGAATTAGATCTTTGGATTCATTCATAATGGGATGCGCCGAAGTAAAATGATGGCTTAGATTAGTTGCGAATCTCGGTCACAAACAGGATGAACTGTGATACCTATCAGATATAATAATGTATTGCAACGAAAATGCTAGTGGGTTAATTGCCTGTTTTGCAAATATGTTTAAGTATCAATAAATTGAGTCGCATTGTTAAAGAATTCAGATCATCTCTAGTCGAATGCGCAGTTGAGTCTCACTGACCTGCGCTGTAGCAGTATCGATTGACGGTATCGATAAGATATCTGCGACGTCAGCCCTTGTTTTAAGTCACATGGAAAAATTTGAATATATCCTTATTTTATTTTGCAAATATCTTTTTTTGGCCGTCAGTAAAATCATGTTTTTTGTTTCCTACTGCTTCTTGATATGGTTTTCTTTACGCTATGTATACTCCCGAGGCGATTTCACGACATCCGCAAGTACCCTATTTATCCTCACTGCCCAGGTTTCAAACTATGGCATTCAACATGTATACATGGAGAAATATATGCTGATCAGCGAGAGTTCGGTGTAAAAGGTAAAACATTAATGCCTTCCATTTGATCCCGAATTACAACAGAATAACAGCTTTTTGAATGCTGCGATGTGGTTTGATACAATTAGCACAGTAAAACTGGACTGGTATACAATTATTGTCTTCACCAGCATTCAACATGAACATAGAGAAAAATATGTAGGTCAGCGATTGTTCTATGTAAAAGGTAACATTTTAATGCCTTCCATTTTATTTAAAATTACGATGGATTGACAGCTTGTTGTGGTTTTTACGTAAGCTGACAGAATTCTTTGCATCCAGTCTTCATGTAAGATTCCAGTAAGAGCCTTATATTGGAACCAAATAGCATTATCTCTTTAGCTGGTTCTAGTAGCCTCAAGGATCTGTACTGGTGGTATCCTTGCTATTTCTATAGCGTACATTTACTAAGTATGCGAACGTACATGTAAGGGACAAGAAACAACATTTGAACAATTCAGGCATATTTATTATTAATATTACCCAAATATAACTATAATATAATAATAACGTGTTTGTAAATGATAGCACAGTGGCAATGGAGGGTCACCCAGTAGTCGAGTCACGCTTCGTCAGACTCTTGGGGATCAACAACATGTCCTGGCATGACCACGTCGTTAGTATTGCTAAAACGGCATCCCAGAAGCTTGGAGTTTTGTTCCGCTCTAGGAAGCTGTATACACCAGAGCAAATACTGCTGCTCTACAAGGCACAGATCCGACCATCGCTGGAGTGTTGCTACCTTGTGTGGGGATGCACTCCGAAACACCCTCTAAAGCTAATGGACACTATCCGAAGAGAGCAATTAGACTAATCGATACGCCTAACCTCACAAAGCACCACCACAGCCGGAACATCGAAGAAGGGTGGCTGACCTGCCCCTGTTTTACAGATTCTATCACGGAAGATGTTTGGGTGAGCTCTCTCAGATAATAACACCATAAGCCGTCCGAACGAGGAACACTAGAGAGGCTGTGCGAGCTCATACTTACCAGGTCGAGGTCCCTACTCTCTGAACTAGTCTCCTCCAGCATTTCTTTTTTTGGAGAACTTAGACGCTATGGAATGAGCTACCGGAGAATTTGTTTCCCGGACGGATACAACCTGGAGCGTTTCAAATCTAACTTGCACCGACACCCATCCTCTCGCAGCGCTTCTACAGCGTCATAAGCTTTCAGCCTTTGCGGGAGGCTGATCATAAAAAATAATTTTCTTTTGTACTCGTATATACGTCTAGAAAATAGAAATAAACATTTCCAAAGTTGGAGTTAAAAAATGAATGGTATATTTTTCCTTACTGCATCAATCACAAGATATCCCCTGCTCTTTCTGAGTTAAGATAGCTGTCGTACTCCTTCACATCTATATAATAATATAATAATAATAATATAATTTATTCCCCAACAGATTAAATCCATTCATGGGACAATTTAAATCAACATATGAAAGAATTAACAATTCCATGAAAATCTAAGTAAATACTTACAACTATTGATGTAGACTTAAAATATAGACTTGCTACAAATTAATAAGACCTAAGGAATTCATCAAGAACCGCAAAGAAATCTGGTTGATGTCATAAAGGGAAAAGTATTTATCATAATTAGATGACATTACATTAACTGGAGTCCTCATCATAACGTTTGTCCTAGCGTTTCCAGAATAAAATGTTATATTTTGACGCATGTTAAATTGGGGTACATGGAAACAAATATATGATAGTAACAGTGGAGAATCGATTGAGTTGTGCAAAATTCTATATAAAAATATAACACCAGAGAGAATCCTACGTACTTGTAAGCTATCTATACCGAACCTAGCAAGCAGTAAGGAGTGTTCACAACCTCTGGGTGGGTATATACCATCAGATCTAAATGACATATATTTCAGAAATCGCCTTTGTACTTTTTCAATTCTTTGGATATGAATATCGTAGATCGGAAACCAAATCATAAAACAGTATTCAACGTTTAACCTGACTAATGAGAAGTAGAGTGTACGGATGGCTTTCATATTGCTGAAGTTACGACAATTTCTGATGACGAAACCAAGCATTTTAGAAGCAGATGCAATTAGTTGATCTATGTGCTGACGAAAAGATAGAGATTCATCAAACAATACTCCAAGATCTTTGACTGTCGTCTCTCTGAGAAGATATGTGATATGTATATTTCAAACATGCATGAACATGTTATGGAAGTTGCCATACATCATATACAAGCCATGTCAATGGGAATATTCCTCTATTTCATATTTGCCCTATTTCTCAAAGAGATAAAAGTTACCAGTATTATGTTCCTATTCTGACTGAACTATTTTGCAACCCAGTTATCGGTATTGGATCCCTTAAAAATAAATCTGGTCATTACAACGCGTATAGATGGGATTTTCTCTTTTTACACGTCGAGGTGTAGTAGAAAATGGAATATAGACATTTTTGAGCTGGGAAAGTGCTTTTAGAGTGGGGTATTTGGAATAACCAGCTGGTGCGATGGTTATATTTCACAGAGTAATATAAATTAGTAAAATTTCGACACTTTGTACCATACATTTTTCCGTTTCAGTGTACCGTAATTTGTTCCGTTTTATAATTCAGATTGCTATCGACCAACAAAACATCATCAGTAGGCAGAGTATAGCTTTATTTTGGAACCTGACGACTCAAATACTAGAAGGGGCTGTTTCTGACTAAATAACCTGGATTAGGACCCACAAAAACGTATTGAACACGACGCTAATCTAGACGTCAATTTTCGAAAATTGTAATATCAGATCAAACTCACTTAACGAGATACTAAACCGAGGGGAAAACTGAACTACCTAATAAATTTTGACGACTACTTCTACAAAATTCAAAAAAATAGTTCCAGATTTTTTATAGAATTTTTACGTTTTTGGAAAGCTTGACTTCTAAGGTGGTTTCTGTCGGTCTGTCTGTCTGTCAGTATGTCTGTCTGTTGACGTTCTTCTAGCCTCGTAATCTCAGTAACCGCTGTATGGATTGTGATGAAATTTGGGTAGCGATATGCTATGCAGTTGTAGTAGATAATCTACTGTAATTTTAAAAATCGATGCATGGGCGGCGGCGTAATTAGCAAAAATAAAAAAATTTCAATATTCCTCAAACTGCGGTTTTAGGCGTTATAGGGGGGCGTGATTATTTTCTACTATTTTCCATTTATCCACTTCTCTAGATGACCATCCTTACACAGGGTGTCCCGTGACGACTAAGACAAGCAATATATCGGAACTGGGCAGTAGTAGAGAATTATAATTTTGGGGGTATAAATTAGAGTAAATGTTGCATCTTTCCTTATTATTGCGTTACCTAATGAGGTATTTGATTTTGGTCACGTGATTTGCGATTCAAAATTTTTAATGAGACATACTCTATATTAGCGACTTTCTGTGTTCCTCCCGACAAAACAATTCCAACAAACTAACACACTTGGGGTCTAAAGAGATTAATTAATTCAAGAGCTACAGGTAGTTAATGGATTGTACCATTGCCTTTAAGACAAACAATGAAACGAACCTAGCATCGGGATACATGTTATAATCAATGGTAGTGTTACAATCCTTTAAGTACCTGTAGCTCTTGAATAAATCACTTTAGAGCCCAAGTGTGGATTTGTTTAATCGGGAAGAACACAGAAAGGTATTCATATACAGGGTGTCCCATTAATAAGTTGGAATTCGACGTCATGTGACCAAAATCAAATACATCATTGGATAAGACAATAACAAAAAGACACAACATTTGCTCTAATTTACATCCCCAAAATTATAATTATCTACTACTGCTCAGTTCCGATATATTGCTAGTCTTATTCGTCGTGGGACACCCTGTATAAAATCTTAAAGATTCGACATACACAATGTATCCGTTAGCTTTTGTTTTAGGTTTAGCTAGTCCTACTACAGCTAGTTGCTTAAAATCTTGGAGCTTAGTTATTTTCCATCAAAGAGTCGATGAAAATTTCATGCGCGAATTGTAATTACTTGTAAGTATATTTAGACCTAGCACAGGCAGTACCGATGTATTTAGTTTGTAGATTTAGTTATTAATTGTGAAATCTCCCTTTATACTTTTTTTCTTTATTAACAACAAGGAATGAGTGGAAGATCACTATTTAAATGACCTCTTCCTTGAGGGTTTCCAAGTATAGTACAGTAGTATTTTTTCTTTCTATTATTGGGAAAATAATCATCATCATAGTCACAATGTCTTAACAGACATGTTGTGAACTCGTAAAATGCATTAAGTCGGAGCTAGAGTATTGCCGACACGAATATTATCAATAGTTTTGAGCACTGTAGCTCGCCATCCTTCGCGATTTGTTGTCAATTTAGTGGCGCTCTTGACACTCATACCCAGCAACTGTTTCGTCGTATCCACCCAGCGTGTAGGGGGACGGCCACGGCGCCGCCCACTCGGGGCATGACCCTGAACTACAAGTTTCTCCATATTACCGCTTCTGTGTATATGTCCGAAGAATGTAAGCATCCTCGTCGACACAATGGAGGATAGTCTCTTTGGATTACCGACCTCATCCAGTATGGAGACGTTAGTTCTATGGGCGGTATAAGGAACTCTCAGCATTCTCCTCCATGTCCACATTTCAAAAGCGTCTATGCGAGCTCGATCTGCCTTTTTAACAGTCCAAGTTTCCGAGACATACCAAAATATGGAGAACACAAGAGACTGAACCAGCGACATTTTTGTAGCTTTAGTGATGTTATGGTCACGCCATATTTTAGTAAGCTTTGTCATGGCCACACGTGCCTGTTGAATGCGCCGTCGAATCTCATTTTCACAGCTACACGAATTATCGATCAAAGAACCGAGGTATATAAAACTTTGAACTACTTCACAACGGCCTATTGAGTTGATTTCTCGATAATTATCATGCTCTCTATCTACGATCATAACCTTAGTCTTAATGTAGTTAGTGGGAAAATAAAGATTATTATTATACTGATCTTCCAAGTTTACCGCGCATGACTGCGATAGCAACAAATGTTGATGGGCTGTGCCAAGTCAACACCTGAACTATTATTGATCGGAGTTTAGGAAGGATCTTACAATATTACAGCCTACAGGTCTTCAGAGTTACAAACTTTTAAAATATTTGGTATAACCTTTCGTCCAGGCCTAACTGTTGTAGGTGTGCTGTAAAATTGTTTGGTGTAAGGCCTGAGACCGACATAATTAGGTGGACAATAGTAACTTCGTTTTGCTTCCAGAGTCATTTTATTTCTATATCAAGGTCAGTGTATTTAGATATCTTTCCAGCGCAGGTGTTTTAGATATTCGTATCCTTGGGAATGGCAATATATATCGAATAGGTAACTTTGTCTGGCTTTGACTGCAAAACTATATCTGGCCTATTTGCTGGAATAGTTTTGTCTATATGTATTTCAACGTTATTATTATTATTATTATTTTTTTTTGTATAGATTAGATATTTTAACGACATCAACTTCTGGGGTAGCCGCGTGACACAGATCTATAGAGATTTAAAAAGCCCCGTAGACTTTATGAACTGTAATAGTTTGTTACACATTATACTATTATATACCCCTGTAAGATTTTACTCTGCAATAATTGATTGGAAGCCAGTTAGTTTAATAGTTAATCAAATATATACAAGTTATGGAACGCCTATGATCAGAGAAGACAACGAGTCAGCGTCTTTTGATGGCGCCTTGCATATTTCTAGGATGTAACATAATCTTTTTCTTTGTTCCCATCATATCAACCTAGCTTTGTATTTTACATATTTTATTCAGTCTTTATCCAACTTCTGTACAATTCACTACATTTTTGGAAATAAAATATTTTTTTAAAAACGGACTTACGGCTTTCCGAAATATATCTGGCGCAGCCGAGTGACGGATATTGGGGGTGCCTACGGCTTATAGACCACCCTTTTTCGTCGAATTAACAATATCCGAACGAACCTACAGAAGTCTCGCGAATCGGAATTTCGGCGGTCGCGTGGACTCAGCCATCTAGAAGGAAGAATTCCAGCTTGGTGGATCGAGTAGCTAAGCGAGAAGACGTCACTCCAAGGGAATATTGGACCACGACGGATCTCTGGACCTGCGGCATACAGGGCATGGAACTTCTAGTGGTATTGCTGTAAGTACCTTATGTCTTTTAGAGGGCTTAACGAAAATATTAATTCCGAAAGTAGTGATAGTGTGGAATCGGATTCTGACTCACCAACACCCAATAATTCAGTTCAACTACCAAGACCAATTATTAGAGCACCTATTTTAAATTTAACTCCTATTAGTGAGAACCAATCAATAAATTTCACAATGGCTACTTCCAATAATAATGTACCTGTCTTAAAATCTGAATACTTGAGCATGATTCCTGATTTCTATGGTGGACCAGAACTACTTCCTAGATTTTTGGACATTTCTGAGAAACTAGTCACAAAATTTTATAACGTGAATAATGTTGATGATTTTCAAAATGAATATTTAATGTCTAGTTTACTTGCAAAAGTGAAAGGAGATGCTGCTCTCAGTATTTCGTCCTGTCATATAAAAACTTGGCAAGATCTTAAGAATGCTCTTCTCAATGCTTATGCAGATAAGCGTGATCTCTTTACTTTAAACATAGAAATGGCTGAACTACGGCAAAATCAAAATGAAAATCCTTTTGAATTTTATAATAGGGTACAGCAGTTACTGAATTTGCAGATTTCATATGCTATATCACATTTACCTGAACAAGAGGCTATAATTATTAACAATTATTGTAGAAATCTAGCGTTAAGAGTATTACTACGAGGGTTGAAGGAACCGATCGGATCTTTGATGCGTACAAAGAATCCTTCAGATTTGAATGTAGCTTTACATATGCTTACAAATGATTTTCAGTTAGAGGGTGTACAACAAAATCAGTTTAAGAATAAGTTTGGTCAGAAACAACACGGAAAACCAAATCATTTTAAGAGAAATCCTCAAAACTTCCAACCACATCAGTTTAAACCACCTCTACCTATCACCAATTATCCTCATAATCAAAACCAACATTACCAAAATAATCCCAGACCAATCCAACAACCCAATGTATTTAAACCTAAACCAAATCAATCATTTCCTAAGCCTACACCTATGTCTACGTCTACACGAAATACGTTTAGGCCTCCACAAAACCAACCCTTCCAAAGAAATTCAAGTAATAATAGTTATTTTAGAAATCAAGGTAATTCTAGACCAAATTACGTAGTTGAGGAATTATTTAATATAGATCAGGAACCACAGGTCGAACATCCTGACGAACATGACAATAATTGTGATCAATCCAATAATAACAATGATCAATTTTTTCGACAACCAGCCTCGGACGAATAATGCCTCATTATGAGCTGATGAATACGGGTAGTGATAGTGAATTGCCATACATAATTTTTCCCAAAATAAATTTGAAAGTATTGATAGATACAGGTAGTACGAAATCTTTCATACGTCCCGAGATTGCGGACAAATATTTTAAAAATGCGATTAAGAAAGATCCATTTCAAATTTCCACGGTTCATGGAAGTTCTATTGAAAATTTCAGTACTACAATATCTTCTGTTCGTATGTTTAATACAAAAGAAAACAAGGAGTTGAAGTTTTACTTATTCAATTTTCACAAATACTTCGATTGTTTATTAGGAATAGATAATTTGAAACTACTTAAAGCTTTTATTGACTTAGATACAGAAGTACTGATTCTTCCAGATAGCAATGCTAAAATACATTTTCATAAGACATTACCTAGTTCAAATTTTATTATCGTAGAGCCTAGAACAGAACAAGTAATTCAAGTTCAGGTCTCAGACATAGAAAATGGTGATGTAATTATTCCTTATACAAGAATAAATAATTTAGAAATACCTCAGTGTATTGCTACTGTCAAAAATGGTAAAGCTGTCTGCACCATTTTGAATCCAAATGAATCAAGAATAAAAATTAGTAATTTGGAACCATTGAAGGTAGATCAGTTCGCGGATTACGAGTTGGCTACTGCAATCAATGATACTAATTTTCATAATTATAGTACAGGTCAAGTAAGGTTTGATTTTTCGAAACTTCGTACAGAGCACATGAACTCTGAAGAGAAGAATACAATCTTTAAACTAATTAAGGAATATTCAGATATTTTTTATTTTGAAGGTGACAAATTGACTTTCACCAGCAAAATTAAACATAGAATTCGAACTTCAGATGAATTACCAGTATATACAAAATCTTATCGGTATCCTGAAATACATAGGCAAGAAGTTCAACGTCAAATTCAGAGCATGTTAGATCAAAATATTATTAGGGCTAGTAATAGCGCATATTCATCCCCAATTTGGGTAGTTCCTAAGAAACTCGATGCTTCCGGTAAGCAGAAGTGGCGTGTAGTGGTCGATTTTCGAAAACTCAATGAAAAAACGATAGGCGATCGATACCCCTTGCCAAATATTAGTGATTTGTTAGATAAATTGGGTAAGTGTCAATATTTTACAACTCTCGATCTTGCTTCCGGGTTTCATCAGATTGAAATGGCCGAAGAAGATATTGAGAAAACAGCTTTCAATACGGAAAGTGGGCACTGGGAATTTTTGAGAATGCCATTTGGGTTAAAAAACGCACCGGCCACGTTTCAAAGAGTTATGGATAATATTTTGCGGTGAATTCAAAACGAATCATGTTTAGTATATCTTGACGATCTTTTAGTTTATAGTACCAGCCTTCAAGAACATGAGCAAAGATTAAGGGAAGTTTTTGAACGTCTGAGACAAGCAAATTTCAAAATTCAGTTAGACAAGTCAGAATTTTTAAGGAAAGAAGTCGCGTATTTAGGACATGTTGTAACGAAAGATGGCGTAAAGCCAAACCCAGACAAAATTGCAGCTATCCAAAAATATCCATTACCAAAAACCACGAAACAGATTAAGGGATTTTTAGGGCTATTGGGATATTACAGGAAATTTATCAAAGACTTTGCAAAATTAACAAAGCCTTTAACTCAGTGTTTGAAAAAGGGCGCTACAATTAATTTTAATGATCCTGGATATATAAAATGTTTTGATATGTGTAGAAATTTATTAATTAATGAGCCTATTTTACAATATCCAAATTTCAAGGAACCATTTATTTTAACCACAGATGCTAGTCAATATGCTCTTGGTGCGATTCTTTCGCAGGGTAAAATTGGGTCTGATTTACCAATTGCATATGCCAGTAGAACTTTGACCTCATCTGAAATTAATTACAGCACTACAGAAAAAGAATTACTAGCTATTATTTACGGTTGCAAAACCTTCCGTCCTTACTTATTTGGGAGAAAATTTACGATCTACTGTGATCATAAACCATTACAGTGGCTATTCAATCATCGGGAGCCAAATTCAAAATTGATTAGATGGAGATTAGCTCTTGAACAATATGATTATGAAATAGTCTATAAAAAAGGGAAATTAAACAAAAATGCGGACGCTTTATCTAGAATTGAACTAAATGCTAACGAGACAAAAGACGTATCAGATAAACCACCAATTTTTGATTATATGGAACAGTTTAATGATAACTTTGCATCTACTTCTCGAATTCAAACACGCTCACAAACACGTAGTCTAAGTTCAAATCAATCAGATAATCAATCAATGATTGCAGAAGCTAATGATTGTCAAAATCATGTAGAGATTGATGATTCTGATCATACTGTCCATTCTAGCCATGAACATCCAATTTTAGGTATTCCAATAATTGATACTCCAGTTAATTATGGTAAAAATCAAATTATTATTTCACAAGTAAACTTTTCACCTGCTAAGCCTTCCATTATAAAGTTATTTAGTAATAAGCAAAGAATACTAATTCAGTTTTCTAAAGAAAATTATGAACAAGAGGTAGTTAATTTTATTAAAGAGTATATTGCACCTAAGGTAAAATACCATCTTTACTTTGAAGATCCTGTTTATGAACAATTCTGCACAGTTTTACAAAAATATTTCAAAAACTCAGAAATCAATATGGTAAAGTGCACTAAAAAACTTATTGATGTAACAGATAATGCCGAAGTTGAATCTATTATTAGAAATCACCATGAAGGAAAAACCAACCACAGGGGAATTGAAGAAACTGAAAAGCGTATTAAAGCAAATTATTATTTCCCAAAATTATATAATACTATACGAAATTTTATTAATCAATGTGAGACGTGTCTAGTCACTAAATATGACAGACATCCCCTTAAATTACAATACAATATAACTCCCACAGGTACAAGGCCTTTTCAAATCTTGCATATAGATAGTATAACGTTAGAAAATAATAAATTTTTAACTATAGTTGATTCGTTTTCGAAATATGCTCAAGCGTATAGGTTAGATTCAGCACAGGCTATAGAAATAGCGAACAAATTGATCACGTATTTCGCACACCACTGTATACCTGACCAAATTATATCAGACAACGGATTAGAATTTAGAAATTCAGTTATTAAAGAGCTCTTAACAACTCATAAAATAGATATTCACTTTATTAGTTCTCAACATCCCGAATCTAATGGAATAGTAGAAAGATTCCATTCTACTCTAATCGAGCACATAAGATTGTTGAATAATCAAGGTACTTTTAAAGGAGAGCCAATAGAAAATAAAGTTAATTATGCAATTTTGGCATATAATAATACAATTCATTCTGTCACTAATTTGAAGCCTTATGAGATTATTACAGGACATTTAGGCACAGAATCACCATTTAACATTGACATCGAAAATCAGTTAGTGAATAATTATGTTCAAAATCATAAGGAGAAAATGAAAATATTATATGGAAAGCTAAATTCTGATTTACAGAAAAATAAAGAAAAAGTAATTAGTAAGCGCAACGAAGATAGAGAATCATTACCACCTATTTCAGAAAAGGTTTATGTTAAAAATAAGCAGAAACAGAGTAAAACAAATAACAAGTATAAACCAGAAAACATTTCCAAGGTTGACAGTAATCTAAAAACTGCCAAAATTAAGCCAACTCATGGAAATACCATTGACAAAATTCATTTATCGAATATTAAAAGACCACGTAAAGTTTCTAAGACTAAGAAATGATTTACAGGTTCTTCACCAGCGCACAAGCCATCCAAATAAAGGATATCAGCCAAAATTTGGGAATACTTCCAATAAATTTAGGCCCAGCTAAACTCCAAATTTCCGAACATACTCTAGTACATTATTATAGGTTAGGAGAATTGTATAAGGCATACAATAATTTGATTAATCAATATGATGCTTTTAAGCTTAAGTACTATAATAATAGTTCGTATTATAAGGAATTAAGGTATTATGACAATATGCTAGTATTTACACAGAAGTTAATCTTAGAAAAAATAGATAATATTCATATTCACAGTACTGCTAATAACAGATCACGTAGAGGTTTATTTAACGGCATTGGTAGTGTAGTAAAATTTATTACAGGAAACTTAGATGCACATGATGGAGAAAAGATATACAAAATTATTAATCACATGCAAGGTAATGAGAAAAGCATCGAAAATCAATTGAAAATGCAATATTCAATCAGTCCTAAGTTAATTGAAAATTTTAACCTCACTATTCGAAATATTCAACACAATGAGGTTTTGCTAAAGTCAAAAATATTGCAATTGAACGAAATTACACGAACAAGTGCTGCATATGAAAACATTCTTTATGCAAAGGACATATGCCAATCGCTCTTGCTACTTCATAACTTCATTCTCAATACATTACAAGATATCGAAAATTCTGTTACATTTTGCAAATTAGGAGTTATGCATCCAAGTA
The DNA here is from genome assembly GCA_951848785.1 of Callosobruchus maculatus. Taxonomy (NCBI): domain Eukaryota; kingdom Metazoa; phylum Arthropoda; class Insecta; order Coleoptera; family Chrysomelidae; genus Callosobruchus; species Callosobruchus maculatus. The sequence continues at coordinate 9,475,051 of CATOUR010000029.1, forward strand.
TTATCAGACCAGCAGATTTATATAAAGAACTTTCGAAATTATCTTCATATTATAAAAATATGTTTCCTTACGAAGTGAAATTTGAAAATATATTGGAATTTGAATCACTCATTAAAGTACACTGTAAGATTGATTTCGATCAAATTGTTTATTTTTTGTCTATTCCAATTGATTTAGAGGGCACATTTGATTTATATTATATGCACCCAATTTCTACAAAATACGGGTCAGCATTCGTTTCAATTTTTTCAAATTTTAAGTACTTTTTGAAATCGATTGAAAATGAATCAATCAAACCTCTAACTGGCATTTGTACGAAAAGCAATATATACCACTGTCCTCGCCAAGCCCAAGCAAGCACGAATATATCTTGCGTGTCAAGCATATTAAAAAATGAAAACACAAGAAATTGCCATATGACCAGAGTCGTTATAAAAGAAAACCACATTGATATTATACCAGAAATAAATCAATATCTAGCAGTCTTTCCAAAACAAGAGAAGCTAGAATTCCAGTGTCAAAATCAAATAGAAACAAAGCTCTTATCAGGCATATTCTTGATATCACAAGGTGACTGTAAAGTCCTGTTTAGAAATGAACCACTCACATTTTTGAGTAAAAGTTTTGGCCAGCCTCTAGTCATGGAGACACCAAATTACACTCTAATTTCTGAGAAGCAGAAGCCAAAATTTGAAATTGAGTTGAAAAATCTGAAGATGAAAGATATTCCTGTCCAGTCATTTAGCCCAATTATCAATGATGAAGCTGATTTCACCACACCCAGTGCTTGGACAATTATTTTGTACATTTTTATGACAATTTTGGGCGTATTTGTCATTTATCGAAAGTTCAAGAAAATTAAGAATGCAGAGACGAATCCTGCTCCTGCTCCAAGAAGGTCACCAGGCAAGAATCCAGAAGAAGGGATCGAGCTACCTTCCAGGAAACCGAACCTTCCAGGGGAAGCTTCATTCTAGGGGTGGAGGAGTTATGGAACGCCTATGATCAGAGAAGACAACGAGTCAGCGTCTTTTGATGGCGCCTTGCATATTTCTAGGATGTAACATAATCTTTTTCTTTGTTCCCATCATATCAACCTAGCTTTGTATTTTACATATTTTATTCAGTCTTTATCCAACTTCTGTACAATTCACTACATTTTTGGAAATAAAATATTTTTTAAAAACGGACTTACGGCTTTCCGAAATATATCTTACATAAAAACAAAATCTATTGAGCAATTCGAACGGAATCAGGGCCTAAAAAATCGTAGAATTTATAGTAATTCCTAGCAATCAGGTGATCTCTCTGTTAACGAGAAACGTGATTTCCATATCAAACGGGATTGCAGACTGCAGAACATCTGAGGCGGCACAGGCTTCATTAGTCTCGAGTACGCGAACTTGAACTAAGATTATTATTGGCAGAGCGCCTTAGGACTTGCACATAGAAGCAAATATATTTAAGAGGTCTTAGCTCCTGTGTACACATTTGGTGTTTCATACCGATTATTAAATTATCCAGGCACGTTCTGTACTTAACGAACTGAAAGCCCGAATATTGATATTGTCCATAGATAACATTAATATCCACTAGATACCCGGTGGCAGCGAGTATTTTCATTTGAATGCTTTCATCACTATTTTGATAGTGACGTTAACTCATTTTAGCTGCTTTTATACCATCATACAAGATGATATGTCTCATCCATCGCGTTTCAATGGTTCATCAACAGAACTACATATGCTGGAAGACAAACCTTTATTGACGTTCAAATCACTAGTGTAGCCTTTATAACAGTACAAAATAATTAGCCAGGAATAAGTGAAATTCTTTGACAGCTGCGTGATAAAAATACTTTTGTTTTTTGCAAACTAAGTTTCTAACTCGCTGACTGACTGTGAAACTTCAAAGAACACAGAAGTGTTGCATTTCTATTATTAATGAATCCAAAACGAGAACCAGTAGTACATAAGTTTCCTAGGATAACAATACTGTTTGACTTGTGCGTGAATATAGTAACATAGACTGCAACCTCAGACGAGACAAAATCGCATCCCATCGGACAAAGCGCAAGATAAGGTAGAAATAATGTATGGCTCACTCATTGGTTTGGAGAAAATATGTATTGTAAAAAAAGTGTGTGTGATGTATATCTCCAAACAAACCCTGAAAGTATTAGTAAGTATACCATTTATTATCTATTATGACCTCACAGCACATCGGCCCCCGAATTTCACCAAAATTATTGCAGCGGTTACTGAAACTACGCGCTGAAAACAATGCAGACAGACAGACAGACCGACAAACATATCATAATTTTATTATTCCCTTCACCTATAACCCTATAACGTGAGACGTAAAATGCACAGATGTGTCTTCAACGGCAATGATCGTAGAAATAATCTCACTAAGGTAATATGTTAAGGAAAGTGCACTAATTGGTAGGTACAATGTCTGATCGATAAGACAAAAATCCGAGCAAAAAACAGACTAGGTGCGCCTTGATACACAAGCTCACATTTACGTCTTTTATTCTGAATCTGGCTTATTTTTCAGTTTTCGGAAAAAAGTTATTTGGAAAAGTTGTTTATTTTAAGACTTCTATACGCAGGCTAAAAAAAGAATCAACTAAGAACTCTGTAAACAGGTTTAGTATATTTATAAGTTCCCTGTACGCAAAAATGCACACAGCATATCATTAATATTATTACACTAAATTTGCTGCATTAGTGATATATTTTATAATATTATTGATTTCTAACATTCCATATTGTATTGTGTAACTAGTAGAGGTAATGAAAATTCAATTAAAAAAAAAATTACGAATCTATAAACTATACACGTACACTAGCTACTTAAAGTCAGAATCTATTGCAGTCCGAATACTCATTAACATCTTGTATAAAAGAAGCTTTTTAACTTGTTTCAAAGGACGAACTACAGTCATGGAACCACAAAATCAAGGTAAAAGCAACTTGGAAGGTCTTTTCAGATCCGCATCATACAACTAGCGCAAGCCATATACCGGGTGGGGCAGTTATCTTGAGACAAAAACATCTCGGTTGGAATCGATTATACCGAAAGTTTCAAACAACAGTCCATATGCCTCCAACAAAAAAAAAAAGTCCATATTATGACTTCCGGTTCAAACAGGAAGTACCGTTTTTTTTACCAAAAGTGATTCTTCGTCCATTTTTTATCGCAAATATCAATGAAGAATGGCACATCTTATGACCACAGTTTGGCACCAAAGTTGGAGGGGCATTTTCTTTAAGACAACATCTACTATCATATCGAAAAGTTTTAGAAAAAAGCTGTACCAATATATATGTAGTCCATATTATGGCTTCCGGTTCAGACCTGAGGTACGGTTATTTACTTTGGTGCCTATTTCATGGGTAAGATATGGGCTAAATCGAAAAACTCGAAAAAATCGAAAACTGAAAGTGTCAATTTGCCATTTTCATCGATGTCCACGACAAAAATGGGTGTTTCCATAAAAAAATCACTTCCTGTCAAAACACGGTACTACCTGACTGAACCGGAAGTCGTAAAGTGGGCCATGTAACTCGGTGACCTACAACTTTTGTCTGAAACTTCTTTTAACATAGTCGATTTCAACCGAAGTTGTCTCTAAAATATGGGCTAAATCGAAAAATTGAAAGAAAGAAAGTGTTTATTTTGCCATTTTTCATCGATATGGTTATGACATATCAGCATATTTGAAACGTTTCGACTGATTCTGGAGTTTTTGGAAATGAAATGACATGAAAATTTGAAAAAATTGAGTTATCTGCGATTGAAGTTTCCTTAATTAATCTACTGATTTCTCCAACTACAAAAAAAAATCAAGTGTAACCGGCCGTTTCATGCTTTGTCATACCGCAAAGTCACGCCCTTTTAAGTATTATAATCGCTGCGATATTCAATTTTTTTCTGATACCTACTACAAAAATGGTGATGTACGCTCAAACGGTTCGTTTAAAGGTCCATGTATGATACATAAGGTTACACTAGAATTCACCATGGAATCCAAATAGTATATAGGGGGTTTCATTAAAAAAATGTTTGATATGAATCACCCTCTATAAACTTCAAAATTTAAGTGAAAATATTTTTGCCTTATAGCCCTCAAGGATCCCTATCATGATCAAGATTTCAGATTTCTAAAATATGTTTTAGTAAGCAAACAATCTTCCGTCCACTCACTATTGGCCCACCCTGTATTTTGCAAAACATTTCATCCCATTTGACGAGATCGTGCTATGCAACAAAAATTATTTTTATCGATATTTTATTGCGAACGTTATGTTATGTATTGTTGTTTATATTAAAGTTAAATAAACACATTTTTCAATCTTGTTTTGTAAAATAGGGAGATAGGAGGTTGAACTGATTCAATGTTTATTCATATTCGAGGGTTGCTCTTTATTCATATTTTTTACTTCCCACACCGATAGGTAAGGGGAGTATTACGATCGAGAAATGGAGGCACAATCGCAAGTGAAGACATTAACCTATTAAAATCTGCTGGAGTTTCGTTATAGAAGAAAACAATTAATGCAAGATTGAATGAAGACCCAATGGCCACCATCAAGTGGGAGGACACAAACAAACAGAAAATGACAAAAAATGTCATTTAAAAAAACGGTACTTCCTATCTGAACCTAAAGTCGTAATATGGACCATGAACAGCCCCCTAGATGTCCTACAACTTTTATCTGAAACTGTTTGCGATATAATCGACTCCAACCTAAATATAAATATTTTTGTGACAAGTTAAATGCTCCACCCGGTCTATCTACAGTTCTACACACTATTTACCATAGAAACATGCTCTTTCCTCGGTAGCCATTACGTCCTTAGGGAGTAATTAGACGACCGTCTCTCTGCAATACTCACCGAGAAACTTTTATGTGTACTTCACAAGGTGAGTAGCAATTAAAACTGTAGCAAAGATGCCCTATAAATAGCCAGCACATCCGCAGAGAGCAACACAAATTCCACCACCTTCCTCGAGTGCTTGTAAGTGCTCCTTTGAAGGAAAACGGAGATTTTATTTTTCTCTACATGTTTAGAGGTTCGTACTGGCCAGCCATCGCTGACCTACTTTTTCTGAATGTGAGACTGGGACATAAAAATAAAAGTAATATTCTGGGCGGTTACATCTAATCATTATCACATGAATAGCAGCGGGGCGCGATTTCAGAGGTGGCAGGTCATCAGTAAGTAGTAGTATCGCGAACGTTTTATGATGGAAATAAGACGTGCACTTCTTTTGACGTTGCTTCGTTTGAGGAGAAAAAGGTCGCAGAGAAAAGCGAAAAAACGAAAATACTGGGTCCACCTCATTTTACGAGTGAGATACAGGGTGTCCGACGATGATTAAGACAAGCAATATATCGGAATCGGGCAGTAGAAGCGAATTATAATTTTGGGAATGTAAATTAGATCAAATATAGTATCTTCTCTTATTATTGTGTCACCCAATGAGGTACTTGTCTTTGGTCAAGTGACGTCCGATTCAAAAATTTCAATGGGACACCTACAGGAAGGTACTTCAGGGTTCTAGGGTATAGCGCGCTAAATTAAGAATCCAAGAAAAGACGTATTCCCGTGTTAGCGAGGAGGCGTGGCCGCCTGTTGCCTTTCTCCAGTGTGTGTGTGTATAAGATGAGGGGAGATAAGTCCAAAAATCCAAAGGCAAGGTCAAAAGGTCCAAAGGTAAGGTCCAAAGGTCACCATAAAAATGAATTTCGCATTTCCAAGCTCCTGACGTTACCTTTAAATCTACAGTAATGATTCAAAAAGCATATTGAAGAAGAAAGCTTGCGCTTTGTCACCTATTTGGCCTTTTTTGATATCGTGTTTGGTTGTTAAATTACAGACATTTGAAGAATGTATGATTCTGCATTGCGAGTTTTTTTGCACACTAAAAAACTTTTTTGAGAAAATCGCAAACAGTTGGCATTCATTAAGGTCTTAACTATCACCTTCTGAAATACTGTGTATGTAGTTTGAAAAACAAGTTCGAAATGGGAATTCGCGTTTTAACATGGCAAATACATATGTATAACTGTAAAAATAAATTATTGACTAGTAATAAGAAAATATAAGGCTTAGTTCAGATGACGCGCGTACGACGCGCGTCGACGTGGCGCAAGTTTGTTGCGTCTGTGTTCAGATGACACGCGTAGGACTTCGCACAACTTTTATATAGAGTGAGACTAGGCAATCGAGTGTCAGTTTATTTTTTGTTATTAACGAGAATGGATGTAGGAGAAGATGTTTGTGTTTGGTTAGCATGCAGAAGAAGAAAACGACGTAGGAGGGAAAGGACACACTGGGTTCACCCAATTTTAAGGAATAGACTTTCTACAAGTTTATACTTTACACTATATCCCAGCCTGCCAAATCACGAACCTACGTCTTTTTCATCGGATTTGCAAAACATTAGGACTAGTTTTTCCCAGGCGCCCTTTTTGCCATCTTATTTGAATACAATTTGGAATGCATGTCCCAAATCGTAGGCCTCTTCTCAATTTCATCAATGAAGACATCTGTATTGAATTCTTCTGTTTCCATTTCAATAGCATACGTGAGAAATAAATGTTTGCAAAGAAACGCCAGATATGTTGAGTGAACGCTAGAAAAGACGCGTGCCAACTGAACAGTATTCCAATACGCGCGTCGCCGTCGGTCAGTGTCTAGTGGCGTCATACGCGCGTACAATTTGTCGTGCGCGCGTCCATGTGAACAGCTTGAATTAATTATGTGTATTTTCAAAACGAGCGTCAGGCGAACGCGTGTCGAACGGGCGTCATCTGAACTAAGCCTAAAGATACGTAAAAATTAGCATACACTCTCAGATAAAAATACAAAGACATTTAAACAAGACGAAACTCAACAGATTTAAATATTATTAAGGATATCGATTGAAAACTGGACTAAAATTTTGAAAGTTGTGGCTTAAGATCTCATCTATAATAAGCATTTGGTAGTAGGAGAGACTTTATGCTGACTCGGAATTCTTTAATATTAAGAGCCTCTATTTTATCAGGTATATACGTCTTTGTTGTTTTGTGTACATGTTTCCTTTATGTCGGGTATTATATGAATGGAGCTCCTTAAAAGCACTATACAGGGTAGCCAATCGGGTGACGTTATTTTTCTTACATAGCCCGTACCGAGACCTATCCAAAACACCCCCATGTATGTGTAGCGATTATTAATAGTTTTCGAGTTTGACTTTTTTTGAAAACTTAGAGATGCCCTCATAAGTGCTATTGTTTTCTTCAGTATTTCGAAAGTCTAATGTCTTGCAAACGTTTTAAGATTAGTTTGGGGCTCCAGAACCAGGCATAGGTATTTTTAGTTTTATTATGAAAGTTTCGGTCTCCTGACTAAAAACAGTGATTTCAAACTTTGGGTCCAAAATGTAGTTAATTATTGTTCGGATATTGGATATTAAAACAGGCTTAATATTAGGTATAATTACAGGAAAAAATAGAAACCAAAAAGAATTTTTTTTGACGATTTCTTGGAAAAACTGGAAAATCTCGCCAATCGGCCACTCTGTACATATACTCATACCAAAGTCCACTCTACCGAGTTTTCGCAGGTACTTACTAGTACCTGCGAAAACTTGGTCATGTTATAAGGGAATCAAATATGTACCGCTGTAAAACATTATGGAAGGGAAAATCAAGGGCAAGGGAGCCAAGGAAGCCGAAGAACCTCTTGACCGAAATACTTGAGGGATTGGTTTGGAATGACGTCAAATCAATTGTTTAGAACAGCTGCAAAGAAAGTCAGGATTGCCATGATAATATCGAATCTCCGCTGAGAGATTGAACTTGATGAAGAGGTACCGTAGTGCTTATGGTGGAAGAAGGAAGAAAGAAAGAATGAACACAGGTAGGACAGATTAACCAAACTGGCTGCAGGTAAAGTGATAAGTTAGACAAATTGTAGTGTATATGTCGCAGGCTTATCATAATATCTTATTATAATACGCCTAGGCTTTTTCAATATGACTAGGCGTAATGTAAAACTAAAAAAGTAAAGGAAAATCTTACAAATTGACTGATTACCTAAGACGTGTTATAATACGCCTGAAGCTTCTTAGTTTCATTGTTCAAAAGAATCTGTACGGGGTTGTTTTTAGAATTTGACTGTATAAAATACGTCTTATTATAATACGACTTGCAGTGTGCCAGGCAAATTATGAAAATCACTCATAGGGGAAAAAATAAATAATTGTAGATTTGGGTTATTTATTAAAACATGATCCACTCTTACGCCGCCCAATTTGCCAGCACAGCTAAAACTCCCTATTAAAGCTTTTAAAATTTTAAGATTATGGTATGGTATGGCTATTACAACTTCTCACCTTTGTAAAACTTTTCAAGTTCTTCATAATACTTGACCTTGTGGACAAATACACTTAGCAAGTCATCACTCATTTTCAACGCAATCATTTGCACTAATATTGCACAGGGAAACTGAACAATAAGTCACAACCACAATAACATACAATTAGCCTGACAAGTCGTCAGTCGTATTATAATACGACGAGTATATTAACCAATCAGAATCCAGAGTAATCGCGCGCTGCTGAAATTTGACAATAAGCCTAATAAGCAACAGGCGTATTCCAATACGCCATAAATTGTCAGTCAAATTGTGAGTTCCTCGATTATTTCGGTGATATAGCAATACGCCTAGTCGTATTGAAAAAGTCCAGGCGTATAATAATATGACTAATTTTACAAAAAGACTACGACATACAGGGTGGCCAATCGGGTGACGATAATAATTTTTTTTTACTTAGCCCGTACCGAGACCTATCCAAAACACCCCCATGTATATGTACCGATTGTAATATATGTGTTTTGTGTTTGATGTAAGGCTGGCAACACTGGCACCAAATGTCAGGGAGTTTGGAATGGGTCGGTGATGGTGACGGACCGGTGTTGTGGGCCATGAGGAATCGGCTGTTAATTTATGATAATTATATCTCGTGGTGACAAGTGTAACGCCTATTATTTCGTACCCGACCCGGACGTAACATGGTGACAGCGGTAAAGTGCGCTACGAGATGATTAGCATCTAAAAAAGGAAGTACCTACGCGATTCGGCGGCTTGAAGGTTAAGTGACCTTGACGGCGTGACGTTGAAATCACAGTCACAGATCACAGCAACCAGCAACAGGATCATCTGTTCAGGTGTAACGTGACCAGCTGTTTTGTGTATAGCAGCATTCTGTGCTTTCCTTGTCTAAGATTCTGTGGCTTTGGCATTGAACGTAACCTAACACTTTGTGGCACTCACATCGTGTGTTTTTGTTTTGACGTTTTGTATCTGTGCTCCTGTGCAAGTGTAGAGCTACGATGGCTGAAAATTGCAGAACTCCAGAAGTTTTATCATTTAACGGTAATATAGCAGCTACATGGAAACTATGGAAGCAAAAATTTAACCTGTACCTATTGGCAAGTGGAAAATCAAATAAAGCCGACGACATTAAAATTGCATTGTTGCTCAACTTCTTGGGTGACGAAGGCCTTATGATATATAACACATTCGAATATGCTAGTGACGAGGATAGAACTCTCCTCCAAACGGTTATTCAGAAGTTCGACGAATACTGCGATCCCATAAAAAATGAAGTTTTTGAACACTTTAAGTTTTTCCAAAGAAACCAGCTTCCAGGTGAGTCCATTGACCAATTTGTAACTGAACTCAAGAGTTTAGCATCAACCTGCGAGTTCAGTACATTGACTGATATCTTGATCAGAGATCGAATCGTACTAGGGGTGTCAGATTTACGCATCCAAGAGAAACTGTTACAAACCCCAAATCTGAAGTTACCTGAAGCTGTTCAGATATGCAGATCATTGGAGTCCAGTATGGCCACTCAGAAGAAAATATCCAGGGAACAAGCTCTAGCTGTACAAGGTATTGCAAAGCAGAAGTATTTTCCAGGCAGGGCGATGCCAGCATCATCGAGAAACTCCCAGCAACCAACAAGGGCTGATCGTGGGGAGGGCAGTAACTCGCAAAGGTATTCTCACTGTGAAGCAAGCTCTTGCACGCGCTGTGGGTATGAACATCAACCAGGTAAATGCATGGCAATCAATAGGTATTGTAGTAGATGTAACCTCAAGGGGCATTACCGTAAACAGTGTAGAGTGAGACTTGTACAGGGGGTTAATGAAGTGTCTGATGATCTTGACAATACGGGTGATGTTGGCGCTGAATCTAGTGATTATTGTTATAATGAAGACTCTGCTAGTGACAGTAATTCTATGGTGTGGGGTATTTTTGAGGCTAGTGTTCATGAAAAGGCAGTTGTTCATGCGACCTACAATACTTTTGGTTGGTTTGAGACTGTTAAAGTTTTTGACACCCAAGTGTTATTGAAAATAGATACTGGTAGTCAAGTTAATATTTTAAATTATAATGACTTTTTGAAAACAGGTGTCTCAAGCCATGAGATAGAACATAGCCTGACAGGGCTGTTTTCTTACTCTGGGCACAATATCAACATTAAGGGGAAAATAACCCTACCTTGTGAATATAACGGAAAATGTATAGATTTAGTATTTTACATTTTAGATTCTGTTATTGCTTGTTCAATTTTGGGTCTCCAAGCTGCAAGTGACTTCAGGATTGTTCATTTTCCAAACTCTAACTCCCTTAAGGGTCACAATAGTAATACTGGGTGGAACGTGCACAACATTTGTGTGCCCAGTTCAGATAATGACAAATTTTTCAGTGCCAATAATATTGTCAAAAAGTATGATCATGTTTTTTCAGGTATAGGCAAGGTATCTAAAACTTGTAAAATCGTGCTTAAAGATAATGCTGTTCCCCAAGTTGCAGCAACTCGGAAAATACCCATTTCATTGCGGGACAGGGTTAAACATAAGCTAGATGAAATGGTTCGTGACCAAATTATTGTTCCTGTTAACGAACCAACAGACTGGGTCCATCCATTAGTTATTGTGCCTAAGGCTAATGGGGATATTCGGGTTGTTTTAGATACCCGGGCTTTAAATGTATTTATTAAAAGAGAATTTTTTGAGATACCCACAACAGAAATCCTGTTTAGTGAACTTAAGGGGGCGAAATACTTCAGCTTACTAGATGCCTCCCAGGCTTTTTTGCAAATACCTCTAGATATTGAAAGTTCTAAGATGTGCACTATGACAACTCCTTGGGGAAGATATAGATATCTTAGGTTACCTTATGGTATCTGTTCTGCTCCGGAGATTTTTCAAAGGTTAATCCATGATATTCTTGAAGGTGCTTGCGGAGTTTTATATTATTTTGATGATATTCTGGTATACGGGAACACTTTAGAAACACATAATCAAAATCTTGACACTGTGCTTAGAAGGATTTCTCAAAGTGGTCTTACATTAAATTTAGAAAAATCCAAAATATGTGTTCAATCGGTGAAATTTTTAGGACATGTTTTGAGTCCAAATGGGGTAACTGTAGATCCTGACAAAACTAAGGCAATAATGGACATGTCAAAACCCAAGAATAAAACAGAACTTCAAAGATTCTTAGGCATGATTGTGTACTTAGCTAAATTTATTCCAAACTTATCACAAGAAACTAGTACATTGAGGAAATTATTAAGTAAAAATAACGAATGGGTTTGGGCAAAGAATGAGGACCAATGTTTTTCTAAACTAAAAAGTTTAGTTATAAATACCCCTATATTATCATATTTTGATAATAGTAAGCCCTTAGTTTTGTCAGTGGACGCTAGCCCATATGGTTTGGGAGACTTCATATCCCAAAATGGCCATCCTATTGAATTCGCTAGTGTATCCTTGACCTCGACTCAACAAAGATATAATCACATAGAAAAAGAAATGCTAGCACTGGTATTTGGTTGTGAGAGGTTCCACTATTACATTTTTGGAAGGCATATTAGAATTGAAACCGATCACAGACCACTTTTGGGTCTAATAAAGAAACCTTTAGATGATTTGTCTCCTAGGCTACAAAGACTCGCTATTAGACTGCTTAGGTACAGTTTTGAACTTGTATATGTGCCTGGCAAGCAAATGCTGGTAGCTGACACATTGAGTCGAGATCCAGGCTCATACACACTAGATACTTCTGATCTTGAGACAAATTTAAAAGTTTATTCAGTACTAGCTTACCTCACCAGACAATGAGGAACGCCTAATCAATGAAATTGGTAACGATTTTGCTTTAAAACAAATTAAAGTCTATGTTTTAAATGGTTGGCCATTACACAAATGTAATGTAGATTCTGAAGTTAAGAAATATTGGTCCATTCGTGATGAGATATACTTACACAATAACTTACTATTTTACAAATGTCGATTATTGGTCCCTTTGTCCCTAAGAGGCGAATTTCTTAATCTCATACACAAAGCCCACCAAGGTGTGGTTTCTTGTAAAAAACTGGCTCACGAATGTATTTACTGGCCTGGCATCTCTTCAGATATAGAACAAATGGTCCTTAGCTGTCAAAATTGTCAGATCTACTCTAGAAGCAATCAAAAAGAACCTTTGACCCCGCATGAAGTACCGGGGCTGCCCTGGGAAAAGAGTGGAATTGATTTTAAATCGTTTAAATCTCAGGATTTCATAATTGTAACCGACTATTACAGTAAGTTTGTTATTGTCAATAAATTGAACAACAAAACTGGTTCTACTGTTATCAGCACCCTGAAAAATATTTTTGCTGTACAGGGGTTGCCCTTGGAAATAGTTTCAGATAATGGTCCGCCATTTGACTCGCGAGAATTTTCCAACTTTGTGTCACAATATTGCATTAAGCACACTACTTCTAGCCCTCATTACCCCAAATCTAATGGGTTAGTTGAGAGGCATATTCAAACAGTCAAATCTTTATTATCTAAAACAACAGAACTGGGTAACGATCTTTTCCTGGCCGTTCTGAATTATAACATAACTCCAAAATCAGATTTGCCAGCTCCTTGTGACTTGTTAATGGGGCGTAAGCTTCGCACCTTACTTCCAGTTAGTAGGGCATTCCTTCAACCTAAATATCCCACTGCTGGAATAGAGGATAAACTCCGGCACAGTCAAGCCCGTCAGGCTGAATACTACAATCGTTCGGCAAAACCCTTACCGGTATTGTCTGCTAATCAGAGGGTATTAGTCCAGAAGAGAAATCGGGAATGGCAACCTGGTATTATTGTTGGTTGAGGAGATAATAACGATTATATTGTTAATGTAAATGATGGGCTCTATAGAAGAAACAGACATTTCCTGAGACCTCTACGAGATAATATGTCCTCCAATTATATTCCATCTGCATCTTTGGCCGCAGATGAGGGTAAAAGGATTTCCGATAGATTAGATCTGATAAATGACACAAGTTATCTGGAAGAGAAGTCGCCTACACCTCGGCGTTCGCTTCTGAGACCTAGAAACCTTGATAGATTAAGTCTTTGTAAAGATGTAGTTAAGTCTTCAGCTGGGACTGATTGTTCTGATAAATTATCTATCAGTCCCAGCATTGACTTTAACCCATCTAGACAAACCACAAGAAGTGGTCGTGTTATAAAGCCACCAGACAGGCTGAACTATGAATAGTGGGAATTGTCAATTGAGTTAAGTCCAAGTTCATTTTTTATTTTCCTTTTTTTTAAAGAAAGGGGCGTGTAATATATGTGTTTTGTGTTTGATGTAAGGCTGGCAACACTGGCACCAAATGTCAGGGAGTTTGGAATGGGTCGGTGATGGTGACGGACCGGTGTTGTGGGCCATGAGGAATCGGCTGTTAATTTATGATAATTATATCTCGTGGTGACAAGTGTAACGCCTATTATTTCGTACCCGACCCGGACGTAACACCGATTATTGATAGTTTTCGAGTTATGATTTTTTTTGAAAATTTAGAGATTTTCCAGTTTTTCCAAGAAATCGTCAAAAACAAAAACAAGAATGCTTTTTGGATTTTATTTTTTTCTGCAATTATACTCAGTATTAAGCCTATTTTAATATCCAATAAGGAGAACCTGTACATCCGAACAATAATTAAGTACATTTTGGGCCCGAAGTTTGAAATCTCTGTTTTTAGTCAGGAGACCAAAACCTTCAAAATAAAATAAAAAATACATATGCCTAGTTCTGGAGCTCCAATCTAATCTTAAAAACTCTGCAAGACATTGCACTTTCGAAATAATAATGAAAAAATAGCACTTATGGGGACATTTTGCGCCGTACGTGACTGTTAATTTAAAAAACTATTATCTTACTTTATTATGACAAATTAAAGAAAAAAACTCATAATAACTAATAAACACGATAATCATTGATGTTTTAATCACTTTTAATTAAAAAAAAACAATACCAGTGCTTTTTGCTGTGTACTATTGAACTTCCGCTAAATTAAGTTGTATGGAAAGTTAACAAAGGTAAGGAATAATAAAACAACAATCTGACTTTTAATTCCATGGCGGAATTACCCGGGAAGCGTTATCGTAGCATACGCCATCCCTTTTACTTCCCACACCGATGGGTGAGGGGAGGATTGTGATCGTGAAAATTTTCGATTTTGAGATAATAGGTTTTTTGGGCGTTTTATAATGTCTACATAACGAAATCCGCGTCACTCATTTCCGTCGTTCTGTCTGTCGGTCTGCCTGTCGGTCTGTCTGTCTGTACGCGTTTTTCTAGCCTCGTAGTCTCAGTAACCGCTGCATGGACTGTGATGAAATTTGGGCAGCAATATGCTGTGGGGTCTCAGTAGGTAATGCTGCTATAATTTTGGAAATCGGTACTTGGGCGGCGGAGTAATTAAAACAAACATTTCAAACATTCCTCAAACTTCGTTTTTAGGCGTTTTAGAGGTTCTTGATCATTTTCTGCGTTTTTTTGGGCGGGGGTGGAATTTGGGTGTTTGGAGGGTGGGGGGTTCAAAAACTGAAAAACTTGATGTATTCATGATAGGCTGTCTACTGAACTGTCAAGGAAGACCTAGCGATATAAATCACCTTTTTACGTCCATCCGAACATTGCCTTGCCTATTACCAAAAATTAATTAACACAGCTGCGCTTCGCCGACATGAGCTCTCAAAAAGCTACTCTGAAAGAAAGGGATGGCGTATGCTACGACATCGCTTTCCAGGTAATTCTGCCATGAAATTGGAAGTCAGATTATTGTTTTATTATTCCTTTCCTTTGTTAACTTTCCATACAACTTAATTTAGCAGAAGTTCAATAGTACATAGCAAAAACACTTCAAAAAACACAATTTGGGTATTAGGTTTTTTTATTAAAAGTCATCAAAACATCAATGATTATCGGGTTTATTAGTAGTTACGGGTTTTTTTTTAATTTGTCATAATAAAGCAAAATAGTAGTTTTTTAAATCATTTTGGAAATTCGTAAATTATCACCTGTTTACCTTTAACACTCACGTACGGCTCAAAATGTCCCCATAAGTGGTACTTTTTCATTATTATTTCGAAAGTGCAATGTCTTGCAAAGTTTTTAAGATTATTTTGAAGCTCGAGAACCAGGCATAAGTATTTTTAATTTTATTTTGAAGGTTTTGGTCTCCTGACTAAAAACAGAGGTTTCAAACTTTGGGCCCAAAATGTACTTAATTATTGTCCGGATGTACAGGTTCTCTTTATTGGATACTGAAATAGGCTTAATACTGAGTATAATTGGAGAAAAAAATAAAATCCAAATACCATTCTTGTTTTTGTTTTTGACGATTTCTTGGAAAAACTGGAAAATCTCTAAGTTTTCAAAAAAAAAATCATAACTCGAAAACTATCAATAATAATCGGTACACATACATGGGGGTGTTTTGGATAGGTCTCGGTACGGGCTAAGTAAAAAAAAAATTATTATCGTCACCCGATTGACCACCCTGTATGTCGTAGTCTTTTTGTAAAATTAGTCATATTATTATACGCCTGGACTTTTTCAATACAACTAGGCGTATTGCTATATCACCGAAATAATCGAGGAACTCACAATTTGACTGACAATTTATGGCGTATTGGAATACGCCTGTTGCTTATTAGGCCTATTGTCAAATTTCAGTAGCGCGCGATTACTCTGGATTCTGATTGGTTATACTCGTCGTATTATAATACGACTGACGACTTGTCAGGCTAATTGTATGTTATTGTGGTTGTGACTTATTGTTCAGTTTCCCTGTGCAATATTAGTGCAAATGATTGCGTTGAAAATGAGTGATGACTTGCTAGGTGTATTTGTCCACAAGGTCAAGTATTATGAAGAACTTGAAAAGTTTTACAAAGGTGAGAAGTTGTAATAGCCATACCATACCATAATCTTAAAATTTTAAAAGCTTTAATAGGGAGTTTTAGCTGTGCTGGCAAATTGGGCGGCGTAAGAGTGGATCATGTTTTAATAAATAACCCAAATCTACAATTATTTATTTTTTTCCCCTATGAGTGATTTTCATAATTTGCTTGGCACACTGCAAGTCGTATTATAATAAGACGTATTTTATACAGTCAAATTCTAAAAACAACCCCGTACAGATTCTTTTGAACAATGAAACTAAGCTTCAGGCGTATTATAACACGTCTTAGGTAATCAGTAATCATTATTCGTCTATAACTCGTACACAGCATAGCCTTAGAGGTGGGACGATATTGTATTGCATTACAAAAATAAATAAATAAATATGTTTCAATTCAGCGTACTTGTATACAACTTCTTCATTCAGCTACTTTCGAATCAATCATAATTCATTGCACGGCACACTATAATAATAATTCATGACATGAAAAGAATCAGGACCTTCCCTCATCACTTAAAATTCTAGGATTGTCATCGTTACTACCTAAAATGAACGAGATGCTGGTAAGAGTTAATTGCCGCATGAATGACTAAGTTCCTAGTTTTAATTAATAAAATTACATTCCTAGACGGCCTTACATGTGTTGACAATAAACTAGAAAAGCAGTTCATTGACCGTAAGAGTTGTCATCGCCATACGTCGCTCTTGAAATTAAACCAGTATGTGAAATTCGAAATGAAAAATTAGGAGCTGACAGGTTGCGTCAATTGTTTATGTCTCTATGTATATATAGACATTGTATGTATGTTCGCGATTTCTTTGATGTTTTTAATGGACTATATTTTTGCCCGCCTCGAGTCTATGTGTTGCTTCTTGAATATTTTTGATGAATGACCATCACACTTCAATGTATACAATGACATTACGTTGTTAAAAATTCTAAATATTTTGAGGAATATACGGCGCGGCATATCTGACTAACTCGTTTTTAATTCCACAATACATCTACGTATTCATTACAAGACGTCAATGTGCATATTAGTAATCCCCCCCTCCATATTTTCCGCTATGCATACATAGAGGAAGTTTTTATCACATTTCTTCGTACAGAAGGTATATTCGTAGACACTACGAGTATTTGTCTATTTATGTACAACACCTATATTAGTACACAAAGTCCTAATAATTAATGTCCGACTTGCCTACTTTCCTGATCATAAGTATCATAAGTCTTCGTCTAATAAATACTTAAACAACTTTACCCCTTTGTACCATCTTTTGCCTTGTTTCTATCCATATACAGGGTGTTAATTAAGTTAACATACTTTAACCAAGAATAGTACGAAAAATAGAAAGAAAATGTCATATGAACATGGGTCCGGAAATTCTTCCTAAGGGAGCTACGCTCCTTTGCATGGGGCACCCTGAAGACGGTTTTCCCCTCGATATTCTCGAAACCATTCATAACAAAATTACAAAATTAGGTATGATGGGTAAACTTTTGACGCTGAATCTGATTCTGAATTCAGAATTTCATAATTTTAATCAGAGGCGTATCATACGGGAGGAGTTAAGGGTAAAAATAACCCCATTTTCTAAATGGTAATTTTTTTGACATTTTGATTTTGTAATATGGTATTTCAGAGATTTCTACGTGAAAATAGTTTCTTGGTACATCTCGATAGGGCTAACTGTTTTCGAGAAAAATGCAAATTATTGAATCGATGCAGGCTATTGTAAGTAAATAAATGCATTTTTCTCGAAAACGGTTAGCCCTATCGAGATGTACCAAGAGACCATTTTTACGTATAAATCTCTGGCATACCATATTCTAAAATCAAAATGTCAAAAAAATTACCATTTAGAAAATGGGGTTATTTTTAACCTTAACTCCTCCCGTATGATACGCCTCTGATTAAAATTATGAAATTCTGAATTCAGAATCAGATTCAGCGTTAAAAGTTTACCCATCGTACCTATTTTCATAATTCTGTTATGAATGGTTTCGAGAATATCGAGGGAAAACCGTCTTCAGGGTGCCCCATGCAAAGGAGCGTAGTAGCGTAGTAGTTTATGAATACAAAAAGATTTGGAGTTGCCTCTGCCCCACGACCACCATTGTAGGTACTCCTCTCGGAGAAAAATGGAAAATGTCCAGTGCCCCATAAATAGACTAAAAAAAAGAAGTTTGGAACAGTTCTGACAATTTTAGATCTTTCCTACTTACTCCAACGGCACTGCACCAATTTTCAAAAATATAACAAGGAGCCCACAACGTATCACATCAAAATTAACGACTACAGATCCAGAGAAAGACCGACAGAAATCAGTGACACAATTATGTTTTTTTTTTGAAAGATCGTTTATTTCTGGAAATAATTATATAACAATAAACTTTAACAATTCTCTAAACAGTACCGAAGGTTCTGGCCTCGAGAATTATAAACATAGACTTATCAACAGTGCTTATTCTTTTTCTTTAACTAGATTGCTACTTCCTTAATTATATTATATACTACTTAATTAACTACATACATGCCTAGGTGTTCTTTTAAATTGTACAAGAAGAACATATTTTAGATCTAATGTCAACTGGTAACCTGTTATAAGCTCTAGACGCGGATTGCATTGGACAATTCAAAGCTATATCTGACGACTGTAAACCGGATATATATTGTTTTGTGACCTGGTACAATGATCATGTATTTCATTTACAAAATTATAGATAGTGTTATTCTTCTGCCTGCTATTAATTATTTTAAATATTAATTTACATTGTTCAAGTTCTAAGATTTTATCCATCTGAGCAACTTTTAGTTCTGTATATAATGTGTTTGTTATATAATGTGTTTGTATTGGTAAGTTTGCTATAATTAAATAGTATTTTCAAAATCTTATTTTGTAAAGTTTGAACATTTTGAAATAAAGTTCCTGAACAAGTTCCCCATATTGGAATTAAGTACCTTAAATGTGCAAGAAAAAATGCGTTATAAATGCTATATTTGGTTTTCTTAGTAAAGTAATATCGACATTTAAATATTATGGGCAGCATCGGAGTAACTTTTTTAGTAATATGATTTAGATGTGATTGCCAATTTAAACTTTCATCCACTATCAACCCCAAATATTTTATTGATGAGACCTTTTCCAACATGATATTATCAATTGCAATCTGAAGTTCATTAACTATGGTATTTTTCCTTTTAAATAAAATATATTTGGTTTTATCAATATTGATCTTCAAATTACTATAAAATAACCACTTCAGGTATTTGTCCAAGTCTTGATTCACTAAAGCCTGGAGTTCAAGTTCATTCCTTGCTGTGTATACTAATACTGTATCGTCAACGAATGTAAAGTACCTGGCTTTCAAGTTTGCTACTTTCAAATTCAGCACGTAAAGTAAGTACAACAATGGATCTAGAACCGATCCCTGCGGTACTCCATACGAATTAGTCAATAGTTCACTCACTACCTCCCCAAGCTTTACATATTGCCTTCGATCACAGAGATATGAGTTTAGTAACTTATGTACTGTGCCTCTAATGCCGATGTTATTCAGCTTTGTCAGCAGCTTATCAATACTGACAACGTCAAAAGCTTTTTTTAAATCAACAAATACCGCGATTACAAAATATTTTTCATCTAAGGCTTTCGATATACAATTCACCAAATCGAATGTGGCAGCCAATGTACTGCTGTTCTTTATGAAACCATACTGATGAACATCCATTGGAACATGGTCTTCTAAGAACTTTGTAATTCTAGTTTTGACAATTTTTTCTAGTATTTTAGAAAATCGACTGATAATCGAAATCGGTCTGTAATTATTCATTGATTCTTTGTCACCTGATTTAAATATAGGAACGATTTTAGTCTTTTTTAATTCTTGTGGAAATATCTCTGATGCTAATACATTATTTGTTAATCGTGAAATCAGTACTCAGCCTACCTGTAGTGCGGGAAGTTAAATATACCACATCCGTTACCACTGCATACAATATGACAAAAATTTAATAATGAAGAACTTCATTACAATTAAACACTACGTAGAGCGTAAAGACCTCAACGACCTCTCATGTTCGCAGATAGTCGTGTGTGTTTTGGATGCTAATTAAGTACAGCGCTGTATTTGAATGGTTTGGTGAACAATTTACGGATGACAATTTGAATGTAATCAAAACCCATTTCGAGAGAACGCTCTGGCCCAAATGTTAAAACGGAACTGGAATGGCAACCAGCTGGCGCTCATGAAATATCTGCGTTCCACAGTCAGTCGTGTATAAATACCGCTGTGGGAAAATTATACCAAACCTACAACAAACTATAATAGCAGCACATATTATTAATACAAGTTTTATTGGGTGATTCTCTTAGTATTTTACAGGATCCCGCACTGCTTGATCCCGCAGGTATCTGTTTTTGCTTTTGATAAAATTAATTTTAAATAAATCTTGTATCTGAGATAGTATACAAAGTTGGAACTTTTCTTTTGAATCAGCAGCAGAAGAATAAAGCAAAATTTGTAAGAAAATACTTACTATTCGTTCGCTGCGAAGTTTTGAGTGCGGTCCTGTCATATGAGTTTTATAGATATGTTACGCTCAATACCCGAATTCGGGCAATGAAAATTATTTCCCAAACCCGAAATATTAATTTTATACGGCTATTGAGCATTATAAAATAGGCAGAACTAGTTTTGTACATCTTGAAATGCACAGAACTAGTTCTGCGCAATTTGAAATGCACAGGACTAGTTCTGTATATTTTCTGAATGACCAGCACAATTTCCGCTTCTTCCATTAAATCAACGACGATCAAAATACACATTTAATCAGCGCCAGGGAGGGACTCAAATAAATATAAAGTTGGAGGAGGTAAATATATTTTAATGAATACCAACAAATAATAAATTAAATAAACATTCTAATTCTCAGGAAAATATATAGTGGATTAAAAAAATTATTTATTTGAACAAGAGCTTGAAAATATCTCGTTGCAGTTAAACGGTTCTTCGTTGTTCAATCGCTATGTCTAGCCTTCCGGTACCGGTATCCTAATAATACATAATATAAATACAGTAGAGGTCTCTGTGTTTATTTGAATACCGGTATCAAGAGCCTAGTGTTGCTCAAATACAGTGTAAAATAGATAGACTTGAGATTCAAACATACCTTTATGTCGTTTATGACCTGTAGAAACATGTGCCTGGTGAATTATGGGATACACTTCTTCTGTATGAACAAAATATAGTATGGCATCAGAATCTTCGTTGCGTTTTTTTATTAACTTTTCCAAACCACTTATACTTATTGTATCAAACCGCTTTATCCTTCTGTATTGTTTGGCACATAAGGGTTTTCCTTGGGATTTGCACAAATTTGCTTCCTTCACTTCATTCAATATAGTGAGGTAATGATCTTTTGTCATGAGATTATGTTTTTGTGTACTTGAAGCTTCAAGTAGCCGAACTAATTCGGATTCGAATTTAGCTTGCATTTTGTCCACAAGCAGAAACAAAAATTAACATTTAAAGCAACAACATAAACATAACCTTACTTTTTTCATATAACTGCTGCTGAGCATTCAGTACCACAGAACTAGTTCTGTGCATTTCACGTTGCGCAAAACTAGTTCTGTGCATTTCAAGATGCGCAAAACTAGTTCTGCCTATTTGGTAATGCTCAATAGCCGTATAAAATTAATATTTCGGGTTTGGGAAATAATTCTTGCTCAAAACTAGTTCTGCGCATTTTTTTCGGGCATTGCCCGAATTCTGGTATTGAGCGTAACAGATACAGTTCGAAATTCGCACCGCAAAACTGAAAAGCGCAAGTATTTCTTCTTCAATTTCGACTATCCGAAGCTGTCTGGGTCTTCCAGCGTGTCCACCATGTTGTAGATGCAAACATCCTGTGTCTCTAGCTCTTTGCACGAGATGGACAAATCGTCAGGGTGCAGGGTAAATACGGTCAGGGAAACGATCAGCGTACACTTCTGAACTCTGAGAGGCATTTTCATCACATTCACCGTATACTAAAATCATGTCCACCAAGTTCATTATAGTCATAACGGTTGCACCACGATTGTTGTTTTTAAAGTCCGATGTAGCACGTCAACTACCAGAGAGACCTCAAACGTGCACTGCTACGTAGGCTCCGTAACCACCTGCGTTTTTGTGTCGTTTTGATCTAATCGCACAGGAACATAATCAGAAATCATGATTTCATTATCGGTCAATATGTTGATACTCCTAAACATTTCGTTTATACATATGTTACTGGGAAAAATCACTCCTTTTGGCGACTACTATATGTCGTATGGAGAAAGGGTCCAGCTTAGCAAACACCCTATAGTAATATACGTGTTCACACCTGGCATCAATGGAACAGTGGTAACCCTAACGCTGCGTCTGACTCAGAGCTGGCAACCATTTTTATCAATTCTTTACATCTTTTTCTTTCAAATGACGTAAATTTGACTGAAAAAAAATAGTTGCAAGTATATAGCGAATTAGTTAAACTAAAATTAATTACAGGTAATTGCGGCTAATTTTTAACTAGGTAACCTATCGTTAATCCATTCTATACTTTCTCAAGATTAATTTACAATTAATTTAAAAAAAAAACAGATACCTGAAGGATCGAGCAGTGGGATCTTAGACTAATAGGAGAAATCCCATATTGTGCGAAAGATTCCTGATATAGATTAGTCCATGGGACCTTTCTGCCCGAAATGCGAAATTCATACTGATATGGAATGAAAGGTGCTTGCTTACTCCGCAAGACGGAGGTAATTCCAATCATTTGGCTCACAGAAAGATCGGAAAAATGAAGGGTGCCGGCTGGATTCAAATCATCGTTATTCTAGGTCGAAGCGATACCAACTATACTACGGTGCCCCGTGATGTAGCCGATATACAGCGTCGACGACAAGGTATCTACTCCGCAATGCAAAAAACATAACATACTGAAAGAGTGGACCATAAGTTTTTCCAGGTCGTCATATAGCTAAGACGGTGATATATTACAGGATTTTACTGGCTCTTTTTATGGATTTATCAACAACGTAAATGCAACATTCAGTGTTCTTTATGGTTTCACTAACATAGGAAGTTTCGGAGTTTTTTTGGCGCATCCCAAGATAAGTTGCACCACTTGCTTACTTCCAATCTTTCTAACACTGCTTGCCTTAGAATTTGATCAACTCTTTAAACAAGACAGATATTTTGCTTAGAAAATGATGTCACCAAGTATCTAGTAAATTTATCTACAATGTATGGCTCTCTGTGAACAATTTTACTGCGTGGAATAAATAAATTAAACTTCATATGCAGAAGCATTAAACTGTACGCTCTTTGCAAAACTCAATTCTCCCTCGTATAATAACATGTATGAATTGAAGACGATTACCTTTCACCAAAAGAACCAACGCGAGAAAACAGACATGATGGTCTGCTTCCATCAATTCCCACAGAATAATTACAATTAAAGTATGGGGACAAAATAGAGAGTTACAACGCATAATAAATTAATCATGGGTAAAGTCATTTACGAGTGTATTGTTCACTGTCGCGGTTTCACAAAAGTGGAATTTAAGTATTTCAGTGGAATGGTCAATGGTTACTTATAACATCATTAGTTTTCGTTTAGCTCCCAATTCCTTGCAGTTGTCATTATTTCTGTTTTAAAAATAAAACAATACGACGATGTGCTTTGTTACTGTATTCAGGCGACAGTGCTTTTAAAAATGAATCTACACCCAGACCTACCCATTAATATTTAAAAATCATGTCTGAAGGAAAGTTCTTCAGGGAATTGTTGGAAGAAATTCACGAAAGCCGTTCTTTAAATGCCAAAATTGCTGTGTAGCCGTTCTACTAGATGAAATAGATCAGCTCTTGAAATCTGAATAAGAATAGTTCATACATGATATTGGATAAGGATCAATGCGACGAGATAAATAAAATTGTTGTTATGGGGATATTTCCCTACAAATCGAAATGTAGTTAAAAAAGTCTTAAATTGATAAATTGTGGTCTAGTTTCACTTAGTTTTGTTTGTACAAGCCTGTAGTTTTATATATTTCCTGCAACTTCATGTCATGAGAGCATCTCATTCGAGATCCAACAAAAAATATAAGAAAAGCTGGAAAATTTGGGATGCAACCTGTGCGTCAAATGATTCACTTGTTCTTACAAAATAGCATCGTGATCCCAAGACAGATATATTTCATTTTGGATTTATCAACAACAACGGTACAAACGCAACACTTTGTTATCTTTAAGATTTTAGAATCACCAGCTTAGATAGGAAGTTAGAGGACAAAAAAACGATAGCTGTTTCCTGGGACAACTGACAAACCATGTAATTTAGTTCAAATTAGTTTTTGTTATAAAGTTTTGTGTTTCGATTGAAGTTTCTCTTCAAGCATATGGGGTTTTATTGATGGGCCAGCTAGACATGAAGGGTCAAGCCTTACATTATTTTGTAACAGAACTTTTTAAGTGTCTATGGATTCCTATTTTTACTCATAAAATAGTTACAGCATTTTCATATTCACATTCACCGGGCGGTTGTTATTTGCTAAACCTCAATTAGGCTTCTGTTCTGCAAATCCCTCTTACCATAAATAGGAAAATGTAAGGGTTAGTGTTACAAAAATCAATTCAAATAAAATATTCCATCGAGAAGATATTAATAAAACCAATTCTGTTGTCCTACTTTTGAAGGGTCTGTCGAATTCGTCCACCTTAGCAGATCTTGAATATACTGGTTTTTTTGTATGACTGTGTCTTCTAAGGAACAAAATTTTCGACATTCAGCTATAAAAGATAAAAACAACACTCAAGATTTGAACCTCGAGGTTTTAATGATTTCTCCATAATTTCTCATTACATCAAAATGTCCCAGAACGACGGCAACAAGGAGCAATAGCGTAGTCTTAGTGTCAAAATAATGAGATAAAACACATATCTATTATATCATATTGTTTGGCCGTAACAGGACTGAAAAACTTGCAGCATTCTATATAACTCCAAAACGACTAGGACGATTAGATTGAAATTTGAGAGACATCAGCATACAAATTCCATGTCTTTACTTAACCAGACGATTACAAATTATCGAATGTTTTAAAAAAATATGTTTTCCCTGGACTGATGGACCAGTAACCTCTTCTGAATTCCGTACTTTTTAGTCCTCTTGGAAATCTTACGAGTCTGTCACACATAACAAGCTGGAGAAGGTGGAAACGTAAATGTTGACAAAAAAATGTTTCAACCTAAAAGTCAACGACAGGTTAAAAAAATACGTATCCACCAACACAAATTCGATCTTCTTGTAAAATGCAAAAGAGCATACCACAACGGCGCAATATGTGATATATACGTATGTTGTGTCCATAACAATATTAATCTGATCCTAATGGCCGGTTGTACAATGCAAGCTTGAGCTTCGGTTTAACGTTGAGCCACCGAAGTTGCAAATGCTGGCTTAGCACCCCATGCTAAGCTTATCTGACACAAACTGTCACAGGTGACAAACCAAAAAAGGTTATTTTTTAGACAATTATGACAGTTCCCATTCTTCGTTGTAGCGTTTTCGATTTACTGCTTCAGACGCTCTCAGAGCGCATTTGATGTAAATTGTATGTTCGGTTTGACGGCTCTGCTCCAGATTTTCAAATTCGATTTACCTGTTGTTCGCTCTCGGAACGCTCTCAGATTGAACTTAAGTGCTCCGAGAAGCCAGGTTCTCAGGACAGGTGAGAGCGACGTCTTATGTGTCAAAAAGTATTGAAGGCTTAGTGTTCTGTGAGGAGAAGTATTTTGTGGTTCGTAGAAAAAGGTGAAAAACCTTAGATAAGGAAAGAGAGGGGATACCGGACGACTGTTTAATGCTATATGCATTAGCTTTTACCGAAAATGAATAGCCACCAAAATATGTCTTTATGATCTTTAGCGTTTTTAAGACCAATCATTGTAAAATATTGCGGTGTGCAGCTTACGGTTGTAAAAGCCACAGCAGCAGGAAGGAGTCAGGAATCACTTATCACAGGTAAATTTTGGTAGTTTTTTGGTGCCATGTGGTAACAGAAATGTCAGTCGCGCGTTCCGTCCTCTCTCTCTCCTTGTCTAAGTGAAAAACACTCGATGAACCGTAGTACAACTGGCCCTAAGAATCAGCCAGTGCTCTATAGGACAGTTGTTCTGTCACACACAATTATTCATTCTGGCAGTATTTGCGACCACTAGGCATTTCTGAACAAAATAGTCTATTCGGGACCCCTGCGAGGTGGTTAAAGAGACAGAAAGCAACGCCACTGCATCAGCAAACACTCCAGAGAGTACTCCCATGCTGCGGAGGTTTTGTCGCATCGAACGCCCCCAAGAATAACAAAAATATCGTCGGCGCTAAATGTTTTAATTATCCGCTTCCGACCCCCCACTCCACTAAGTTCAATTTAAATAACCACCACATATTTTATCAACGCTAACAGCTCGGCGCGCGGCGTCGACGCGGCGCTTCAGCTTGGACTATTCAAATGAAGTGAATAATTCGAGATCAGGGAAATGCTCCTCAGTTCCGCGAATTTTACTACACCATCCAATTTGTTCGGGTTTCCATTAATTTGTGCAAAATTTGATGAATTTTCCCGACCGATGCAACCGATATCGTTTTTGATATACGTATACTCATTTACTGAGGTTGAATTTTTTACCGGGTGGACTAGCATTAAATGCACGCAAATCAATAGCTTGAAAGATGGTCCTTGAAAAGTCCCATTTCCGAACCATCTTAATCACACTGCAGTTGCAGAAGTAGGAATCAAGCACTGAGTTTTTACTTATTCCCTAAAAAATAAAAATAAATATCCCTAATATAAGGTGGAATATGTAACATGATAACGTAAAGTGGCTTAAACTGTGGGAAATCCTTATCTCCATGGGAGTCCCATACCACTTAGTATTTCTCATACAGCAACTCTATGAGTCTAGCTCAGCTCGTGTAAGAACTGATGGTACCCTGTCTGGTCAAACAGCAACTGGAAAAGGTGTTCGCCAGGGATGCGTATTATCTCCGATGTTATTTAACATTTACTCTGAATTTGTGATGAGACAGGTATTGGACAACTGGAGTGGCGGTATAACTATTGGCGGAAGCAAAATATCTAACTTAAGATTTGCTGACGATACAACCCTTATTGCTGCTTCTCATGAAGAACTAGTAGCTCTATTGAACGTTTTAGAACAACACAGTGCAGCATATGGTCTTGGTATTAACTACAACAATTATTGTAAATAGAGATCATGACAATCATCGAGAAATAAAGTCAATAGGCCGTTGTGAGGTAGTTCAAAGTTTTGTGTACCTCAGTTCTTTGATGGACAATAAAATTCAGGTAGCTGTGAGAATAAGACTCGACGGCGCATTCAACAAGCACGGGCGGCCATGACAAAGCTTACTAAAATATGGCGTGGCCTAAACATCACTAATGCTACCAAAATGTTACTGGTTCAGTCTCTTGTGTTCTGCATATTTTTGTATGCCTCGGAAACTTGGACTGTTAAAAAGGCAGATCGAGCTCGCATAGATACTTTTGAAATGTGGACGTGGAGGAGAATGCTGAGAATTCCTTATACCGCCCATCGAACTAATGTTTCCACACTGGATGAGCTCGGTAATCCAAAGAGACTATCCTCCATTGTTTCGATGAGAATGCTTACATTCTTCGGACATATTCACAGAAGCGATCATATGGAGAAACTTGTAGTTCAGGGTCACGCCCCGAGTGGGCGGCGCCGTGGCCGTTCCCCTACAGGCTGGGTGGATACGACGAAACAGTTGCTAGATATGAGTATCAAGAGCGCCACTGAACTGACAGTAAATCGCGAACGATGGCGAGCTACAGTTCTCAAAAATGTTGATAATATTCGTGTCGGCAAAACTCTAGCTCCGACTTAATGCATTTTACGAGTTCACAACATGTCTATTAAGACATTGTGACTATGATGATGATGTAACATGTAATGAGCTATAGCTATGTACTTCGCCCAAAAAAGGTTACCACTAGGAAATAGCCACCTTTGATATAGTGAAAACACCAGACAAAATCCTTTCTACTTCCAAAACCGATAGGTGTGGGGAGTATTGTGTTCGTTTTGATATAATACGCTTATTTCCGTCGGTCTGTCTGTCGGTCTATCGGTCTGTCTGTCTGTTGGTGTTTTTCCAGCCTGTCAGTAACCGCTGCATGGATTATTATGAAATTTGGATGGCGCTATGCTGTGGGATCGTAGTAACTGCCATAATTTGGAAAATCAGTACATGATCGGCGGAGTAATTAGCAAAAAACAAAAAATTTCAAACATCAAACTTTGTTTTTCGGGGTTCCTGATCACTTCCTACTTCATTTTATCGCTTTATACTTTTTTTGATGGGGATGAAATTGGGGTACTTAGGGGCAGGGGGTTGCAAAACTTAAAAATTTGTTGTATTCACAATAGTCTGTCCATTGCCGTGTGAAATAAAGACCTAGCGACATAATACACTTTTTTGTCCTATCCGAACATTGCCTTGCATATTACAGAAACTTAGAATTTTTATTTCCCACACCGATAGGTGAGGGAAGTATTGTGATCGCGAAAATTTTAGATTTTGAGATAATATGCTTTTTGGGCGTTTTATGATATTTACATAACAAACATCCACCTCACTCATTTCTGTCAGACTCTGTCTGTCTGTCGATCTGTCGGTATGTCTGTCCGTCTCTGTTTACGATTTTCTAGTCTCGTAATATCTGCTTGGATTGTGATGAAATTTGGGTGGCGATATGCTTCGTTTTTTCGTTTTTAGGCATTTCAGGTGTTCTTGATGGATAAAATGCCTTCGAAATATCGAGAGCAATGGCGCCAGTCTCGCCAGGCGAATGGACAAATTGGCTGCACATATAAAGGGCGAGTTTTTAGTACCGGCTCGGTCGTAGAAGATAGCGAAAAAAGTTGTATAATTATAAAAATAAATGAGACACCCTATATATTATTCCTTACTCAAATTATACTAATAATTTTCGTTCTTTCAATATAGGGTATTGTTACATTATACAGGGTATTTCAAAAGTTATGACCATTTTTATATGGAAATCGCTGTCAAACGAATGTACTTTATATCAAAAAGTAATGAATCTAAAAATTTTTTTTACACGGAAAGATTAAAAATATCCTCTAGTTTTAAAATCGGCTATAAAAAAGCGCGCGACGCATATTCGTATACAGGGTGATGTAGAATGCAAAATCCAAGTTTTCCCTTTTTTTAAATGTAACCCCCAATATTTTATTATACCAAAGAATTGCTTTTAATATGCTCTTTCATCTTTGTATAGCACTTACCACGTAGTTATGCATCACCCTGTATAAATCTAAATATTTTCTGAGCAAGGAGCATATCTGTGGCTACAACTTTTTTCGCTATCTTCTACAGTAGTGGAGTTATCGACCGAGCCGGTACTAAAAACTCACCCTGTATGTGCGACGTACGTCACAATTGCCGCTGTCAAATCCCGTTGAGATTGTCATGATCGTTTGGATATTGTTTTTAATCTGTTATGAGTCTTTGAGAAGCTGACAATAAATTGAAAGTACCACGTCAATTCTCCTTTTTTAATATTACTCTGCCTCTATAATTCACATGTTTCTCCTAAGGGAAAAGATCCTGTTACACCAATGTCCTACAAGCAGTTATAATAAACTGTCACTAACAGTTTAAATGTATATGGCGATATACTCTTTAGGACTCTTCTATGCGGAAGCAGAGAGGTAGAGGCGAGAGGTTTTAGCTGACTTTTTATCGTCAAGTGGCTACCGCACTTTAACCAAATTTTATCTTTTTACATCCCCAGTCTCGCTATATGCGTATATTCGGAGTTTCAAGTACCTGTGGTAGTTAGTAGCTATATGTATGTATACCGGGTAGCTTCATAAAACGATCGTTTTTTGTCATTGCTTACAAAAGTTGTCACTGAAATTGGACGTTCCTGAATTAAACTTTTATTAAACTTTAAATTGAAATTAATAGCTTAAAATGTGCTACAAATGATACTGAATTTAATTTGTGGTATAGGTAAATAAATATGTTTCATTAGTGTTAAAAAACAAACATTATGGTCTGAGCATCGAGTTCTCGTGGAAGTAAAAACCGCGTAGAAGACCAACTGCTTTCTGAAAGAAATCATTACTATAACAATAATTATCAAATGGACAATAAGGCAGACCAAAAACCTAGCAGCTCCTGTTAATGGCATGTTTCTTAATAGAAGCTGTATTCTAACTTTAAGCCTGTATTCACTTTATGTTGTGAGAGTCGAGGTGGTTAGTAATTGAGGGTGTTTACTGCATGAACTGTTGGTTCTTGGGCTGTTCGGCCGGCGTCGACATGCTCCGCCGCCGTGACATCGGCCCGCCTTGCTGCTTGACGTTTCGCCAAGACGAGTGGTCGGCATCCTCAGAAGCTGATGCCACCTGTTCGGCGTGTTCCGAGAGACTGAAGTTGTGTAGTGCGAGTAGTTTCCAATTCTTGTTTAGCGACTCTATTCAGCAGCAAGTATGGACAAACATCGAGAAGCGCGCTTGTAATTGGAAGAAGTACTGAAAAAAACATTAAACTCGGTGGTGTCTGAAATCGAATAACATTCGGAAGTTGAACTTGCAACCCCAATAAAAGTATGGGTTCGAAAATGGTTTACTAGAATACTTATTGTTGTACTTGACATATCAAAAGCGTTAGACAGAGTGAGGCATGAGGGACTTCTGGTCAAGCTCGCTGCTTATGGACTACCACCTGGCCTGTGCCAGTGGCTGAACAGCTTTTTGTTGTAGTCGAAGGCTGTTCGACAGACGTATTTTCAATAAACGCCGGTGTTTCTCGGGCACCTGCCCTATTCCCTAAACTGTTTCTGCTGTACAGCAACGAGCTGCTGGAAATAACATCCAATCCAATATAAAGCTTCGCAGACTTGTTCATTATTATCGTGCATGGAACCAGACAGGCCTCTATCATCCCAGGAGACGGTGCGTCGGCGACAACAGCATGCCTCACGGATCAACGTGGATATCAAAGCAATTAGTAAATAAAGTACAGTTCAAAGTACAGAAAACTCAGGTAATAACACTCCACAAAGAAGTCTCACGTTGGCTTACCAACTGTGGAAATAGAGGGTCATCCAATAGTCGAGTCTCCTTCCGTCAAACCTTTGGGGATCAACATTAACAGCAACATGTCCTGGCATGACCACGTCGTTAGTATTGCTAAAAAGGCATTCCAGGACCCAGAAGCTTGGAGTTTTGTTCCGCTGTAGGAGATGTATACACCAGAGCAACTACTGCTGCTCTACGAGGCACAGATCCGACCATCGCTGGAATGTTACTCCCAAGTGTGATTATGCACTCCGAAACACTCTCTAAAGCTTCTGGACACTATCCGGAAGACAGCAATTAGACTAATCGATACGCTTAACCTCAAAAGCACCCCCACAGCCTGGAACATCGAAGAAGGATGGCTGACCTGTCCCTGTTTTACGCATTCTATCACGGAAGTTGTTCGAGTGAGCTCTCTCAGATAGTAACACCAAAGGCTGTCCGAACGAGAAACACCAGAGAGGCTCTGCGAGCTCATCCTTACCAGGTCGAGGTCCCTACTCTCCAAGCCAGTCTTCTCCAGCATTCCTTCTTTTGGAGCACTTCGACGCTTTGGAATGAGCTGCCGGGGAATTTGTTTCACGACGGCTACATCATGCAACGTTTCAAATCTAACGTGCACCGGCACTTATCCTCTCGCAGCGCTTCTGCAGCGCCACAGGTTTTCAGCCTTTGCGGGAGGCCTGGACAATGGGAATCCGGTCGCTGAGGCGACTAAAAGCATTCGAGTGCTCATGCCCAAAATATCATGGACAGAACATTTATCTAATCAAACGGTCTCAAGAAGAATGCATACCGCTAGAGAGCTATTAAAAATAATAAAAAAACAAAAGACCAGCTGTTTGGGACACATATACAGAGGTCCTAAATATAAATTCTTGAGACTAATAATGGAGGGCAAAGTCGAGAGAAAACGAGGTCCAAGTAGAAGACAGTTTCCATGGCTGAAAAATTTGAAAGACTAGACTGGTCTGAATGCACATACTTTACTCAGAACTGCGAAATATAGAGAACGATATGCCAAAGTTGTAGCCAACCTTCAGTAGGAAGATAGCACCTTAAGAATAAGAAGACCATTAAAAAAAATCATTGCACAAGCAACCAATTAGCTGCTTAAGCTATGACAGAATATTACTTTACTCTCAGGTGAGTGAAGAGTCGTTTGATATACTGCCAAACCACGTTGCACTCGTCATCAAGAAACGTGATATCTATATGACACACTAAACTGTCTGTCCAGACGTATTTCGTTGGCGGAACGCTACGGCAGGGCGCGCGGGACATGGTTACTAGTAGATATACTAAGAGAGTATCACACGACTTGTCCCATAAGTTCCGAGACTCTCTAATTTGGAGCCTTTCCGCATGTGTCCGTGGCATACGTCATATCTTCGATATCATCGTAATTTGTGGCGTAACGTCACACATGTCATTATGACGACGACGTCATTATTAGCATGTGCCATATTAAATATAATATGTTGTACGACAGAAATCTCGACGACGTCGTCATTATTGACATGTGTGACGTTACGCCACAAATTACGATAACGTGGAAGGTATGACGTATGCCACGGACACATGTGGAGCCCCCTACAACGCCTAAGGCCCCCGCAAAGGCTCCAAATAAGAGAGTCTCGGAACTTATGAGACAAGTGGTCTGAAAATCTCTTAGTATATCTACTGTTACTCGCAGTCTACTCGCAGAAAAATAAAACACGCTGCTAATTTCCTCACTACGCAGCTAACTAGTCACTTGCACTAATCAGTCCCTGTTCACATTTATTTTCTCCTAATCACTAATCACCAGCACTAATCGCGAATCAAAGTGAATTGTGGCCTTTAAGGCCTGTATTGACTTTGATCAGTCCGAGTACAAGTGATTAGTAATTGAAGATGATTAGTGAAATTGTGTAGTGGGAGCAGGGTCCAATTCAAGTTTACACAAAACATTTAGTGAAAGTTAGTTGAACATTACTTAATATTACAAGTTTTGTTTGGAATTGTTATTAGATCCTGAATCGCTAATAGGTCTTTAGTTATCTATCTGCATCATTGTATGAAACGTTATGACGACTAATGTAACTATTACCTTATTTCTATTAGTACCTAGAAAATGCAGTCTTCACTTGTACTGATTTACTATTGAACTTCTCCTGATTTTAACTTTGTGTCGATAACCCTATAAACGATAGCCACACGACAGGGAAACATGACGAAAACTCCCATTTTATTACCGTGGGAAGTAAAATTGAGCTCATACCAACCGCGTGAATTAGAAATACGGTGATAATTTCTGGTACAACTGCCTGCAAATTTACCACGATTAAGGAATGTCTCAGTAGATGGGAATGAAAGGGCTTGTCTGTCGGTTTGCGACACGTATTAACGTCATGTAAAAGAATTATGATGGATGACGTTAACAGAAATGCCAAGGGGAAGCACAACGCAAGGAGAAATGTCTTGTGACAAATACATGGTATACCAAGATACCTAGTAATCCAGCTATTTAGACGGCCTGTCAGAATAACTGATGACTACTGTTAGTAGTTACAGTCAAACGTTTAACAAATGATGGTATATTATACAGTATACTTCACTAAGGGCCGGTTTCTCAATGTCCAGTTAAATATGTATCTGGAAGTTGACGGGTAACTGTCAGATAAATTGTTTAAACAATTGAAGGTTAAACTTACGAATTCATGTAAATCTTATCTGACAGATGTATCCATAGAAACGCTAACTGGCAGCTACCTATCTGACACTTTTAACTGGACATTGAGAAACCGGCCCTAAGTATTATACAGATTAGAATTGTTGCATAACCGCAAGACATAAGCAACTCTTGGTTCTCACTTCCACATTATTGGCAATTATTATTTAAATTTTGATCGTTCAATTCTTTGATATGCTGTGTGACTTCTGAAATTTTGCTTCTCTTGCCACAAGGAACAGGCAGTATAGTAAACGCCAAAAATGTCGAATTTGGGATCATATATTTTTGTACGATTTACATCAAGGGACATCACAAGCAAAAACAAATTTTTGCAACAATTATTGCTAATATGGACACTTGAGGGGACGGTTAATGAACTCGGCTTTTAAGGATCTTCCAAAATAAATTGTAAATACGCTAAAATTTTGCATTTATTCATTTTCAAGAATCTTTGCCACGTTAAAAATGAAAATTGAAGAATTTGGATGAAGAGAGAAGAAGTTATTCGATAGGCAAAAGCAACTTATCAGACAAATAATTCAAGTTATAAACAAGAGTCATGACAGTTATTCCAATGACCAAGAACATCCGCAGAACGGCCAAAAAAATACTTAAACTGAACTTTAACCAGCATTTCAGGTGCAGATTAAATTCAATTCCCAGTTAAGCCTTAATCGTGAATTAATTATGGCTGTGTAAAGGCTTACCCATAATTAACTATAATCCCTACTATAATCCGAAGCAATGCAAACCACTGTAAATGTCTTCAAGTTTATCATTTAGCTTCCCGAATTAGCAGGATGCGAAGTCAAAATCACAGTTTTTTCATAAATGAAGTTTTGTGTTCCTAAACGCCTGGTTAAGAGTTTGTAAGAATATCACTTTACCAGTGGTTTGTACCTCTTCGAATTAAAGTTAGAGTTAATCATGGGTTACCCTTTGCACCGCCATACTTAATTCAAGGTGACCCAACTCGGGATTAAATTTAATCTGCTCCTGAGGTGCAAATGAAAAAATTATCAAATAAAATCTAACCGGATGATGACAATCCAATAAAATTCTAAAGTAATCTGAGCAGATGTTCTGTAATGGTGATAATGTTTTTCTTAGGAGATGAAAGGCTGATTGATTTTATTAACACGCAAAAGCTCATCATTAAAAAGCTTCATTTTCTAGCGTTGTTGCCAATATATCTTAACTATGGGTTTGTTAATCGTAGGCTTATAAGCTCGACTGTGCAAATAAAACGTGATTTAAGCCGGGGTTACCTTCAACCCCGGATTGCTTAATCCGAACCAGTGTAAACCAGTGTAACAGTAGTAGTGATGGAGAGACCAAGCTAGGCAAGTAGCTCACCCATGACTGTCTTTCGCTGACCAACATTTCATTAGATAATGTTTTTAATTGTATCTACCAGCGAACTGTTTTTTTCATGTAGCATCATTTCCGCTTCCATCTCACCAACTTTTTTCGGTAAAATGCTGTAGAAGCAACCGAAACATTCATAAACAGTGTTGATTCCAACGATTGCTATTTTCGAGGGTTGCTCTATATCTCCGTCAAGCCGCCAGTACGCAGACAGCTGTTTCACGCTTATTAGCGATCATCAGTGCGCCATAGGTCGATTGACGGAGATAGAGAGCATCAGAATTTTCATGTCTACCAAATATGTGAAGCATGATGTGAGGAGCAGGCGACAGAAAGGAACTGCCTGTGCGCCATCTGGTACTCGAAGGTAACGGCAAACTAAAGAAAATCGCTGCTAAACAGCAGCAGACTTCTTGGTGGAACGCTATGGCGCGTTCGCTTGGCCGACCAGAAGAGCGCGGTTCTATATGCTGCTGCATATGAGAGTCGATATACGAGAGTTGCAAGGGTCATGATTGCGCTCTATGATGCCTACGTCTACAGTAAGTTGAGTTTTGCCTCCGTCATATGAAATCCTTTGTGCAAAACCTACGTAGATTGTATTGAGCGAATACAAAATAAATTCTTGAGAATACTGGGTTTCAAAATTGGCCAACCGGTGCAAAATAGTCACTATGAGGATTTGAGAAAGGAATTTAGCATACTTACTTTAAAACAGAGGAGAATATTGTCAGATCTTTGCCTTATATACGTATACGATAAATAATGTGTTTGATAGTGCATAGCTTTTACCTAGAATTAATTTTAATGTCCCAGATAGGCAGTATAGACAAGTTCCTTTTTGCCAAAATTCCGTTTCGAAGAACAAATTTGGGAGTAATCTCTCCTTTAGTGAGAGCTCAAAGAACATACAATGACCTTTGTAATCTTAACGCGGATGTATTCGTAGTCAACTTTAACACATTCAAGAGCACCCTGCGTAGACAATGATTGTTAATGTTACAATAAGGTGTAGTGCTGTTTAGTGAGCTTACTGAGGTTAGCAACTTGATGTTAGATTCCTAGCTGTATTCACATTCACAAACACTTGACAGATATAGCCATATGAATTCTTTTTTCGTTTTGTTTTTATCTTTTACATTATACATTGTTGTAAGTAGTGGGTAAATTTTTGGAATGTATTCTGTTTTTACCCTAAATTGCAATAAATAAATAAATAAATTTTGCTATTTTAATTATGGGCCGGTAAAGTGCGATGAGGTAATTAGTGTAGTCATTTAGGATAGGCCTTAGGTAATGTTAGCAAAAGCTTACTACATATCTATGAACGAACTTCGTTTAAAGAAAATAAGTAAAATAATTCTAATGTTATTTGATAAGGTACAAGTTCATTTCTGTTGTTGCAGTTTTAACCTATGTGTCACGATTATAATGTGGTAATGTACCCCTGTATACAAAGCACGTTTATCTTACAGCTTGTATATTATTATAACGTAGTGTATCTCATTATACCTATATGCCTCAGGGAACACAAGAGCTAAATAAAGCACTATATTAATAGCCGTATCCAGAATACGCACAACCAAGGGCTGTAGATTGGGAATATGGGACAATTAGGTGCAGGTAAAATGGGAAACGACCTATATTGTGTATAGAAATAATCTTATGCTGTCAGTACGTCAGTGGTTTGGGCATACCTATAAACCTCAATGTTCCGCTATAAACAGATTAGTTACCCAGTTGTAGGACTATCAAAGATAAATCTGTATTGTATTGTACTTCTTTCTGTATTGTCTTGTGATCACGTATATGAGACTATCAAAATAAAAGTAAAAATTTTAATTTCACAAACAAAAGAATGCTTCAAGAAAGCAACATCTATCAGTAGTAATGATTAATAAATTATTTGCATTCTTTTGCGTAGAAAATTACTAAGACAAGATTTTCATAGAAAAATGAGGAGTATCCCTAAAAGTTTCATAAACATGACGCCCTAACCGCATTAGCAGTATCTATTATGGAAAGTTAATCAACCTCAGATTATTATAGTCCTTCGAAAGTTTTACACTAACAGGGATTGCTTGACAGAGGTATAGATCCCGTTAGACCAACAATCTGATGGATAGCAGGCTACAGAAAGGTTCTGCCGGTGCGCCATCTGGTACCCGAAGGCAACGGCAAACCAAAGAAAATCGCTGCTAAACAGCCGCAGACTTCTTAGTGGGACGCCACAGCGAGTCCGCTTGGCCACCAGAGAGCGCGGGTTCTATATGCTGCTGCATATGAAAGCCCATATACGAGGGTTGCTCTATATCTCCGTCAATACACCAGTACGCAGACAGCTGTTTCACGCTTATTAGCACTAGTCAGTGGCGCCATAGGTCGACTGACGGAAATAGAGAGCATCAGGTCTCTCTATTTCCACTGATGATCGCTAATAAGCGTGAAACAGCTGTCTGCTTGCTGGTGGATTGACGGAGATATAGAGCGACCCTCGTAAATCTGATGGATATTGGTGGCATAGTTTTATGTAAGTAACTCCGTAGGTAACTTTTATTTAACTAAACATATAAACTCAATTAATTGCATTTTCAGTATCAGTACCTTTTGCACCTATCAACATGGAACACAATAATCAGACCAAACCCTATTTTCAAAATATTTCCGTGTTCGCAAACATTTCATTAGGGATACATCCGAAAAGCTTCAGGGACTACTGAGCTACAAAATACCTATACATAAAATCTAAACTGCTTAGGTCCTATTAAAAAATTGTGGCTTGACTCAGGGCGTCCTACATATTCTTGATAATAGCAAACATTTTGGAGATACTAAATTCTACACGCTACCTACGGTCATAATTTCACCTCCTTAGATTCAGTGACAAATAGTCAAATATTGTTGGATCATGCCTGCATACGATACCTTGATGTATGTCGATAGTTCAAGAATCACCACTAAAAAATGCTTTCTAAAATTGTAAATACATTGAGAGTGGCATCAGCCAGCAAACATGAGAGAAACCGCAGCAGAGAGGTAGATATGAGTCCAAGTATAGGTTTTTATGCGGCAGTAATTTTATAAATTTGAACAGACCAGTACTGTTTGCAACGATACACAGGAAAGGCGTCCAGATGCGAAGCAACCAAGCTAGTAGTGACGAGGTTACACGTGAAAAACAGATGTTACTTGAAGAGCAGTGGTCGAACAGGTTTTTAAAGTAAATTTTCATTTTTAAGGCAATTTATGAATACA
Source organism: Callosobruchus maculatus (assembly GCA_951848785.1). Taxonomy (NCBI): domain Eukaryota; kingdom Metazoa; phylum Arthropoda; class Insecta; order Coleoptera; family Chrysomelidae; genus Callosobruchus; species Callosobruchus maculatus. Next base: position 9,513,892 of record CATOUR010000029.1, read on the forward strand.
AAATAATTCATTTTCCCCATCCTCCACCTTGCATACCGTAAAACGAGATACTGAACGGTTCTGCAGTTTTTTGTTTTTAATAATAATTACTCCGTCGGTAACGGTCTTCAAAAATATACCCGCATTACAAAAAATTACCAAGGTCAATTGCTCTTAAGCGAAATAGACTTTCCTTTAAAACTACTTAAAAATTTTAAAAACGACGTTTGAAAGTTCTAAGAATTTTGATTTATTTTTTGCATAATATTCATAATAAAAGCATTACCTACTACGACCTCGTAGCATATCACACCCCAAACTTCATCACAATCGGTGCAGAGAGATAGACTGCGGTAATACAGAACATAAAGACGATCCTAGTAGTGAAATACTTCAATATAACATCGATCAAGCACTAGAATTCCTCTGTAGGAGATCAGAGAATGCTGACATTCATAGTTTCTGCAGTTCTATTTGTTGAGCCACCGCAAACCCAGAATTGAATGTGAGAGCGCTTCGCCTGCATCGCCATCATTTAAATGGAATTTATCCGCTGTCAGTAGCCCTCCACTGAGATATATTGCGCGTTAGAAGCTTCGAAAAAGAATTCGTGAGTGCTATCACGTCATACACAAAGTATATTGGCATATACAGGCAAATATTCAAGGAAATATTCCTTGAATCATTCTAAACATATTTTATGCTTGTAAACTCCTACCCTGTTTTAAAAACCCGCCTTGTTTCGAAGATACAGGGCGAACAAAATGTTAGACAAAACCAATAGTTTGGGTGATGGGTTGACTCAGTGGGTAGAGCCGAGGGCTCGTGGCCGGAAGGTCCCTGGTTCTTGTCACACCTTTGAACTTCCGGAGAAATTTCATTTCAGTGGCCTGTAATTATTCCTTTTGGACAGTACCCAAGATTCGGAGCCCCATAATAGTACCGGTAAGACCACAGTCTTGTCCACTTTTAGCTTTGTTTTAATTGAAACCTCTTTCTTAGAAAGGCATGATCTATTTGGTGCCCAGTACAGTTTACCAGCACCGCTGATCCTTTCATTTAAATGTTGATCTTCTCTTCCAGTAGAATCAATCACTGTCCCCAGATATTTGAATGTATCAACGGCCTCTAACTTCTTTCCATCACTACTGATATTTGTAGCTGAATGATGTCTAGTTACTGTCATTAGTTTACTTTTATTTACGTTGACTTTCATGTTAAATTGTTTAAGGACATTATTCCATATATTTAGATGTGTTTGTGTCTGATTCGGTGTTGACAAAGATAACTGTCATCAGCGAATGCACATTCAGATATCTCTACTGGATGTAGATTTTGATTTCCAAACTATAATCTTTTAGTGCTCTGTAGGATACTTTCATTACTTACTCTAGGACTATAATAAATAGAATCGGTCTGAGAACACTACCTTGGCGTAGAGCCTGATCTACAGTAAATTCTCCTGTTCCAATTCCATTTACCCTTACACAATTTCGGTTTACCTGGTACAAACCTTGGAAAGCACGGATAAGTTTCCCACTTTTCTTCTTGTTATTATATCCCATACTTCGTTTGTTGCGTATTTTATTCTTATTATAATATTATACTGTTTTAAGTTTCACGACGATTAAGGCAAGCAATATGTCGGAATTGGGTAGCAGTAGGGAATTATAATTTTGGGAGTATAAATTAGAGCAAATATAGTATCTTTTCTTATTATTGTGTCACCCAATGAGGTGACGTGACGTCCGATTCAAAATTTTTAATGGGACACCCTGTATATTTGTGACTTTTTGTGTCCTTCCCGATAAAACAATTCCAACAAACTAGCACACTTGGGGTCTAAAGTGATTAGTTCAAGAGCTACAGGCACTGAAAGGATGGTACCACTACGATTGATTATTTATAACATGTACCCCTTCAGTTAAATTACTTTTTAGTGTTTCATAATAGTAGTGGTACAGTCCTTTAAATACCTGTAGCTCTTCAATTAATCACTTTAGACCCCAAGTGTGCTAGTTTGTTGGAATTGTTTTATCGGGAGGAACACAAAAAGCCACAAATATACAGCGTGTCCCATTACACATTTTGAATCGAACGTCACGTGACCAAAACCAAATACCTCATAATAAAAAAAGATACTATATTTGCTCTAATTTACACCCCCAAAATTATACTTCGCTACTTCTGCCCAGTTCCGATATATTGCTTGTCTTAATCGTCGTAGGACACCCTGTATATGGCAAAGATGGCTCCTGATGTAACACAAAATATTTTCTTCAATATGAGGGTCTAGATAACTGAATACAAGTACAAGATTTAGATTATAGTCCAACTGTCAATAATGACAATAGCCAATAGCGAAAAATCTTCACAGTGAAACCTTGCAAGGTATACACTTTTTGGGTACGAGTGTTTATTACGGAATTCGAGCAAAGAGAAATGTCCTAAAACACACCTGATGATAAATAGTTTTTGGCTAATTACTAAGGCTATAAATGAGTAATTTATTAAATACTTTAAACGATGAGGCAGCGAGCGTAATTGTAGCTGCAAAGTTTCGGAATCTCCGCGAGGTAAACTAACTTTTTGCGAACCTGCTCTGAAATAATGATGCAAAAACCTAAAATACACCTAAAACCAGGAAATTAATGTTCCCAGAAAGCCGTATGCGAAAAAAGTATAATAATGTGGGCCGGATATTTCAATTTAAATATTGCTCTTAATTAAAACGAGTTCAGCTGATTAATGCGGCAAAGTTTTTACTTGAAATCGTATAAACAGGCGTTGTTAAAGTTCCATTAACCCACTAAAATTGGACTGATTGTTATTTCGACGATTTTCGTTGTTATAAATGATTTTTGATATGCTACAGTTTTGCTAATAGTTAAAAAAATAAGACGTAAAAATAAGACTTAAGATTTGAAAATTATCTCCACAAATTAGCTTGACCAGAATCGAAACTGTTTGGCTGTGTAGAGTAATTTGAAATTAACTAGAGTGACAAACGTTTTTAGAATACGTGCAGAATTAAAGTTTCTATTTATTGCATAAATATACCACCAAAATAAATGCAATACTTCCAAAACGCTCTGCCTAGAAGTCATTCATTCAACTCTCAAGGAGTGAACATTACAGAAAATCTGATCTAGCATGAACACGTTGCGCCAATTGCAACAGCTGCTAGGGAGAAGCCTGGGTAAAGCCATACTTGAATCATCATCAGGTGTCTATAAATGATAAAAATGTTTTCGGTATATAATAATATCATTCAAATACACCTGATGATGGTGTAAGTATAATAAACCGAAACATTGCGAAGAAAAATGCAGTTTAAATTATTGAACAACATCCACAAAATACACCAATAAATAATTTATAATGACGGTCACTAGAAAAATAACAATAACTCTAATTTATTACTCAGTCAGCATCAAATTACATGAAAAAATACATAACAATACAATACAAGCATAACCAACATGAAATATTCAGTTCTTGAACTTACCAGTTGGTAGGAAAATAAAATCTCTGAGTCATACCTGCAACAGGAAGGAACACTGAACAAATGTTTAGTGATGACCTAAATTAACAATAATGACATATGATTATCGTAAGACAGTTGATATGGAGGAGATCTAAAAAACCGGTATAAAATTACATAAAGCTTTGAAGTACCAAAAAAATAGATTGTCTAATTTGCTAAGGTCAAATATAGAACTTAAAATGCAAATATAAAACCCAAGTGAATGACTTTAATCTAATTGCAATTGCTGGTACGTCTGGTCTTCAGTTTGTTCAAATCGTATAAGAGGTCATCTTCTATACGAACTTTATTTATTTCATGGTTTGTTCTAAGCATTTGGCAATAATTTGCTCACTGGACGAGTTGTTTTAAGTGACTCCTATATGTGGAGTATAACGTCAGTAAAGCTACTAAAATTTCGCTGGTTCAGTCTCTTGAGTTCTCCATATTTTTGTATGTCTCGGAAACTTGGACTGTTTAAAAAGGCAGATCGAGCTCGCATAGATACTTTTCAAATGTGGACGTGGAGGAGAATGCTGAGGGTTCCTTATAGTGCCCATCGAACTAACGTTTCCATACTGGATGAGCTCGGTAATCAAAAGAGACTATACTCCATTGTGTCGGCGAGAATGCTTGCATTCTTTGGACATATTCACAGAAGCGATAATATGGAGAAACCTGTAGTTCAGGGTCATGCCCCGAGTGGGCGGCGCCGTAGCCGTTCCCCTACACGCTGGGTGGATACGACAAAACAGTTGCTGGATATAATTATCAAGAGCGCCACTGAACTGACAGTAAATCGCGAACGATGGCGAGCTACAGTTCTCAAAACTATTGATAATACCTTTTCGGCAATACTCTAGCGTCGACCTAATGCATTTTACGAGTTCACAACATTTCTGTTAAGACATGATGACTATGATGATGATGATGATGTATGGTGGGGGAAACTTATCTGTAATACCTTTCTAATTAAGTTGTCTACAATAATCTATTACACTAAGCTCCACTTTGATCGAAGACTATCTTGGCTTTTTCTTAATTACTAGCAACGAGTTTTGTAATGGTTGATTGATCTTTGCTGTTTAGTCAGCAATGCGGCAATCAATAATTTTCTTATGCACTGGACTTCTGCCCGTTATAAATGTATACGTCGTATATAAAATGCGTCCCCTTCAGATGCAACATGACACTGTGGTCTTTGCAAATTGTTACTTTCGCAATTGCTGCTGTTTCATCCGAGGTACTGAAATCTAATCCTCTAAGCAGACACACTGACCTATCTTCATTTGTTTACGAAATTGTGCAATCGTTGCAATTATTGTTTGATAACGAATGACCTAGATTTTCAGTTTTACTCCATCTTTAGAGATGGTGATCTGAGGTACGTCAAATTGTGATATAATAGGTTTGATTGCAAAAAAAAAAATAAAGGTACCTAGTGTAAACTGAATATTTCAATGTACAGTAACTGTCCATTCCTCGATCCACAAAATGTCACTGAAGCAAGGTCGGACTAACCGGAGCGTCGGACCAGCGGAGAGCGGATTAGAGGGGTTCTACTGTAATATTCGAAATATCTTTAAAAAACTCAATCCAAGCAACAGTGGTCATTGAAAATGCGTGCTTTGATCCTAATGAGTATAATACATAGATTATGAATAGTTGCTGTTTGGGCGGGAATCTTATTTGAGCTATTGGCAAGTTTATTGTCATGTTCATCATAGTATAGCGTCAGTTATACAGCTAAAAATGACTTGGAATAAGTAACATGGATTGATAGTTATGCCAGGGAGCATCTGATGTTTCTTTTGAGACTAACTTCATAACTAAGTCGCTGACTTTTTTTACCAGGTAAGTATCTAAATGTATGTAAGCTTCTGGCAGTTCGACAAAAAATCAAACAAATTTGAGTAAGAATAACAAGTTTACAGCAATAAATTAAGCATTTTAGCATTCTATTTTGCAAAACTAAATTAATCATCCAGATACTGCATGTTACTTGTCCAATAAGTGTATTTAATATTTACCATTGAAGGGTAGTCTACAGAGAACAAGGCACGTCAATACTCAGCATATTTATATCTTGTCATCAAATATCTTTATATTCCCTAATATTCTATCCATCCCAGAGGCATAGGGTGGCAATGCATTGTTTTTCGGATAGGTTTAACTCAAAATTCACAACAGCAATCATTCTAGCTATCTGCTTTAAGTGCATGCTGCATGTCACAAATAAAAATAATCACCTACATACTTTACTAGCTGCTGATCCAATACACCTATTGAATATTTACAGAGAGCAGATTCGGCACTAATTTAACTAAATCATTCGTGCACATAATTTTAATTACCGGGGCAAATCAATACTCAGCATATCTATAGCATTTCATCAAATATAAAATATTCTAGCCATTCCAGAAGCATACGCACATAAAAATAAATTCTTGGACGAAGAATATAATTATTATACTTTCTCTCAAGTATACCATATCTTCCTACATGCGCAAAGCTGGCACCATCGTATAAACCAAGTATGTGATATTTTTGATCATATACGATTTTATTAAGTAAATTTCAATTACAACTGGGAAAGTTAGAACACAGAAATCTTAAATCAAGTATGTGACAATCTTGGAAACAAAACAAAGGATATATAAGCATTCGGAATTTTTACGTTATATAGTATTTTTCCAAATTCATGTTGAAAAATGCCGATTACCACAGAACATAAACAATATGGACTTGTACTTTTGAACAAGAATATGTTACGCCCACCGATCCGCCATGGTTATATTCCATTCACAACTACTTACATAAATATATTGCATATCCTATACTTGATACTTACATACGAATATCTGTATGATGTCCCCACAACTCCAACACACACACAGATAAAATTATGAATTACTCACAAATGTCTAGAAGGCCTGTGGCGATCTGTCGATAAGCACGAAAAAATATTATCATGTTTTCAATAGTACTCCACAATTTTCAAGCTGTTTGTATTGTTGATCACAGCAATATAGAAGCTCACTAAAAGCTTACTAAAATTTTATAAAATACTTGATCAAAAATTATTGAAATTTTAGAAAGTACAAAGAAAATTGTATTCTTGTCACAGCATATTTCTTTAGAATGAATAATGACAAAAAATAAGCTTCAAACTAATCATAATTGCCTCATCAAGCAAATATTCTTAGAAAAAGAACAATGTTTTTGTCGTACCTACATCTTCACAAGATTATCAGAATTCTTGAACCCTCTTTTCTGTAATCATAAACACATTTTTTAGTTAAGCCCTATACTTTGAAGCTTTCAGGTATTCTATTTTACGAAATTCAATTAATCACCTATAGACTTTGCTAGATGCTTGTCCAACCAATCAAGTTAATCTTCACCATTGAGGAATGAGGATTCCAAATAGAACGGAATCGGTGGGGATTTAACTATATCATTCATACACATAAATTTAATTAGCGGGTAAAGAACGAGCTAAATCAATACTGAGGTTATTCACATCACGTCATCAAAACGATGATGGCCTAATGTTCTAGCCATTCCAGAGGCATAGCCTGACAGTGTATCAAATTTCGGAAAGCATCAGCTCAAACCCCACTAACAGTAATCACGAACACATTTTTTCAGCCACTATCTCCCGAACAAATTTTTATTTATTTACATGCCCGCCTCAAGTACTTCTCGACTGACACAATCCAGACCCGGGACCTTCCGTGGCTCTAGATAAAAACAACATCCCTATACGTCTTATACAAAAACCAGGTGGCAGCAGGCTATCGCATTTGCTGCTACTGTCTTACCGTTTCTATCTCATGGAAAAAGTCGCTTAACCTCTCTTTACCCCCTAGGGATGCTGGACGGAGATAAATGATGCAGGAGCACAGGGACGTATCCAACTAACTACGGCAAACATGAGGAAGTATATATTTCTACGCGTAACTTGAGAAAACTTTATATATAAAAGATAAATAACCACCAAACTTTTAAGCTGAATTTTATATAATGGTCGTATGACTCGTATGGCATGATATCAAATTTGACCTGAAATGTCAGATCAAATTTGTTATCAAATATTTTAGCGTACGTAGCACCAGGTAGTACCTTAGGAGCTAATATTCCAAAAGAAATTTGATACCAAAAGCTGGTGATCTTTTTTGGAAACTCTGCTAAATATTATTAAATTGTGTAATACATATGTGCGTAACAATGCGCAAAACGCAGAACATTACAGATAACCATAATAGATGGCAGCAACAATCAAACAAGCAACTTACCGAAATAATGTAGTTTTCGGAAAGCGGGGCGCAATGTTTGGCGTCTTTTTTAAAACGCTTTCTTAGGTTCACCTATATGTTTGTGAGCTTGTAACTCTCCTTCTGGATTTAGAGGTCGGACCGAACATTGAACGCTCATACTTTGCCGCGAAAACGATTTTGACGTCCGTCGGACTAGCGGTCGTATCCGCTGACTAAAAGATGCCTCAGACACCTTAAAGTCTGTTAATATTACACAGAGGCGTAGTGACGAGAGCTCAAAAACGCGTGACATCGAACTACTCGTGAGTTGGTATTTTTGTGAAATTTATCCAGTCGATAGTTTTAATTATCGTTTACGCATCAGTATTGGTAATGATTATGCTATGAATATTGACCAAAACAATTGTTAATCTTCATTACATTTTTCGTTCCTCATTGTTGTGAGTTTATTTTGAAAATTATTTTTAACGTTCTAGTTCGATGTTCTTTAAAAGTGTGTTTTTAGTTTTTTTGACTATATTTTTTTAGTATCGAGGATATTTTACTAATATCTTGGACCAGAGAACGGGTGTAATCGCTACGTAGGCAATGCAGCACTGAACAGCACTGAATACATTGCTAAAATTAGTTTTTTTTTTAATTCCCGCTACTTCCAAACCATAATAGCTATGTGTGAGACTTTCAAATATCTTTCAAGATACTTGCTCTTGGCTGTAATTTTATATGAAATTAGGTAAGGTGCGTAATGTCTCAATTTTTCTGCATAATTTTTTTTTTTTGTTTACCACCTTATAATCAAAGTTATTGCAAAATCTGTTCGTTCGTTTGAAACAACAATTTGCGGAAAGTATCTAACAGCTCCAAGCTTATATTTTTTTATAAATAATTAATAAACAAAATTTGGAAGCACACTAAATTTTGGAACAGTATTCTTGGATTGTCTATCATTATCAATGGTATTTTTGGTGAAAATAAACTTGACCAATTAGCTGCAATATCATTCCAATGAAATATATTTGGGATATACCCGGTATTTACCCAAGTAACAATAAGGTATATACCCATTGGGTATATACCGGGTTTCTACCCACATTTCAATATACCGGGTATTTGCCAATCACTGGTGAGAAGTACTAATTTATCTATGAAATTACTAAGGATTAATAAAATTAACTGTTAATTGAAATAACGTTTATTTTTTTATGGCCATGGATGAATGATCACAAGGTACCTGTTATAGAAGGCGTTGTGGTAATATTGTCAAACTTTGATTCAATGAATGTGAGCTACAGCAATTTTACCTATAATATACATAACTAGGTTTTAACGTTCATCTCAATCAAAATATGTGGCTCTCAAAAATTTGGGGAGCAGAATGTCAAATAATACCCTATCAACATCAAGAACGATTCTATAATTTGGAAAATCTGTAATATGTAAAATAGTATAAGTTATGTTGATTACGATGGGTGAAAACACAAGTTGAATTGCAGTCTGGCAAAAAATACACGAGTATATTATCTAGGATTCCAAATTGCATACAATTCGCCCAAGTTGTTATACCTACAAAGAGACCAGTGTAACGAAACTTTCTAATCTGAAATACAACTACCTTTTAGCGTCGCTCTACTGACTTCAACATTTTTAAACAAATTCACAACTAAAAATGCTTCGGAGTGAAGACAAGACATGTTATTTGTTATGAAATCAGTATGTCTGATACGCTAAGTAGATGTTATTGTCGTAATGCTCAGTCTGTCCACACAAAAAAAAATTAAGTACAACTCTGTATATACAAAACCTCGCGACAAAATCCAGGAATATTACATAATAGGAAGCTGAAGGAATGTATGATGGGAGGAAATGAAGCCCTCTATTTTATATATTTCCAGTTAATATACATGCAAATGTGGAGGAGGGAGAATGAAGCCTTACGTATATTCCGAAATCCTTTAAGGAAATATAAGACAAGAGTTCTAGACATGTATTTTGGGAATGGGGAATAAAAACAAAAAATATTACTATAAAATAAAAACTGAATTTGTTATAGGTATACCACGTTTTTTACGTAATAAAAATTAAAAAGAAAATATTCCTTAAAAAAACATTTTTAAAACAACGAAATATTGGTGGGGGCATTACGTAACGTACAGTGGAGTGGGAATGGATTAACATGTACGAGGTTAAAATTCTCTGATAATAGTTAACCACTACTAAAGCAACTCGAAATCTGTTTTGATTTTTTTCAGAATCTATCTTCTACTGTCTCTATTACCTGAAATATGTACTGCAATTTGCTGTTTTATCCATAAAACTAAGCGCAAAACAGTTTGCAAAGCACAGAACATGCATAGGTAAAAGTTGCGGATTCGTATTTAGGAGTAATTTAGCCAGCAAAGTGTGTCCTTAAAAATGTTAAAAAACGATTAGGATCTTGAAAGGCCTGAAAAAAGACTCCGCTATTTTTTACCTTTTAGGACTTTTTTTTTGCTTCTGATTGCATTGCCAGCATTTTTCAGATTCTCGAAATCAATTACTGTCAAATTAATTTGCGCTTGCGCTTTAATGTAACATTCAAAATCCTTTGTGAAACAGGTTTGGTTATCTGGTCATTTTAGGACGTTGTAAAACAAAACTAAATGTATCATGTATCAGATTGTGAATTGCTTTAGGAATAGCTAACGATTTATTCGGCTATTTAGCCTTGTATGTTTTATTGCTTCTAATAATGGGTTGTGATCGTCTTAGAAACAGGCAAGAATAAAAGCTATTTTAGAAATACATCATATATTGGTGTGCAAAGACAAAACTTAGAAATCTGTTACTTTGACATTTGACGAAGCATGAAACGCGGCAACTTAGGCTGTTAAAATTTGTAAAAGTTTTGTACTTAGAGAAACCAGTTGATTAATCAATGAAAGACCAATCACAGACAAGTTGATTTTTTCAAATAACAATGCCTTTTCTATATGTTCGAATGTAAAATTTGATAGCCTTTCTAATGATATAAGGTTGTGAATATCAGTCTCTGGTGCAATAAAATCGCTGTTTCTCAATTTTACTCCCAATAAGCAACCTAGCAGGCAATGAAATATGAACAAAAACCTTGCAGATGGAAGAATACAACTATATTAGCTGATAGATATATAAACGAACTAGAGTAAAGAGACAGGACTATAAAAATTACTTACAACAAATCAACTCTATCCAGAAACAACAGTGATAACATATCTAAGGTCCAGGAGAAGTCGGAGTATCACAGAAATTGATATTTTGCAATGTCCTAGAAATTGACAATTTCCATGACCATTAAAAATTTTGAAATGAAAGGAAAATTACCAGCTGATGTTGCTGGCTGTTCAATATTTTCAGAATAAAATTTCACATTTAATACTATTAATGGCCGGTTGTACAAATGCGGGTTTAATACGAGCTTCGTTAAACCTAAGCTTAGCTAAGCTCAGGCTTAAAATCGACACCCGTTGTACAATCGTCGGCTTAGCTAAAGCTGGTTGATAATGAAATTCACTACAGTTGGCATCAATGAAGCAATACGTACTGACATAATCATCAAAAAAATTACCATTTTTGGTTAGGCACTTATGACAGTTTGTGTCAAATTTCGGCAACGACCATTTCTGTCTCTGTTCTTTCATGTGCTCTCTTTGTTAAATTAGACACAAATCTTTTTTTTAAATATGACCTAATAAAGTGACAAGCAATTTGAAGGTTCCTCTTTGACAAATCATGTCACTTGTATCAGGTTAGGTTTAAACCTCAGCTAAGCTCGCGTTAAGCTTCGACTTATGTAAGCTCAAGTTAAGCTTGGAGTGGGGGGCTAAGCCACCAGTGTACAACGGACGTTAAAAGAGTCAAAGTCAAAAGTATTGACGACTTTCACCGGAGCCCTTCAAATTTTTCAGTAATTACCAAGATCACCATAAAAGAAATACTGACAAATCAGATTTTAATTTTCAGCCAGATAAATTATATTTTATAATTTGAACAAATTTTAATGTATTCTTCATTTTCTGCGATCTTACTTATAGGTACTGAAGAATTTGTAGTACTCTACTTTAGACTTGACTCAAATGAATACGCTTTTTATATCATTAGATGCGGTATTATATGATATTATATATTTTTTTTCCGCTTGGGCATGCTGAGCATTAATATCTTGTTACTGCGCTAAGTATCCAGTCTCACATTATTTATAAAACGATAATTAAAGTGTTGCAAGCGGAAGCCATAGTGGGGTTTCCATAAACAATTTTGAGGACAGTTACATTCAACAGCCTCATCAGTGGTATGAACAATCGACAAATGTGCGAATAGCTTTTATACAGGGTGGGGCATAAAAACCAAGTGTTTTTGGTTTGTGTAGTACTCATATATTAGAAAAGGGAGGAGCGCGCGGTTTATTACAATCCATTCCTTGACTCAAACCCTTTCACTTTCTTACTTGCCACTTGCCATGATGGAGCGGTAGACGCTAGAACAACGCGTGGCATCATTGGCCCATATTTTTTTGGAGAAAATGGGGTCACCGCTACAGTAACATCTGAACGTTACATTTATATGGTGAATACCTTTTTCATAGCTGAATTGCAAAGAAGAGGTGTGGATATCAAAGATTTGTGGTTCCAGCAAGATGGGGCCATGGCACACACCGCCAGAGCATCCATGGCTGTTCTTCGCCACCTGTTTCCAAATCGTTCAATTTCGAGGTTTGGTGGCATTTCATGACCTCCTCGGTCTCCCGACTTATCAATTTGTGATTTTTTTCTATGGGGGTAGCTCAAGTCACGTGTTTAAAGGGCCAAGCCCCGTACGTTCGACACAGAGAAGGACGCGATTCGCCATGGAATCTCTCAAAAATCAACAGAGACATGCTGGAAACAGTGGAGTGCAATTTTCGTGAATGGCTGCATCATATGCCAGATGTAATTTTTGCACTTAGATATTTCAAAATGGTTTATTATCAGCTATGTTCTACTACTAATATTTTTTTAGAGTAAAAACCAATAATTTCAAAAACACTTGAATAATATGCCCCACCCTGTATTATCTTTCGCGTCCATTCGAGTGATACGCCAACGGTTGCGACACAGTGGTACAAGTAATGAGATTTGTCTGCCTTTTCTGTTTCAATGATTGCATTTAAAAAGGACAAAGTAGACATAAAGTCTATGCGTTTCATTTCCATGGGAGGCATTCCACATATCGGTTTCAGGGTTTCAGCGGCAGAGAAAGATTAAAAATTCCTAGAATACCTGTGTGTTAAGCTACGAAATTCGAGCCATTCATTAAATGTGCCTAGCATAGGCGGCTGGACAGCTACGAGACGAGGGGTTCGTTTTAATGGATTCATTTCAGCTTAAAAAATGCCTGTAAGTTCTCACGTTTTTGTTCGGCTGCTGTCAAATAACTTTGAAATTGTGTAGCACGTGCAATAACAATGATCACAACCTCATCCAGCCAAGCTGCAATCAGTGAGCAAAAGTTATGAGATAACATGAGAGGTTTACTAAAAATTTAGCGGATGGGTTCGTGCCTCAGAGTAACAACTGAACATAGATGTAGTAAACAAACTACAGCATGGCATGCTCAAAGCCATCATCTTTTGACACTTCAGGCTCCAAACATTGCCAACTAACCTAAAAATTCTTCCAATGCAACCCATGTTACAAACACTGCTCTGCACTGTCCCATCTCGCAAAACTGTTAAACTACACTCGAATATAGCACAAAAAGTCCGTAAAGCTTCACTACAGGTACCAACAAATAGCGAATTCGATTTTACTGACCAAGCATAAAAGACGCACAAACAAAACAAACGTTTGACAGTCGGAGTTTAGCGTAAACAAATCGCAGGAAAATTATATAGACGTTGCCAGCTCCTCAAAATTTATGTAAGACAGAATTTGCGTTTATGACGAAGAAACATGCAGTAACGCAGTAGAGGTCAACATATCTATTAATTTTGCTGTAATCATTCCTGAACCATCAAAATTCCATCTTTTTTAACGTAGAATGGAATATTTCTGGATACTATACAATTAAGACGATAGTAAACAATTATGATTGCAGTATCTGGTGGTCAATATGACAACGTAAGAAAAGATGTTGGCCTATTAGAATTAGTTGTTTACTACCTCTATGTTCAGTTGTTACTCTATATGACAGAATATGAGATTGAAAAAAGATTGGGCTTATACATGAACAGACAAAATATTGACTGTATATAAAAACTTGTCATCATGTTTCAAGGTGCGAAATAAAACTATTATGTAAAATGATAAAACTAATTCTTTAACATTTAAATTTAAAGAAAAAGAAATGCGATGGGGCCCCTGTTGAGAAATAAGAATGAAATGCATGATTACAATGCAATTTTCTTAAGGTGATATAGGTATAACAGATTGGTGATGAAAACAATAATGAAAAGTTTGAAACTACTGCTCTGGATTGAGAATTTCAACTTTAAATTAGCTATTAAAAAAATGTTTAGTTCCCACCAACAAGGTAGCGTGTGACCACTGCTGGGGCTCTCAAAAAAAATACAACTGCATAGGTACGAAAGGGACCCAGGCAGCCTTTCATCTCATCTCAAAACTTTGAACTACTTCACAACGGCCTATTGACTTTATTTCTCGATGATTATCATGCTCTCTATATCTACGATTATAACCTTGGTCTTGTTGTAGTTAACACCAAGACCATACGCTGCACTGTGTTGTTCTAAGATGTTTAATAGAGAGTTCTTTCTGAGAAGCAGTAATAAGGGTTGTATCGTCAGTAAATCTTAAGTTAGATATTTTGCTTCCGCCAATAGTTATACCGCCATTCCAGTTGTCCAATACCTGTCTCATCACAAATTCAGAGTAAATGTTAAACAACATCGGAGATAATACACATCCCTGACGAACTCTTTTTCTGGTTGCAGTTTGACTAGACAGGTTACCATCAATTCTTACACGAGCCGAATTAGACTCATAGAGTTGCTGTATGAGAAACACTAGGTGATAAGGGACTCTCATAGAAATGAAGATTTCCCACAGTTTAGGCCACTTTACTTTATCAAACGCCTTAGAACAAAGCAGATAAAAACTGGAAAATAATGCTCTCTGGCTTTTTCAATAATTTGTCTGAAGTTTGAGATCTGTTCAGGCGTACCGCGTCCTTTCACGAAACCTGCCTGCGCCTGAGAAATTTGCCAGCCAATAAAACCCTTCAAACGCAATTGTAAAATATATAGTAGAACCTTACTTGAATGAGAGATTAACGAAAGTAGGCGATTTTTGCTATGCAGTATTAAAATTACAACTCAACTAGCAGTTTTTGTTCTTCACCGCAAGCAAGTGAATTTTTTTTTGGTTTTGTAACAGATACTATAAATTAAAAATGACCCTTCTCTATTATAACAGACATGAACCAACAAAAAGACAATTGATCGGTAGGACAAAGCTCAGTGAATAACCTAGTTAGATGAAATTTAATTTCACCGGATGTAGAACAATGGAAATGTAATTTTTCAATTTCCTCTCATAATTAAGTTTTAAGGAAGACACAGTAGCTTCAAATCGTTATTAAAAATTTAGGTTTAATTGGAAATCCATCTATCGTGGTAAGGTCGTAATATTAGACAAGCACAGGTTCGTGCTACATGAGCTGTCCTAAAGCTGTTTTGATGGTAAAATATTATTTATAGCCAATGTTACAACTGTTTTAGTTCTCACCCCACACGCAAAAAATATTTTGTAAGAAAGATATCTGGGACTTTGATATCTGTTTTTGGTGTGTCTGTCGAAGTATTTATGAGTTGGTTATCCTCCAGCATATGAGATCAATAAATATAAAATATGAATACCACATGCAATAAAATAAATCTAATAATGCTGGAGATATTTGCAACTTAGACAGATACGAATCTGTCTCTTTAATGTTGGATGAAATTTTATCTTAAAATGTTTTACATATAGATGTATACATGTCGATTTTTTTTTTTTGGCACCCATGTAAATGTTTGTCCAATAGCAATAGTTGTGAAAATATTTATTAAGAACGTAAAAATCAAATAACTGCCCCAGTAGTTCTGCAAATAAGAACTTAATAAACATTATGACTTAAACTGAAATAAGGGTGACATAATCAAAACAACATCTACAATAGACAACTTTTGATATTGTTTTTCGTCTTCTCGATTAAATCAAATACAATGGATTTTTTACATATTTTTAGGAAAAAAATAGCTCTTCTTTGCGGTAGATAGAAACTAAATTCGTATTGCATTATGTAAGATCTTGCTTGAATATATCCTAAATAAACGGAAATTCTACTCCTGATACTAATTTCATGGTTACGATTACAATATCGATTTTACCCTGTAACTGGAACATTTCTGTTTTATGGGGCTTTCATTCAGCAGTTCGATTACGGAAAATGGAAAATAGAACGCCTTCCCAGAGTAGAAATTCTGCCCAAAGAATGAATGTGAATGTGAATGTGAGACACGGCTAGAAAATGAAGTAAAGGAGAAAAGATTGGGGAGTAGCTGATATATTCTGGAACAAAGGGTTGTGCATAATCACTCACCAAAATGAGCAAAAACATTTTTGGGGCTTTGAATAGATTATTATTATGCCACTAGGTCTTTTTTTCACAGGTCAATGGGCAGACTATTATGATGATGATAAGAAAGTTTTTCAGTTTTACAACCCCCAACCACCCCAATTTCACACCACCCAAAAATAGTAGAAAATGATCAGGAAGCCTTAAAAACTAAGTTTGAGCCGTTTTTATATGTTTTGTTTTTTATTATTGCTGCACCACCACTAACACGACTTCTAAAAACCATGCGAGCTTTCCATCCTCGCCACGGTGATAATACTTTGTCAAAATTTCATTGAAATCAATTCATTAGTTTCCGCGTTACACAATACAGAGCGATCTAAAGCAATACTCGTATGTATAGATCAGAAAGTCCCTTTGTTTCTGTAATAGACAAGGTAATGTTGAGATGGAGCTAAAAAATATATTATGCCGCTTGGTCTTTCACAGATAATGAATAATATTATGAATGCAACAAAGTTTTCAGTTTTACAACCCCCCACTTCTCAACCATGTAGCACAAAAAATTGAAAACGATCAGAAAGCCCTAAAACGTCTAAATTCAACGTTTGGAGAATATTTAAAAATTTTTGTTTTTGCTAATTACTCCCCCGCCCATGCACAATTTTCAAAAGTATAGCCGCACTACCTAGTACTACCTACTTTCTGCCCTGAGTGAAAGCAGGAACTCCTATCTGAATGTAGGCCAGAAGGGGAGACATGAGTTGAAGTGGTTGGAGAGTGGGGGTTGCAAGACTGAAAAATTTGTTGTATTCATATTAGCCTGCCCATTGACCTAGCAGCATAGTACACAATAATCAAAAAACTAAAAATATACAAACAGCTGAAACTTCTTTTTGGTATTTCGGGGGTGAAATAAGGGTGGTTGGGGGGTGAGAGATTGTAAAACTGAAGTCTGTTGTATTCATAATAGGTTGTTCATTGACCTGTGAAATAAGACCTAGCGGCATAACACACATAATAATACACACATAATAAACTGGTATCACAGTAATATGTGAGTCAATCAACTTGACTTCATCTTCTTTTCGTCGTATTCATCTAGCGACAGATAACATTCAATTAAGTATTTTGAACTAGTGTTGAGTACTTAAACCACTAATTTATATGGATATACATAGTATCTCAAGGCAGATAAATTTAGTAAATCATGAAATCTTCTGCACAGCTTACAAATACATCTTCCAAAAATATTACTAAATACTGTATTAGCAAAACCACTCAACTTGAGCATGCAAAATAAACTGACGCAGTGTAAGTCTCTCTTAATTGTCATGTTTGCTTACCAGCTTTATGCATACGTAAAAGGGCGAGCTTTATCTGTTGAAATATGTATGTGAATTGGTAATTTGATATACGACATGCCACTGGAAATATACATCTATCTGTATTTCAATTGCATGCTTTCATACCAGAATCCCATATCAGTTTCAATTATGATATATGGTAATTCTCAAAGATTTTATCATTACAGAATCCTTATATGGATTGACAGACATAGAGGCGGGAGAAAATATAACAGTTTCGTGATTTATATCTTAAGGGACATAAATCAATGAAAAACCGATACTCCAAATTTCCAATGCATCCATAGGTTTAATATAATCAGTTTCATTTTGGTATTTATTGAACAGATAATGAAGTGGTATACCTTAAAGTAATTATTTGATTTTTACGGATTTAAATCGCCATTTCAGTTAAACAAATAATTGATGATTTCCAAAAGTATGTATTTTATTGTCATATCCTTACCTTACTTTGCTTTCATCTATAATAAGAATACAAACATGGCTTACATGGCGCTTCCAAATTACATATGCCAGCAATTTTAAGAAGAAATAAGAAAATGTACCTTTTACCTCGATAATCAAAAAGTGGCAGACATATTTTCAATATGCTCAAATTCAGCTTTTAGTCGTTTTCGAGATCCTACTTTTTTAAGTAGAGGAAAAAAAGAAACACTGGGGATGTCCCCAATCTTATGTTTTACGATTTCTGGGTTAACAGTCTTTTGTATGCATGTACAGAATAAGCTTTCGTCTACTGCGCTTTACTGGGCCATCCCTAAAACCGCGAATCACCTTCTGTCAAGCTTTTGGGAATCAACATCAACAATAACATGTCCTGGCACGACCACGTTGTCAGTATTGCTAAAACGGCATCCCAGAAGCTTGGAGTTTTGTTCCGCTGTAGGAAGTTGTATACACCAGAGCAACTGCTGCTGCTCTTCAAGGCACAGATCCGACAATCGCTGGGGTATTGCTCCCATGTGTGGGGATGCGCTCCGAAGCACTCTCTAAAGCTTCTGGACACTATCCAGAAAAGGGCGATTAGACTTATCGATACGCCTAACCTCACAAAGGACCTCCACAGCCTGGAACATCGGAGGAGGGTGGCTGACCTATCCCTGTTTTACAGATTCTATCACGGAAGATGTTCGAGTGAGCTCTCTCAGATATTAACACCACAGGCCGTCCGAACCAGGAAAACTAGAGAAGCTCTGCGAGCTCATCCTTACCAGGTCCAGGTCCTTACTCCCCGAACTAGTCTCCTCCAGCATTCCTTCTTTTGGAGAACTTCGACGCTGTGGAATCATCTGCCGGGGAATTTGTTTCCCGGCGGCTACAACCTGCAGCGTTTCAAATCTAACGTGAACCGATACTTATCCTCTCGCAGCGCTTCTACAGCGCCATAGACTTTCAGCCTTTGCGGGAGGCTGACCATAAAAAAAAATATGTTGAAAGGTAAACCCTTTACTGACATTCCAGTCACTTCTATGACAAAAAATTATTTGGAACTGAATAACAGATTGGTCAGGATCAAAGCAAAAAACGTGCTTACTATTGCCTCTTGCTACTAGTAGTAAGGAAGAGCTGGGCAGTAGTTAACTACAAAAGCAGTTGTATTCTAAATACAGGGTGTTTCCTACTTTTCTTCAAAGGGTAGTACTCGCCAAAAGGAGTGATTTTTCCCAGTAACATAGTACCGAAATGTTTAGGGATATCAAGATATTGACTGATCCCCCCATGTTAAGTGTGGCGTGCAACAAATGACGTAGCCCGATTTAGCGTTGTGCGATGCGTTAGTAACAATTCCCTCAGTTAAACTAAGGTAGCCTAATGTTTACCACGCAATTCATCCTACAGTAAACAAAAGGATCCTTCTCGAATTCATTATGAAACAAATGTTGTATATTATTTCATGATGTTTTACATGGAAGTGATGAAAGATTACCCCAACTGATGCACAAGCATAACCTGAAATTTTTTTCCGATTTCACCGAGAAGGAAATTTTTTTTTTAAATTGATAAACACAAATAAATATCGGATTCTGAAAATTATTTAATAAAAATCGAATTGGAATTAGAGTTATTACAGTACCTAGAGGATAGAAGAAATAATACAGAAATGCTCCATGACTATAAATTAATTAAAGAAATATTTATTAGGTACAACACAAATTTACCAACATTAGCTGCAGTTGAACGCAACCTTGATAAATTCATCAAGGAGACACGCTAGACCATCTCTGATAACCTTTTTGAGCAATTAGTTTTTTTAAAAGCAAACCTAACCTAACGAGACGTTGTTTTAAACATTTTTAAAAGATTCAAACTTCACATAATTAAAATAAAGAATTTAATTTTTTAAATGTATTTATTTGATTTTACAAACCCTTTGCTGTTAATTTTTATTAATATCAAATACTTAAGCATTAAAGTACTAACTACTGGGTAAGTAGTAATCTAATTACTAGGTAGTTAAACTACTTTTTTGACAAAGTAGTTAGTAGTTATACCCTACTTTTCTCAAGTAGTTTGCCCATCTTAGTTGCAGTAAGTTACTAATACTTTAATAATATAGGTATATCAGATTTTGCAAGCCCATCTACTTGAATTTCTTTACGCTTGCTCAGACTATAGTCTACATGCTGCGTGATGTATTTACTCCCAGATGCTGCTAACTCTAAACACAAACATATACAACCTGCCAAGCTTCCTGAGAAAATGATGGCGTAACCAACAAATTGTTATGACTGAAAAGAAATTCGACACGTCGCCCAAACCGACCGTTATCAGATGTCTAAGACATGACGTAATCCGGTCACAAATCATTTGCATAAGTCACGTTTAGGATATTTACAAGTTTTTGTTCGGCAGCTGTAACTACCAACAAAACGAACATTGAACCTCGACTCGACAGCCATTCATTTTGTTTTGTTTGCTCTCAAAGTACTGAAGAAACGAATTTCTTCCTTGTGCACGTTGCATACATTGTCAGATTTTGTTTCTGATTCAGCACAGGCTACTACCATGATACTACGACACTGACAGATATGATCACTTGGCGGACAGATTTCGAACCGGTCTGCGCATGACGTCACCGTGTGACAAAAGTGTACAAGCACATGGCGCCAAGGCATTGATTTTTGAAAGTTTTAATTCGTTTCCTGTTATATCTGTCTTAGATATTTAATATTCATACAAAATGAAAATAGCTCATACACAGTATAATATAAACGATACATATTGCTCTGTATCTGAATAAAAAATTGGTGAAATAGTTATACAGAGAATTGATATTAATCGGCGCCTCACTCGTTTGCAATAGTTCCGAGCATTCTGAATTTCAGATACAAAAATTTGAATCTATGTACAAAAAAAATTTACATTGTGGAAAAAGAACAAAGCCAGAGCAGTCTGGACGTATTTTTCTGAAATCTCATGTAAGAGGTCGATTGGAGTGCCTAGTGAAACCATCTTTTTGTGGGAAAATTTCTCGGGTAGGGGGTGGAATTTTTATATACTACATTCAGGAGCCTTTGATTTCCGTTCTTATTTTTTATATATAGACTATTATGTTGCGTCACCAGCGCTTCAAGCCAATTTGCATATGTATTTACTGTATAATTCTCTTAATAAAAGGTAGACAAGAAATAAATAACATGGTTTTGTCATTAGAGGTTTTTAAAAATCATGAACAAGCATACATTATGTTTATGGCGAATGAATATTGACTTTTTTCTGCTAATGATGGGTGGAAAAATACATTACCAAATTTTCTTATTTTTTATTTATTCAAATATATGTCACAACCGCGTATATGTTAAACATAAAATAAAAACATATCACAATACAACAATACAATGTCTTTCTGGGCATTGTGTTTAGCTAGTACAGGTGAATTCTCGTATACTAAAGATTCCTAGTAATAACAGGTTTTTCCTCAATTTTTTTCAAAATGTTTTCACACGATGTATCTGTTTAATAATATGTTTGAATTAAAAAGTTTGATCCACTTGTAGTGATGGTTTCTGATGGCCTGGGTATAGGGCACATTATTTGTTCCTCTATTGTGTTGTAGTAGGTATTGATTCTGTATATATGAGTCTATGGGGAAATATATTTTGGACAGACAATAAGAACTGAGAAAGGGGTGAATAAGAGCATATAGAACTAGCCTTTCTCTATATGAACTGAAAATGAAATATCAGAATACGTTCTGCAACCTGTAAGTCTCCAACCATCTTTTAGCGCATTTTTATTTTATGTAGCTTTTTTTTATTCCAAATAGGAAAAAAGGACCCTGTATAATTATTACTTTATACTATTTTACAATGTTAGTGAATTTCAGTTTTCTAATATTCGAGGTCTCTCTAATTTCCATATCAAGAAATCGGATTCTGAAATACATTTTGCATCTAGAAAACAAGCTCCTCTTTGCTTCATCAGTCACATATACATTCTCTGATAATTTGTCTAAATTCACAATATAGTTTTTTTCAATTTTCAAAGCGTTTCCATTATAGTTCGAAAATATATGGCCGAGCTCATTACATTTTGCCAAGAACTCATCTGTATGTTTTTGTAGTCCACCTTCTGTTAAATGGTTGACCCAACTGAGAGAAGTATCTGTGCAATCTGGGATATAACGCAGTTTCTCCTTATTTTTCAACTTAAATGCAAAGAAACCTGCCAAATTTTCCAAACTATCCCAAGTAGCGGTAGTGTGACGAATAGTTTTTACTTTTTTATTATTACATCCCACAACCACACAATAAACCATTGTTCAAATATGTGTTAAACTCCGGAATCCCAAATAATTAATGTTTTATCAAACTTTACTACGGTAAACGAGTAAACTCAAGAAAATAAACTGAAAATATTCGGCTATATCCTGTAACTATACGAGTAAACAAACCCCGTTTGTCACACGCTGACGTCACAGGTGGAAGCGAGACGGAAGACATCATGCGCGTGAGCATACCTTCTAAAGTCGTAGTATCATTGGCTACTACTACAGTCTCCCTGGTAATCATACTGGACAAGTGTCTGATAAAAACGCGTTTTACTTCCAACACTTTAGTATGTATTCAATATATTTGAAACATAACAGGTTCTTTCCAACAGCATATTTTGTACCGTCCATTGAACCGTCACGAAACTGTTTGGATCGTTTGTGTGCGCATGCGTTGATTTTGGATGGTTTCGTGACCGTACAAACGGGAAAATCTGTTGGAACGGTTCTTTCTCTTATTTCACTGGACTCGTGTCAGCTCTGACAGCTATCAAAAAAAACTAACCTCGATTTCATTTCAAAAGCCACCGTCAAAAGCCAAGATACCACGAGCTTTATTAAAATTGATCGGGGCCTGAGTTTTCTGACGATGACTTGGTGTTAATCTATCATCCACAACCGAAAAATAGGATTATTTGGGTAATTTTAGCAATGGTTGCCACTCACAACCAGGTATTCCTGTAGCTCTATAAACAAAGAACCTGGGTTATGTTTTCCATAAAAATGACCGAATTTATCATAATAGACCATGTATAACATTATTGTTAGATTCCATTTCCATTTTTGACTTTGGTGAAGTTTCGGCCAACAAACGAGCCAGCCAAACAACAAGCAACAGCAAAAACAAAAGAAGCAAAATAAATCACACTCAAGACTAAAGGAAGCAAGAAAACAGAAGGCGCATAGAAATGACAAAATGAAATTATGCGCCAAGCGGGCGATTTACTTTCTACTGCGCATGTCAGTCCTTACTCTGGACCAAGTACCGATTTGACCGTACAGAAACCGTCCCATAAACGGTAACGAAATCTGTTGGAACGCTTTATGGACCGTTTCACGAACGATCACAACACGTGTTGGAACGCATTTCACGTTCTGCGCATGTCCGTGACGATACATTGTACGGTATTCAGGCCTGTTGGAAACAACCTAACGTCACTCTCTAAGTGTGAGGATATTCGCAATTTTGATTTGATGCGAAAACGCCAACAACCTCTTGATTCACCGCTTTGAATATGAATCCACATTTTGAAAAAATATGAAGGATAGATTTTATTCGTTTTCCATATTTCATTAACAATCAAGCCAATATTCGATTTGTTGATTGGAATTGTGTTGATTAAACGTACAGAACTTCAATCAAATATACATGCGCAGGATGGTCAAACTAATGGCCAATTTACATAGGCAGGCAAAAGTGGGTGACGATACCATATTTGATGAACAGCAGAGGCAAAGTGAGGGATGTAAACAATCCAAGGATTTTATAACCGGGCTGAACACATCTAGATCATCTTGGCTATGGAACCAAGTCCGTTGGGCAATCAGACGCGTGGGTGTTATGACAGGGCCCTGCAGGCTCATTCGACATCTATCACTATTCAGAATTGAAGAAGACTCTCTATGTATGGGTTGTGGAGAGGCCGATGAAACAGGCTACCTTTTCCTTGTAGAATGTGAGTTGCTAGGCTGACTGAGATAAGAGATATTTAGATCCTATAGATTCCATCCAGAGGAATTACCCTCCCTAACCTGGGCCGATATGCTGGCCTTTGTTAAAAGGTCGGAAAGGTTTGGGAGGGGGAAGGCAAGCAGTGGTGACTGAGAAGTGATGTTCGGGGATGGCAAAAAGGACCTACCAGTGCCTACTTGCCAGGCGCAGTCGCCCCATAGCTACAACGTAGATAGAGCCATTTAGGAAGACATATTTTAAAAAACTCATCAGACGTAAAATGTGAGGTTATATTATGCACCAGTACCTAACAAGCAGAAATAAAACTAAAAACAAATTAAGAGATTTTAATGTACCTACCTATAAGTTTATATAATATTAAGAAACAAAAAAGTGATTAAATTAAGTACATCTACCTTTAGACTGTTTCACCATGTATTAAACCCCTGTCACAGACTTAAGGGTCAAGGGTATAGCGCGCGAAATTGAGAATCCAAGAAAAGACGTATTCCCGTGTTAGCGAGGAGGCGTGGCTGCCTGTTCCCTTTCTCCAGTGTGTGTGTGTCTAAGATGGGATGGGACATAAATCCCAAAATCCCAAGCTAAGGTCAAAAGGTCCAAATGTAAGAGCCAAAGGTCACTATAAAAATAAATTTCGCATTTCCAAGCTCCTGCCGTTACCTTTAAACCTACAGTAATGATTCAAAAAGCAAATTGAAGAAGAAAGCTTGCGCTTTGTCACCTATTTGGCCTTTTTTTGATATCGTGTTTGGTTGTTAAATTACAGACATTTGAAAATGTATGATTTTGCATTCCGAGTTTTTTTGCACACTAAAAAACTTTTTAGAGAAAATCGCAAATAGTTGTCATTCATTTTGGTCTTAACTATCACCTTCTGAAATACACTGTATGTAGTTTGAAAAACAAGTGAGTTCTGCCGAAATGGGAATCCCTGTTTTAACATGGCAAATACATATGCATAACTGTGTATCCAGGCCCCTTAACTTTAAACATACTGATTAAATAAAAAATTAGAAGAAAACTAAACGACATGCTTTGAGGTACTAATGCTTCCAAAATTTTAGGTTTTTTTATTTATCATTCCCTGAAACTCACTACCAATTGTTTTGTATGGCGCTCCAAGACTCTATAACTTTTCCATATATATGAAGCCCATTTTTTGCAAATCTTATGATTTGTTCAGAAACTTAGTGTTAATGGATACGAAAAACGCAATCAAATTTCAATTAAGTGTCTCTTAACCTTTTTTGTTTTATAGTTTTTGAAGTAATCTTTTTACATGAGCTGACGGAAATTTACATAATAGGTAGTTTAGGGACCACCAGAAATAACGAAATTCTTGGCTATCTTTATTTTGAGCATGATCAGCAATACGAAATAGGTGCAAGATTTTCAATTAACGATAACGAAGATCCGCTATTTTCAGCGAATAAGGAAAATAATGTTTGCCATTACTTTTGACATGGAATAGAAAACGTTTTCCACAAGTCAGAGGATTGTACAGTTCTATGCTTCAAGGTTACACCTTCTCTGCTTCCACCCGCATTTAACCTCAAATTTTGTATGGTAGTCAAATCAGTCAACATTACTGTGTGAAAAGAGAAGTAAATGGGTGACCTCTTCCATGATATTTTTAAATATTAAAACGTCAAATAACGAGAAAATGTGGTTGTTTTTACTGGTTCAAAAAGTAATTCTTGTCTTGCAAGACGTAAATAATGTTAACCAGACTTCTCGTTATTTTCGACGTTATTTTAAGTGGTCCAAAAACTCCCTAATAGATTGTAAGCCCATGGTCGCAATATGCCACTATGGGAGTAGCAGAGGAATTGTGAAACGGCTCATTTCTCACCTCAAAATATTTCCATGCACCTTACTTCGAAATTTTTCCAGAATCCAGCTCCAGTCAGAAGTGAAGATATTATGATAGATGGTTTGGCTTACGCTGGAATAAATCCACACGCCACACGTTTCACTGCGCCCAGCCATTAATTTTAATTTAACAAATGCAGCCTCCAAAAGGGTTTTAAAGACGCACAGGCTCAGCACTTGTGAATTCTATTCAATACGAGTGGGGTATTTAGGTCCTCTTGGTCATACGGATAAAGTGTTGGTTTTCCAGGAAATTTCTGTAGTTCGCAACGTATGCTAAATGGAAATTTTATAAATTTTCCTAATTAGGACTACGTAAAATAAACTCATATTCTTTATGTGGCTAAATACGATGGTGACTTCATTTAGCGCTACATATTTGCTATCATCCATGTTGCTGAATAAAGTGAACTAAGCTTTGTTATGAATTACTAAATATAAAAGCAATATTTATGATATTCATACTATACCTTTTCCAGCTGTAGCTTCTGAGGCGTCAAGTGATAATTCAAAACGGTCAAGTTAATTTTCCAACTAGTCACTTGCAATTTCAAACTGTCAGGTGTAATTTATACTTGTCAGTTTGAATTTACAATTGACGAGTTAGAAAATTAACTTGACCTTTTTGAATTATCAAGCTACAGATAGAAAAGCTGTAAAGCATAAAGACTTGGATTTTTTCGGAGTCTGAAAACTTGAACACAGACAATTGGCAATCTAAAACACGTTTAGATAATGCACCTAGACTCTTTCGACCCAATCAGCGTGTATATATGTCGTAGCCTTATTGTAAAATTGGTCATATTATTATACGCCTAGGCTTTTTCAATACGACTAGGCGTATTGCAATATCACCGAAATAATCGAGGAACTCACAATTTGACTGGCAATTTAAGGCACGTTGCTTATTAGGCTTATTGTCAAAATTGAATAGCGCGCGATTACTCTGGATTCTGATTGGTTATACTCGTCGTATTATAATACGACTGACGACTTGTCAGGCTGATTGTATGTTATTGTTGTTCTGCCTTACTGTTCACTTTCTGTTAAACCGATGGTTTTCGAGGAACGAAATGACTGATTGCCAAAGTAATAAGGTGAAGTGAAGTATTCCAGAGGATGAAGTAATTTCCTTGCGAGAAGCTTTAAGACTTTTTTAAAAATTCGAAGGGCAGTGATTCAAGTGTTATTGCAAAGCAAGCAAGACACAGTGTCGTAAAAATAAATGTTTATGCTTTAAATCCCATATGAAATGTATGTACAAGTAAATTTAATGTCATAGGAGTGGATCGTGTTCTAATAAATAATCCAAATCTATAGTTATTTATTTTCTTGTCGAGCGATTTTCATAATTTGCCTGGCACACTGTCAGTCGTATTAGAATCGACGTATTTTATACAGTCAAATTCTAAAAACAATCGCATATAGATTCTTTTGAAGAATGAGACTAAAGAGCGTCAGGCGTATTACAACACGTCTTAAATAATCAGGCTTATTGTCAGATTTTCATTTACTCTGATAGTTTTACATTACGCCTAGTCATATTGAAAAAGCCTAGATGTATTATAATAAGACTGACCTTATCATAAAAGCCTGCGACATATACATAGAGGTAACAAGATCTAAGTATTTCCAAATTTTGAGGGCTGCAAATGGGTAGGTGGGGGGGGGGGGATGGGGGGCTTTTCGATCGAATTATTTAGTTTTCATTTGAGTCATTTATGGTAACTATTCAAACGACCTATTTTCCAATAAATTAACAAACCGTTCACGAACCAGCAAGGCCCCCTCGAAGTTCTTTATGGCGTTACCTGGAATCGTCCAGATTTACAAAGAATCTGTAAAGTATATACCTGTTCGACACAAATAAACGTTATATTAAGCTGTGATAATATAGGTAAATTGCTACATATATTTAGGATACCAGGCGTTACACGATTCTACTTACCGCCATATTCTTCAGCGGTGAAATGCATCTGATGTTCTACCGAGACAAGAAGTTTGAGTTCGATTTGAGAGATACGAAAACGGACATTCATCATCATAGTCACAATGTCTTAACAGACATGTTGTGAACTCGTAAAATGCATTAAGTCGGAGCTAGAGTATTGCCGACACGAATATTATCAATAGTTTTGAGAACTGTAGCTCGCCGTCGTTCGCGATTTACTGTCAGTTCAGTGGCGCTCTTGATACCCATATCCAGCAACTGTTTCGTCGTATCCACCCAGCGTGTAGGGGGACGGCCACGGCGCCACCCACTCGGGGCATGACCCTGAACTACAAGTTTCTCCATATTATCGCATCTGTCTATATGTCCGGAGAATGTAAGTATTCTCGTCGACACAATGGAGGATAGTCTCTTTGGATTACCGGGCACATCCATAGTATGGAAACGTTAGTTCGATGGGCGGTATAAGGAACTCTCAGCATTCCACATGTCCACATTTCAAAAGCATCTATGCGAGCTCGATCTGCCTTTTTAACAGTCCAAGTTTACGAGGCATACAAAAATATGGAGAACACAAGAGACTGAACCAGCTTTAGTGATGTTATGGTCACGCCATATTTTAGTAAGCTTTGTCATGGCCACACATGCCTGTTGAATGTGCCGCCGAATTTCATTTTCACAGCTATCCGAATTGTCGATCAAAGAACCGAGGTATACAAAACATTGAACTACTTCACAACGGCCTATTGACTTTATTTCTCGATGATTATCATGCTCTCTATCTACGATCATAACCTTGGTCTTATTGTAGTTAATACCAAGACTATACGTTGCATTATGTTGTTCTTAGATGTTTAATAGAGCTACTAGTTCTTCCTGAGAAGCTGCAATAAGGGTTGTATCGTCAGCAAATCTTAAGTTGGATATTTTGCTTCCACCAATAGTTACACCGCCATTCCAGTTGTCTAATACCTGTCTCATCACAAATTCAGAGTAAATGTTAAAGAACACCGGAGATAATACACATCCCTGATGAACTCCTTTTCTGGTTGCAGTTTGACTAGACAGGTTACCATCAATTCTTACACGAGCCGAATTAGACTCGTAGAGTTGCTGTATGAGAAACACTAGGTGATAAGGACATTACATGATAGTATTTAAGTTGGTGGCATGATATTTATACACGTCAATCGACCATTTCGGACAGTATCTATAAAACTCGTGTTACGGGATGATAAATAAAGTTTTGAAGCAAATATTATCTCCCAATTTTTGTTAATTTTCTCTATCTCAGATATTTATCTGAGAAGGGAAAAGTCCCAACT
This sequence comes from Callosobruchus maculatus, assembly GCA_951848785.1. NCBI lineage: Eukaryota > Metazoa > Arthropoda > Insecta > Coleoptera > Chrysomelidae > Callosobruchus > Callosobruchus maculatus. Next base: position 9,543,227 of record CATOUR010000029.1, read on the forward strand.
TTAAGAGCGTTATGCATCAGTGTTTAAAGAGGAAATAATCAGTCATTTAAAGTAGATAAACAATTTATGAATATACCTATGGTGCGAGTGCGAGATTTTGCACCAACAGGCTACGTTCGTTTTTGGTCTTTCCATTAACAACCTTTTCTGGGTAAAGAACCATCTGGGCAATAATTTCAGTACATGACTACTAAACCGTTTCTTATTTGAATTTGATACAATTGGTTTTTTCAGTTAACCCATTTCAATTATACGTGCACAGGAGTTCGAAATATGGTTCACTTCATTTATTGTCAAGCTTTATATAGAAACCCTAGCTATAATTCGTCGAAGTAGCATAGAACAGCATAGTATATTAGTCTATTCTACTCTACTATTGATCTAAGAAGAATATTTATATATAATAAATAGATACGTGATTCTATCAAGTTTAAATTTTTTCAAAAATCAAATTTGGGCACAAAACCATATTCTGAGAATACTTACGTAGCTATACCGATTCGATTTCTTATTTCTTTTGGCCGTGGTGGGGTATTACAGAATTGCGCTGTACGCTTCCAGGCGTTGCGGTAAATGTTTGAGAAAAGCAATAAAACTTGGTTACACCAACATGCCCCAACGTTTTGACGAGATTTAAATTAGTTGGGTGTCGAGTTCTTAATCTTAATGCCACCATTAAACACTTCAAAGTAGGCCAGTTCAAGAGGAATTTCAATAAATAAAAATAAGAAATTCTCAACAGGGTCTAGAAGAATTAATACAAATGCTGCCATAAACTATGCATGATTCGAACTTATTAATATGCAGGAAGCAAGACACAATTACTTTTTTTTGTTATGAATCAATATCCCATTTGTTATGTGATGAATATATCCTTTTAGTTCCACGCCCAAAGTGAGGTGGGAGTCTTGTTATCGCATATATTGTCGATTTTGAAACACATCGCGAAAATCCAAGTTACTCGTTTTCATCCGTCGATTGTCTATCTATTGGTTTGTCTGTCATAATTTTTCCACCTGCGTGATCTCAGCAACCGCAGCATCGATTTCGGAGTGCGCCATGCTGTGGGATTATGCTGCTACGTTTTGAAAATCTGTGCATTGCAAAAAAACGAAATAAGTTACAACTTTGACAACTTTATGTTTTCGGTTACTATCGATTTTTGATCAAAATAAGTTTAGTTTAATCTCTTATATTTTCACGCAAAGTAGCTGCCATTTTGCTGCGTACCTACCATTAATTTCTGGACATGCTGTATACCTGTTATACAGAGTGTGTCTAAGGTACGGAACGTTTCAATAATCCCGGAAGCTTTTTGCACAATTTTTATGAATTTTGGGGTAGGGGAGTTAGAAAAATCTTGCGATGGCAATTTTAAATAAGTAAAGTAAGTTAAGTAAATCTAATAAACTTTGTTATCTCAAGTCACCTTGTATATTTCTTCCTTTTTGAAGTCCTTGAAAATTCTGATTATTCTATTGTATAATGTTTCCTATATCTAGACGTCATAATTTCAGACTTACAACTAAATTTATACTGCATTCGCCCGAGATAAATTTATACTGCATTTGTCCGAGTTAATTTCACAACATGAGTACAGTTAATGCAGAAGCTGAAAATGTTGTCCATTTACTTCAGTACAGCAAGCCATGTAATTCTTGAAACTTCGCAATGTATTTTGCAACATGCCTGACTGCTCAACAGTAATTATGGCCATCTTAGTTATTTTAACTTGGGCAGATGCAATGTTAATTTGGTTGTAACTTCGAAATTATGAGGTGGAGGTATAGGAAATATTGTACAAAAAATAATCAGTATTTTTCAAGGATTTGAAAAAGGAAGAAATAGACAGGGTGGTCCATTTGAAATAACAAAGTTTATTATACAGGGTGGGGCATAGCAATCAAGTGTTTTTGAGATAATCATAAAATTATTAGTTTTTACTCTAAAAAAATTATTGGTAGTGGAACATAGCTGATAATAAACCATTTTGAAATATCAAAGTGCAAAAATTACATCTGGAGATTTCATGGCGAATCGCTTCCTTCTCTGCGTTTAAAGTACGGGGCTTGGCCCTTTAGACACATGATCAAACCTCGAAATAGAACGATTTGGAAACAGGTGGCGAAGAACAGACATGGGTGCTCTGGCGGTATGTGCCGTGGCCCCATCTTGCTAGAACAACAAATCTTTGATATCCACACCTCTTCTTTGCAATACAGGTATGAAAAAGGTATTCACCATATGAATGTAACGTTCTGATGTTACTGTAGCGGTGACCCCATTTTCTCCAAAAAATATGGGCCAATGATGCCACGCCATATGCCACGCGTTGTTCTAACGTCTACCGCTCCATGATGGCAAGTGGCAAGTAAGAAAGTGAAATGGTTTGAGTCAAGGAATAGATTGTAATAAACCGCGCGCTCCTCCCTTTTCTAATATATGAGTACTACTCAACCAAAGACACTTGGTTTTTATGCTCCACCCTGTATTTGCGGAAAACGGTAGATCTGAAAATACTGTAAATGCCATCGTATTACCACCCCCCCCCCCCCCCTCCCCCAAAATGCATAAAAATCGTGCAAACCTTTTGCTAGTTAATTGAGGCGTTCATACTTTAGACAATAAGTCTTCTCGTCGATTTGCTAAATTTACTGTTCTATATCGAGACGCACTTTACCGCGGTTCAAATTAGTTTTGTTTAGAGTATTGGATTTTACTGCCTTTCAATATTCTCCGTGATTTTATAACGAATCACCTCAGTACAGCCGTTACCCGTTAATGTTACTGGAGCGATGAAAGTGGCTTCGTCATCTGTTTATAACTTATAAATAAACCATCAAGCTGAGTTTATTTCTGTTTGTTCGTGTTTATTTTCGGAAGTGTTTATCTTTTATCTGCTTCTATCTGCAGGCTAAGCAAAAAGAAGTGAAGTGAAGATATTGCAATGAGTTCGCGTGAATACTCTTGGGCAATGACCAGGAAAATTGAATTCGAGATCGATAACTACCTTTGTAGTAAAATATACGTTCTCGATACTTGTATAATTCGAAGTGTATGTGTGTATGTGCGCCTTTACTTGACAGTTCGTATGTGAGAGAATCATTTTCGATTCTGATAATGTTTTTTGGATTTTATGATCATACCCATCGTTCTGTCACATCTCTCTGTTGCCGTTTTTCTAGCCGCGTAGTCTCAGTATCTACTGCATGGAGCCAGAAGTTATTTTTATTTTATTTACTAATGAATTACTGGATGATGATTGATGTTCATTCAACAACAGCCATCCGGCCTGTATTTGCGTTTTCTAGAAATCTCCGAAATACCATATTCTAAAATCAAAATGACAAAAATATTACCATTTAGAAAATGGGGTTATGTTTACCCTTAACTCCTCCCGTATGATACGCCTCTGATTAAAATTATGAAATTCTGAATTCAGAATCAGATTCAGCGTGAAAAGTTTACCCATCGTACCTAATTTCGTAATTTTGTTATGAATGGTTTCGAAAATATAGAGGGAAAACCGTCTTCAGGGTGCCCCATGCAAATGGGCGTAGCTCCCTTAGGAAGCATTTCCGGACCCATGTTCATATGACATTTTCTTTCTATTTTTCGGAGTACTATTCGTGGTTAAAGTTTGTTAACATACTTAATTAACACGCTGTATATTCAGCAGACTAGTCAAGTACCCATAACAAAAATTAGAAATCCGATGCCAAATTTTTGCTGAATGCTCTGTTGAAACTTTTTACTCTCGGAGATCCATTATGCTTTTAGAGCTTGAATGCAACCCTTATTAGGTGCCTGTGTTTACCACATTTACAATACGTTTATGGAATGGATAATTAAAAAAATGGGTATGTTTTTACAGCAAAGTGCACAGTTTGGTGACTTTTTTTTAAGATAAAATAATTCTATTGTAACGTATTTTAAATTCACTTTTCAACATAATATGCCGATTTTGACACAAACAATCTCACGAGGTGTTTGATAGATGATCACATGGTTTTTGTTGATAATGGCATAATAGTATATTTTTTAAGGACTAATATCAAATTCCAAAATCCGACAATAAAATTTTGTTTTATTAGTTTTCGTTTGGAGGTCTGCATTTTAATGAAAATCTGTAAAATTTAATATAAACTGGAAACTACGGTCAATTTATTGACTTACCACCTTGACTATCCTGTATATTATTATAGTTTCAGGTGGTTTTTACATAATATGTACTAAGATGTTACTGAATATGTATTTCGGCATTTTCCTTTACTTTCCCCTCCCCCCCCCCCCAACCCAACAGCAGACACAGCAAAGAAATCTAATCTAGTGAAATTCTAGTGATTTTTTTGACTATCATCTAATGAATTTTTGAATTCTGACCTGGCAACACTGCTCTTGAGGTTATAGCGGGCATTTCCGTGTTTTTAGAGAGCATTCTTTCATTTTTGTATCGTGAGGTATGTATTTTTGTCCACTAGTAAATGCATTATTAATATATACGTAGAAAATCTTAGAATGTAAACTTTAAACCTCCAATGTACTTAGTAGTAAGTAAATATAACCAGTCTAAAGACTGAACTAAGAGTATCACTATTCAATAACGTTCCTGGTCTATGCTACATATCCCCAATATGTAGTAATTAAACTTGGGACCCAATTTTTCATCAGGAAAACACCATGACGTATTTATATGCACGCTCACATTCAAAAATGCATTAGCTGCATTATGTATAGCACATGCAGCATAAACGCCCCCTGCCCATGTAGGGTAAATAAAACAGAAAATTCATGACATGGAATATAAGATACAGGCAAACAACAACGGCCGGTAAACATCGATCCAAATTTTATAAAACTACCACATTGTATTTTTTAGAATTAATCGTCCATCGTGTTGCTGTGATTTGCTGTAGCAGAACGTTGAACATTTTCAGTTTAATTTTGGTAAATATCAGTGACCTTATTGAAAATTCGAGGATTATGGGCACGATTACAGAAGAATTGAACCTTACATGACATAAAAAGTTGCTGCCTGGAACAGGTGTTTGAAACATTGGTAAAAAGCTTATATTTTATTTAGCAGATGAGGCTTTGGTTATGAACCAGCGCTGTGAGTTATTTTTTTTACGAATTTAAAAATCACTTTACAAACTGGCGAATATACAGGGTGTTTCTAAATTGGTATGCAAAATTTGAAAAGGTGATTCTTATTCGATTTTTGAGTGCGCGTTCATATACTATGTGCACTCTACTTTTGGATTCCTTTAAATTGGAATAAAAAATACTTTATATCCACTATCTCCTCTATGTAAGAATTTAGAAAGATGGAAATTTGCAAGTGCCGAGAAAATGACAGTGATACGGTTTTTGAAAATCTATCTAATGTTATCATATGGGGGTAACATTATATTGGGATCTTGTTTGGGAAGAGGGATTCATTTTTTCGGGCCTTGACTTTTTCTCATAAAATTGATATGTATTTTTATCACAAGAAAAAATAAAATACTTTTATATGTATAAAGCAGCATCTTTTCAGCAACTAATAACTATGCAACTATGCCCTATGACGACATTACCAAATTTTACGAGAAGTAACAAAAACGGCAAAGTTTCAATTTGGAAGACAGATCGATATGGGCGACCGTACCCTAAATGACCTTTTTCGCCAGTGTGTCACCGTAAGTATACGTACTTTAAAACCGTCGCGCAAACCGCCGGCGATTCAACTGGTTTGAAATCTTGCTCGTAGCTTGTCTCGGCTCGTACTGCGAGCCTCGAGCCACCACTTCGTTTCGGCAAGCCATCGAGACGCAACACTTGTGTTTGGCGTTTGTTAAAAGTTTTGTTTATTTAGAAAAATTATCAAAATGACTGATTTCAGCTTCACGTGTGTCACCAATGTCGAGCCAAGTAAGTTCGCGAACTTAAAAACCGCGTATTTAAAGTTCGTACGTGTGTCACCCACTTACCAAAAACGGCACACATGTCAATATAAATAAATATACAATATGTTCTTATAAATGGAAACCAGCCATGACAGCATTCAGCGCTGAAGCTAGAGCTATAAGACAGGTACTAGATTCCAGAACTAAAAGTCACGGAAAATATAATCATTTCCAATCCTCAATCGTTACCCCAGGCATTAAGATCCTACAGATTGCAAGTCCACGAAGTAATCGCAGAAATCCTAAATAAATTACATAACCTACATCAACATGGGATAAAAGTCAAGTTCCTGTAGGTGATAGGTCGTTAGTGGAATCATTCAGGTTGATCGCATGGCCAGATGTGCAATTCACACCAGTAATAATCATCATAGTCACAATAATGTCTTAACAGACATGTTGTGAACCCGTAAAATGCATTAAGTTGGAGCTAGAGTATTGCCGACACGAATATTATCAATAGTTTTGAGAACTGCAGCTCGCCACCGTTCGCGATTTACTGTCAGTTCAGTGGCGCTCTTGATATTCATATCCAGCAACTGTTTCGTCGTATCCACCCAGCGTGTAGGGGAACGGCCACGGCGCCGCCCACTCGGGGCATGACCCTGAACTACAAGTTTCTTCAGTAATAAAGTAAACCATATAATATAAACCAGATTTGATATGTATCACCAAAAGGCACTGCAAAACCTTATTTGACAACCATTACAGCAACTTCATAGCCAACAATTCGTGTCACTACAGTTTGATACATCAACGTATTCCAGATGTTCCTTTTTTTTGTAAAATCAATGCATCTCGTCGAATTTACGTATCATAACTGAGAATTCTTTTCAGTTAAAATGTCACACAACCATTCTGAGAATGCATAGTGGTCCATATGCTAATTTAAATGAATATTTATTTTCTTGTGGAACCAACTGAAATGTTACTGACCATTTATTATCAATACTGAAACAACAAAATGCTCTTCCAGCCAAAGCTATATTTGCAGCCTTCCTATTAAATACTAATAAAGTATTTTTAAAACAATTTTTCAATTCTCTCGATATGTCATACAAGCCTCCATAAAATTGTTCACAGCCATTGTATTACTCTGGTAAGGTTTGGTGCTCCTTCTGTGTAAACAACCCTATAATAGTAGTAGCGCCGGTATCTGTAACTTAAGAGACAGAAACGTGTTTCTAGCACCATGACGACCATGACTATAGGGCAGTTTCTGGTGCCTACCACAACGTGCCTACTACGCTAACATATTTACGAAGCCACCTGATCCCGTTGCACATAGTCCATAGAAACATGTTTCTAAGTTGCAGAGTACCGGTGCAGTAGTCTGACTGAATGAGAAATCACTCGCAGCCAATTAAAGAAAAAAAGAATTATCTCAAATTCTAAACATGGAAAGTAGAAGCATCAGAAAGCTGACATTTAGTAAAACAAGAATCAATTTACAAATCGAGGAATTTATAAAAATTTTCCATCGCCGCTATTCTCGTATTATATCGGCGACCAAAATGAAAATCATTTTTAATTTGTAGATTCCATGGTCGGGCAATATGAGAGCATTAAATGACTTTTTTTGGTTGGATTGTCAAATTTATTTATTACACCACATGAACGAAAAAATTAAGAACTAACAGCATCATCATTAACAGTGAAGGTATTGAGAAGCAATATTACCGAGTTGCAGAATACCCCCTTACGTCCAATCATTTGGTTCACAGAAAAATCGGAAAAATGGGGGGGGGAGTGGTGGGTCTCGGCGGAGTCGACACCATGTCGTCGGCGCTGTATATGGGCTATATCACGGGGAACGGTGGTATAGTTGGTAACGCGTTGGCCTAGAATACCGGAGACGCTGGTTCAAATCCAGCCGGTACTCTTCATTTTTCCGAATTTTCTGTGAACCAAATGATTGGAATTATCTCCCTCTTGCGGAGTAAGCAAACACATTTCACCCCCTTACGTCCTTGCCTAAGGTTGCGTTTCCACCAGAGATGTGCGAGGATGTATTGCTAGGAATGAGCTTTTATCGAACCAACAGCTTAACTGAGCGAAGTTTCTGTGCTATTAATGTGTTTCGAGAGATGTGCGCTAGAAATGCGTTGCGAGGGATGTGGGCGAGGGACGTACGCTGTTGATGTGGGCGAGCAACAAGAAAACTCTGCTACAAATCCTCGCAACGCTCATCTGCACACTGTTTCGCAGCTCCGCCACAAATCTTCGCGCCGCTCATCTTCCTAGCACATCTCTGGTGGAAACACCCACACCGTTTCACAGCTCCGCTACACATTTCTTATGGTCAGCCTCCCGCAAAGGCTGAAAGCCTATGGCACTGTAGAAGCGCTGCGAGAGGATAAGTGTCGGTGCACGGTAAATCCTAAAAGTTGTTTCATCATAATATGCCACTTTTAGAACTTGACAAATTAAAATGAACAACCATAGACAGAAAGTGAATACTGCACTACCTGACAGGTACAATGCCTAAACGATGAGATAAAAATAAAGTAAGCATAGACAGACTAGGTACATCTTAGTACACAAGCCCAGATTAACTTTCTTTATTCTGTATCTCGCTTATGTTTTAGTTTTCTAAAAAAAGTTAAATGAACAACTTGTTTATTTTAACTTCTATACACAGTTAATAAAAGTATCAACTTAGGGATCACCCTGTATGTGAAAACATGTAAGCGCCCTAAGCAGTGTGCGGTGGCAGTGTGTTAGCATACGTAAACAAACTGCTCATGTGCTGCAACGCTGTCCTCGAAGCTTTCACTAAAAGCATCGATGAAACTGATTGCTTTGTTAGAGATGTCTCTCAAACATAAAAATAGCGGTCTTCTTGGCAACGGTAGCTAGTAGAAGAGTAATTATTACCCCTATTTTACTCATACAAGAGCCTAGGTAGAGGTTAAGCAATAAGTATGTGTTGCGGTTAAAGTGTTTATATACTAGCTGGATAGTATACAAACTATCCAAATGTCTCGTTATTTTGATGGAAAATCATATTTCTACTAAAATAGCTATGAATATTGGTTGGTTTGTCTACTATCCAGCTAGTTTGTAAACTATACAAGATATGCCGCTAAAGTATATACCACAAAGATATCACACATATTAACCAGTGTTTCTGGTCAGTTTACAAACTATCATCATCATTTGGATAAAGTATGCACCTAATATCTCTAGTACTACAAAATATCCAACTCGTTGGATAGTATGTAAACTGACCAATCCTCTTTGGTTACTTTAGTTTAGAAAAAAATTTTTAATCAAAAGTAAAGTTTATTCATAGATACAACATAGAATTGCTATAACTACCTAAAAATAAGTAAGACAAACGATAATACTATTTGAGTAACACAATATTCATATAAAATAAATCTGGTGGGCAGCTTTAATGGCATCATAGTTTTCACTCAAACGTAAAATAATCTTTCCAGATCTTTTATATAAGATTACAAAAGATGATTCTATTCTCTGTAAATCATAAGTATTTACTACATGATAATCAATGTTGTTATTAGTGTTAAGTCCTTGTTCGCGTATTCTCTTTATATGTTGCAGAAGTACACTGTAATCACTGTCGTTCATTAATTTTGAATTTTGGGACTTTTTCTCGTAACATTCTAATAGTAACTTTTCAAATTGCTGTTGCTGATCCATTTTTGGTAACTAGATACCTGTTCTAGAACAAATTTTACAAGGCACGACAATAAACAATACCAACATGTCACACTTGCGCTTGCCATGAACATAACCTCACTTTTCTGTTAAATTGACCAAAGAAAATTAGTTAATTTACATACCAGCTAAAGAGGATTTGTTAGTTTACATACTAAGATACATACTAAGATATTAGGTGCATACCTTATCCAAATGATGTGGATAGTTTGTAAACTGATCAGAAACACTGGTTAATATGTGTGATATCTTTGTGGTATATACTTTAGTGGCATATCAATATTCACAGCTATTTTAGTTGAAATATGAGTTTCCATCAAAATAACGAGACATTTGGATAGTTTGTATACTATCCAGCTAGTATATAAACTATCAAAGTAAACACTTTAACCGTAACATATGTATTTTTTAATATGCCCTTACTGAAACGTCTGTAGGTTGTAGCCGTCGGGAAACAAATTCCCCACATCCTCGCTGCGCACATTTTCCCAGCACATCTCTGGTGAAAACGCAGCGTAAAGAGTAGGTCTTGGTGTTGGCTGCCTATTTGTTCCACCTGTTCTCCATACGCCCCTGAGTGTTGCAGCGCAACGCGTTACGTACCGGTAGTAGGGAATACAATAACACTTTTCACGTACTGCAAGAAATAACCGCCAGTGGAGCGTGGCTCCGATATAGCCACGCCGGAAAGGGGGATGATAACCGGGAGTATGTCCCGAATTCCGTAACGCTCGGTAATTGCCTCCTTAAAAGTAAAAGGGTCCCGATCCCGACGTAAAGAACACCTTCTGTTCCGCTTCCTAATTGAACTATAAAAAGGGAATAAACTCTTAGGGCAGGTGGCGTCTCCTTAACAGTCACAGGGACGGGTTCGATGAACTTTGGGGTTGCCTTGCCTGGGAATTAGACGGATAGAAAGGGCGTATATTGTAAACATGTTCGAGATATACCTGGCAGTAAATTTACTATACTCTCAGGACCGATTTTATCATGCATATTGATATTGAGGGATAGGTTAATAAATATCATCCAACAGTATTTTATCAATATTGAAAACAAAACGTCAAAGCTGGATGACACTTCTGTCAAATATGTTTTAGAAATTCATGGTGATTTATGGATCAAAATCATAGCAGAATATCAGAACAAAGCGATTGATTTGCAAATTAATGCCAGATTTTTCATGTTTACATTATAATTATTGTATATTTACTAATTGCAAACTGCGATAATTTGTGACAGAATCATAAAAGCATATCAATCACAGATCACAGCAACTACCTTATTTAATAATTACAAATCCCACCTCCGTCAGTCAGATGCATTATAGACAAATACGTACTTGTATGAAGAATCAATCTTTCATTTACTGGATACATGTTTGTTATAGACCTTCTTATAGAAATATTCACAGATGACGTAAAGGTGCAGCGTACACATTATACATAAAATAAGGTTATACGCAACTAACAAGCTTTGCCGTTCTGGATAGGCAACCAGTAATGCACGTGCATGCTTGGGAAATAGCTTGGCTAACAGTTAAATCGTGTGTTTACCTTTTGAAATGTAACAAAATGCTATGTTTACCCCTTCTTACTATAAAACAAAGATATATTGCATGTATTTATAATTATTATCGATAGTAAGTTATTGTTTTATCCAAATAATGCAGTAATTTGAATTTCTTGTCATTCTTATCATATGATAGACGAAAAATCTAGTGATCAAATGTTTCGCTTCTGAGCAATAAATTGGTTTTAAAACACAAAAATAGACTACTTCCTACAAGTTCCAATAACTGACTTTTTTTTAATTTCTGGTAGAATTGATTCTTTTTGTAAGAAATTTAATGATCTCAGTTTTTCTAAACGAAGGATTAGGTATTTTTTCCAATAATCTCGAAGGTGACGATGCATTATCCATAACAGTTGATGCTCCTGTAGAAATATTTGATAAAAGTTGATCTTGAAACCGTTTATCAAATAAATCTCCAGATATATTATGGTGGTACTGTGTGACCATCGTAAATTGACCAGCGCGGCATAAGAAGAGGAAGCGGGAGGTTCCCTCAGGTAGCGATCGTCATTATCATGTCGAGTCCAAAAACGGATAGAAAACATAAGTAACATAAGTAAAACAGAGACATTAAATATCGTTTGCTGCAATTATCCAATCCCGATGCTGGGAGGTCTTTATGGTGGGGAATAAAATCAGCTATGCCGGTTGTAGTTACAAGTTTTATGACGTAGGATATTAAGTGAATATAAATTATTTGCCGTGTCCTTTATACATATGTATATGTTACGGTTAAAGTGTTTACTTTGATTGTTTATACAGGCTTGGGATAAAGTATGGAACCAAGCAAATAACTTTGGAACGGAAAGAGTGATATTGCTGAAAATTTGCAGGCAAGTGTAGTGACTTCTAATGCATCCGAAGACATTATGTTAGCTATTAATGTACTTCCGGTTTAACCGGAAGTACCGTCAACTTTTTTAATTTAAATGGGACACCCTGTATATTTTTGCAGATTTTAATTCATCTTTTTTTTTCCGAATACGTCCATAGTGGGTTTAGCATCTGTTTCTTAAAAAAATTGTCTCACAAATTCGTCCGTGGCGGTCTGCGGTCTTCCCGTTTGAGGTAATTTTTTTGTATTTTTTATTTTAGTCACCGTCAAACGTGTTATAGGACCCCTGTCGGGACGTAAATCATTGAAAGTTGACACAATTCTTTGTGAGTTCTCACGCGATCGCCAAAACCGACTTTGAATGACCGGCATTTTAAACATCTGAAATGATAAAGAAGCTTTATCTTTCCCGTTTTTACAGAAACTAATGCTAAACCCACTATAGACGTATTCGGAAAAAAAAGATGAATTAAAATCTGCAAAAATATACAGGGTGTCCCATTTAAATTAAAAAAGTTGACGGTACTTCCGGTTAAACCGGAAGTACATTAATAGCTAACGTAATGTCTTCGGATGCACTAGACGTCACTACACATGCCTGCAAATTTTCAGCAATATCACTCTTTCCGTTCCAAAGTTATTTGCTTGGTTCCATACTTTATCCCAACCCTGTATACTAGCTGGATAGTATACAAACTATCCAAATGTCTCGTTATTTTAATGGAAAATTATATTTCTACTAAAATAGCTATGAATATTGGTTGGTTTGTATACTAGCCAGCTAGTTTATAAACTATACAAGATATGCCGCTAAAGTATATACCACAAAGATGTCACATATACTAACCAGTGTTTCTGGTCAGTTTACAAACTATCCACATCATTTGGATAAGGTATGAACCTAATATCTCTAGTAATACATAATAACCAACTCGTTGGTTAGTATGTAAACTAACCAATCCTCTTTGGTTAGTATGTAAACTAACTATTTTTCTTTGGTCAGTTTAACAGAAAAGTGAGGTTATGTTTATGGCAAGTGCAAGTGTGACGTGTTGGTATTGTTTACTGTCGTGCCTTGTAAAATTTGTTTAAGAACAGGTATCAAGTTACCAAAAATGGATCAGCAACAGCAGTTTGAAAAGAAACTACTAGAATGTCACGAGAAAAAGTACCAAAATTCAAAATTAATGAACAACAGTGATTATAATGTACTTCTGCAACATATAAAGAGAATACGCGAACAAGGACCCAACACTAATAACAAGATTGATTGTCATGAAATGAATTCTTATGATTTACAGAGAATCGAATCATCTTATGTAATCTAATATAAAAGATCTGGAAAGTTTATTTTACGTTTGAGTGAAACCTATGATGCCATTAAAGCTGCCCAGGGTCTAGAGGTTTATTTTATATGAATATTTTGTTACACAAATAGTATTTCCGTTTGTTTTACTTATTTTTTTATGTAATTATAGCAATTGTTTGTTGTATCTATGAATAAACTTTACTTTTGATTAAAAATTGTTTTTTTAAACTAAAGTAACCAAAGAGAATTGGTTAGTTTACATACTAGCCAACGAGTTGGATATTATGTAGTACTAGAGATATTAGATGCATACTTTATCCAAATGATGTGGATAGTTTGTAAACTAACCAGAAACATTGGTTAATATGGGTGATATCTTTGTGGTATAATACTTTAGCGGCATATCTTGTATAGTTTATAAACTAGCTGGATAGTATACAAACCAACCAATATTCATCGCTATTTTAGTAGAAATATAATTTTCCATTAAAATAACGAGACATTTGGATGGTTTATATACTAGCTGGATAGTATATAAACTATCAAAGTAAACACTTTAACCGTAACATATACAAAATAAAACAAGTGAAATAAGGAAATAGAATAGAATTATTAAGAGTTATGGCAACGTCCTTACTGCTTTCACCGAATTCTTTTCACTATATTTTTTCATTTTTATCATTGCTGTTACCAGAGATTAATAAAATTTTGGAGCTAAGCGCGAAATTCAGCCAATGGGCTTTAAAATTAGTTTTTTATATTTTGTTTATATTTTATTTAAATCTTTGTCCAGCATAATGAAGTTGTTATGTTCCGTTTAGTAATTTATGATATGTGTTCATATTGAAAATGATATTTAATAGTTATATAAGAGAAATTAAAGAATGTGCCTATACAGCACGGTTGGATATGCTTCAAGAAAAAATATGATAATTGTTCTCCGAACCAAATAGGGAGCTGTATGTTGTTTTTCAGGTTTCCTAATGGTTTGTTGTTGGACTTCGTGTGAGATGCCGTATTGTCTCTTCTTCGGATTGAATCCTGTAAGTCATATCATTCAAAAAACGAAAGCCGTCGTCTGGAACAGCTGTGAAACAATGTCATTCAAAATTAATTTTTTGTCAAATTTTTACACTACAAAGTCGAAACGTAAGTAAAATCTATCCCAGATATCACGTGGTTTTTATACGAGGGTCAGTGAAACCCTATGGAAGATATTTTGCACTCTATCTACGCCACATAATTAGTAACAGCGTCCAACTAGATAGCGCGTCACCCTGTGGGACTGTCATTTGTATCAGGTAAGTCCTATGGATGTACTTAATATGTAGCCGGACATACAAACGGCCTAATCACATTCCGACGTTCGCAAACAACGACCGCATCCAGAGCAAGGAGAAATAGGTCGGGACACTACGGCGACCATACAGACCTTAATCACCGGGTGCCCGGCCCGGTAATGGCACCGTGATCATCTGATAATGAGACGGCCTCCTCGGTGGCAATTACAGCACAGAATTGCACCGATTGACACTGTAATTCCAAGACGCAGGTGGGACCTGGGGGGAAATACAATGTCTATATTGCAGGGATCGTTAGTCCGAGACTACTAGACGACAGAAATGGCAATCTGTTGATGAAGTTGTGATTACGAACAATCCCTGGACAGTTCCAGCGGATACGAGGTGAGGCGGTCATTTTTCTACGTGAAATCGTAGATCGATAAAAACGCTTGACGTAAAAAAAATGAAGTCAAGTTGATTACGGTGTTATCAGTTTATTATTTTTCCATAGCATGAAGCTATAGTCTGAGATCCCCTTGCAACCAAATCATCGCTCGCCCGACGAAAAAAAGTGTGTTATGGTGCTAGGTCTTTCTTTCACAGGTCAACGGATAGCCTATTACGAATACAACAATACAACATTTTTGAGTTTTGACCAGGAACCCTTAAAATGCCTATATAAAAACAAAGTTTGAGCTATTTTTATATTTATAATTTCTCCATTCTCGTCACCGTAATAATACTGCGTAAAAATTGCATTATAATCGATCCAATAGTTTCCACGATACACAATACAGAACGTACTGTGTAAGGCTTTCGAGGCCATCGTCCAAAGA
The DNA here is from genome assembly GCA_951848785.1 of Callosobruchus maculatus. Lineage (NCBI taxonomy): Eukaryota > Metazoa > Arthropoda > Insecta > Coleoptera > Chrysomelidae > Callosobruchus > Callosobruchus maculatus. Next base: position 9,558,697 of record CATOUR010000029.1, read on the forward strand.
ATTTGTGGTTCTCGGTTTTTTAGGCCGGCGTCAAGCTTTAACGCTAAACGACGTTTCTCCACCACTCGTGGCGTCAAGCTTTAACGCTAAACGACGCCGGCATAAAAACCCGAGAACCACAAATTCACAATACAGAACGATCACCGATTTTCGAAATTATAGCAACATTACCTACTACGACTCCACAGCATATTGCTGTCCAAATTTCATCACAATCCAGCGGTTACTGAGATTACGAGGCTAGAAAAAACGCGACAGACAGACCAACGGAAATGAGTGACGTGGATTTTCGTTATGTAGACATCATAAAACGCCCAAAAAGTGTATTACCTCAAAATCGAAAATTTTCGCAATACGGTGTGGAAAGTAAAAGTTCGAGATGTACCCGGCCTTAATTTATGGCCATAAACTTTCTGCTTTGATCGCCAGAAACATGCATTATTAACGCACAGTGTCGCGTGCTGGATGTTGAGGACAAAACCATCCAGAGCTTCACTAACACTAAAGAAGAAAAGCAAACGTGGTTGGCTTAGATATTTAACAGATAACATTATAAAATGTATAATAAATACCATTCAAGCTTACAATCTAACAATATTACTTAATAACATAAATGTGAAAATTTGAAAATAAATGAAAACTACCAGAGACTGACATTCACTCCCTTGTATCATTAGAAAGGTTATCAAATTTTACATTCAATCGTATAAAAAAAATTAGGCATTCCCGTTTGAAAAAATCAATCTCTGATTGAAGTCTCCTTAATTAATCGACCGAAGCACAAACATAATACAAATTTGACCGTCTAACCTAACCTGACGCATTTCAGGCTTAGTAATCCGGCAAAGTTACAGCCTTCCTTCTAAATTTTATAATTTCTGCAATGTTTAATTTTTTCAAACATCTACTTTTGTACCGAAAATGATGATTTACATCTAAACGGTTCGCTTTAAGTCACAGGTGTGATACTTAAAGTCACACTAGAATTCACCAAGGAATTCGAATATGTAATAATATACAGGGTGTTTAATTTAAAATGTAACTTTGATACGTTTCGTGTTTTGGAGACGCAACATGAAAATATTTTTAAAATGTAGCCTTAATGGGTCCCTATCCATGCGAAATTATTATTTTCTTTTTCATCAAATACTTCAGCCATAATGCTCCGTGTCGAATAACGTGAATAACCTGGAATATAATATACAAGTATATCGATTTTACTGATTTTAGATCTAATCCATCTACACCACATTTTATCTCCCGTTATGCAAAGGGCGGCTTTTTTTAGCTCGCACCAGGGCGCGTATGACCCCAGAAACTGGCCCTAACTAGAAGAGCACTGCTGGAAGGATATAGAGGAAGAAAGAACAGGGGCAGATCCAAAAGAAAATGGCTAAGATGGCTAAGTGGAAGAAGACTGAGAAAAAACTGACGAGTGCAAAACTGGAGAGACCAAACAATGGACAGGGTTAAATGGCAAATGATCGTAAAGAAAATTGAAATCATGAGCCTTTAATAACTCGTGTACTTTTTTTATTTGATCAAAAACTGTATTATACTCAAGCAGTCTATATTAATTCGTAAGAGGAACAGTATCAATCTACGTTTTTCAAATATAAGTCGAATTTGTGGTATTTATACTGCTATACGAGTATCAATCCTTTTACTCTATAAAAATAAGAGCAGAGGATATATTATTTCCTTGTTGTGTTCATCTCAAAGATATTCCAGATTCCTATGCATATTTTCTTCCAAGCCAACGCGACGGTAGATGTATTGATAAGCTTGATTAACGTGCAAGGGAACTGAATTCGTGTGGTTTGCGATTTAATTGTGTTCGTAATCGCTAAGTGAAGTATAAATTAGCTCTATGATACTATCAGACACTGAGTTTGCACGCAGTTTATTGCTGTACACAGTACGTATAGGCTTTATTTCTCTATAGAGAACAGTGTCAGGTATTTGCAGACTAAAGGAGGAGGGGGTCAGATCCCCCTGGGTCAAATCTCCGAAAGATACGCACACACTAAAAAATATAATCTGAGACAAAGAATATGTGCTTTTATCCAAGAGTACTAGATATATTCCTATTTGCACAATCATAAAATGATATCAGACAAATCATATTTGTATAGCGTTAAGCTGAGATTTTCAGTTCAAAAGTGGAGAACTTTTGGAAGTAATTACACCAAAATACTGATTAAGCAGCATATGACATTCTTGAAAAAAAATGAATAATAACTCCTAAAAAATACTATGTTTGTTATTTTGACTGAAACGTTTTGGAGTAAAGAGTTAGGTTTTTTATTTTTTTTTTTTGTTTTAATGAATTTTCGTCGAAAGAAGAATCTAAAACAATTTATTTAATCATTAATTTAGTAATCTTGGTGAGCTATTGCCGAAGTTACTATTCCTTTCAACGACATATGTGTGTTGTACCGAGAGTTTGAAATCTTGTATGTTTAGATGGTTTTCTTTGAGGATAGCTTTTTCACAAAATATAAAAAATTACTACCATATTTTTTAGTCAAAATATACACCAGCTGTTCTTTCGACTACTTTTAATGTATACTATTCACAACTACTTTCTAAATATTACATACCACATATTTGGTACATACCTCGAAATAATAATATGCGTGTGGTGCTTAAAACTCAGACTTCACAACAGTGGATCCATAAGAATGACAAGATGTGGCATGTTGGTAGAATAACACAGGAATGAATAAAAGAAGGAGAGGGTTTTTCTTATGACAAGAGCCTCTAGTGCATAGGCCTACACTATAAGCGCTTCTGCCATTCTTATATCCTCAGGTTCAAGGACCCTTGAACTCAGTATTGTCTGCCTGTGGTATTGGCACAACTATCTGAGGATGGATGAACAAACTTATCTGATACTTTTAGAAATGGTTACGCCATTAATTTAAAAAAATGACACTACTATGCGACGAGCTAGTTCGCCTCATGAGAGACTAACGGCAACATTACTGTTTTTAGCAGCCGGAACGAGTTATGAAGATTTGAAATCTTCAACAACAATATATCTCATCAGGCCCTGGTTTACACAATTCTCGAAACATGTAATGCTATTTACAATCTAGTGTCCCGGCCTGTGCAGGCCGACTGAATATCGAATGGTTTTTCAATTCCACATCCGGCGGCCTGTACAGTCTGAGGAAACCGCCGGCGAACCTCCACATACACTCCGATAATCCTTGAGGCCAGGACTGTGCAGTTTTTCCTCTGAGGATTTCCGGAGCGTGTGTGGGCGGCTTAATGGTACCTGCTGCCAGCCCCACAACCGGCTCAGGACTCAGGGAATTGTTTCGCGGCCTCCGCCTTGCGACGCGTCTGCCTTTTCATTACCGCAAACCCCGGCAACAACATAAGTGACACAAATGTCATCCAAAACCTCTTTCTGTATTGCAGAACGAGCCTTGATGTAAAGCCTGATGCTGCCTATCAGAGCAGATAGTAATCCACTTCCTAGGCCTCGGATATAGGAACGGAGGCAGTCAAACAAAGGTCAAGACGTGAAATAAACGACAATAAAGGACTGCTTGGAAGGAAGATGCTTGGAGATAGTGAAGGGAGGTTAAAAGAACTCCAGAATCTTTTGTATACTAACAGTATGTAGTTGCCTTACAAAAATTTGACCAATATCCAGAACTTTCCGAATCTAACATTAAAATTTTTCGTTCCAGAAAGAAGCAAAAATCATTGCCAAGAACAGCAAACATTGACTGCCTTGGAACTTGGGAATGCAATTTTACTGGTGAAAGGGTGTATAGTTTTTTAAATTGTTTTAGAGTGGAATATCAAAAAGAATCTACTTAGGTTTTATCCGATGCAGCTGCTTCTTGTTTCGGAGATAAGTCGAACCGTGAATGGGAAGATGGGGGGGGGGGTTGGAAAACTAACATTTTTAGAAGTTATGGTACGCTTTCCTTTAGTCCATGGAAAGCATACCCCTATAACATCCTATACTTTCAAAAGTAGTCTCACTTGATCTTATTTACCTTCAAGGAAAAAGTAATAGAATCATTTCCAATAACTGTGTGCCTTCAGAATAGGCTTGATTTAATATGTCTGTTGAGGATTTTATGATGATTAATTATGGAATTTCCGCCTGCATGTCAATGAGCAGTAAACCGCAAATTTTATCCCATAATCCCAATAATCTGTAAATAAATGAAATGCTTAAAGTCATGAGCCAGTCAACTGGACAGGTTGTTTTGTTCATAATTTGCACTGAACTTCCGGATAAGGTAAATGAGAATGATTTTTGCAAATCGATAATATAGTAATAATAACACGTTTCAATAAACTACCAGGTCTTAGCACCGTATTCACCGTCGATCTTGAGTAATACTCAAGCTTTCCTTGAGTAACACTCAAGGGACCCTCAAGTGTGGCTTTCCTTGTGTATCTGTTTCCTAGACAACATATACGAGACGGCGGGATTCATTTGGCGACGTTGTCATATTTCAAATATAAGTCAATTTTTTTATGTCTATGCCTACGCATTTTGATATTTTCTGATATATCTTTTTGTTTTGTGCCACTATTTCGTATTTTGTGCCGGACATTTTTCCGGATGTGACAGAAACTGACAACACCGTACTCTAAAATTAACCTACAAAATCGCCTTGTCTGCAACGAAATAGCATGTTGACCCTGAAGTATTAATAAGGGACCCTTAAGTATCGACTATGAATACGACCCTCAATACACTATTGCTCCTGCATGTGTTCCACTTAGAGATGTGTAGAACGGTTCTCTACTCTACTACAAAACATTATGGAAGGGAAGATCAAGGGCAAGAGAAGCCAAGGAAGAAGAACCTCTTGGCTGAAAAACTTGAGGGATTGGTTTGGAATGACATCTAATCAACTATTTAGAACAGCGGCAAACAAAGTTAGGATTGCCATGATAATATCCAACCTCCGCTGGGAGATGGAACTTGAAGAAGAAGAAGAAGAACGGTTCTGATCCAGTTCATTGATCCGGATCTTTAAGGTGATCTATTTGAACCGAATCCCAAATTTAAACTCAACGGGTCAGTCGGGTCATAAATTCAGAATCACAAAGCAGGATGGTGCGTGCCAAAGCGATATATGTCGGTCAGTCGATCTGACAATTGGCGATGTTCAGTTTTCGGTTCAGTGTTCTGCTGAAGCTAAATGATAGCCATAATGCTTAATGTTCTGGGATCTGAAATTAAAGGAATATTTAGATAGATATTTTAGGGCGAATAATAAATGAATATTTTTCGTGTATGATGAGTTGTGGCTGTTTATAGTAGAGACAAAAAATGACTTTTACGTGCCAGAAGTGTATTTTAACAAATACGAGAAACTCAAAACTGAATAATTATTTATTAAACGATATCAAATCGAAATTTATAAAGAATAGTATTAATACATATGCATCTTTTAGGTACATATTTATAAAAAATAAATATCATCTGATATAAAAATAAAACAAATTAATAAATTACACATGATAGGCCTTTACGGAAACTATGACCGGGTTAACCCGATCAGTTGGATCACTGATCCTGACGTTCGGAAAGGGATCAGCAGAAATTAGGACCAGTTTGCTCTTGAACAGTAAGTGATTCCGATGGGATGATTGAGATCAGTAGCTGTTTACTTAACCATCTGTTTTTTATTCTTAAACCAACTTTTTCGTTGTGTCCGTAAAATCCATGGAATCATAAAGCCCACTTGACAGCTGTTTGACATATAACTGATCTATCCTGATCCAGATCACTGTTTCCTTAAAGGCTTAAAGTGTACTGTACTGTACTGGCTCATTTCTGATGTCTGCATCGAGTAACCAGATTGGGCGGTTCCCTCGTGCTTCGGTCAAGATCGAAGGTTAGTCGGGTAGTCGGGATCCGACTGACCCGTTAACCGGATCACTACTCCGGAACTTTGAGGTGCTCTAGATCCGCTGATCCGCATCTTAAAAATGATCCGATATGCCCGTCTCTAGTTCCACTGGTGTGAGTTCAACGTATTACATATTATATATATACAATCCCCTTAATACCATCCAGTATGTTTAGACAATCCGAAGAACGTCGTGAATGCTTGTACAAATGGCAGCTGAGATACGCAATTAGACATGAGAGGTAACATCCCGTGGAGGATGACGTACGCAGAGACTGAGTGCGAATAACTGACTGTTCAAGATTTCCTGTCGGCAAAAACATGGATCGTTTTATAACAAGATACGTTTGAATAATTGATAAACGTATGCGTACTGGAAATTAGCTGATGTGTAACATGTGTGCTACATTTGGTTTCATAGAATAATGTCATCGAAATATGAGTTTAATTGTGTATTATAATTTTTAGAAATCGATTCAATGTTTGCCAGAGCGATCGATAGGACTTAGTTGTAATTCTTTAGTGTTAGGTCAGCAATAAAACAAAAACTTCTTATTATTCTTTATCCAAGCGACGTTTCTACTAACATATCGTCATCATCATGCATCGGAGTGTCAATGTTTTCATGGTATTAAACAACATGGCATGAGTATCGATGTAGACAAGACACTGCCCACAGTAATAAAATGCAACGAAAATGTTTATACAACACAGACACATACAATTGAAATTTAATTATAAAACGATGTAAATTGGGTACAGCATACACCTTCACTCCACAGAAGAAGATTGACGAACCATTCTTGTCATGCTTAGCTTTTAAGGGCCTGAGTAACATTTATATACATAAGTATTTGCCATGTAAAACACGGACTCACAATTTCCCGCACAACTCACTTTATTTTCAAACTGCATAGTTAATATTTCAGAAGGCGATAGCTAAGACCTTAATAAATGACAACTATTTTCGATTTTCTCAAAAAAGTTTTTCAATGTGCAAAAGAACTCGCAATGCAAAATCATACATTCTATAAATGCCTGTAATTTAACAACCAAACACGACATCAAAAAAAGGCTAAATAGTTGCACAGGCGCAAGCTTTCTTCTTCAATTTGCTCTTTGAGTCATTACTGTAAGTTTAAAGGTCGCGTCAGGAGCTTGGAAATGCAAAACTCATTTTTATAGTGCCCTTTGGACCTTACCTTTGGACCTTTTAACCTTACCTTCTGCTTTTTGGACTTCCCTCATCTTAGGCACACACACTGGAGAAAGGAAACAGGCGCTACGCCTCCTCGCTAACACGAGAATACGTCTTTTCTTGGATTTTCAATTTCGCGCGCTATACCCTAGACTATTAACGCCGGCGCCGCCACTAACTAACGCAAGCAAGATATTTCTATCGTAGGTTGTAGTGTACTCGACTGAAAGGTATGTTCCTCTCTATTGGAGATATTCCAATAGTAAAAAGTGGAAAATCAACTATCCCTTTTTTGAGACATTTGTTTAGATTTGTTGGCTAGCGTATTGATTATTATGCGTAGAAAATAGGCATTATTTATACCATTCGACTGCACTGCCACCCAAATACTGCAAATACTGTCAATAGAATAAGAAAACAGAATTTTGAAAAGTGAAACTAAATTACAAACAAACCTTCCTGAGTTAGTAAATTACAGTGAGAGCTGTAAAAGCGGTGTATTGATAACATCAAAATATAAATAAACTATATACCGATAAACACATTTAGCATCCCACACAAGAAGAATAGCAGCTCTAGTTCTATTTGCTATTGAGATTCTCAGTGAGATCCTCTAGATTAGGTTGGTTAGCTCAATCTCCAATTTTGTTCATTTGAAGTAACACCGAATAGTTTAACTACGAAATGCATTAGTAGTTCTTTAGTAGCACAGATAGCAACAAACAGCTGTCGGTTATATACTGTCATGCTATTACGAGTACATACAGCATTTAGTTACTTAATTCGTGCAGCCACTATTTGCTCAGATTAAAAGGTTTCCCATACCATATATCTATAAATTTGGGGTCGTCATAAATGGTATAGTTTTCACTTAATGGTGAGCAATTAGGTGACTCACCACTACTGCTGTGGGGTACAAACACCTGCTGGGTAACATATATCATGTAGCAAAGCAGAGCAGCAGCATGGATAGACCTGCATAAGTAATACCAAAAATAATATGACGTGGTTATTAATACCGTGTTTATCAGGGAATGTTTTTATACAGTTGTTGAAGCTTTCTCACAAAGTATCGTAATCTAATTGTAGTTTTTTTGTGTTAACAACTGAGGAGCAAATCTGTCAGGCTCATATGTAGGTATTTTTATATACGTTAGTTTTCTTCCCATACCAATAGGTGGAGTGTGATCTCGAAAATTTTCGATTTTGAGATAATACCCTTTTTGTCACTCATTTCTGTCGGCGTGTCTGCCTGTTGACGCTTTTGTAGCCTCCTAACCTCAGTAACCGCTGCATGGATTTTGATAAAATTTGGGTAGCGACATTATGTGGAGTCGTAGTAGTAGTAGTAGTAGTAGTACCTAGGTTATTTAACAAATCGGTGCATAGGTGGCGGAGAAATTAGCAAACATCAAAAAATTTCCAATATTCCTCAAACTTCGTTTGTATGCGTTTTAGGGGTCCTGATTGTTTTATACTTTGTTTTTTGGGTGGGAGTCAAATTGGGGTGGTTGGGAGGTTGAGAGTTGTAAAACTGAAAAATTTGTTGTATTCATAATAGAAAGACAGAAAGAACTAGCGGCATAATACACTTTTTTTATCCATCCATCCAACCAAACATATCCTTGCCTATTACAGAAATCAAGGGACTTGACTTTTTCTAATGTATACATACGAGTATTGCTTTAGATGGTTCGGTATTGTGTAGCATGAACATTGTTGAATTGGTTTTGATGAAATTTTGATAGTATTATTTCTGTGGCGAGGATGGACAACGCGTATGGTTTTTAGAAATCATGTCAGTGGCGGCGTAGCAATAATCAAAAACTAAAAATATAACAGCTCAAACTTCATTTTTAGATGGTTTAGGGGTTCCTGATCGTTTCGCTGATTATTTGGTTGCAAGGGTATATCAGACTATACCTTTCATGCAATGTGAAAATAGTAAAATGGTATCACCATTATGTGCGGGATGTATTGAGTCAATCAACTTGACTGCATCTTTTTTTACTTGTACTAAAACCACGCCAAGTCCATCTAATTTGCAAATTTTGACGAATATTATTCTATTTCTTTTCGACATTTCTTCTCTAAATGCATATAAGAATTACTGAGTTAATCAACTCGCCTTCATTTTTAGAGGTTTTAACTTATAATACCATAAAATAAAGCAACAGAAATAATAATTCTAAAATAAGGAACTTCCAACAAAGTTGAGGTTAATAGTGCCTTAAGTACTTAGGAACTGAAGCAAAAAACTACGAGACAATGCTTTCGCATTATCAGGATTAATTAATCAACGTACTTATTTCTAAACTAGAGCTACAAGCCAACTGGAACTATGTTATATTGCCCTCCATCACAAATTTTTTAGTTCCGCTTGAGGTCGGATCTATGTTAATAAATTTTCAATCACTGCAAGTGCAAATCCATGTCAACTGTTTTCCTCTTGAACTCAATATGCTCTGCAGCTGCTAAAAGATCGATACGACTTTTAATAGCCAAGATGCACTAATGGCAAGTTTGTATGCACAGTCGCTAGAAACTACGAACAAACTTTGTTTTCTCTTAGTGAAAATTAATTTTAATTTTCCTTATGCATTTCATAAAAGTAGTTTGCTTTTGTCAACAAACTCAGATTAGCAAATTTATTAAAACTTAGAACTTAATTTGAAATTCAACTCGATATACTTTTAATGACCAAAAGGAGAGTGTGCTTAGCTTCCCTCCAAGTGTTACCTAAGATACAAAGTTTTGTGAAACTTTTGAAATGGAGGGCGATTTTCACAAGACTGAACACTATGTTCAAATGAAGTTGTTTATTGATATCGTGGGAAGACGGCACAGGACAATAAAACACATTACGAAGGTTTTCCTACAGAATAGAGCCAGAACAGATCTCCATGAAATTTTTAAGTTATTTAACTTTGACTTATGGCAACATAATGCTCATCATATTTAGGGGTTAAACTACACCTGATTGCAAAAACTTAATAAAATAAAAATTGAAGCATGTTAACAGTTGGAAACATTTATAGGGTGTGATGCAGGTTATTTGATGCTTAAGGACACTATTTCTGATTCCTCCAACCTTATTTGATGGGTGATCGGTCACGAGCGCGCGCGGTTTGATTTTTATCTGTTTACAAAAAGGGTGCCTTCATCGGCACCGGTCACTTGCGTGCCGGAAGAAAATTAAGCTTGGTTATTCCTAATGACCACATCCCTTTTATTCTTGCGAACTTTCATCTATCTTTTTACGACTTGCGGTAGCTTACAGTTACTTCTTAGATTATTTAAATGACTATCCGGCTTCTGTAGGTATATAAAACTACCCTTAATGACAATATTCCAGTAGTTTGGAATCCTTACTTGCTGTTTGTGAGTATTGTTTGTGTGCTACTTTTCCATCATGGAGAAGTGTGAAAGGGAAGAAATTAATAGTCCTTGAAGAGTATACGTTCCGAAGAGATAAAGAAACCACCCGTGGTGTAGCCTACAGATGCTCTAGAAGAGGATGCATAGCATCTTTGCTGATGGATCAATTGAAAGAGATTGTTTTTAAAAGAAATAATGAGCACAACCATGATGCTCCCACAAAATAAGCTGTGAAGGTAAATTTCTCGGACCTTCTTTTAAATCGTCAAGAAATCGTTCAAATTTGTGACAAATTAGAACACGTTCTGATTAATTAAAATGTTTTGGGGTATCATAAAGACATTTCGGTCTGCTGACAATACCAACTTCTTTATTTGCATCTGTTATAGTGATCAGATTAACTTGTTCAGAAAAAAATTTCGCATTTAATAATATAAAAAAGTAATTCATTTCTGTCAAGTCAAAAGCAACGATACCTCTGACTGGAGTTCTACAAATTATTCAGTAACTATTAGCAAGATCGCAAAAAATTACGAATGAATTAAAATCGGTTAAAATTATAAGACACAAGTTTACCCCGCCGCCCTGCGCGCTGGTATCCACATACCTGCCTATTATGCAAAATATTTTGGGGACTTCTGACCGGTGGGATTAGGACAAATCTGAGTGTCCTATGGCCCATCTGGTGATCGAAATATTTTGCGCGCTTCTGACCGGTGGGATTAGGACAAATCTGACCGCGGCGCGCTAGTGTCCTATGGCCATTTGATGTATCTTAACCCTTATACTCACACCTCACATATGACAACATTATAAAAAATATTAAACTATAGTACTTTGTCTTACTTAATTTTGAATGGCATATTTTTATCGTAAAAATTAAAAAAATAACTTACATACATAATTTGATACATTTATATAGATTTCTTTTTATCGTTCTATTACGTTTCAATGAAAAAATATATATGGTAAATATTGTTTTTAAATGCTCATCCCTGAAAAACTACATCTGATGAAAGATTTTGAAAATGTGCTGCTCCACCCATTTCCTTCTCACCATGTGAATACGTATCTACCTGTTCCGAAATTTGAAAAAAATCGATTTTGAATTGATGCATATTGATAGAAGTCTAAGCTAAAATCTGGACCATATGCCAAAGATTCGAGGATTATCATGAGTCATCCAGATTGTTATCTCGCTTCAACCCCTAATTTCCCAAAAGAGGTAAAAAAGAGATCTATCCTCGTATTTCTGCGTTACTAGCACTATTTTTAGTGGTACTGCGAATCACCGGTTTATAAAATTATTCACGCCACAACTCACTGCCTGAAAAAAATACCTACTGCGAAAGGTAGAAAATGCAAATCCCGACAAAGTATCGGCAGTCGACTGGCTCATCGGCATACAAAAGACTGTGAAATCGCACATTATCTCCCACACAATGTAATAAAATTAGATGAAAATCGATTCTTCTCTCTGGCTCTAATATCCAGATCAGTCGCATTTATCTTCTCACAGATGGTTGCACTGGCTTCTCCGGGAAATTATGCTACGTGCGATCTTAAATAGGTGAGGAATATTTTGGGACGATTTTCAATTTCTAGTAAGAGGTAAAAATACTAAAAAATTTAAACAGCGAGAGTAAGCGGCAGAAAATATCTGCCTGTGCGCCATCTGGTACCAGGAGGTAACGGCAAACCAAAGGATGTCACTGCTAAAAAGCAGCAAACTTCTTGGCGGAACTCAAAGGTGCATTCGCTTCACCTAACCAGATAAGCGCGCTTCTATGCCAACTGCATATGAGAGTCGATATACGAGAGTTGCTCTATATCTCCGTCAATCCATCTAATCCGCCAATCCTATGGCGTACTGATGATCGCTAATAAGCGTGAAACAGCTGTCTGCCTACTGGTGGATTGACGGAGATATAGAGCAACCCTCGTAATTTAAACAGCTTTGACCAATTCGTAACCATTCCGAATGAGTTCAGTGATTCGTCGCGCTTCACTGAGACAACAACAATAATTGAGACATGTGTGTTGAACTAACATATTATTAGTTCATATCTTAGTTTTCGACGTTTCGACGACCTGTAGCCTTTTTCAAAGTAGCAAAATGTTTAACAAAAAATGCATTTCGAAGTAGAAGGCAGCTTTTTTCTTGAGAATTTACTTCTTGGGTCTATGAAATCTTAAAAAACACAGTGTTACATCTGCTTTGTTGATGAACGCAAAATAATAATGCAATAATAAACCGTCTTTACTGTTCCTGACGATACAGATATCTAGCAGTAGCAACATATAGATATTAGGAAGCAGTACTTTAAAAAAGTACAGGTTCGCCATCTATCTACCAAAGCCGGTACCTCAGCGTTTAATCTGAGGACTGACGAGCTTTAATAAAAGCGAAACGACGTCGTCTGTGATTGGTTTTCGGATGAATGAATGAAATTGCTACTCTCTAATTGAGTTAAGTTGCTTTTTAGCATAAACCGAATGTCGGGAGTGTTAAATGAGTGTTCCACAAAAAAAGAGTCTGTTTGATGTCGTATCCCGCAGGTTCCTATACCTCAGATTAAACGCTCAGGTACCGGCTTTGGTAGATAGATGGCAAACCAATACTTTTTTGAAGTACTGCTTTCCAATATCTATTTGTTGCTACTACTAGTATGATTTTTGCCAGCTAGGCACTAATAGGCAATTTCATTTATTCATCTGAGACCAAATCACACTGACGAGCTTTAATAAAAGCGAAACGACGTCGTCTGTGATTGGTTTTCGGATGAATGAATGAAATTGCTACTCTCTAATTGAGTTAAGTTGCTTTTTAGCATAAACCGAATGTCGGGAGTGTTAAATGAGTGTTCCACAAAAAAAGAGTCTGTTTGATGTCGTATCCCGCAGGTTCCTATACCTGATGCTTTTAAACGGGTCACATAAACAGTACTCGGTTCCTCAGATTAAACGCTCAGGTACCGGCTTTGGTAGATAGATGGCAAACCAATACTTTTTTAAAGTACTGCTTCCCAATATCTATTTGTTGCTACTACTAGTATGAGTTTTGCCAGCTAGGCACTAACAGGCAATTTAATTTATTCGTCTGAGACCTAAAGCACACTGACGAGCTCTAATAAAAGCGAAACGACGTCGTCTGTGATTGGTTTTCGGATAAATGAATGAAATCAGGGGCGCCGGGTTTTCAAAATTCTCGTGGCTGCTCCGCCTTTTTTAATGACAGAGCTACCTATATTTTTAGTTATTTATATCAGTAGCGGCCATGCAGTAGCATATCGTCCCCTATCTCACGTAAAGACGTAACTGATAAAAAATAAAAAAATGAGATATGTCACTGGAAGGTGTCCCATATGCACAGCTTTTTTCTCACGAAGTATCACAACTGTATAACTGCTTTATCTAAGCAGTGGTAGTATTTGTACTCCACATATCTGAAAATCCACGACAATATTAACACAGTAAAAGTCTTAGTTTCTTCTCTCTTGGAAAATTTATTGGATGCTAGTTACGCCTGTACGTGAGATTGGGGACGATATGATGAAGAGTCAAACGATCCATCTATCAAAGTCATCTCCATAAAGGTTTTTCACATAATTGCTTGTATCATTATTTTTCTGAGTAAGAAATAGTTCCATGTTGCTCAAGTGTGTCATGGTATCTTTGGTAAAGCGCTGTTCAATACAGCCTAAGACTTTATCTAACACTTCAAAACACATTTTCGATAAAAGTAGCTGCACTAGAAAATTCGTGCGGTTCGCTTGTAGAGTCGTCTATCCTTTTAGGTATTCTCCATATTTTTGGAGTTTAAGGTTCATCCAATTCCAAAATACGAGCTAAATCTACAGTAGACTTCCAGACGTTTTCAAAATTTTCGTCAGTTCTTTGGGACGATATAACTTCCTTGAATGTGTTAATATTATTATCGGCTTTTTGTATATACAGAGTGTCTGCATTCAAAGCTTCAGTACGACCAAGAATTTCTATCAGTAATTTTATGATAAATAGAGATTCGAAAGACTGAAGCTGAGAATGAAAATTATTTTAGATACATAGTCGTGGGTGCTCGGCACCCACTATTTACTTCTTGTGGGTGCTGGAGCACCTGAGCGCCCACGGAGTCGGCGCCCCTGAATGAAATTGCTACTCTTTAATAATTGATACAGATTGTATATTAATGGTAAGCGGGTGAGCAGCTCAATGGCGAAGTTCAGCTACAGCTACCCTTACACTTAACCAATGAGCGCATACAAATTTTGTTTTTTAATAGGAGTAACAGCTAAATTGAAAAAAAAACAAAAACCATTAATTTTGTAGTGTACCCAAAATATTAAACACACAAGTAATAATTTTTTTTCGTTTGCCACAAACATTTCGATTAAAGGCTGTTAATTTTTTTGGAGGAGAAGGGTTTTGATATATCTTCCAAAACTATAAAGAGACATGGGTTTAGCAGTTTGATCCACGTTGTTGTACAAAATGCAAGCATTGTATTTGAAGAACCTTGTAAATAAGGAAGAGCTATGGAGAGACATTGTTATAAGTGAGGCATTGCGTATCTGCCTTTGATGGATGTTGTGTCCAGAAATCAACTTCTCACGTAGGTAAATAGGAGTCCCAATAATAGCTAATTGATGAATAAAAGTAAAAACCAAGTCATGCATTTTTAACCAACTGATAGGCTAACGATCTGACATGGTCAAACTTCCTCATTGTGAAAATAAAACGAATGCAGAACAGGACTTAAGTTCGTTTTAAAGAGAGAGGGGTGTCAATCGACTCGGATTGACACCCTGAGTCGAACGACACCACTCCCAGACTGAAGAAACGCACAGGTGAGATTCTACAATACATTAAAATTTCAGCACCTAACCTAACTTATCCCGACCTGTTGGATTATTGAGGTCGAAATGGGTTTAACTGGTGGTTGATCTTGATCGACTCAGCTTGATGTCTTGATTCGAATTTGACCATTCCCAGAGTGAGAAAATAGTCCGATGGAAAGCAGCGCCACTTTAAAGTTTCAAACCTAATCTAAAAACGACTTCGAAATTTCAATACTTTTTCATGAAATGTATGGTCAAGCTATATATCATTCGAAAACACTCGACGAGTAGAGTACAACGACACCAGTCGTAGGATCCGAAAATGAAAATAAAAAAATTATGATACTTCAAATTCTCAATGTCGAAGGGCCCCCCAGAAAAAAATTGACTGAATATTTTTTTGATACTCTGAGCAACTGAATTCCTCCCTCCCCCCTCCCAGGAGGGGTTATCTGTTCCGTTCTTTCATATTGTGCCAGGACTAACAGGAGATACTCTTTTTGCTTAATTTCCTATTGAGAATAAGAAAAACGTTTCTTCAGTCTATGTTTGAGTCAAGACATCAAGCCGAGTGGATTGACAACCCTTTTTGCCTCAACCAATTTGGTTAGGTTATGTTAAGGTATTGAAATTTCCAAATTTCAAAGTGGTGCAATTTTTCACCGGAATGTTTCCTCAGTCTGGCAGTAGTCTAGTCAGACTCAGCACATCAAGCCAAGTCGATTAACACCAACGAATTATTAACACCCATTTTGACCTCAACAACTCAACCGGTTTGGTTAATTTAGGTTAGGTAATGATACTTCAAGATGCTGCAGTTTTTCGGCAGGCCGTTTCCTCAGTCTGGGAGTGATGTCGTTCGACTCGATTGACGTCCCTCTCGACTTCCATTTCGAGTTTCGCTAAAACGAACCCTTACGGTTGCGGTGTTGCCGCTGCGTTGTTAATAAATGCAAAATGAGAACATGTCCCGATTATGTCTGTCATAAAAGGATATTTCGGAAAAACAAACCATAAGAAAACCTGGACAAATGTCTTTGGTTTGAAGGGTATGGTATGCGGTTTTCGGATTTGTCTTGTCTTACGGTGGCAGTGCTGGGTGTCACATTATTCGCTGAGAAAACAACATCGTTGTCCTAAAAGGGCTAAATTACTGATTCTCATTTTGTATTTATCATAATATACCACACTCTAAACACTGTTTGTTTAAAAAAAAATTATAGTGCCCTGAAGATGGCCTAATACAGACTGAAGCCACAGCGAAGCGGTAAAAGATACTCCTACCTCTTTTTCTTACCTAACCCCAACCATCTGTTTCCTGAATAGTAGGTCACCAAATATATAAAAATAGATAGAAAATGATCTCTAACACCTAAAATGTCTAAAAGCGAAATTTGGAGCGGTACAGATATTTGTTTGTTTTTTGCTACTATTACTACGCCGCCAATGCACCCTTAAAAATATAACAGGATTACCTACTAATAATCACAAATCATGTAACATCTAAAAAGTCACAAACAACAAAATAGTTGCAGCGGTTGCTGAATATACACTGCACTGTTAGAAATATGACAGGCAGACTTACAGGCAGAAAGACAGAAAGACGGACAACCAAATGAAAATGAGTAAGACTGATTTTCGTAATTCAGACATCAACAAATAATTATCTCAAAATCGAAATTTTTCGCGTATACAATACTACTTTAATTTTTGTAGATTTCTCATAATAAAAACAGCGAGATTTCAGTAAACTGCCGTACATATTTTTAGGCTGAACTGCAAAATATAATGTAAAGTTTCACAAAAAGGTGAATAATTTCATGATTTCAAAACACAATAAGTGTAAAACAAAAAAAATCAGATTTCAACAGGCTCAAAGCCAAATTCAAACTGACTATGTAATAAATAGTATCACGATGCTTGAGAGTGGTTAAAAAGGAGGCAGACTAAATATTTATCCTTTATATAAGATTTGTTATCAGTTTAGAGAATCTGGGATCTTATTTTCATCATCATTATTTTCAGGATTCTGTTCAGCTTACGGGAAGGTGTTCGAGCAAAACAGAAAAATGCAATTTTTTTCAGATAAAATGGTTTCACTTTCCCAAAAACAAATAAATATTACATATTAGGGCAGGCAACTCAATTATCATTTGAACAATGTTGTTTATTCTGTGAAATAGATCCTTCTGAAACACTAATGATAAACTCTTCATTTCATGCTTTTACAAAAAAAGTTCTGATCATAGCCATAGTCTTCACCATTGTTATCAACTTCAGTTTCAGAATATCGTTTCCATGCCCACACCAACTTAGAGGTATATGCATGTGAATTACAGTAATTCAGTCACTTTTAGAACAAGTAACTATTAAAGTACCCATTATAAAGCATTCTATTGTTTCTTATGCACAGGTGGAGCTCTAACTGACAGAGATTAAAGTGTTAACGACCCATGTTTGATGATACGCTAATAGTTATTGTGATTAACGATTTCATGAGAGTAGCAACCTGAAAAAAACATTTGTGTAAAATATTGGTAATAGTAAGTGGCGTTATCAGTTGAAAACGTTAGGCCTATTTCGATGATAACAGGTAATAAATCACCGTTTTATATAAACAATAGTGAAAGCTATTACAGTGACAACAAACACACATGAAGGCATGCATCGTTAATTCCGTAAGGAGTTGCATCTTTTATCAAGTGCTTAAGAGCAATTTATACCTGCAAGTGTTTTGATTCGCTGGCTTACGCGTACAGCTATACGTCATAGCTCATTTGCGCATATTATATCGTCTTCATACATTTTTCATACGTAATTAATCACTGAGACTCTCACTCAGTGAGATTACTGACCTTCACTATGTCGGGTAGGTTTGACAAAATGAACCCAGTAAACACTCATACGTTCATTAAACGATGTTTAATCCGTGACACCTTTTCATTTTTACGTTACATTTTTACGTACAATCAACTTTAAAATGTCGCGGTTTCTAACGTTACAAGTTACGTATAAATATCGTTTCATTGCGGTTTTAAAAAAGGGATAATTTTACGTTTGAAAAGTGTTCAATTTGTAACCCTTTTCGAAAACGTTTAATAGTCGTGTATTTGCAACGTTAATAAAATATTATTTTTCCCCAATTAAAACACTATTCTTAGGTAGTATTTGAATTACTATTAATAGTGCTTATAATTTTAAAGGATCTCATAAATAAAACACAACAAATCTTCGTTTTTCAACGTATTTATTGAACTGTCATTGATAAGTGAATACATCAAATTAGAAGACGGCTTATAAAAGAAATACCTATAAACAACGGAACGTCAAAGTAGCTTGTTTTTTTACTTATCTTTGTACTCGACGTTCCGAGAGAATCTTAAAATATGGCATAATTGACAATTACCTAAAAGTAGGAAATTTTCGTTAAATCTAGAACAACCCCACCTATTTATTCTTTATTACTACCTCCAGATATCCAGCGTTAATAAAAATTAGGAAATCACAATTTCAATTTTGCGTTAAACCGAATCATTATGAATATGTAAAAATAAAACGTAAAATAAAACAATACGGTTTTATGGTATGGAATAAAATTTAAAAAAGCCAAATTAATACTAATGAGGAAGCAAGATAATTACATTGCTACTATTTTGAAACAGATATTGGTACTTCGTTAATTGAGTAGCAAAATCAGATTTGCGTAAACAAACCCACGCCACCAAACGACGCCGACAAGTTGTAATAGGATCATTTGCTTATCGGAGGTCCACAGCAAAATTTTGACATTAGGAACATTCGCATTTTCATCTCAGCAAATTCGTTAGTCATGTAGATGTACTTACCAAACGCAAGACCTGTATAAATAGCTGTAAACTCAGGACGCAGAGAACACTTGTTGAATGTTGACTCTACAGCAACACGGGTGAAAATGGCCGCCGCCAGTACCGATGTCACGATATACATGCATCGCACAGCCTGGAAGTGACGCTGGCTCTTTCGGACCAATCAAATTGCTCCATTCAGAAACTACGTTAATATAACGTTGGATCTGAACTAGCAATGCACGTTATTTTCATCTGTTATAATAACGGTTTGTATAGTGTATAGAGGGTTAGCAAAATAATGTAATTTTTTGTTGTTTAGACACTTGACTACATTTTGCTCCTAATTTAAAAATGAAAAACTTGAAAAACCATTTGCTCATGTGAATAATAAAATGATTTAGCCAAACGTTATTTCAACGTTGAAACTCTATGAATTGCGAAATGATTATGAATCAGACTGTTATTTTAACGTCTGAATACATCATTTTTGGCACACTTCATTTGTGGAGTACAGAACGTTATTCTAACGTGAAAATGAGCCACCGTAGAATTGTGTATTTAATTAAACGTTATTATGACGCTTTAATAAAACGGTATATATTTACACCAATAACAAACCGTTGACATTCCAACGTAAACGTTTTATTAACCTTTCACACGTTTAAATTACGTTTAACTAACGTATATGTGTTTATTGGGAAGGTATCCAGTAGATCATGAGGGTTTTTGGTGTAAGTTCAATGGGATCGGCAAAAAGGGACAAAGGCCATTACTACTGAAATCTATATAATGGAGAATCAATTGCTATGTATGACGATATAGTTTACGTTTCATTTACTTTTCTCTACTAATGTGTTCTGGACATAATTTCCTGATAAATACTGATGTCCCTTTTAAGGCCCCTCTTGTTTTAGCTTTCTGGCCTTCCTCTTCATATATAGATGTTGCGTGGGTATTAAAATTTATGGTGACATGTTGACAATAAAAGCCGATCTATGTCCGTGGTTGGACCCTTCCAATTTTGCTACGTAAAAATGAAATGGGGGGTGCAAACAAGTCTAAGACGACAAGCTGAGAGTTGGGATGATACATTTTTGTGACAAAAAGAGGGGATTGAGTAGAAATGGAAAGTATTCGACCAGCAACAAAAAATATTCGAATTATTTCAAGGATAGTGAGATTTATTAGCTGTCACCAACACAGTGATATGTGTTTTATATAGAACGAGCATTAAGCAATGAGGGTCATTTTATTTCCCAGAATAGATAGTCTGCAAGTTGAATATGATGGTATTTTTAATCACAATTTTGCTGGTAACATGTCTGTCAGATATAATTAAGTAATGTGTGATATGTATCTATCGGCAGCTAATTTGAGTTATTAAAAATGAATAAACAAGTGGGAACTACAAATACTTCTCAAAGCAGACAAAAATATTAAAAATTCCATGTATACCAGTAAAAATTGTTAAACAAAGGTGGTGACCACCTTCTAGCATTCCAATTGAAATGTTTCAATGCGAAATTGATATCCATGAGAGAGCCAGAGAAAAGGCCCAACGTCGTAACCAGTTTTTCCAAAATAGTTCCTACAAAACTCATGTATAGGGTACTAACATCGATTTTAGAAGTTTGAGGCATTAAAAAACTGTATTATTTTATACGAAAACCATAAATGTATATATAATAATTTAAAAAAGTAGGGTTTCTGTATCATATGGAAAAATCTAAAAAAACATATTTATATATAGGTACATACATAGATACAAAAGATTTCAACCCTATTGTTCTGCAATCTTTTACCACCACTTCAAGAACATCTGTGTATTTTACATCTTAAAAACGCCGTGCGGGTCATTCAGGTTTCTCAACCCATAGAGGCTGCTCCACAAAAACAAAATTTTACAGAAAAATATCCGACATCTGATATACCTATTATGTAAGTAGGTTTGTTAGTATTAGGTATTACCCTTGTCTTAGTAAATTTAGTTCATGTATATTCATTTGTTCAATCTATCAAAATAAAGTCACTGAGTTTATATTCCGAATTTTTATATACAGTGTATTCCTAAATATCATGTACAAATGAAGGGAAAAACGCTCCGTTACCAAGGTTTAGAAATCTCAATATTTTTCTGTTTTTTCTCAATAACTCACTCAATTCTAGTAGTATTTATCTCAAATTTGGAATATAAAATAAATATAAATAAATGCGAGTTACATAATTGCACATGTCAAACGGTTGCCAGAATCTACAGGGTGCGTTATATCTCAGATCCTTATCGAGAAAAAAAACAAAATAGGATTGATTCTCTGTTATTAGGTAGATGAAAATAATGTATTTGAAATATGGTTATGGTTTGATTTGGATAACTGTATTGTTTTATGAAAAAAAGTTTCTGAACAAAATGTAAAAATGATTTTGTTTTTTTAATGTACCAGGGGTGCACCGAAAAGAAGTTCAGGATAAGAAAATGGGGTATGACCTCTGAAAAAATATCATCCTGTAGATTCTGCCAACCGTTTGATGTGTGCAATTATCTAACTCGTATTTCGTTTGTTATATTCCAAATTTGAGCTAAATACCCTAAAAATTGATAGAGTTATTAACAAAAATTAGAGCCTTTTATAAAAAGCAAAAAATTAAGGCTTAAAGGAAACATTGACCAAAACAGATGATATCTAACTTAATTCGTTCTCTCAGCTTTTATTTCTTAATTATCTCGGTATCTATTGGAGCACCCTCTATATATAGGTACTAATGCAAACATTTACCTAAACTAAAGCGCAGTATGACCAAATATTGAAAACCACACAGTGATATCAATACAGATGTGACTCCACGTCTAGACGCTAGACGACAAAAATATGTGAAATATACAGCACTTGGTTGTACTCGATTGAAAGAATTTCGCGAGCAGATGTTTCCCGAGATAAGAAAATGTTTGCCTTATGCCAACAATCTTGTAACCAGTCGCAGATCCAGGGTAGGGCAGTGGGTGCAGTTGCTTATACTACTTTGGATAATAAAACACAGCTAGACCTTGTTGGACTCGTTGTTTAGTCTGAATAACTTATGATTTTAATATCAATTCTTATAAACCTAATCAGGAATACAAACGATTTATTGATAGTTTTTAAGTGATTTTGATTATTCAATCATAAAATGACAAACGAGAATTGAGAAAAAATTTTTAATAAGTATTAATCAATTTTCTTTTAATTTTGATAGAAGATATTGATTGATTGATAATAGACTATACAGAATTTCACCAAAGGCGGTCATAGGGGGGGGGGGGAGCGCATAGGCCCCTGCCTAAAAAATTTTGCACCGCTCATATATGTGCTTTACTATTTAACTATAAAGGTCCATACCAATCCATTTTGTCATAAAGCAAGTCTACTTCGGAAATGAATTGTAATACAGGGTGAGTCAACGCCTAGGATTCTTGTGACCAAACGGCATCTTTTTTCAGAAAAATTATGCGAGTGTATGTCGGTTGAGTTAGACTACGTTTGAAAATCATGACCTAAACAGGATGTCTAATAACATATCAAAGTTAGGTTCTTTTTAAATCTAATAATTATTTCACATTGAGATTCCTTGGTCAATACTATAGTAAGTGTATGTATCATATGTGGGACTTCGAACCGTTTAGGTGCAAGATACCATTTTTGGTATAAGTAAACATCAGAAAAATATTATATATCGCAGCAATTATAAAACTTAGAAGCCTGTGACTTTGCCGTATGACTAAGCATGAAGTGTTTCAACTCAGGTTAGACGATCAAATTTAAGTTGTTTTTGAACTTGAAGAAATCTGTACATTAATCAAGGAAACTTCAACCAAAGATAACTTGATTTTTTCAAATAGGAATGCCTTATTCTTTTATACAGTCAAATGTAAAATTTGATAGCCCTCTTAATGATATAAGGTTGTTAATATCAATTGCTGGTAGTTTTCATTTAATTTTCAATGTTCAATCAAATCGGTCTTTTTCAATTTTTCTACCTATAGGTAAGCAACTTTGTAGGCGATGTGATATAAATAAAAATCGGTGGAATGGAAGAAAATAACTAACGTAGCAGAAAAATACATAGTATACAGACGTGAAGAGTTGTAATACAACAAATCAACCTTAACCATAAATAACAGAGGTAACCCAGCTAAGGTCAAAAAGCAGCATACCAGCGAGTGCAATACAAACTATAAATTTGTATGTCACTTTTTTTATTCCATTCTATTTTTCTACCCCCCCCCCCCTTCACCGCTGACTAATAATAATTTGTCCCTGATTAGTATATATAAAAGAAAGCTTTACCCCCAGTAAAAAGATTGTTATATATACAATTACTGATACATCCCCTGTCAAGCATTTTCTGGAAATGTTTGTTTTTCAACTCGATATATATTTTCCACCTCTATAACTAGTTTTAGGTATCATTGTTAAGGTTTGATATTGTATTAGGCTCAGTTAATAAATGTCTCTTTTTGTTCTGGAAATTTATTAGAAGTTCTGAACAAATAACAAAGACAAGTAGTACCATTTCATAAAAAAGGAGACACATCAGGCTAATAACGATTTCGTGCGATTACTCACAGATCTTCAAATACCACTTTGCCAACCACATATTGAGAGTTTTTGGGGAAAAAATTTCATCCCAATGGATTTTCTGGAGGAACATATCAATTAGTTATTTTATAGGCCACCAATATAAACTATCTTCATCACATATTGGCAGTAATTTCACTACACATTTTATGTTTCAAAAAAAATCTCCACATGAGTCACTTCACTTATGCACTAGAAATACCGCAGATCATAATACGTACTTAATTCAAGTGAACAAATGGTACCCTTATAATTATTTCGCTATGAGCTCAGAAATAAATTATCAACTGACCATTCCAATCAGTAACAGATTGATGCTCGCGATGATTACCAAAAAGATTAAACAGTCTGAATTCTCGGAATTAAGTGAACTGGCATGGAAAATGATAACGAGGATAATAACCTCATACTTTTCAAGACCTAAAACTGTTTCCGAGAAAATTCGGTGTTGTGAAACAAAACCAGTATTCATCATGGACCTAGGCTCCGGACTAAGTGTAACTGTGGCAGTTGTTTTTCGACATAGCAGGACAAAGGGAATTTGACCTTTCTTCTTTATGACAGCATAACAAAAATATATGAATGTATTGTTGTTTTCATCTGTAATTTGGAATTTCAAAAAATTTTCTGATATACTCCAGACTTTTTTCTTATATACGAATCTATTCCATGAATCTGAAAAATAAAAAAATTAACGTCCTCCAAAGGCACTTTATTATGGTCGACTTTCTGCTCCAATGGACAGAGATCTAATTTGATTTGGAAGTTTAATGACATCTGAAGTCTAAACCACGAAAAACCATGTCACTATCCTCCTGTCTGTGTGTCTTCTGTCCGCTCTATATTTCGAAAGGTAATGATAATTAAATGTTTGATAGTAGGTTACTAAAGTAGTAAAGTAGCATGGACGAAAAAAATTTTTAGTTTCCACAGAACGTGGAAATATTGACCTGAAATTAATAACATTTTTATGGTAAACTAGTACTGCAGTAAGAACTAAAAGCATTTGAAGGGGCCAATGCAAGAAGTGCCTAAGTTATATTTTCATCAATTATGGACTATCAGTGCCACCTATGGAAGCTTTTTGTTAGCTTTTTGGTAGTATATCTAAATTTGTTGTAAGATGTACCTTAGTACTCAGTTCAGTGCATCGACTTTAAAAAGTATATGGTTCAGTGCAACAGTCCAGCCAAATATTAGATATAATAATATATATTCAATGGAAAATGAGCCTAAGTACACGGTCTGTTAGTCACTATGGCTGACCACTTCAATACGAGTTCATAGGAGTATTTATTGCTTTAGATCCTTTTCTATTTTGTAGCGTGGAAACTATTGATTTGAATGAAATTTTGACACAGTATTATTACGGTGGTGAGGATGGAAAACGCGTATGGTTGTTAGAAATCGTATCCGTGGCAGCGTAGCAACAATCAAGAAACTAAAAATATGAAAACAGCTCAAACTTCGTTTTTAGATGTTTTAGGGGTTCTTGATGATTTTCTACCTTTTTTGGGTGGGGGTGAAATTGGGGTGGTAGGGAGGGGGGGGGTTGTAAAACTGAAAAGTTTGTAGTATTGATAATAGGCTGTCCGTTGACCTGTGAAGGAAAGACCTAGCGGCATAACAAAAATTCAACTTGACTTCATCTTTTACTACCACGGCTAGGATGGAAAAAAGTACATGATTTTTGAAAATGGCGCTAGAGGCAGCAGAGTAGGTAATCGTCAACAATATGCGTCCCAAGTTCGTAATTTTTTTGGGCAAAGTCAAAAAGGTCTTCATTATTAAATATTTCCCCATATCTCTTTAAGGATAATCAACATAGGTAGGTACATTTTAACTTAAATTTTTTTCCCATAAATAAGCAAACAGTGTTCATAATGTTTTATATAATAATTAGAAAATGCATGTGTGTTCCGCATCGAACTGGGTAGGTAGGTACTTGATGCAATTTTTTGGGAGGCTTTTTGTTATATTCAATTATAACTAAGGAGTACATACCTACCTCGAGCAACCCATACCCGTCAAAACCATAGCAAAACATAAAATCTACAAGAAGGGAGGTCGAGGATATTTTCTTCTTTTTAGGAGATCTAATTGTACTGGATGGACTTTCTTTTTTTTTCGCTCTTATTAAAAATGTGCAGTCAGAAAAATATATGGAATAGTGTTGAACTTAAAAAAATGTCATCTTTACGAAATTAAACAAACATGATAAGCGCGAACTTTGTGTCCCCAAGATCAGTTTAGATACCTCTCCTCCATGACTATGAAATCCAATAGTGCTAGGTATCAAAAAAAATTTAACAGCCCCTTGTAGCTTTAGATCACATTGAGGATTTTAACTCTGTTTGCATCGGACTTTTCTCCGGTAACTTTGGTAAGTATCCCCAATGTTGTCATGGAAGGTCAAGCATTTCCATTCTTAAGGGCCCCACCACCAAAAGATTCTAAATTGATATCTTTAATTTCCATAAAGCTAACAATGTGTAGTTAAACAATTTCTCAAAGTTTAATCATATTAAAAATAGTCTCACAGGTAACTGATATCAAAATAGTTGCAATGTAAGTCTTCTGAGCAAAATTTAGCCCATTAGGCCCTTTTCATTAAAGTGCCACCTGGCTAGCCAGCAACAATAAACAAAAGAACAAAACAATCGAGCGAAAGTGAGGTTAAGTATAGTAATCAAAGGTAGAGTTGACTCACCTGTAACGGCGACTAACAGCAGACAAAGCCACACCTTGGACATCCTAGACGGCCGCAAATTGTCTCTGAGCAACAAGGAACCCATCGCGGACCCGCTCGCGAAATTCCGGACAAGGGAAAACTTCGAAAAGTTCACGTAAACATAGGGAAACTGGTCAAACGAACGACAACCTCCTACGCCAACGGTCGGAATGCACTGTGCGGAGCGGCGCTTAGTCGCGGTTCCGCGGCAACGCACACTTGATCGGCCGTTCGAAAATGAATGCAACCTGTTCGGGTGTTCTCGGCCGTCGCCGACGACCGGATTCGGATACCGGGTGCGTGATAAAAGTTTCCGGGTATTACTTTCCAGGCGTTACGACTATTGTGATTTTTATATTTAAAATATAATTTTTTTCGTAGATTTTTGATAATGCCTACATATCGGACATACATGGCAGGGATTTCCGTCAAGCCAATGGAGGGGCCCATATGGATAATAGAGGGGGACTATGAACCCATTCCCCCTTCCCTCTGAACCAAGCACCCAGATAGAGGAACGGAAGCCTATATTCCTCATATCGTCAAGCATCCCTCCAAAAACAAGCCTTGGTTCAATCAGCGTTGTAGAGATGCAGTTACCTCTAAAAACCAACATTACAAAGAATCGAGGAAAAATCCAAATGCCAAGAACCACCGCAGTTTTATCGACGCCAGAAATCACTGTAAACACGTGATTGACAGCAGCAGAGAGGAACACAACCAAAAAATTAAGAACAAGCTCCTCTCTTGTCCTAGTTCCTCCAGAACATTCTGGTCTGTAGCTAAGGCTGTTAGTCAGGACTTTTCCTATTCGTCAATACCATCGTTGACCAGAGAGGACAAGTCCATCGCTTCTACTCTTAAAGAAAAAGCAGACATCTTGGGGAAGCTCTTCGCACCAAATTCTACTGTAGACTTTCATGGAAGTACTCCAACCACCACTATAAACGTGAACTCGAGAATGGCAGAGGTCAAATTTCAACATCGAGATGTAAAAAGCATCCTCCAAAAACTGAACACGAATAAAGCTACTGGTCCTGACCAAATTCCAGCCATTGTCCTTAAGCGCTGTGCCGCTGAGCTTGCACCTATTCTTTGTAAACTCTTCAAACTTTCGTATCAACGAGGCGTGTTTCCCGCTTCGTGGAAGATTGGCTGCGTACAAACCATCCCTAAGAAAGGCAAAAAAACTGATCCCACCAATTATAGACCTGTGGCTCTTCTCAGCGTCGTGTCTAACGTTATGGAGACTGTCATCAAAACACAACTCCTGAAATACCTGGACAACAATAACATCATAAATGATCGCCAGTATGGCTTCCGTAAGCACAGGTCTACAGGTGACCTCCTTGCCTACGTCACTCACTTGTGGAACAGAGCAATAGACAATCATGGCGAATCCCGTGTTGTTGCACTTGATATATCGAAAGCTTTCGACAGAGTGTGGCATGAGGGACTTCTGGTCAAGCTTGCTGCTTATGGACTACCACCTGGCCTGCGCCAGTGGCTGAATAGCTTTTTGAACAACCGATCTCTGTTTGTTCATCAGACATATTTTCAATATACGCCGGAACGCCGGTATTCCTCAGGGACCTGTCCTATCCCCTACACTGTTTCTGCTGTACATCAACGAGCTCTTGAAAATAATATCCAATCCAATCTACAGCTTCGCGGATGACAGTACATTAGTGTCGTGCATGGAACCAGGCAAGCCATTATCATCCCAGGAGACGGTACGTCGGCGACATCAACATGCCTCACAGATCAACGCAGATATCAAAGCAATTGTCGAGTGGGGATTAGCAAATAAAATACAGTTCAACGTACAAAAAACTCAGGCAACAACGATGACTTACCAACCGTGGAAATGGAGGGTCACCCCATAGTCGAATCACCTTTCGTCAAGCTTTTGGGGATCAATATCAGCAATAACATGTCCTGGTACGACCACGTCGTCAGTATTCCTAAAACGGCATCCCAGAAGCTTGGAGTTTTGTTCCACTGTAAGAAATTGTATACACCAGAGCAACTGCTGCTGCTCTACAAGGCACAGATCCGAGCATCGCTTGAGTATTGCTCCCATGTGTGGGGATGCGCTCCGAAGCACTCTCTAAAGCTTCTGGACACTATCCAGAAAAGAGCAATTAGATTAATCGATATGCCTAACCTAACAAAGGACCTCCACAGCCTGGAACATCGAAGGAGGGTGGCTGACCTATTCCTGTTTTACAGATTCTATCATGGAAGATGTTCGATCGAGATCTCCCAGATATAAACACCGAAGGCCGTCCGAACCAGGAACACCAGAGAAGCTCTGCGAGCTCATCCTTACCAGGTCGAGGTCCTTACTCCCCGAACCAGTCCCCTCCAGCATTCCTTCTTTTGGAGAACTTCGACGCTGTGGAATCAGCTGCGGGGGAATTTGTTTCCCGACGGCTACAACCTGCAGCATTTCAAATCTAACGTGAACCGACACCTATCCTCTCGCAGCGCTTCTACAGCGCCATAGGCTTTTAGCTTTTCCGGGAGGCTGACCATAAAAAAATGCCCCCTCTGAGTCATCGAAAACTGTAACGGTGATTAGTGGAGTCAATTACTCTGTGCACTTCTCAGAAACATATTGGATTGATTTTTTAACGATTTTGCATTCAATTACGATTTCCAAGAAAGCATACATACCTATTTCCTTCCACTATAGACTATATTAACTAATATACAAATATACTTATATACTTTTCTTGATCATGCTTAATAACCCACTTCCTTAACAGTGACGGATACAAGGGAGGCGGTGCGATGGATAAGTTTTTTGAGAAAGACTTTTAACGTGCTGGATAAACCTCAATTTGGTGTCACTAACTACTCCAAGGATTTATGTATAGTCGACAAACTGTAAATTTTGATGATTAATATGAATGTTTAATTCTAAAATAACATAATTTTCCTTCCGCTCGGTACAAAACAACACAATTTTGGATCTTGCTGTTTCAATGGACCCTAACGCAACAGACCGTAGATCAATCATCAACCTGTGGTGGCTCGTGACTTAAGGGGCCGGCGGAGCTAAAATATAAAAAATAACCTAAATTTATCGGCAGCTTAAAAAATATATTAAAACAACAGTAAAAACGCTTACCCAATATTTTATCTAAATATAACCTATGTAAAAGAACAAAAAATACACTTTTATATTGCCCTGTATGTAAAATCTAATCGTCTTTCTTTATTTTTTGCAAAAGTGCCAATAACTTGTTTGTTAAAATTGTCAATATTACTTAAACACATTTTTTCGGCCGAAAACATTCCAAGAGCACTGGGTCTATTTTCTTTCGTAGAGTTTCTTATAAACGTCTTAATCCTTTTTAGCATGGACAAGGCACTAAGTGCTCCATTCTTCGTCCAGGTAGGATCGCTACCAAAAAAAAAACACATGGGAAACAGAAAAAATGCGTTTTTCTTATCACATCCACAAATCCAATTGCTTTTATTGTACATATTTCGATTGAACTTCCGCACTCGGCTTTTAACATTCGACGAACTGGACAAATTTTGCGTTTTTTTTAATATCTAAATCGGGAAGCGGTCTTCCCAATTCGTTGATTTCAATTTTTTCTTCAATCGAGTATGTGGAAAACGGCTTCAAAAAAAGATTGCTAATACAATAGTCCATCATTTTTACGAGTCACCACTAAATGTTACTAGAAAACTTGCCACTTTCACGTCGGGGCGCGAAACGACAGTAGAAATTAATCCGAATATTCCCAATCGACTACGACAACTCGGCAACAAGATCTAGTCTTGGCGAGCCAGCAGTTACCTGGCTACTTTTCCTATTAAAATCGCGCTCTGCGCATAAGGTTAAGATGACCTCATTTAACATTTCGGCTGGATGTATTATAGCAGAATTGGTGACGCTGGCAGCTTGGCTCTGACACCACACTCCGTACTTTCACAGCAATAGTCTGGGCTTTTTGTGAATGTTGAATTATTGCTAATAATTTTTAAAAAATAGGATGCAATATAATATTTAAAAGTAGCACAAAAAAAGTTAGGTTAAGGCGAGCTGCCACTACTTGCATCACCCGCCCTGGGAGCTCTTCAAAATTACTGTTGAATTCACCGCTAACTCCATAACATAATGACACTGTATCTATGTCACTGTCACCGTCGTAATCGTCGTAATATAATATAAAAATGTCATTACAATCAAGCTTTTAGTTTTTAAATTACGAGTTATAGGTTAATGAAAACTATAGTATCATCAAGAACATTTTACTTCCCACACCTTAGATCAAAGGAGTATCGTCCTCGCGTAAAATTTTCGATTTTGAGATAACTTTTTTGGACGTTTTATGATCTCTGCCTCACGAATCTACGTCACTCATTACCTTTGCTGATTTTAACTAGTAAAAGTAACTACCGAGCCTGTGTCATGAAACTTGCAGATTTTTATCTTAAAACATGTCGTCCCCTTATAGCAGAAGTATGCTAAGTCACAAAATGTAAATTTTACAGGAGAAGCTTTTTTTGTTTTTGAGATATTGTAAACTGAAAAACCGCTTGATGAAATTTATATAGCGTTATGAGATAACTGGTTATAAGGCGCACTACTTGGAATTGGAACAATCTTTATGTTATAGAAAATGGTGGACGTAGTATATATTAGGACAAGTCCATCGCCACTGGTGGTGTACTAACTCACATACTACAGATCAGAATAAACCTATGTTCTCCGATGAAGTGTACTATCTCCAGACATGAAAAAGCAGAACTAGTGTCCATTATCCCCATTATATGTATCAAGTCCATTATCAATGTATACTATCTCCACAACGGCACATCAGTGCTAGTCTATCTCCAACATAGAGAAGATGGACTAGTTCTGCTCTCAAAGGACGATGTAATAGATACGCGACGCAAGGCTCGGAACCATGGCCGACTCTACTCACTAGGCCGGAGCATTGAAATATGGCAACACTGAATCGGGGGCCGAGCTTTTATTTGTTGTTAAGTCATTAGTGTAATCTTCCAGAGCAAAAAAGGAGATTGGAAGGTGTTTTTTAATGTGTTTCTAATTATTTACCTGCACAAACCAAACTATAAAGATAAAAAGATGCCTGCAAAGCGTGTAGTACCAGGTTGCACTAGCAATTGTGCTTCCAATAAAGGGCATACCAAACATAACCTTCCAGAGTGAAAAATAAGATTGGGAGGTGATTGTTAATGTGTTTCTAATTATTTACCTGCACAAACGAAACTATTAAGATAAAAAGATGCCTGCAAAGTGTGTAGTGCCAGGTTGCACTAGCAATTGTGCTTCCAATAAGGGACATACCAAACATAACCTTCCAGAGTGAAAAAGAAGATTGGAAGGTGATTTTTTAATGTGTTTCTAATTATTTACTTGCACAAACGAAAGTATAAAGATAAAACATGCCTGCAAAGTGTGTAGTACCAGGTTGCACTAGCAATTGTGCTTCCAATGAAGGACATAAACAGAAGTGGGTGAACGGTATTCCTCGTAAGGGCTGGTTATATTTATAAGAATAAAGACAATAATTTACAAACATTTCAAAGGATAATACCTATTTTAAAGCACAATGTGGTACCTACAATGTTTTCTGGGCCTCCGAAATATCACAGAAAAAGACAGTTAATAGAACTCATCTGGGCATGCATCTGGGCATACCTACGAAAATATTTGATAGTGAAAGGGAATCAAGACCAGCAAGAATGGCTTCAAAGTGACTTAATAGTGAATTTTTCTAGCTCAAGTGAAAATTTACAAAGTAAATTGAGTGTTCATTTAAGTGGAAGTGGAAGTGGTAACAGGAGACAGGTTGCGTTTATTTTTATTTTGTAGTGTTTGACTACGATGAACCAGACATCAGATGTAAGTGGTATTAGTAGTAGTAGTAGTTCTAAAAAGTATTTTTCTTAATTTATCAACCGAGATGAACTCTTAATGCATATAGAATGTAATAATGATTATTCTGAAACTATAAAACAATTTACGGTAACCGGACCACTATTTGACAGCTAAGCCACGTTGCCACATCTAAGGCTAGTGTAGAGTCGGCCATGTCGAAACCCACCGTAGATAAATATGTACGACCACAACTCACCATTTCACATACCCCCCCTAATCTGGCCTTCCTTCTTATATCCCATTAGTTACGATTGGTATTTACCATTTAAAAAATTTTGTATATTCGAATCTCCCGCGTTTTGACTTGCGAGTTTGAAGTCTGACGGTTGACGCGGAAGAAAGACAGAGTCGTACTTCAACTACCGAGGTGAACGGACGTGTGCGTGATATCCGTCACCCCGTGTGTAGCGGGTACCTCCAATAACGGCGACCACCGCCTTACATCGCTCAGCTAACTAGGAATCTGGATAGAGCAACGCAGTACCCAGCTGGGGAAGACATCCGACGCCAACCAACAAGGGGTGAGTCAACCGATGCATGATTAACCTTCAATTCTCGTGAGTCATTTGCGGGTATTTGCCAACTTAGTTGGTCCTTCACAATTGGCTACAATTACCTTATTGATCGATTTGTAACCATTTTTTGGTCCTTCGAGCCGGATAAATAAATCGCGCTATAGTAAAATAGTCTACATAAAATCTAAATTGGTACGTATCCTTGACAAAAAACGGAGTTTTTTTGTGACATCGGAATTTGTTAGTGTTGCGCGCTGTTTGTAAAAATTGGTTATATTCGAAAACAAGCAACTTTTGGTGTATTGTGTTGGTAATACATATCTGGGGAGTTTTCTGGGCATTTGAAATTGACATTTTGCGAATTGCGTGAGCGCAAAAAGTTGTTTTGATTCAGTTGGTTACATTCGGTTGGGGGTTCGAAAACCGGCGTTCGACAATTGGTGTAGTCGACGGAGATTTCGAAAAAGAATAACAACTGAAAATTTTGTGATTTGTGTGTGGTTGCCGTATTGTTTGTGTAAAGAAGTTGTGTTTACTAGCAGATTGATTCTAAATTTGATTATTTTGGTCTTGTGTTTACATTGAATCGTTACCTGATACCTGAACATGCCTAATGCAAATGTTGTGAAGTTGCAACGGCAACGCGCGCTAGTTTTAAAATCTATTAAAAATGTTCTTGAGGCGGCCAAGAAGGCTCGTGATAATGGCGAGTATCGGACGGAGTTTTTTCTCAGGTATGGAGAGCTGGATGGGTATGTAACGAGGTTTGAGAATTTGCAATATGAAATAATAGCCTTGGTAGATGAGTCTGCCTTAGAGGAGGAGGAAGCAGTTCATACAATGTTTGATGATATGAGATATTCAATAAGGGGCATTCATAAAGATCTTTCTGATGAGATGATGGCTCGTAGTGAGCATGAAACATCTGCAGTGGTCGTAAGAGAAAATTGTTTGAGGCTTCCCAAAATTGAAATACCGAAGTTTGATGGTGACCTTACAAGGTGGCCTACGTTCATCGACTTATTCAATACTCTTATTCATAGAAATAATTCGCTGTCAAAAATAGAAAAGTTTCAGTTCTTGATTTCTTATTTAGAAAAAGAGGCAGGTCGAATAGTAAGGAATGTGCCCATTACTGAGGATAATTATGAAATAGCCTATAATGCATTAATGAGTCGATATCAGAATGAACGTGTTTTATTGAGCAATTATTGGTTTTCAATTTATAATGCTTCTCCCTCTAGGCATGATTCTGCAGTTGAACTTCGAAAATTGTTGTCAATATTTTCTGAAAATTTGGTGGCTTTAGAGATGAGTAACTTGAACCTATGGGATTTTACCAAATTCAATTTATTGTTGCAGAAATTACCTTCTTCCCTTAAAACGCGATTTGAACTAGAACATAATGGGAATAATGTTCCGGGGTTTGACATGCTTTTTGGATTTGTTGAGAAAACCTGTCGAGCTCTGGAAAATACATCCCTTACTTCCGCATATCAAGGGAGTAATGTGTCTAATGCTAGT
Organism: Callosobruchus maculatus; assembly: GCA_951848785.1. Classification (NCBI taxonomy): domain Eukaryota; kingdom Metazoa; phylum Arthropoda; class Insecta; order Coleoptera; family Chrysomelidae; genus Callosobruchus; species Callosobruchus maculatus. The sequence goes on from CATOUR010000029.1 coordinate 9,593,147, forward strand.
GGTGGGTTTAGAAAGAATAATAGTCCTGCTAATCCCAAGGGAAGGCAGACACTTAGTTTTTCGACTGGCACATTAACACAGGAAAAGTGTAATTTTTGCAAGGGTTCACCACATTCGTTGATCAAATGTGATAGATTCTTGCAGGCAGAATGTCGTAAGAGGCATGCCTTTGTCAAGCGGACTAGAATGTGTTTTAATTGTTTGGGAGCTACTCATCTAGTAAATAAATGTAAATCAAAAGAACTTTGTGGGGTTTGTGGTGGAAAACACCATGTACTATTGCATTTTCCGGACACTAAAGTGACAGATTGTGATGTCAGTGGTAGTACCTCTAATGAATCTGAGAGTCATGTTCAAGTCATGGCAAGTAAGTTGTCTGTGCAGCCTAGAATGTTGCTTGCTACTGCACTAGTCTCAATATTGGATTCTGAGGGTAGATCCACAAAATGTCGTGTTTTGTTAGATTCTGCTAGTCAAGCCAATTTTATTAGTGAATCTTGTGTGAGAAGGTTGAATCTTACTCGTAAGGAGTATTCAACCCCTGTTGTTGGCATTAATGGAATGTCATCGAATGTGAGTTCGGGAAAAGTCTCTTGTGTTATCTTTCCCTACAGCAAACCGTATCCTAGCTTCAATTTGGAAGCTATTGTGATACCTCAGATTTGTGAGAAGGTACCTCAAATTCCTGCTGTTGTTCAGAAGTGGAAGTATTTAGAAAATCTTTGCCTCGCAGAGCCTTTGGCTGCACATGATGAAATGGAAATTGATCTGCTTCTAGGGGTAGAAGTATTTGGTGAGATCTTACGTTCCGGTTATGTGAGAGGACAGAATGGTGGGCCACATGCTATTAACACCGTATTTGGGTGGGTGTTAATGGGCAAGTTGGGTGGTGTTTCCACTAATAGTGTGCTGAATTTTCTAACTTCTGTGGGGGAATTGGATTGTACATTGAAAAAGTTTTGGGAAATTGAAAGTATCCCTAAGTGTGTCGCATTGTCTGAAGAGGAACAGCAGGCTGAGGAATTCTTTACGTCATCTTGTTGGCGTATGGACTCAGGAAGATATGTGGTGAAGCTTCCCTTTTCTGAATTCCCCCCAGTTCTGGGTGATTCCTATTCACAGGCTTTACATAGATTTAAGCTGTTGGAAGGACGTTTTCGTCGTGATTCCGTCTTACATGAAGCATATTGTGATTTTATGGCTGACTATTTGGAGCAAGGCCACATGTCTGAAGTTGGGAACCAAGTGGGGTCTAATAGTGAGTATTACATTCCTCATCATGCGGTGGTGAAAAGGAATGCGAATGGTGAAATAAAGCTTCGGACTGTCTTTGATGCTTCAGCTAAAACTACCAATGGAAAGTCCTTGAATGATGTTCTTCTAGCAGGTCCCAAGTTACAAAATGATATCGTCTCAATATTGTTATCTTTCAGGTTGTATTTGTATGTGTTTACCGCGGATATACGGCAAATGTATCGACAGATTTTAGTTGAGGAGTCTCACACTAGTTATCAAACTATTTTGTGGAGACCTAACGGTGACGAGCCTATAAGGAAATATCAGTTGAAGACCGTTACCTATGGAGTAACGTCTAGTCCTTTTCTAGCGATTAGGACGTTGCTGCAACTGTGTAGGGATGAGGGTGAAAGGTTTCCGTTAGCTGTAAATATTTTGGAGAATTTCTGTTATGTTGATGACGCCATTGGAGTAGCAAACTCCAAGGAAATTGCCTTGGATACTCAAAACCAGTTGATTGAATTATTGGCGTTGGGAAAGTTTGAACTGAGGAAATGGGCAAGTAATTGTTCTGAAGTACTTGCTCAGGTACCTGAGGTTCATCAGCAGCCACTTGTATTTGATAAGGATTCTCTTGGAATAAAAGTGTTGGGTTTGCAGTGGTGTCCCACTACGGATTGTTTTTCTTATTCTGTACATCCTCAGATACGGTCCTGTACAAAGAGGAATATTTTGTCAGAAATAGCAAGACTGTATGATCCTCTAGGATTCTTAGCTCCAGTAATCATTGTTCCCAAGCAAATACTTCAGCAATTGTGGGCTTTAGGGATAGGTTGGGATGATGAGCCACCGCTGGAAGTTGCAAACCAGTGGAAAACTTTTGTGGCTGAGTTACCTGAGCTATCTTCGTTGAAAATTCCTAGACATATACTTCATATAGAGGCAAAGTTTACAGAAATTCATGCTTTTTGCGATGCTTCGGAGAAGTCGTATGCAGCTGTAGTTTATCTGAGACAGGTTTCCACGGAGAACAGTATTTCTGTACATTTGGTGTGTGCCAAAACTCGAGTGGCGCCTTTGAAAAGACTGTCGATTCCACGACTGGAATTGTGTGCAGCCTTATTAGCCGCAGAGCTGATTGATTGTGTATCCCATATAATGGTAACACAGAAAATAGATAATGTTTGTGCTTGGACGGATTCGAAGGTAGTTGTGACGTGGGTCAAATCTTCTCCGCATAGGTGGCGGAGCTTTGTAGCCAATCGTGTAGCTATAATCCAGGAGAAGGTAGCTCCTGATTCATGGTATCATGTGGTTGGGAAAGAGAATCCTAGTGACTGTGCTTCTAGGGGGACTTTTCCTCGGCAATTTCTAGAACAACCCTTGTGGTGGGAGGGGCCAACTTGGCTTAAGCTTCCTCGGGAGATTGGCCTGTAACTTGTGTAGGTGAGCCTTCCTGTACAGATGTACAAGAAGAAGCAAAGGTTGTTTGTATTACTATTCACGGCTCTAGTATTGTTTCAGAATTGTTGAATAGATATTCTTCCTTACGCAAAATTGAGCGTGTTGTTGCTTATTGGTTGAGATTTCGTAAAAATTGTTTGTGTCGAAAAAGGGGTTACCCGCGTGAGATAGGTAATTTATCCGAGGCTGAATTGTATGAGGCTATAGTGGTTCTGGTCAAAGACGTGCAAAGAGTTGAATTGGATAATGAACTGCGGAAAGTTCGTCGGCTGGAGGTCTGTCCCAAAGCTATACAGAAGTTAGCTCCTTTCATTGATTCCCAGGGTGTCCTGAGGGTGGGCGGTCGCTTGAGACAGTCTAGTCTAAGCTATGATCGGAAGCATCCAATTCTGCTCCCTAGGAAGCATCGATTGACTTATCTCATTATCCAAAGTGTGCACAATAGGAGTTGTCATCCTGGACCACAAACTTTGCATTATCTGTTAAGGCAGAGATATTGGATACTATCTGCCAAACGGGCTATAGCTTCAGTGTTATCTCGTTGCATAAAATGCTTTAGAGTTAAGCCTCCTCCAGTGGTCCCCATAATGAGTGATTTACCTTCCGTTAGAATTTCGGAAGTCAAACCTTTTTCCCATAGTGGCGTAGACCTTTTTGGTCCTTTGAGGATGTCTTTAGGTAAAAGACGAGGCATTAGTTCTCAAAAGGTGTATGTGTGTCTTTTCGTGTGTATGGCTACTAAAGCAATACATTTAGAAGTTGTGTCAGATCTAACTAGTGAAGCTGTTCTTGCAGCACTTAGGCGTTTTATAGGGCGGCGAGGACGTTGCAGTGATATTTATAGTGATCAAGGTACGAATTTTGTTGGTGCTTATAAAACTTTACAGTTATTGGGTGCTAAAGCTTCTGAAGCTTTGCAAATTAAGTGGCATTTTAATCCTCCAGCTAGTCCTTCCTTTGGAGGTATATGGGAGTCCGGAGTGAAATCTGTGAAAACTCACTTGCGGCGGGTGATAGGTGCGCAAGTGTTGACTTATGAGGAATTGAGCACCACTTTAATCCAAATTGAGGCAATGTTAAATTCGAGACCCTTGTGTAGTTTGAGTTCTGATCCTAACGATCTAGGCAGCTTGACTCCGGGTCATTTCTTGACATTAGAGCCCCTGAATGCTCCGCCTGACGAAGATTTGTTGTGTGTGAAACATAGTCGGTTGAACAGGTGGCAGTTAGTGCAACAGATGCAGCAACATTTTTGGCGGCGCTGGCATATGGAGTACCTCCACACCCTTCAGCAACGACATAAGTGGAATACACCACATAATCCTCCCTCGGTCGGCCAGTTGGTTCTTCTCAAGGATGAAAATACCCGTCCTTTACAGTGGCCATTAGGCAGGATTATTAAGTTATATCCCGGTACGGGAAACATTTCGAGAGTCGCCCAAGTTAAGACGAGTAAAGGGCTGTTAGACCGTCCTTTATTGAAACTGTGCCCTTTGCCGGCACAATAGGCCATGATTTGCTTGTATATGATACTTTTTTTTTCTTTTCGTGTTGTGTTATGGGTGGGATAATTCCACTAATTTTCTTTGTGGGTAATATAGGAATTACTATGATTGGAAAAAATATTTTTTTTTATATTTTTTGGTGGGCGGAAAATGGTTACGATTGGTATTTACCATTTAAAAAATTTTGTATATTCGAATCTCCCGCGTTTTGACTTGCGAGTTTGAAGTCTGACGGTTGACGCGGAAGAAAGACAGAGTCGTACTTCAACTACCGAGGTGAACGGACGTGTGCGTGATATCCGTCACCCCGTGTGTAGCGGGTACCTCCAATAACGGCGACCACCGCCTTACATCGCTCAGCTAACTAGGAATCTGGATAGAGCAACGCAGTACCCAGCTGGGGAAGACATCCGACGCCAACCAACAAGGGGTGAGTCAACCGATGCATGATTAACCTTCAATTCTCGTGAGTCATTTGCGGGTATTTGCCAATTTAGTTGGTCCTTCACAATTGGCTACAATTACCTTATTGATCGATTTGTAACCACCCATTTACATCAATTTTGCTTTCCGACTCCAGAAGCTTTTAAGCCCCCTACCCTCCGAGATTGAATTTCTTCTGTTTTTTCACCGCTGATTGCATTACCGAATTGATTTTGAATAGTTGCTTTGAAGTGCCTTATCCACGGTAATCGAAGTCGCCAAAGAAGGAGGTTGCATGGCGGCAGCAGCACTTTAAGGAGGTGTCAAGACAATACGACCATGTTCTGGAAATTGGTAGCCGAAACTTCGGGGCATTGGGGATCTAGGAAGCTGTTTAAACTTTAACGGTCTTCAATTTTGTGGGTGGGATCGATAAAGTGCAGTTGCAGGGTTAATTTTGTTCTCAAGTAGGTAATAAACTCAGTGTGTACAGGGTGGAACCCCAAATATGGATTCGTTCAAGAGGTCAACATGGCGCTTTCACAGGTAGCTGCACTTCGGAAATAGTTTGTCATTATCGAAAAATATAGCAACACATTGCTACGTTACTACTCGCAAGTGAAATCCAGTAGCATAACTTCAAATTTGGGGCCCCCCGGAAGATACTTCACGGGGCCCCCTCAACAATTTTTCGATGGCTTCTTTTTTCATAATATATCATGAACATATACAGGATAAGTCCTAAGTTGATTTTTTTTAACTGTGTATAGAGGTCGATGAAATAAACAAATTTTTCAAATAACTTCATGCAAAAACTGAAAAATAAGCGAGATTCAGAATCAAGCAAAGTAATTGTGGATCCTGGCCTGGGCTTGTGTTAAAACGTACTTAGTCTCTTTATGTTTAGTTCTTTGCTCGAATCTTATCATCAGGCATTGTAACCGATTGTATTACCAATTTAAAATTAACAAAGATAAACAGAAAATGACTACTGCACTATCTCATAGGTGCAATGCTTAATCGATAAGACAAAAATCCGAGCAAAAAACGAAACATATTCAAATTAGATACGTATGCCTTGACAAACAAGCCTAGATTTAAATTTCTTATTTTGGGCCTCGCTTATTTTTCGGTTTTTTGAAAAACTAGTTTATTTCAACGGCTTCTATGCACAGTTAAAACAAGTACCAACTTAGGACTCACCCTATATGTATTAAAGACAAAATCTTGGAGTTTGCCCAAAATTTTGAAGAGAAACACGGGTCATTGCATAAAGGAGACTACCAAGTTGCTGCCAAGCCTTCGGCAATATTTATTGCCATCTTCAAGGCTTTAACGTTGATGTTTGCCCGCAAAAAAACAGCAATGTACATTGAGTTACAGACTTTCAAATGCAATTCTCAAGCAAAAAACGTCAAAAAATATTTGGCTAATTTAACTCGGTGTCTTTCACAACACAGGGCATACAACCAACTCATAGGTATCAAATCCAAATTAAACAACGACCTTTTCATGTTTAAATCACCCGAAAAATTACAAAATTCGTGGTTTGAAAACACACATTTTTCGATTTAAATTTTTTCAAGAAGGTCCATGTTTAGTTTGTACTGTAGTGTGTTGGTCATTTGTGTGACCTGTGTTGTAGAAGACATCATAAATATTGGTTGACGTATGCTCCCTTGCCGTATTTTTCTATTTACTGCGGATACTGCACCGATTTTTAGGGTTTAGTTTAAAATGCAATACTGTCCCACATTTTCAGTGTTCATAGGTATTATTTGTAAAAAATATTAATGTACAAGGAAAGCAACCTTTTAATTTACTACTTTCTTGTTGCACAAACGATGGCGCATGAGGACCCTGGGACTACGGGGCCCCCAAAATCGCGGGGCGCCCCCACAGCTGCGGGCCCTGTGGGCCCTTAGCTGCGCCACTGGTGAAATCCGAACACAGAAATAAGGGATGCGGTTCATGAAGTTTGGCAGGCCTTTAGACAATAATAGACAAATCTTGTCATAATTAGTTTAAAAAAAATACAACAGGTGAACCCTTCTATTTCGATGAATGCACTCTAGCATACGCGACATGCTCGTAATCTGTTGATAGACTCTAGAGGTGCAGCCTCCCAAGCTACCATCATAGCATGTTCCAGTTCATTCAGCGTGGTCTAAACATTGACTAAATCGCAAATGTAGCGACCCATGTAATCCCATACTTTTTCAATTGGCGATAAATCAGGTGATTGTGGCTGCTAAGAGGGTACCGTGGTATCAGCCTCCTGTAGGAACCCGATCGACACCCTTGCAATATGAAACCCTTGCTGGAAGTATCTGTTTTAGGCTTCGGACATATGGGTCGGAAACAGGTTCTAGCACATCATTCACATAATTTTGGGCCAACATTGTGCCCCGAATTACAAGTAAAGGTGACTTGCTGTTGAATGTCATGGCACCTCAAAATACCAAACTAATAGGACCATTGAATTTGTGGTTCTTGGGTCTTTAGGCCGGCGTCGTTTAGCGTTAAGGCTTGACGTTTCGCCACCACGAATGGATGGCATCTTCAGAAGCTATTTCACTTCGGCGACTTCCAAAATACCTACGGCTGGTGGATCTGCACCTCTATTTATACCTGCTAATGGTGACGTGGCCCAACCAGGTAGCGTTGGTAGCCCCGCCCCTTCGCGATATGGTAGTGTCTTCAAGTCCTTTGGGATGGGTACCCATGTCCAGTTGACTTTCTGTGTTTCTTCTTTCCTATTGAAATTATTATGACGTTTTTGTATTTCGATGGCTTCACTTTGAAGTCTGGCATGGTATGAAGACGTTGCGGCAAGAACCTGAGTTTCTTTAAACTTGATCCTGTGACTTCCCTCCTTAATCGCATGTTCGGCTACCGCTGATTTGTCCGTATGGCCTAGTCGACAGCTAGCCTTATGCTCTGCAATTCTTGTGTTTATAGATCGCTTCGTTGTTCCTATATATACACTCCCACATATGCACGGTATGCGATAAACCCCCGGTGTTGTGAGTGGGTATCTTTTATCCTTCACCGTTCTCAAATATTCCTGTATCTTTCTTGTGGGCTTGTAGATGGTCTTGACGTTTTTCTTTCGTAACATTTTTCCTATTCTGTCTGTTATTCCAGGCACATAGGGTAGAAAAGCTTTTACTATCGGTTTAGGTTCTGGTTTTGCCCTATTTCTTCTCATTGTTCATCAAACTGTAGATCACTTCGTTCTCCCAGTCGACGTTTAACGCGTTGGCGTCAGTCATGTGCCCCTAGACAATACCTGGACTCGTTGGAGAAGGTCGTCTGATGCCACTCAGCACGCCATTGTCGGTGTTCTTGGCACCAATATACGGATAGCGACAATGATTTGCAGTGAGTGGAAGGACTAGATAGAGACGATTGAGACGATATGATCGGATGCCCATTTCACGTAATCTCTAGCACACCGCACTGTGCAGATTCAAGGGGCCTCCCTATGGTTGCGTTCACACCAGAGATGTGCGAGGATGTATTGAGAGGAATGTGTTTTTAACGAGCCAATAGAATCGCTAGAACTACCTCGCTTCACTCAGCACAGCTCTGGTAGAAACGGCTTAGTGGAGCGAAGTTTCTGTACATACAAAACAAGGCATGTTGGTGAGGAATGTGTGCTATTAATGTGTTTCGAGAGATGTGCGCTAGAAATGCGTTGCGAGGCATATGTGCTGTTGATGTAGGCGAAAACTCTAAACAGAGCCCGCTACACATCCTCGCAACGCTCATCTGCACACCGTTTCACAGCTCCGCCACACATTTTTGCACCGCCCATCTTTCTAGCATATCTCTGGTGGAAACACCCACACCGTTTCACAGCTCCGCTACACATCCTCGCTGCGCACATTTTCCTAACACTTGTCTGGTGGAAACGCAGCTACCTACCTAGCGTCAGCAACAGCTCGAGTGGATTGCATTCTGCCTCAAAGGGCTAGGAGTCATAGATGACGATCTTGCCTGTCTGTAGTTTCAAGCATCACGTTCTCGTTGGCCTACAATCCGACCTCGTTCAGGGAGGTTAACTGCCTAAAAAGGGGATGTCTTCTTCTAGAGGGCATCTTTACATAACTAACTAGTATGTCGCCACATGCCATGTAAATTCGTCATTAGTAATCAAAATTAAGAATGTCTAAAGGTGGTAAAAATGTCAATATGGTAATGGCCTTATTACAATGATTGCCATACATTTGAAAATATGTACAATTATACCATAAAATATAAACTATACACACAACGCACACATAAGTCACGAATAGACCACAAAATAAGGATAGGCGTGCAAATGTGGCTAATGCATGTGTGCCTCCACTTGATAATGCCAAATGAATACGTTAGGATTGGTATAGCAATTGTGTTAATAGCTTTTGTTAGATTTCTAGAATTCAGTTTTGTTTTTAGCAGTCTAATACGGCGGTCTTTAAACTCTTGTGTTAGTTGTGATTTGATTTTTATGTGGTCTATCTTAACGTTTTGGTTGATACCCAGGTACTTGTACGTTTCGTCCTTGTCCATGTTGTCTGGCGCTAGGCCAGTTACTACTTTCTGTTCGGGATGGTTTTTCCATTGGCCTTTATTGATGTGCCAGCGACAAGAATCGTTGAATTCAGTATCAGCTACTTTTGGCGCAAATACTGCTTACTAATGCCTAAAATAGCATAGTCAATGTGCTTGAGGCATGAGTTATTGTCTGTTATAGCTGCCTTCTAGACAAAATGAATATTAATTATCAAGAAATGCTTTTGCAAGAAAAATTTGTTGTATCTAATAAATTATACAGTTTGCGGGTTTGCTCAAACAAAACTAAGGTGTGCATTAAAAGTTATTGTCTCCTTTATAGCTGCCTTCTGGACAAAATGAATGTTCATTGAACCAATTATCAAGAACTGCTATTGCAAGAAAAGATTTTTATATCAAATAAATTATACGGTTTTCTCAATCAAACAAACAAAACTAAGATGTATATTAAAAAGGACAAGAATGCTTATATGCTAATGTTAGTTTCAGATTGATAGTACATATCACTAGTATATTGAATTTATCAGCTTACCTGCAATTGCTTCGAACCTGAAGAGTAACCTGTTTGAATGCCACATATCTTGAAGTGATGGAGAACCATGCAAATACTATTGAATTAATCGAATACACAACACCATTTTTTCTGCTTTATAAGAAATGATGTAAATATTATTGCTTGGGCAGAAGTGGATGTAGTTACTTCTACATGAAACACCTGCCCCTAATTATGTAGCATGCTCTTAAAAATTGGTATTCAGTGATAAAGATGCGAGTGATATAACTTTTTTCATAATGTCTTTGTTCGAAACCAATAAGGAAATCTGTCAAAGTAATTTCATTTTTATGGCTCAATTGCGCGTTTATCAGCAATGTTATCAGCAACATTAACAAAATGGTGTGTGCGCTGGAGCGTGCCTCCTCTGCCCGATTTATCGGATCCGATTCAAAATAAATGGTAAACAGAAGGGGGAGGCATTGTATAGGAGGGAGCAGAAATTACAACCGTACATCCAGACAGAACATCCAATTATTGGGGCGAAAAGCTATTAAGAATTAGAATCGCTGATGGCATCTTCAACTTAGTTCGCCAAAGTGCTTTATAGAACAGAGAAATTTCCAGAAACTTGCTTATATTCTGGGTATATCTTGTGAAGGAAGCATTTTTATAAAAAGAACCTCTTTTCAATTGCGATCATCCGGATAGAGGCATATTCGCTGAAACGAAGAACATCAGTACCGGAAAGTTTTTAACATGCAAAATTCAAAAATTTTAACATCAGTGTTGTCAGATTTACCACTTTTACGTTAGACTTCATAAATAGGGCATTCTATTCAAAATTATGACGTGAAAAATAAAATTGGTAAATCTTACAACACCGATGTTAGCATTTCTGAATTTTGCATGTAAAAAACTCTCCGGTACTGATGTTCTTCGTTTCAGCGAATATGCCTCTATCCGGATGATCGCAATTGAAAAGAGGCTCTTTTTATGTATGATCAAAAACACCCAAGTACTGAATTTCACCGCTCTAGCTGTGGCAGTTTTGGAAATATTTAAGCGTTCCGGTACTGTTTAATGAAAAAGCGGTGTTGTATCTCAATAATTAATAGAAACAAAATTTTGAAATTGTGAGATCTTACTAAATTCGACATGCGCAATTCATTGCAATAAAAATACAAAACATGACGTGTAACGTAAAAGTGGTAAATCTGGCAACACTGCTGTTAGAATTTTGAATTCTGCATGTTCGAAAACCTGCACGTATTTGCTCGTACCAGCTGTACAAGTTTTGGAGATATTTGAGTGTCCCTGTATCTTTTACTGACCTGGTATTCGAAATAGATAGTATGTGCAAGGAAAACGGTTTTATTATTTTAGGAACACCAGTTAAAACTTGTTCACGCCGTAAACCATTACTAGGGAGTACTTCTATGTTAAATAAAATATACAGTGTGTTTTATTAATAAAAATCGGGGATATCTGTTTGAAAATTTGGAAAAATGATGCTTAACTTGGCAACGTCGCAAACTCGAAAAAAATATTACAAGGTGAGATAGGGCATTAGTAGATATTTCGATTTAAAATAAAACACACAGGGTGTTACATTTGAGAAAACAAAGTAAAATGATCTTCAAATTGCCATAATTTAAAATTCTGTCAAAAACACCCTGTAGATGCACATTGCTGGTAACATCAAAAATAATATTCATTTAATATTCAAGTAACTTGCTGTATAATATTATTGAGAAAAGTTAAAGGAATATATCAATTTGGACGTATTACTTGCGACCTTGCAAATCCGGAAATTCATAGAAAATAAATTATAACTTGGCAACGTCGCAACCGATCTCAAAAATATTTTACGGTTAAATACTCTATACTGATCTCTGATCAATGATGGAAACTAGAAGAATTTAAAAAAAGTTATAGTTCCATATAAATAAAACCAAGTTGATCACTATTCTACTTTCCCGTAACCAAATAATTTTTGTATTTAACATTTTCTTCTATCAAGTATACCTTGCGAGATATCAAAGAATCACACACTAAATGGACACCCTGTATAGCGCTTTTCCTTAATGTCCCCCTCCTTTATTTTTTTAGCGCGTCAACGCAAAAAGCTGAGGGCTGGAGTGATGAAATTGATGCATCTAAAGAAAAAAACTAAATTGAAAGAGGGATGTTGTCACACATCCTTTGGAAACTCCGGACAAATACTTCACAACCCTAGAATCTCTCTATTGCCTGAATACGTTGTTACAGAAACATCATTATATTATAAACATATTTTATCTAAATCAAAATTGAATCCTTAACATAAACTTTACATTCTCTTTTAAATTGCTACGTTCAGCATAAAACTTTAAACAAATATTTCTGGATGTATCGATGCTAATGTTTGTATCAAGTAAGTATTAAAATTTTCGCCATTTTATAGTAGGTGATGGTATTGACTTCATATTCCAGGGTTGTAAAGTATTCGTCAGGAGCTTCAAAAAAGTGTGTCACAAGATCTCCATTTCAATTTAATTTTTCTTTCAGATGGCGCCCAGTCATCATCTTCAAAGTTTCATCTGGCAATTTTACTTCAAAGTATGGTTCTCATGCATTAATTTCATTATATCAAGTTTTAGTTTTTTAAATTGACCGCTTCAAAAAATTAAAAGGGGAGGCTATAAAAAAATTATTGTATAGTTTTTTTTATTTATGGGCCAGTGAAGCTCGATGAAACCACATGTCATGATTAAATTCTTGAATCTATTTGACGTCAAATTTGTTCATAAATGAAGAAATCCATGGATTCATTGTTAGTGTAAAGCTGCATTTCTTGCAAAATTGTTTAGAAAATTACAACCTTTGAGCTAAGAGACCCGCCAAAGTTGCTCTCCCACATATTAAGATGATCAAGTGTAATATTACCATCTCTAAAAAAATGTAGCGCCCATATGGAGCATAAAAAATAAAGCAATCGTACCTCCCCTCGCGAAAATAAATCTCACACGGCCGATATAATTGCCACAATGGTTAATCCTCCCATCAAGCACTTATCCTACTTTTTCCTTCTTATCTCCATCTACCACGCCACTGCCGCACACATCTGTTCCCGGCGAACAACAAAGATTTCGCTACAAAAGGGATATTCAATCACTAAAGTTGACAGTTCACGGGGCAGGATCGGGGTGTGTATCACTTGCGCAAACAATGCCGCGGTAAATATGGCCGTGGGGTGGATAAATAAGCACGAAGAATCGCTAAATATGTCCTGAGCTGAAAAAAAGGAATTGGAACGTGACAAGGACTACGACATCGCCAGTGGCATGACTTTAGGCCAATAAAACGGCATCCACATAGCACATAGTAGTTAACTCGGTACCTCCCATGCACATTTACAAACATTTTTGTCGAAATCAACGATAAATAAAGTCGTTGAATTACCGGATTGTTTTATTTATTTTTTATTTTTGTCATAGAATGAAGAAATGAGTGGTCTGATGTAACAGTTTTTGAATTTTTGGAGTGTTACGAAAATGAACATGGAAGGCACCTCTTTATCAACCCATAAAAAGTTACTTGGGGTATTCTCAATGGAACACAACCAAAAAATTAAGAACAAGCTCCTCTCATGTCCTAGTTCGTCCAGAACATTCTGGTCTGTAGCTAAGGCTGTTAGTCAGAACTTTTCCTATTCGTCAATACCACCCTTGACCAGAGAGGACAAATCCATCGCTTCTGCTCCTAAAGAAAAAGCAGACATCTTGGGGAAGTTCTTCGCAGCCAATTCTACTGTAGACTTTCAAGGAAGCACTCCGACCACCACCATAAGCGTTAACTCGAGAATGGCAGAGGTCAAATTTCAACATCGAGATGTAAAAAGCATCCTCCAAAAACTGAACACCAATAAAGCTACTGGTCCTGACCAAATTCCAGCCATTGTCCTTAAACGCTGTGCCGCTGAGCTTGCACCTATTCTTTGCAAGCTCTTCAAACTTTCGTATCAACGAGGCGTGTTTCCCGCTTCGTGGAAGATTGGCTGCGTACAACCCATCCCTAAGAAAGGCAAAAAAAACTGATCCCACCAATTATAGACCTGTGGCTCTTCTCAGCATCATGTCTAAGGTTATGGAGACTGTCATTAACACACAGCTCCTGAAATACCTGGACAACAATAACATCATAAATGATCGCCAGTATGGCTTCCGTAAGCTCAGGTCTACAGGTGACCTCCTTGTCTACGTCACTCGCTTGTGGAACAGAGCAATAGACAATCATGGCGAATCCCGTGTTGTTGCTCTTGATATATCGAAAGCTTCCGACAGAATATGACATGACGGACTTCTGGTCAAGCTTGCTGCTTATGGACTACCACCTGGCCTGCGCCAGTGGCTGAATAGCTTTTTGAACGACCGATCTCTGTTTGTTGTAGTCGAGGGCTGTTCATCAGACGTATTTTCAATAAACGCCGGTGTTCCTCAGGGATACCTGTCCTATCCCCTACACTGTTTCTGCTGTACGTCAACGAGCTGCTGGAAAGAACATCCAATCCAATCTACAGCTTCGCAGATGACAGTACATTAGTGTCGTGCATGGAACCCGGCAAGCTACTATCATCCCAGGAGACGGTACGTCGGCGACAGCAGCATGCCTCACAGATCAACGCAGATATCAAAACAATTTGTCGAGTGGGGATTAGCAAATAAAGTACAGTTCAACGTCCAAAAAACGCAGGCAACAACACTTACAAAGAAGTCTCACGATGGCTTGCCAACCGTGGAAATGGAGGGTCACCCCATAGTCGAATCACCTTCCGTCAAGCTTTTGGGACTCAACATCAACAATAATATGTCCTGGCACGTCGTCAGTATTGCTAAAACGGCATCCCAGAAGCTTGGAGTTTTGTTCCGCTGTAGGAAGTTGTATACACCCGAGCAACTGCTGCTGCTCTACAAGGCACAGGTCCGACCATCGTTGGAGTATTGCTCCCATGTGTGGGGATGCGCTCCGAAGCACTCTCTAAAGCTTCTGGTCACTATCCAGAAAAGAGCGATTAGACTAATCGATACGCCTAACCTCACAAAGGACCTCCAGACCCTAGAACATCGAAGGAGGGTGGCTGACCTATCCCTGTTTTACAGATTCTATCACGGAAGATGTTCCAGTGAGCTCTCTCAGATAATAACACCACAGGCCGTCCGAACCAGGAACACTAGAGAAGCTCTGCGAGCTCATCCTTACCAAGTCGAGGTCCTTACTCCCCGAACCAGTCTCCTCCAGCATTCCTTCTTTTGGAGAACTTCGACGCTGTGGAATCAGCTACCGGGGAATTTGTTTCCCGACGGCTATAACCTGCAGCGTTTCAAATCTAACGTGAACCGATACTTATCCTCTCGCAGCGCTTCTACGGCGCCATAGGCTTTCAGCCTTTGCGGGAGGCCGACCAAAAAAAAATGGTAGACTTAAATGTTTATTCTCCCTAGACCAGTACCGGTCGACTTGAGAATTGAGGGCCATTGGGAAAAAACGTGATTTACTTGTAGTCACCCCCGTGTGGGGGCAGCTTAGAATATCTCCCATCGTATATCCTGCGTGTCGTAAAAGGTGACTAAAAGGAACCGAACTACTGTCGGTATAAACAGTCACCTCTTCTCAACCAACAGCTTTGGGTGGACGAGTTGTCCTTGGGGTGAGAAATTGCCCCTAAAGGCGGATGAACCAGTAGAGAACATCTGGTCAACGGCTTGAGGATGCAGAAAGCAAATGAGAAACTACTGCATTAAAGATCTTAAAGATGTCCCAAGAGAAACTCGTGAAATGAGTAAATGCATTTTAGGAGTTCACAACATGTCTGTTAAGACATTGTGACTATGATGATTATTACAGGTAAGAAACGTTCTCATCATAGGCACCCAAAACAACCAGTACGGGTCTGTCCCTACGTCACTGCAGTGTGTAAAGTAGGAATTAGAACACAGCAGATATCGAACAAAGGACGAATATGGGAGCGCCTTAACATCAGGTGTAGTTCAATGGGACACCTGTGCTCTTTGAAATGCTGCGCCCTTCTATACCGACAACCGTTAAATACGATAATAGTGTCAAAGGGTGTTGTTAGAATTTCAAATGATCGGCGTTTAGCAGATTTAAAGGATTACACGCTTGTAAGGAATAGTGACATGCACTACCAAGGTATACATAACAGACCACTGACATCCTTCATTGATGATGTACAAGGAACAAAGAGTTATTTTGTGTATCCAAGGGTGGCATTTAAAATTGGTATCTAAGGTACATACATCTCTACAGCCACATACAAATATTCTAAAACAAATTTAATTCGTTTATGCGTAATGGTTTCATACATAATAACAAAATGAATGAGGTTTTGTATTATCTTCGGGTAGCAATTTTTTATTTGGATTTGAATGTAAGACTTTTTTTGTAATCTATCGTTCTACCTCTCTGAGTCTGGCAGATACCATATTCGCCGGCGTAATCTCAGTTTTTGCTGGGCAAATTTTTGTGAAATAGAAGGAGTAACAATAGTAACATAATAAGGTTTGATAGTAAAATACTGTAAATTTTTTGGAGCGCGGTAATTCGGCGGAATAGTTAACTACAAAAACAAAGAAATCAAAAACCTAAAATCTGTTTTTGGTATTTTTAATTGTTCCTGATCTACTGTGCAAGGCTTTCGCGGCCATCGTCCAATGAATTTGTGCGTCTCGGGTTTTTAGGCCCACAATACATATATATTTCATATACGCAGAAAAAGTCGTTGGAAACTAACATAGAATAAGAAAAGTTTAAGAGTTTATCATCTCGCTGTGTATCTGATTGGAGTTTAAGTTTAAAGTTTAAGAGATTATGTTTTTGTCGAAAATGTCATGTCACTGTGGCACTACCTCACCAGCCGTCACTGCCTGAACCAGATCTACTGAATTGCTCGGTAGCTATATAGGTTGGGTGTACTTTCAGCTTAGGTCAGCAAATTCTTTTAATAATTTTAAACCTTCTTTTACTGAACGCGAAAAACTGATTAATTATTACATATAATTCTCCGCATATAGTATGGCGATCAAATTAGGATTTTGGAGAAATGAGTAACCCACAATTTTTGTTATTACCAAGAATGCTCAAGAAGCACTAAGTCATGCTACTTGACTGCATTTTTTCTAAAGAGAAACTTATCAAAAGAATTTATTTTGTGAAATTTGAATGGGAATGATGGGAGATGTTCGCTAAATAGCATCATTAAGAAATCTAAAAAAATGTCCGGCAGGACAATATGTTGGTCAATTAAAACAGTGACTCAATAAAAACTAACCTGTTAATAGTTCGCTGATCTTATATTAACTTGTGATTATGTTGCATTCAATTAATTTCCCACCAACGACATATATGCGGTACAGATGCTTGGATAATATAATAGATACATCCAAACAAAGTATTATATTTTACAGCAACTTTGTGTATTCCTTTGAACATTTAATTACGATGCATGTGTCGTATTTCATTGCGGCGTGGCGTGTATGCAAAACAGTAAATGTTGCTCACATTAATTCAAGCAACTAATTTATCGTTACAGACGCAAAAAGACGAACGTAATTTAGCTGGTTTGGATAAACTCCTCGAATTTATACCGTTCCATGAGTGGGATGAGCAAAAAATCTGTTTAATCTGAGGACGTACGTTATGGCCCTCGGGACACTAGCGAGGAATTCGGAATGCCTTATGTGCAGAATCGATGGGAATGCAATTAGAGTCGCCCTATGTGCGCATTATTGCAAATCCGTAGGATAAGGAACTGGCCGATGGGCTGTTACGTTTCAATCCCGCACTAAAAATTGTCCCGGATTTTATTCATTCATTTGCGGTGCATATTGCAACAGGTAAATGGAATAGTGAAACTAATTATTTAAATATCATAATTATATTTTGAATATAAAAAGGACTTACCTGGAAGAATAAGAAGAACGCATCCCAGAAATGGATGGCTATACTGGAAAGGCATTCCTTTCAAACAGTGATGATGAAGAAACTAGCAGACGCAAATGAGAAATAAATTAAAACAAAAAAACTTTTAAAAAAAGCGTTTATTTAAAGATTATAAAAAAATAAAATAAAATGTTCCTTTAGAGTGTTAACTATCAACTTATACCCTCCTTACATACAATTTATATGATCATAAAAGCTTGTCGCGAGGTTTGCGTAAGTACCTATAGAAATTCAATTAAACTGAAGTTTTAACACACTTAAATTTACCAGACCAAGTGAGTCAACTGAATAGGTACTAGTTAATTTACACAAGTATATCGCGCGACAAGCTTTTATGATCATATAAATTGTGCATAATGAAGCTATAAGTTGATAGTTAACACTCTAAAGGAACATTTTGTTCTCTTTTTTTATAACCTTTAAATAAAAGCTTTTTTCAAAAAAGTTTTTTTGTTTTAATTTATTTTTTACTTTTTAGTTATTAACTCGCATTTAATATCAAGCAAAATTTTTATTTATTCTCGGCAAGCCCTTTTATTTAATACCCATATTGCAGAAGTGCATTAAAAAGAACTATTTCGCCATCTTGGATGGTCCACCATAGTTGATTTAGAATGACGTCATATTATTTTTCAAGTCGCTTTCAACAAGCCCTTTCACTGTGCAAAGACTCTCTTCTCTCAGGTCGTAAACAAGGTTCATGCAGTGATAAAACAACTCACCGACTTTGAATAGTATATTTTCCTCAAACTCTTACAACAAAACACATCATCGTATTATACCTAAAAACACATATTACTTGCCATCATTTGAATGCCAGTTTCTAACTTAGAATTTGCGCTATCCTGATATCCACTCATTTTCCTAGATTTCCTTTTATTAGACATCATGAAAACCTTAAGCTAAACTAAAAATATAGACCTACTCTAAACATAACCTTAAAACTGTTTGTGATAAGAGTCCACTAACAACAAGAGTTTATCCCTATTACTTTCCAAAAGTCAGTCCAGCACCCCAAATGTTCCTTTACAACTTATTATTGGAAAATCCTTACCGCGGATCTTCTTTACCACTTACGTCGCTGTCACAGTCATACACACCGGCTGTCCGGTATACCCTTCGTGACAGCTCGGTGCATCAGCGGTTCGTTAGCTACCCCCTAACCTCATGTCGATGTCGTCACCGTCGTCGATACAACCTGCTGATGACCACTGCGTGGGTTGTATAAAGGAACTCGTACAATTCGATCCAGAATCTCCTGTGACTGCTGCCAGATTCTTGCTCACACCGCAAGCCTCTAGTTGAGCGCCGAATGCAAAAACTCTCTTCTCTCAGATCGTCAGGTTCATGCAGTGATAAAACAACTTGCCGGCTTTGAACAGTATTTTCTCCAAACTTCCACAACAAAATGCATCGTTTGACTAAAAATGATATCAGTGGATGTATTGCGTCTATTGTCAGTGATGATATTCCTATCATTAGATTGTCATTCCCCTTAGCATCTGCTGGGCGTTCTCATATCAATATGGATACCCATATTGTAGAAATGCATTTAATAACTATTCAACTATTAGATTTAAAAGGACGTCATATAACTTATCGTGCATTGTCATCCAAACTAAACGTGTATACAAACATTCAGCTCAATCGGTTGAAGATATCTGCTTCAAAATTGAGTTGCAAGATTCCACCCGAACAAGCGTACATACACTGCAAGTTAAATAAAAGCTTTTAACATTTTCTTCTTACTTCCCACACCGATAGGTGAGGGGAGTATTGTGATCGCGAAAATTTTCGATTTCGAGATGATACGCTTTTTGGGCTTTTTATGATATCTACATAACGAAAATATACGTCACTCATTTCCCTCAGTCTGTCTGTTTTCGTTTTTCTAGCCTTGTAATCTCATTAACCGTTGCATGGATTGTGATTAAATTTGGGTTGTGATATGCTGTGGGGTCTTAGTAGGTAACGCTGCCATAATTTCGATTATCGGTTCATGGCCGGCGGAGTAATTAGCCAAAAACAAAAAAAAACATTTTTTTACGGTCAGCCTACCGCAAAGGCTGACAGCGTAAGGCGCTGTAGAAACCCTGCGAGAGGATAAGTGTCTGTGCACGTTAGATTTGAAACGCTTCAGGTTGTAGCCGCGGGGAAACAAATTCCCCGACAGCTCATTCCACAGCGTTGAAGTTCTCCAAAAGAAGGAATGCTGGAGGAGACTGATTCAGGGAGTAGGGACTTCGGCTTGGTAAGGATCAGCTCGCAGAGCATCTCTAGTGTTCCTCGTACGGACGGCCTGCGGTGTTATTATTTGGGAGAGCTCACTCGAACATCTTCCGTTTTAGGGTTTCCTGGTCATTTTCTACTTTTTTGGGAGGAGCTGAAATTGGAGTGGCTAGGAGGGGGGGACTGTAAAACCTGTATACAATACACTGGGTAACGTAGGCTTTATCTCCCGAGGATGGGTATATATAGGGTGATTTGGGGAAGTGGTAGTTGAGGTCGCAAGCTAATAAATTGTTCTTATCATACCATGCCCAATTCCCAATAGTTTCCGAGATAAATTAATACATTGGTTTTTAGAGATTTTCATTAAAATCCAGAGCTCCAACCCAAAACCCTGATAAAACTAAATGTTATTGTCGGATTTTGGAATTTTTGGTATTAGTCGTTAGAAAATATGCCGTTACCTCACTATCCACTAAAAGACAGTGATCACTGATCACGTATCAAACACTTCTCGAGAGTTTCTACATCAGAATGTGACAAAAAGTGAATTCAAGAAACGTTACAATCAAATCGATTTATCTTAAAAAGTCACCAAATAATTAACCATGACCCTTGCGGTAAAAATATACCATCTTTCTAGTTATCTTGTTGTAAATGTGGTAAACACGGGCAATGGGATTGCATTTAAGCTCTGAAAGCATAATAAATTCCGAGAGTGCAAAGTTTTAACAGAGCGTTTGGGAAAAACTTGTCATCGATTTTTTAATTTTTGTTATGTTCAGTTGAATAATATGTCATTACATTATGATTAATCATAAAAACTGATCGGTTAACGGTATAGGGTCTCAAAATTGTACAAATTTAGAAGAAAACTTCTATTTCTGCTTTAAAGTGATTCGTGTTAAAAAATCGGAAGGCAAGCAAGCAGAACGTGCAAGCAGGTTCTAAACCTTAGCAGTACAGTTGTAGTCTCGTAGCAGTACCCGTGCAATCGAGAACGAAGGCTCGGCGTTTAACGCAAATCAAATGCAGGTACCATCTAGAATGGAAAAATTTTCTAGTATCAATAGTTTCAAAAACTCAAATAAGGCTTTATCGCAAATTTTGTTTTCTCTATATCTTCATAACAAAGCGAGTTTTCAAAATGCGTCCTTAGATGTTCACCCTAGTTTTAATAATCACCCCACATACATATAATTATGTGTGCAGGGTGTTTTATAAGTTGGGACTTTTCTTCATGGGGCATATAGTACTCGCTAAAAGGAGTGATTTTTCTCAAAAACATATAAAAGAAATGTTTAGAGAAATCAGGATATCGGCCGGTAGTGAAATCCTCGTCTCTAAATTCCGTCCCTGTGCGATTAGATCAAAAAAGGGACAAAAAACTCAGTTGCTTGCTCGGAGCATAATATTATATGTACGTACCAGCGCCTTTAAGGTCGCTCGAATTGTTAACGCGTTACATCGGACTTTAAAAACAACAAAAATAGTGCACCGTTGTAACTATAATGAACTGGTGGAGATTATTTTAATGCACACGGTGAGTTTGGTCAAAATTCAAGCTTCGCGAGTGTATGCTGATTATTTCGCTGACCGTATTCACTGTGTACCCTGTCGATTTTGTCTATTTCGTGCAGAGCTAGAGAGACTGGATGTTTGTATCCACGCCAACGTGGACACTCTGGAAGAAAGCTTCGAAATGTCCAATGTGTTATTTCAAAGGCAGTTGCTTTAGAAAAGGAAAGACCCAGCTTTGAATAATTTTTATCAGGAGAGGCAACAAAATAATTTGCATTGGTCGCAACATTCGCCTCTATTCAAGCGAACAAAATAAATGAAATTGATGTAGCTGTTTTCTTTTAAGCGGAAGGTGGAATATATTTAAAAAGCTAATTACTTACTTAATTACTTTTTTAGATACTATGGTTATCGAGATAAGTCAAGAGATATTAATTAGATAACCGTTTAGAATCTGTAGATAGTATAGTAGTATTTTGATTAAAATAAGCTGCCAACGTTACGATCGTCAACCTTACAGCATTTCAATAATATAGCGACTACATACTATCTCTGACTGATAAATGGATGCCATGACGTATTATAAATTGTCATTTGGTAAAGTCTAAGTGCAAGGCGTATTTTAAATTATTTTTAGTATTTTCAGAACCACAGAATTTATATTTTTTTCTTCCTTCTCGATCTCGATTCTCATATGGATCGTGACCATATTGTGGAAAGGTCCATTTAATGGTTCCATGGCAAACTTTGCCCTATTCGGTGTAGAATAGATTTATCAGCTCGTTTTATGTTTAAGCGATGCATATATAACACTAAGCCGAAAATCGCTGAGAATGGGAATATTAAGTGAAATACGACTATCATTTCGTTCTGAATTCTGAAGTCTGGAAGAGGAGTATAATGAGGATATAAACAGGAAAATTTCTTTCCTCGAACTGGTTCCATAATTTATATTAATCTGCTTAAATATTAATATTTCCGGGAGCGCTGCCAGATAATTACATTTGGAAATTTATGCGTTTGGCTTGGACTTCGTTTTGTATCTATTCGGATCAATTTTTAGTTGGGCCAGGTCAAATTCTCATTATACAGAGTGTGCTCAACAAAGTGTAAATGTTGTTTCGAAATATACCACTATCAAAAACAGTTTATTGCAATCTACGTAGTAAATTAATTTGTTATAAATTACGTATTAATACAGATAGGCTTTGAACCGATATAAAAATTTATAGTACCTACCGTTAAAATTCCGACATAAATAGTTGAACGGGGTACTACTACATCGTGTTCTTACACCAATAAATACAGTGCAGTTAAATACTAAAAAATGCATACTAATAACTGTAATCCTTGGGAGTTTCCTGTGGTGTCAATTTTTTAAATGGTTTTTATAATTTTCCTAGCTGAATAGAGACTTTTACGCTTTCAAGAGTTTCAAGTGAATTGCTAGGGAAGAAACAGCCGGACCATGTACTATTTTGAAAATATTTGATCTCTCAACTTTCATAATATGAACCTCAATTTGCGTCAATTAGCATAGCCATACAAAAATAAAAAAGTTATATGAAGTGGATTACAAGATAATGTGCACTTTCACCATATTTAAATAAATAACCCGTTCCTTTTATATTCAACTAAAATTGTTTTTCTAAATTGGGACTATAATGAATTGCTCATCTTTTGAATTTCTAATAATATTCCCCTTATTTAATTATGAAGGAATATAGTATTGAGAATTACTGTACGGCTTGTCGGTATCATCTGCCTGTTTTGATACGCCTCCCTGTTAAGGGTCTAGGGCAGGGGTTCCCAATCTTTTAGCACCTGCGTACCACTTGACTTTTTGTGAAATTTTGGCGTACCACCAGACCTAAATATTTTAATAACCTAATAATTTAATAACCTTGCTTATGCATTCAGAAGCTATTAATAGCATGTTGCTCACATCACTCACGCGTACCACCTGAAACGTTCCCGCGTACCACCAGTGGTACGCGTACCACCAGTTGGGAACCCCTGGTCTAGGGTATAGCGCGCAAATTGAGATTCCAAGAAAAGACGTATTCCCGTGTTAGCGAGGAGGCGTGGCCACCTGTTCCCTTTCTCTAGTGTGTGTGTGTCTAAGATGAGGGCAGATAAATCCAAAAATCCAAAGGTAAGGTCAAAAAGTCCAAAGGTAAGGTCCAAAGGTCACTATAAAAATTAATTTCGCATTTCCAAGCTCCTGAAGTTGCCTTTAAACTTATAGTAATGACTCAAAGAGCAAATTGAAGAAGAAAGCTTGCGCTTGTGCAACTATTTAGCCTTTTTTTGATATCGTGTTTGGTTGTTAAATTACAGGCATTTATAGAATGTATGATTTTGCATTGCGAGTTTTTTGCACATTAAAAAACTTTTTTGAGAAAATCGAAAATAGTTGTCATTCATTAAGGTCTTAACTATCGCCTTCTGAAATATTATATATGTAGTTTAAAAATAGAGTGTGTTATGCGAGAAATTGTGAGTCCGTGTTTTACATGGCAAATACGTATGTATAAATGTGTGTATCCAGGCCCCTTAAGCTTTGCGGTTGGCTTGCAGACTTCCTCTCAGGTCGGAAGATCTCTGTCGTGGTAAACGGCTTTTCCTCTTTCTTCCTTAGCATCAATGCTGAGGTTCCACAGGGATCGATATTGGTGCCGACATTGTTTCTGCTTCACATCAACGATCTACTCTTTAGCACTACCATCCACAGTTTTTCGGATGACAGTATTTTGCATGCAGGAATGATGAGCAATAGACCGATCCCTGTTGTCGAGCTGAAACGCAGAAGACTGGAAGCGGCTACCTCGCTTTCAAAGGATCTGGAGACCATTACCGCTTGGTGACTCAAGAATATGGCCTTGGAACCATTATAAAACGTTGTCATCATAGATATAGATAATGCTGCTTTAGTTTTATAAATGGGAAACCTCCCAAATTGGAGTTTTCTGGGAGGAGGTTAAATTGAGGGCGGAAAAACCAACTGGGCTAGGGCGCTTGTTAATATAAAACTATTTTTACCAAATACAAATTTCCCCCTGGTGAAATCCTGTAGCCCTCAAATCGAGCTAAACATGTGCAAAACAGTGAATTTTTGTTCTTTCCGCTTAAGCAGAATTGCAGGCCCTGTCCTTAGGATTCACACCACTTCTCGGTATTATTGATACTTATTTAGGTGTCCTGTATATTGCCTTTTTGCTGCCGAATATGCTCACAACTTCTCAAAACAAATTTCTTTGGCATTCCTCGAATTAAAAAAAGTCTCAATGATATCTACATAACAACAATTTACATCACTAATTTCCTTCGGTCTGTATATCTGTCGGTCTGTCTGTTGACGTTTTTCTAATCTCGTAATTTCAGAACCGCAGCAAAGATTATGATGAAATTTGAATAGCGATATGCTATGGGGTCGTACTAGGTAATACTGCTAATTTTTAACATTGAAAACTTGGTTGTATTCATAAGAGGCATACCAATTTGGTATCACCGAGTGAGTTTTTAAGTATATTTCATACATACCTTCGAAAACAAATGTCTTTTTTATCCTTTTAGCTCTCACTGACTCACTGAGGTGACTGAAGAGACCTTATGCAGAGCCTCTGTCTGTTCGTCCGTCTCTTCGTATACAAAAGATAGCCAACACTACAGGTGCTGAGAAAAACTAAATACAGATTCGGAATCAGCATGAAAAAACTAGTCCAGGAAAAATCCGGTTTTGTCAATATTGCTTCCGGTTTAAAAAAAAAAACGAATTAAATTACGACAGGTAACTGACGACGTATTATGTACGGTATATCGATATTCCTGAAGCACAGGCAGCGTGGCCGAGCGGTTAAGACGCTAGGCACCAGTCCGAAAGGGCGTGGGTTCGAATCTCACTGCGGTCAACAACTTTTTTTTATTTTTTTTTTTCAAGATTAAATGTTAAATTTGTTGAGTACTGAGTCAATCAGCTTGACTTTATTTTTTGATCAGTGAGGAATGATGGGCGATGGAGACAACCCAAGGATAATACTCAAAGGATTGTTCAATCTACGCCCACTGTAGGGCGTAGGTATAAAATATGATTCATATCCCGTCGTCCTGTAATAAATTCTACTAACTGACCTGTGCCAACGGAGATTAAGCTCTACCTCATGCTGATGATTTATTGATTGTAACCTTCGCAATCGAATAATCTTTTTCATTGATGCGTTGCGAGCTGAACTGTTGTTGAAATATTTGGGGGCGCCCTATAGGTAATCGTTTTAATGAAAGTACCGTGACTCTTCGGCACTGCAATATTCATGCACATGCACACGAACAATACTCCAGAGAGAACTCGGAACAAATATGGATTTTATAAACCGTCATCACCAGTTAATCTGATTATCTGATCTGCACACCCTCCTCATTTCGTGTTACAGTCAGCATACAAAGTTTGGGGAATAGTCTTGTCGTTTTAAACCTATATGTCCCGGACAAAGTAAGCAAAGATAAAATTTAGAGCAGAGGTATTTCGAATTTAAGCTGTATTATGTACATGAGGTTGTAAAAGTAGTTATCAGCTGCTATCAGGTCTATTCAACCATCTTCTGAGTATGTAAACTGTACCAGATGCGTGGAAAAGGAGGCTAACGTGGTATTGCTAAGCAAGACCAGAAAACCGCCAGAGATTGTCTCCTCATACATAGGGATTCATCAAGCCAAGTAGCTTGAGTTTTTTCTTAAATACTTGACTTGACTTGAAAGCTCAAGCTTTTGAAAATTTGATGTTTGACTTGACTTGATTTTCGATCTGAACTACTTGACTTGATATCAAGTAAAATCAAACTACTTGATATTACTAGATATCGATCTGTAAAATGCGAATCGAAGCGTTAAAATAGGGGAATCACCAAGGTTACGACAGCAAGCAGGCACCCGATGACTTTAAAACTTGAAAGCCAACCGACACAGAATGGTCGTTGATTGAACGAATTTGCCAGTAACTTAATATTTTTAAGAGTATTTCCATCATTTTTGCATCAATATGCTGCTCGATAGACTAGATTCGTGGGCTATGGAACTTGACAATAAACCTGATCGCGATGAAACCGATGAACAGATTATGAATAGTATTCAAGGGGAAAGGGACAGTACTGAAGATATTTTAGATTGGTGGAAAAGACACGAATATATTTTCCAAACCTTGCCGCAATGGCCAAAGACTTTTTGGCAACGCCACCTTCTTCAACTCCAGTTGAAAGGCAGTTTACTAGAGCTGCCTTAACTCTTACCAAAACAAGAAATCGATTAGGTGATAACCCCGTTAGAAGTCTTATGCGTCTCAAATCATGGATGGCAAATAATAATATTAAATTTTTTTTACTTCTGTGTCATCGCCATAGACTGTACCAGATGCGTGGAAAAGGGGGCTAAGCAAGACCGGAAAGCCGCCAGAGATTTTCTCCTCATAGATAGGGATTCATCAAGCCAAGTAGCTTGAGCTTTTCTTAAATACTTGACTTGACTTGAAAGCTCAAGCTTTTGAAAATTTGATATTTGACTTGACTTGATTTTCGAGCTGAACTACTTGACTTGATATCAAGTAAAATCAAACTGCTTGATATTACTAGATGTCGATCTGTAAAATGCGCATCGAAGCATTAAAATAGGGAAATCACCGAGGTTACGACGGCAAGCAGGCACCCGATGACTTTAAAACTTTAAAGCCAACCGACACAGAATGGTCGTTGATTGAACGAATTTGCCAGTACCTTAATATTTTTAAGAGTATTTCCATCATTGTTGCATTAATATGCTGCTCGATAGACTAGATTCGTGGGCTATGGAGCTTGACAATAAACCTGATGGCGATGAAACCGATGAACAGATTATGAATAGTATTCAAGGGTAAGGGACAGTACTAAAGATATTTTAGAATGGTGGAAAAGACACGAATATATTTTTCCAAACCTTGCCGCAATAGCCAAAGACTTTTTGGCAACGCCAGCTTCAGCTTCTTCAATTCCAGTTGAAAGGCAGTTTTCTAGAGCTGCCTTAACTATCTTACCAAAGCGAGAAATCGATTAGGTGATAACTCCGTTAGAAGTCTTATGTGTCTCAAATCATGGATGGCAAATAAGAATATTACATTTTTTTTACTTCTGTGTCATCGGCATCGACTGCTCTGGTCTAATTAGCCTCGCGTTCTGTGTAGGCTTTGTTACTGTTTCCCGGCGTCACTGCAGGAACATCACTGTTAATTGAAAGCAAACAGTGAAGGCTCAGGTGGGGATTCTTCGCTAGCTTTTTTTAGGGATATTTATTTTTGATTGGACCAGAAATAAATTTCCACCTCTAACGATAATCGAACCCGGGACCTTCCGGTCACGAGCCCTCGACTCTAACCACTGAGCCAACCCACCCTCATTTGAGTTTGTTGTTTTTATATGTATTATTGTCAGAATTCAGAATATTTCGTATCTTTATTTCATGTTATTACCTTCATTATTTAACCAAGTTTGTTAGAGTTTCCATTATTGGATGTTTTTTTTTTAAATAAAAGGTTACATCTTGATATACATAGTTTTTTATTGTTGTTGCTTTTTGGCAGTTAATCAGATTAATATCAAAAAAGAACTATTATTTCAGGAAAAATTAAGTAATTAGCTTGAAAAACTTGATTTTGAAGTTGCTTGATGTGTAACGACTTGAATTTCGAAAACAAATACTTGACTTCGCACACCCCTCCTCCTCAGCAAAAGAAAGAAAACAATTTTGCATGTAATGTATCGACTCCAAAGCTTAGAGAGATGCAATGGCATCAGTATTCTGGAATGCATGTGGTATTATATTCGTCAATTATCTCGAAAAAGGCCGGACAGGGCAAAATTGCATGAATTAGGCTATGAATTGCTTCCTCATCCATTATGTTGTCCAAATCTGGCCCCCAGTGACTTTTTCTTATTTTTCACCTAAAAAGAATGCGCCTTGTAAAGAAATTTAGGACCAATTTAAATTAAATGGCGAGCATTGAGGCCTATATCATCGTATTGCCCCCGAAAGAAGCTTTATTAAATAATAAAATTGAATTTTGTCAAAAACATACAGTTTTCTTCATCCCCGCTGTTATCTTTTTCCGATCTTCTCTAGTTTATAGCATCTACAAAAGACTTATTCTTTTTAGGGATTGACAGCAATAATTTCGATTCAACAGCAATAAAAGTGATGTCATTATGCTCACAAAGTTCTGCTTCTGAGCAGTGCACCTCCCCAGTATCCAATGCGACTGAACACAAAAGAAGCAAATTCCAAACAGAAGATGCTTTATCAAGAATTTTAGATAAATTGGATGAACGACCCCACAGTATATCGCTAACCAAATTTCATCACAATCCATGCAGCGGTTACTGAGATTACGAAACCAAAAAACGTCAATAGTCAGACAGACAGACAGACAAACAGGTCGACGGAAATGAGTGACGTAGATTTTCGTTATGTAGATACCAAAAAACGCCCAAAAAGCGTATTATCTCAAAATCGAAAATTTTTGCGATTACAATACTCCCTTCACCATATCGAAAGAAAAAAAGTATATCATTAGATGTCAAGTGAAGTCAAGTAACTTGAAAATCAAGTCAAGTCGTGAATCTCTACTCATACAGGCCAATCTGCCTGTTATCGTCGGAAAGCTGTACGAAATCCTTACAAGACAGAGGCTCGAGAAATAAATCGAAAAGGCAGAAGAGCTATCTCCATTCCAATTCAGTTTCTACTCGGGGAGGTCCACCATCAACGCCCTGAAAACGGTAACGAAGTTAGCGGAATATACTGAGAGGAAATGGTGTGCGTCCGAAATGCTTTTAATACAGCCCCGTGGAGCGTGGCTATGGAAGAACTAGCAACACCGAAGAAAAAAGAGAAAGGTAGAGATGGCTGAAGAAGGCAGAAGATGATTCAAAGAAAATTAATATTAAACACCGAAAACAGAAGGCAGCAGACAGGTATAGGTGGCGTGGAGTAATGCAGGATATACTTGGAAACAGAAATAGGTGGTGAAACAATGGAAACAAACATCTAAAGTCAATTTTAAGTTACATAAATCTTAGCAGCATAAGATCAGATTGTACTTATTTTTGCCCTTGGCCTTCATGGTCTGTTGAGCAACCTAATAATAATAAGATAGTTTAGGGGCAGGGGGTTGCGAAACTGAAAAAATTATTGTATTCGTATAGTAAGCTCTCATTGCCTGTTAGAGGAACAATATAACATAGTTTTTCAGATTTATAGTTAATAATTAATTTTTAAAATTAGATTGCTGTAGATAATTCTGCAATATGTGCAGCTCCTCATTGAACTGGTATAGCAATAGAATTTCTAAACCGTACCGTGGCCCGTGGTAAGGATCGATAGACTATGGTTTTTGAAAATTGTGTAGTATCACCGAAATGTGGTGGCAAGTACCGAGACAATCAACAGGACGCCATTTTACTTCCCACAGCGATAGGTGAGGGGAGTATTGTGATCGCTAAAATTTTCTATTTAGAGATAATACGTTTTTTGGGCGTTTTATAGTGTCTACATTTCCGTCGGTCTGTCTGTCTGTCTGTCTGTCTGTCGGTCTATCGGTCTGCCGGTCTGTCTGTCAGTCGGTCTGTCGTATAATTTTGAAAATCGGTGCAGGGGCGGCGGAGTAATTAGCAAAAAACAAAATATCCCTCAAACTTCCTGATCATTTTTTACTTTTTTTGGGTGGGGGTGAAATTGGGACGGTTGGGAGGGTAGGGGGTTGTAAAACTCAAAAATTTGTTCTATTCATAATAGGCTGTCCATTGATCTGTGAAAGAAAGACTAGTGGCATAATATCCTTTTTTAGGTCCATCCGAACATTGCCTTGCCCATTATAGAAATCAAGGGAATTTTCTGATGTATACATACGAGTATTCCTTTAGATCGTTCTGTATTTAATAACATGGAAATTATGAAATTGATTTTAATGAAATTTAGACAAAGTATTACTACCATGGCGAGGATGAAAAATGCGTATGGTTTTTAAAAATCGTGTCAGTCGCGGCACAGCAACAATAAAAAAAACTAAAAAAATTAAAGTACCTCAAACTTCGTTTTTAGGCAATTTGGGCTTACTGATCGTTTCGTTTCGACCAGTTGAAACTCGCAGAAGAAAAAATATGTCATTTTAGTTCCTACGAAGAGATTTAAAAAACTATTTACTAGAGTTTTATGTTAGATGTTTTTTGAGGACAGGCGGGCGTGATTTGGTTGCAAGGGATCTCAGACTATAGCTTCATGCAAAGGGAAAATAATAAAATTATATCACTTATGTGTGTCAATCAACTTGACTCCATTTTTTTCTAGAGCAGACCCTTCTGGATACAAAAATCTCAGCTTTGCGAACTCTCTATACTTATATTTTGTCAATAAGTTATACGTATTCGTGCTTTCCGATTCCGAAGCTAAAGTTATGTATTTCTGACATATTGATCCATTTGCATAGTAAAAAATATTATCTGTTGCTAAAAGGGCTGGACTGTACTAATTGAGGCTTCCGTTTCATCGTCGCTGAACTTTCGAAAAGCTCTCTTAGCAGTGCTGCGGTAGTATTTACTTTAGCTGGGAATGCTGTGGTATGCATATTTTGGCATTTAATTGGCCTCCTGATTAATGGCCACTAATGTTTCTGTTTAACTGATTCAATTAGAAACGGAAGCATGGGAAGAAGCGCTCAAAGGTTAATAAGAGAAATCGTCATGCTAAGCAAATAAGGGGTAGTATTCAGTATATTCATCTACGTATATATTAATTAATCCTTATTTTAAGATGGACGTTAGGGTCTGGCCACATCTCCATATCACGACGTCGTCAACGGCGTGGAACGTCACGTCGAACATTGTCGCCGACGTGTGGCTAGTATGCCCGATTTTATCAACAGGCGCAATTTAACAAAGGCTTTGACCAATCAGAGCAGCCCATTCGGGTGCATGTTCCTGAATGGGCTGCTCTATTTGTTAAAATTCGCCTGTTGATAAAATCGGGCCTACTAGCCACACGTCGCCGACGACGTTCGACGTAGCGTTCTACATTGACGACATCGTGACGTGGAGATGTGGCCAGGCCCTTAGTACGAATGTAGAATGTTTTACTTCTCATCTCAATATTACGCAAAGGAGGTACTGCATCCATGAAAAATTTCAAATTTGAATTAGAAGTTATATGAAATCAAAATCATAAAAAATCTTGATCACTTCCGTTAGTTGCTAGTTGCTGAGGAGCAACGCGGTCGAAACTTTCACCATGAGTTAATATTCCATCAGGCACGAAACAATTTTGTAGTTTTCGAAAATTGTTCCGGTGGCGACATGGTTACATTTTCTGTATTAATTGCAGTGTTAATAGCGTAAAGCTTATTATTAACATTCTGAGTTTCTAAGTTCATCTCGCATGATTGCGGTAGCAACAAATGTTGACGGGCTGTGACAAGTCAACACCTGAACTATTTGTGATCTGAATTTAGGAAGAATCGTACAATATTACAGGTTTTCATGATTACAGACATTTGGAACATTTTGTGTAACATTTCGTCCGGGCCTAACTGTTGTAGGTGTGCTGTAAATGTGTTTGGTGTAAGGACTGAGACCGACGTAATCAAGGGGGCTATAGTAACTTTGCTTTGTTTCCAATGTCGTTTTATTTCCTTGGCAAGATCAGTGATTTAGATATCTTCCCAAGGTAGTTGTTTTAGATATTCATATCGTTGGGAATAGCTATGCACGGTGTCGCTGAATTTTCTTGACACGTGATATACTCGTAGCAGAAAAAAGTTCAAATGAAACCGAGTGAAATTTTTTTAAAGTATTATAGGTGGTACTAGTAGTACTATCATATCATGCGTTCGAAACATTTTTTTTACTTAAACCCTTAAAACTCACCCCCAACTTATTTTTTCAAATAGCACCCTTTGGCTTTGCCTACATAAATGATATCCCTATTTTATTTAAAATCTTGTGGTAACTTTGGTGTTATACGGAAACTTATTCATAAGCACAATAAAAATAAAATAAGAATTAGTTTGTCGCAAAAATGGACGGGTTTTTAAGGATACAGAATGACCTATCATGCATGCTTTCCAAAACAAATGCCTTTTTTATACTTTTTATTAAAAAATTACGCATCAAACAAATCCTTATTTATTTTATTTGTCTTATGCTTATGAAATTACGAAAAAAGTCGGTTTCTGCACGGAATCAAAGACGTTGCAAGATTTAAAATAAAGACCTCATTTATGTAGGAAAATTTGCGGGGTGCTATTTAAAAGAAAATTGGTGGTGAGTTTTAGGGGTTGAAGTACAAAAATATGTTTAGAAAGCATGGCATGATAGACCGTTCAGTACCCTAGAAAAGCCCACTTAGTTTTATTTTATCTGTTGCTCTTACGAAAATATTAAGCTTTAAACAAACCCTTATTTTATTTGTCTGATTCTTATGACTTAACTAAAAAAATGTTTTGAGTATAAAGTCAAAGGTACTACAAGATTTTAAATAAAATAGGTACTTAATTTGTGTAGGAAAAACCATTGGGTGCTACTAAAAAAAAAGGGGGGTGAGTTATAAGGTTTGAAGTGCAAGAAAAATATTTTGAAAGCATGGTATGATAGACCATATAGTACTTTCAAAAAATCCACTCAGTTTCTGTTTGAACTTTTTTTGGTTAAGAGAATATCACGTGTCAAGGCAATCAAGGGACAACAAATATACTACGCTAAGATCACTAAAAGCTGCTACAGATTTTGTACAGATAAGGGCAATTCGACTAATTGGTGACCCGGTATTAACGCGCCACTTCCAGCCACTTTCTCACCACGTGTGGTTTGTGACATCTCACTCTTTCACCGATATTTAAACAGAGTCTGCTCCTCTGCGCTATCCTCTAGTTCCGCCGCTCACCGATGCTACCAGATGCACCCGGGCGACTGCTGCATTTCATCTCAGGGTTGTCTTTCATCATACATCAAAGACCGACCGGTATAACTGCACATTTATTTCCAGGGTGTCCAAGGCTTGGAATGGACTGCCAGGAGATGTATCTGTTGGGCCTGTGACTGTTGACCCATTCAAGTCCCGCGTTACCAACAATTCGTTGCGCGTTACTCTGGTATTTAGGCTCTGCCTACGGGGTCTGCTCAGTTATATAAAAAAAATAACTAATTTTAATTTTGTTACGATAATCATAGTCCATGAATGCGAAGCAAACAAGACAAATAAAGACTAACGAGCTTACTGACAGAAAAGACGAGACATCCACAGCATTACAAGGTAAATCCATTTAAGTGTTGTAAGACAATTTTCTTATAATAGAAAACTTCCTACATCTTCTGTTATATAATAAAAACTGCATTCGGTACATTGTAGGGAGAGCATCATATTTTATCGCGCGCAAGAGTTATTTTGTCTGCACTTTTGTAATAAGATTAATGATTTTTCAGACAAGGAAATATAATAGAGCAAGGCAAACCGGAGATGATGCTGCTTTTTTATTGAAATGAAATCGCTAATGCGAAGAAGACGTCCGAAGGGGAATCACGGAATATCTTTCTTGTGACTTTTCATTTTACGAATATTGATCTTTCGAACTACATTTTGCCCAGCTTAATCTCCAAAGTTTCCACCACTAGAGGGCAATAATGAATGAATGAATAAGGACCAGAGGCTGTCCAGCACGGAATGTGGCTGGTGCATAGGCTACACGATGGGCCCTTTTGCGCCTCTATCCGCGCTAGTTCCTAAGACCTGCCCTTTTGGCAAAGGCAAGTACATTCTTAGGTCCTATCCGTTTTATCTCTATTGGTACCAAGGTTCTTGAGCCCAGCATAGTCTGCCTGTGATAACCCACGGTTTCACAGCGACACAAGATGTGTGCCGAGGATTCTTCCTCTTCACCACACCACGTGCACGTTGGGTCGTTGACCACCCTCATCACGAACAAGTGACGCCTGAAGGTGTTGTGACCCGTTAGTAGGCCTACTAGCAATCTCAAGTTACTCCTATCATTGATTAAAGTATTTAACCTTAATCAATGCTCCTATCCAGAGAGAGAGCCAAAATCGTCCTATTCTCTCTGCAGGCCCTGCTAAAAGTACCCTAGCTTGACGGAGATGACCAGAGATGTTGTTCCATCTCAGAGAGTGTTGATTCTGGATCCACTCTCCAGTTGTTTTCCTAATCAAGTTTGCAGATAGGCTGGTCCGGGCCCACAAAACTGTTGCCGGATCCCATCCTAGCCAGAGGATCCGCCATTTCGTTACCCTTTACCCCAGCGTGCCCAGGTAGCCACATCCGTGATACCTTGTGTTTAGCTGAAATGTCGTCAAGAGCCCTCCTGCACTCCAGGACCAGTCCTGACGTTATTTTCCAAGCACTCAGTGCTTTGATGGCTGCCTGACTGTCAGAGCAGATAGTAATCCGCCTCCTAGACCCGTCAATTTCCCGAATACGAGAGGGCAATAAAGGCAGGTTCATCGAGTTCAAGACGGTTCTTATACAACAAAGATCTACCTTATAAGGCCAAAAATCAAAATCTTGTTTAAGCAGACATAATTTCTATATAAAAGAAATAGTGAAAATATTCAGTAATATCTGAAATATACAATATCGATAGGATTCAAGCCAAAAAAAGGAGAAATTATATTTAAAAATTAAAACTTCTAATTACAATCCTTTGTTTGTCATACAGCCTCACAACTTGAAAAATATTGTTCTGATTTTAAATAAATTTTCATAGAACCTACGTTAATAATTTACTGAGCTCAAATAAAAGGCTTAATAACTTTTTAAAATCAGCTCAATGGATATATGTATAAGAATGAATGTATGATACATACCAATTGAATCTACCTTGCTCAATTATTAAATTGGTGTTTACAAATGAAATCTCCAAAATAAAATTATATAGGATCGAATCAAATTTTTCCTCGATTAGACCCACATATTGGCGTGGAAAGTAGAACGCTGACTCATGTTACTTTATCAGACATCATGCACAAGAAGTAATATTTTTCCTGCCTTATCTTATAAGACAGGCGTTAGCGTTAGCCATCCCTAATTCCGATCCAACGCACGCGATGTTCCAATAAAATATAATAAAGATGAACAATAAAATCAGGGAAACGCTTAGTAATTTTCACGCGTAATAAATTTTCTGTATCTCCACGTCCGAAAATTACCTTCTGTCACTGGGAGGGCCCTTGCATTGTCGAATAAAAATGTCATTTCCTCTGAAATATGTTTCATCTGGGGTAAAATAAGAGGGCTGTTTTTTCGCAACTTTGGATGATCTGTGGCGTTTCGACTGCGACGGCTTTTGCTTCTTTTTTTGTACATGATTATTGATTTGTGATGTGGAATGTGGTAGATATATAGTTTTTAACACATTACGTGGTTTGATTAAGACGTCACAATACAGCATCAATTAATTATTGAAGTTTTGTCGTATCAAATTATAAAGGTATACCGGATATCCTAGAATTTCCTTGACACATGATATTCTCGTAACAAAAAAAAGTCAAACGAAAACTAAGTGCTATTTTTGAAAGTACTGTAGGGTCTATCATATCTATCCATGCTTTCGAAACATTTTATTTATACTTCAACCGTTAAGACTCACCCCCAAATGTTTTTTCAAATTGCACCCAACAGTTTCTCCTACACAAATTAAGACCTAATGTTATTTAAAATCTTGCAATACCTTTAATTTTATACACCAACCCTCTTTACCTCCCACACCGAGATAGGTGAGGGGAGTATTGTGATCGCGAAATTTTCGATTTTGAAGTACTACGCTTTCGGGCGTTTTATGATGTCTACATAAAGAAAATCCACGTCACTCATTTCCGTCGGTCTGTCTGTCGCGTTTTTTCTAGCCTCGTAATCTCAGTAACCGCTGCATGGATTGTGATGAAATTTAGGCAGCGAGATGCTGTGGGGTCGTAGTAGGTAATGTTCCTATAGGTAATTTTGAAAATCGGTGCATGAGCGGCAAAGTAAATAGCAAAACACAAAAAAATATTGCTGAAACTACTTTTTAGGCGTTTTAAAGGTTCCTGATCATTTTCCTGCGTTTTTTTTTGGTGGGGCTGAAATTGGGGTTGTTGGAGGGTGGGGGGGGGTTGAAAAACTGAAAAAAATGTTGCATTCATGTCCACTGACCTGTGAAGAAGGACCTAGCGACATGAATCACCTTTTTCGGCCCATCCGAACATCGCCTTGCCTATTACCGAAACTAAGGGACTTATAGTACTACTTCCGTGGTTAGAATGAAAAACGCGTATGGTTGTTAGAAATCGTGTCAGTGGCAGCGTTGCAATAATAAAAAAAAATAAAAATATGGAAACAGCTCAAACTTAGTTTTTAGATGTTTTAGGGGTTCCTGATCATTTTCTACCTTTTTTGGATGGAGATGAAATTGGAGTGGTTCGGGGGTGGGGGTTGTTAGACTGAAAAATTTGTAGTATTGATAATAGGCTGTCCATTGACCTGTGAAGGAAAGACCTAGCGGTATAAGGCAATTGGGGGGGGGGGGGCTGGCGATGATTTGGTTGCAAGGGGATCTCAGACTAAAGCTTCATACTATGAGAAAATAATAAACTGGTATACCGTAATGGGTGGGAAGTACCGAGTCAATCAACTTGATTCCATTTTTTGATAACGTCATAAGCATAATAAGGATTTGTTTGAGGCGTAATATTTTCGTAACGGAAACAGGTATAAAGGAAAACTAAGTGGGCCTTTCAAGGGTGGTAAATGGGCTATCATATCAAGCAATATTTCTTTTATACTGCAGCCCCTAAAACTAACTCCCAAATAACACCCCAAAGCTTTTCCTACATAAATGCATACATTATTTTAATTGAAATCTTGTATGTATAGTGCCTTTGATTTCATACACAAACAATTATTTTGTCAAGTCATAAGCATAAGATAAATAAAATAAGGTTTTGTTTAAGGCGTAATATTTTCGTAATAAAACAGGTAAAAAAAATATTTTGCTCGAAAGCATGATATGATCTTATTTTATTTAACTATTATGCTTATAAATTGATTGTTAAACATTATTTTCAACTGTTTGCCACCAATACTTTGATGGCCTGGTACTCAACTGAGATTTACAGCGTTGAGTGAAGCAGTATGCTGAGAGTTTTGAAACTGTCCCACATCCCATCAATTTTGATGTAATTTCCTCCAGGAGTCCAAGGCCATTTAAGCGGCCTGGGTGTTCGAGACGATCACAATAGCCCTTATTTTCTATAATAAATCTGACCCTAACTACAGGCTAATCATAGCATTATTTCAGTTTGTCATATTTTTGTAGCTCCGTAGGTCAGAGGTTTATAGTCGGTGGTCAGAGGGCACCCTCACACACAAAATATGTCACACTGGGCGTCTCGGTTTTGACATTCTTCAAAACGCCATTTTTGGTGACTCATTCATGCCAAGTATTGACGATTTCTGGTGATTTTCATGTAAAAAGCTGGCTGTAAGCATACTTATAACCTGGCAATATGCGATACTCGCTTTGAGTTAGATATCAACGCGCTCCACCGAAACTTGCGCCTGGCCGTAAATGTAATGGGAATTTAGGATGTATGAGGGGTTAGGTGTTTTTAACTGACAGCTTTGCCAGTATGTACCTTCTCTGTTAGTTACATTGCAGGGGATTTCGCACCCCAGATCCAGCTTTGCGAATCTCGTGTATATTTCATCTGGTGCAAAGTAAGGGGGCTGTTTTTTATTTGGGACTCCGGATGATCTGTGACGTTTCGACTGCAGCAGCTTCGGTTCTGAAAAGCTTGTCATATTCTACTATTATTTAGTAGATGGTTTTTGATCTGGAATGTCGAAGCCAGTATTTTGGTAATATTTTACGGGTGTTGATTAATCGGCTGCATTGCAGGCTCAGTTAATATTTGTACATTTTTCGTGCCAGATTATATTTACTTCAGGCTGAGGAGATGAATATAATTAGAAAATGTTTTGCTTCCAGATGAACCCTCCCTATTTTTCTCTTTCATAAAAGGCTCGCAATTATCTTACAAAATGACCTCGTTGATACGTGTATTCTATCATGTACAGACCTAGCTGGACATCGCCTTTGGGCATACATATATTAAAAACTGAATACTAGTTTTTTTGTAAGAAAATTTTAACACCTTTTTTAGGTCACTAAAACTTTGTTTCTAAATGTTTTAAATATTCGTGGCATTCTTTTACTTTTCTAATATCCGAAGGATGACAGGGGTTAAATTTAGACCGCATTTAAGCCCTTCATTTGTCGATCTGATCTGTTTTAGCTGCGGCCTACAGACGTTGATGCATGCTGCGATTCCTGAATCGACTCAAGGTTTCATGAAACTCAACATCAGTTGCTTAAGTTCCTACTCAAATCGAAACCTGTTGCGATGCCTGAATCGCACATCGCACTCTCACCAAATTTTGATTAACTTCGGTTTAATGTTTATTGAAATTATGACACGCCTATCGACCAAACGACAATCTGAAAAAACAGAATAACACATAGGTTTGATTTACAGAGTTCCAATGAGAAAATCGCGGTACAATGAAATAAAAATAAGGATAATGCATTTTGCCGCTGCGGCAAATCTACGGAAAGATGTGCCCCAATTCGTACAAGGCGACTAACAAGAACAGGACGGTCGTGTATTTGATTTGAAAGGTACCGCGTCCCGTTCCCCAGTCTAAACCAATGAACGAGCGACTAGTCGTACTGTCCGATTATTCTTTTGATATCTTCTATTCCACAAGTATGATTTCAATACAAGTAGTTCCACATTCACCCCGTGTGGGGGCGGATTAGAATATCTCCCATCGTATATCCTGCGTGTCTTAAAAGGCGACTAAAAGGAACCGAACTATTGTCGGTATAAACAGTAACCTCTTCTCAACCAACAGCTTTGGGCGGACGAATTGAGAAGAGTCAGGTCACCTTCTTGTGCTTGGGGTGAGAAATTGCCCCTAAAGGCGGATGAACCATCTGGTCAACGGCATGAGGATGCAGAAAGAAAATGGGAAACTACTGCATTAAAGATCTTAAAGATATCCCAAGAGAAACTCGTAAAATGAGTAAATGCATTTTACGAGTTCACAACATGTCTGTTAAGACATTGTGACTATGATGATGAGTTCCACATTCAAATGTACCACAAGCTCGAGATATGAGCAGGTACATCCCAGGTGTATAGGTAGTAAAGATCTCGTAAACCAATCAACGCATGTCGACACACAGAGAAAATGGTGCGTCACTGCGTCAGCTTCCCGATAACGTAAACGCGTCAAACACATACCGGTCGCTTTTCAATTATGTTACCATTCTTATACTTGTCCTACTCTTATTTTCGCTGCCCAGCAGATTAAAGTACTTTTCGCGCTTTAGAAAGGTTTTCTAAAAATTCCGTCAGGTAGAGCAATATGGAATCTGTTAGGTTGAGTGTTCTTCAAAAAAATGTTGATGTCCATTTGTTTTGTGTACCTCTGCCCCTTGACCTCACTACTGGGTCCAGATTTGCACGGTTTTGAATGGATGTGGTATAAGATTACGTCGAAACTTTCAAAATCAATCTTACCGAACACAAAAATCGCAAGACTTCGAGCACCAACAGGGTTGGAAGTAAAGGTAATATCAAGCGGATATAAACAAGCTCGAAAGATGTGACAATGTTCGTCGGGCAGATTTTATTACATGTCTTTCGACCCGTGTAGCCCACAGGAATGACATCAAATCCGTTCGGATATATAAATTAAGCAAAGGTGGTCGTTAATTTCATGGTCCGTCTGATTCTAGGGCCCTATCTGACGCGCCCTATGTTATTATCGGGTTTCCCTCCACCCTCCTCCCTCTCCCAACTTCTGCCACAAGGTGAATAATATGTCTCTGAGGTCATATTACGAGTATTTTTTTCGGTCGTATAGGTATGGCTTCATAAAATAGTTATTAGGGAATTAGGTATGTTATAGTTATCGTATTCGGGAAATTGACGGGTCTAGGAGGCGGATTACTATCTGCTCTGACAGTCAGGCAGCCATCAAAGCACTGAGTGCTTGGAAAATAACGTCGGGACTGGTCCTGGAGTGCAGGAGGGCTCTTGACGACATCTCAGCTAAACACAAGGTATCACTGATGTGGGTACCTGGGCACGCTGGAGTAAAGGGTAACGAAATGGCAGATCATCTGGCTAGGATGGGATCCGGCAACAGTTTTGTGGGCCCGGAACCGGCCTTAGGACTATCTGCCAACATGATTAGGAAAACAACTGAAGAGTGGATCCAGAATCAACACTCTCTGAGATGGAACAACATCTCTGGTCATCTCCGTCAGGCTCGGGAACTATTAGCAGGGCCTGTAGAGAGAATAGGACGATTTCGTCTCTCTCTGGATAGGAGTAACTTGAGTTTGTTAGTAGGCCTATTAACGGGTCACAACACCTTCAGGCGTCACTTGTTTGTGATGAGGGTGGTCAACGACCCAAGGTGCACGTGGTGTGGTGAAGAAGAAGAATCCTCGGCACACATCTTGTGTCGCTGTGAAACCCTGGGTTATCACAGGCAGACTATGCTGGGCTCAAGAACCTTGGAACCAATAGAGATAAAACGGATAGGACCTAAGAATGTACTTGCCTTTGCCAAAAGGACAGGACTTAGGAACTAGCGCGGATAGAGGCGCAAAAGGGCCCATCGTGTGGCCTATGCACCAGCCACATTCCGTGCTGGATAGCCTCTGGTCCTTATTCATTCATGTTATAGTTATTGTAGATTATCCAATGAATAAAATATTTTCGCAGCAAGATTAGATATATCCTCTGAAATGCCAGTGACAGTACCTGTATCCAGTTATCTAACTCATATAACAGATATAGTTAGTAATAAAGAAACAGAAATATGTTCATACATAATCGAAACAGCAATTAGATAGGGTGGGAAGATACAACCAATAATAAATTCTTTACCTTGTGCAAATATATACAGTATATATTATCTATTTTGCGCTATGATACTTTATCAATACTTACGATGGCCACACAGTATGTAAGTGCTAAGTGTATTGCTAAACTTTATAAGTTCAGAATTATCTTTTATATTTGCGAGAATATAACGGAGAAGCTACCACAATTCAACCACTATCATATCTTTTTGACATCCTGGCAAATGGTATCAGAACTATCAGGATGAAATAAGTTGGGTATACAGTCGCAATAGTCGCTTATTAATTTTCACCCTAGGCCTAGTCGTTCTATGGATGTAAACATATTTATTTACTGATTTTTTCTTTCAACGATTTGTTTTTTATGTAATTTGAGAGTAAATAAATATTACTATTAGTATTTCCGGAAATTGCTGCTTGATATTCTCTCTTTCCATTTTGTAGTAAATGAGGTACTGATTCAGCAATAAAGGCACTAAAATTTTTTGTACACTCTCCTATAGTATGAGATGCGTGGTTTGTGGATGTCAAGAAATGAACATGCCTGTGAATATACTATTCTCATTAGACACGTAATTTTCAAAACCTAAAACGACACCATTGCTTAGTTTGAAGAGATAATGCCATCTACTAGGGTGAAACATTTCAGGACCACTTAAAAATGATCTAAAATATTGATTTCCAGCAATACCAAATTTGCGAAGATTGTTACAAAAGCATACTATTTTCTCTGGAAAGAGAAACATAATTTTTATACTGATTTAGACAAAAATTTGAATAAAAGTTTTAAGTATTTCATTTATCCAGGAGCTGGTTCAGAAATCAAAATTAGATAATAATATTGTGCATCTACTGGTCAACTCACCTGTTCAATTTCAATATACAGGGTGTCCCAGAAATAACACGCCAGAGTGACATGGAAGGTAGATTGGCTTTAGACCAATCAGAAAACATCGACATGACCTTAGTAAAAGTCTTCTAGTTTTCGAGATATTGCCACTTTTAAGGTTTTTCAAAAAATTCCTACTTTTGCTCCTTTTGTTGCCTGTTATGGCTATAAGGATTTGCGGACTCATGATCTTTTTTATCTCGGGCTACTATTAATAGTTGTTTGAGACGATAAGGTATTGACTTCATTGAAAAATATCACGGTATGTTAAAAAAACAACCGAATTCTTAGATTTTGTGTCAATGCGAAAACCTTAACCAAGGTTTAACTGATCACTGTGACAACGAATGAACCAGACTGAATCAGCAAATGCTCTTAAAAACCAACCTACTTAATGCTCTTTCAAAAATGGTATAACATTTATAGGTTCTTCTTACTAAAAATCGAATAGCTCCAAGTTTTGACATAGAAGTCGTAATACATCTACGTCTAAAACGCCTAGATACATTGTCCTTTTTAATTCGTTGTAGGCATCAAAATAATAAATAGAACATAAAACTGGTTCTTTATTTCCATTTATTTTTAGTCACTATAACAGATTTTCAAAATGTTTACCACCCACTCTTATACACAACCTGCATCTTCTTAAAAATTGTCCCTTAAAACTTCTCAAATCTAGATCAGCAATTTCGCCTGCTGCTTGATGGATTCGTTGTCGCAATTCATCGGCTGATCGAATTGGTTTTCCATACACTTTATCTTTTAAACATGCCCAGTAAAAACATCCAGAGGGTTCAGGTCTGGAGAGCGTGAGGGCCAAGAAACTGGTCCTTGCCGGCCAATCAATCTGTTAGCGAAGGTTTCATCAAGATAAGCCCTTACTGCACGACCATAGTGCGCAGGGCACCCATCCTGCTGTAAACATATCCTTCTTCTTGACTCAAGAGGCACATCTTCCAAAAGAATGGGTA
Organism: Callosobruchus maculatus; assembly: GCA_951848785.1. Classification (NCBI taxonomy): domain Eukaryota; kingdom Metazoa; phylum Arthropoda; class Insecta; order Coleoptera; family Chrysomelidae; genus Callosobruchus; species Callosobruchus maculatus. Next base: position 9,636,432 of record CATOUR010000029.1, read on the forward strand.
GATGATGTTGCAAAAAATCCAGGTATATTTCTGCATTGAGGGTCGCAGGGAGTTCGAATGGGCCAATGATGCATCCGTTGTGGATCTCCGTCCAAAGATTTACCATAAACTGATGCTGTGAACGGTCCTCTCTTATTTCAAGGGGATTTTCCAACTGCCAGCTGTGGATATTATGCAAGTTAAGATACCCATCTCTTTTACAGGCCGACTCGTCGCTCCACAAAATCCTGTCGAAAAAATTAGAGTCTTCCTGATGCTTCTCCAGCATTGTCCGACAAAACGAAATACGTGTAGCATAATCACTGCTTAATAGCGTTTGAACTCTTTGGATGTGGTACGGGTGGTATTCATATCTCTTCATAATAAATTGCGCCTGCGATTTAGATACGCCAGTACGTCGTTCGATTAAACGTACTGAAGTTGATGGGTCCTCCGTCACTTGCTCTAATACAACTTCATCCACTTGAGTACTACGGGGTCTTCCCTCAGAACTCTTCCGGCCAGGATTTCTGCCTTCTCGGTAGGAATTGACAGTGCGAAGAATAATCTCATGGGTCGTTCGCCTGCGGTTTGGGTATCTTTCAGAGTACAATCTCGCTGCCAGTCTTGCGTTATACGAGACGTTGCCGCGTGAACAAACGCTTCTTGTTCCTCCATAAATTAGCACCATGTCTGTGTACTCACTAGAGGTGAAATGCGCAGATTGTTAATTTGCCATCATTGTGTGTGGACTGTTTTTAAGATGAAGAAGATTATTCTTCGCACTGTCAATTCCTACCGAGAAGGCAGAAATCCTGGCCGGAAAGGTTCTGAGGGAAGACCCCGTAGTACTCAAGTGGATGAAGTTGTATTAGAGCAAGTGACGGAGGACCCATCAACTTCAGTACGTTTAATCGAACGACGTACTGGCGTACCTAAATCGCAGGCGCAACTTATTATGAAGAGATATGAATACCACCCGTACCACATCCAAAGAGTTCAAACGCTATTAAGCAGTGATTATGCTACACGTATTTCGTTTTGTCGGACAATGCTGGAGAAGCATTAGGAAGACTCTAATTTTTTCGACAGGATTTTGTGGAGCGACGAGTCGGCCTGTAAAAGAGATGGGTATCTTAACTTGCATAATATCCACAGCTGGCAGTTGGAAAATCCCCATGAAATAAGAGAGGACCGTTCACAGCATCAGTTTATGGTAAATCTTTGGACGGAGATCCACAACGGATGCATCATTGGCCCATTCGAACTCCCTGCGACCCTCAATGCAGAAATATACCTGGATTTTTTACAACATCATCTACCCATTCTTTTGGAAGATGTGCCTCTTGAGTCAAGAAGAAGGATATGTTTACAGCAGGATGGGTGCCCTGCGCACTATGGTCGTGCAGTAAGGGCTTATCTTGATGAAACCTTCGCTAACAGATTGATTGGCCGGCAAGGACCAGTTTCTTGGCCCTCACGCTCTCCAGACCTGAACCCTCTGGATGTTTTTACTGGGCATGTTTAAAAGATAAAGTGTATGGAAAACCAATTCGATCAGCCGATGAATTGCGACAACGAATCCATCAAGCAGCAGGCGAAATTGCTGATCTAGATTTGAGAAGTTTTAAGGGACAATTTTTAAGAAGATGCAGGTTGTGTATAAGGGTGGGTGGTAAACATTTTGAAAATCTGTTATAGTGACTAAAAATAAATGGAAATAAAGAACCAGTTTTATGTTCTATTTATTATTTTGATGCCTACAACGAATTAAAAAGGACAATGTATCTAGGCGTTTTAGACGTAGAAGTATTACGACTTCTATGTCAAAACTTGGAGCTATTCGATTTTTAGTAAAAAGAACCTATAAATGTTATACTATTTTTGAAAGAGCATTAAGTAGGTTGGTTTTTAAGAGCATTTGCTGATTCAGTCTGGTTCATTCATTGTCACAGTAATTAGTTAAACCTTGGTTAAGGTTTTCGCATTGACACAAAATCTAAGAATTCGGTTGTTTTTTTAACATACCGTGATATATTTCAATGAAGTCAATACCTTATCGTCTCAAACAACTATTAGTAGTAGCCCGAGAAAAAAAAGATCATGAGTCCGCAAATCCTTATAGCCATAACAGGCAACAAAAGGAGCAAAAGTAGGAATTTTTTGAAAAACCTTAAAAGTGGCAATATCTCGAAAACTAGAAGACTTTTACTAAGGTCATGTCGATGTTTTCTGATTGGTCTAAAGCCAATCTACCTTCCGTGTCACTCTGGCGTGTTATTTCTGGGACACCCTGTATACACTTGTACAGCAAAAGTACATTCACATTTTTATTTTATTTATTTTTTGTTTATTCAACAACTTTTGAACTAATTAAAGACTGATATTTTTTGTCACTCACCACAATATCCATCAAATATATGTGAAGATAGTTGAAAAGTAGAACTTTCTTATCTACTGTGAATTACTATAATTCTTAGATGATAGAAAACTAAATATTATTTGTCAATAGATATTTATTAACAATGAAAATTAATTTTTATTGAGACTAGGCTGAGATTCGTTTTCAACCATTGTTAAAAAAAGACTGTATCTGCTCCATAATTATTAATAATTGAGGTACAAGAGGTATAAAATAAAACATCTCCTATTTACCAGTTTGGTACATCTTTATAGAGAAATTGTCAAAATACAGATTGCTCACAAGCTATAGTTCATGCATAATGGTATAATAAATTGTCTACTAAGCAGGAATAAGCAGCAACATTGTCATACTCATACCCATATCTGCAAACATAGGCGTCGTTTAGGGGGGGTGGTTAAGAGGAAGCACATGTATCCCATATTAATTCCACACTACTCTGTTTTAGAGATTTTCAATCCTGTTGCTTTATTTCAACACTTATCTGAAGTAAAAATTGTTTTTGGAGCTTTGGCAATGCTGCACTATCACAAAACTGTCCGCTAACTACTGCTGATGACAGATGATTCCCTATTGGTAGTGGGAGTAGGAGTACCTATCATTTACTGTGCATCTGCACTATGTATAAAAATCTAGGCCCTCACCCCCCTTATATAACTCAGTAACGACGCCCATAGCAAATACTTAATTTTCATATTACTTATTTTAAGAAATGTCGTTCAATCAGTCAACATCTTCAGGCCGTACTGGATGAGATAGTGGCACAATAGATTTTTGATTCACATCCCTAGAACATGCTTTTCTCATATCTAGAAAAAAAATACTTTTAGTATAATGTGTTTCAAATAACATAACAAGATTAAATTTTGACTCCTTCAACTATAAGGAGCTGTGGGATGGTTACAAAATACAGGTGGTACAAATAAAATGGCAAATAAGGGAGATAAGACATGTTATATAGATGGAGTATTGAAGTAAAACAAGTGAACATATTTTATAAATTTCAGTATTTATTTTTTATGTTGCTACATTAAGGGTACAACAGAATTAAATTCCATAGTAGCACCCGCTATCTTTATGAATAGTAGTTTATAAATTAAAATTCCCACAACTTACTTCTTCACTAAGATATAAAAATCTTCCAAGTAGTAGGATAATACCATTGATTAACATATTTAAATACATTAATCAATGATAATACTAATAAACCTTAATTTTGCTTTTATGATATTAATTTTAAAAAAATTATTTGTGGAAAGGTATTATTACTATCTTATTGACATATTAAAACTATATAGATTAATGTTTAGACGTTATTCAAGAACTCAATATAACTTACCATAAGCATCTTCATCTGGGTCTCCAGAATAATATTCTAACACTGTCCTATAAACAATGTATCCCAAATTTTTATACATATTTATGGCAACCTTGTTACTCACTCTGACAAACAAATCCACAAAATAGCATCTTTTCCTAGAAATGCAATATTTCTGTTATGAACTCTATAGGTATCAAACAACTAATCTTACTTTTCAGAAACATCCTCTAAATAATTCATAAGAGTGGCAGCAAGCCCAAGCCTTCGAAAATCTGGGGAAACTGTTAGAGCTGTAACATGGCCATGCCAATTTTCACCAATACCTTCTGCTTTACCCATAACTGCAAAAAAATAAGAATGTAACAACAACAAGAGAGTAACAATTTATTTTTTAACAGTTCTGGTGGTAGATTGGGAATGTTATCAGTCAGCTGTAGTCTGAGAGGCTACCAACTTTTAAATAATAATAATAATAATAATAATCCATCCGCGAGGGGTTGCTAGATCCCCTTAGTGGCGCCTCCCCAAGGTGGCGGATAGGGGAACGCCTCCCAGATATGGGTGGTACCGGGGAAATCAAATACCCGGGGCGGACCAAAACTAGCACGGAGGAATAGCGTCTGCATCCAGAGGATCGGCTATTCCTCAATAACTAGGACACGACGGATCTCCATGTGAGGAGCGGTACTCCGACAGCGTCTGACTCCATGTTAGGGGCGGCTGATAACACACCCGCAGGAAGCCACCCAACATCAGTAGGCTATCCGGTGCGTGGCGACACCGCAGGGTATACCGAAGCCCAAGGATGTAATCCAGCCGGCAACCTTCACAGGTGCATCCTCAGGAGGCAATTTGGACGGCTGCCTCCGGAAATGTCGTCTGGGGGCCCTAAGGCCAACCACCTGACGGGCCCTATCTTCGGGTTCGACCACCCCGCAAGAAAAGCACCCACACCGAGCCGGTTTCGGAAGCCGGCGTTGGGCAAGGTGGCGGTGCTTCGAATCGCCCTGTTGACGAGATTATGTATCGTACCTCCGGAGGCAGGGATATGTTCGTGCTCCAGCTCAGCCTGCCCCTTCGGCGGACGGAAGGCCTGTTAACCAGGCTGAAAGTTCGCCGGTAAGGCCCGCTGAGAGGGAAATCGACCAAGTCGTCTCACCTGGGGATTTCAGAGACCGAAGGGCCTTACATAACAACGGAAGGTCCTTGAAGCTGGCAGATTTAAAGAGAGAGGATGAGGTTGTTGGTGAACGTCTATCGGAGGCCTCTGACATTTGGAGCATCAATTGCGAAATTTACGCTGCGGCTCTGAGGCTAGCTAGACAGAGGAGTGTGAGAGACTCTCCTGTTGAGAGAGCACAGAGACGGGTGCGCCAAATGGAAGCGAAAATCCAGTTGGCTCGCCAGGAAGCATCCCGTATCCAGTGTGTGATGGAATATAGAGCGGCTGGGAAGCCTTTTACGCGCCGAGTGCGCCAGATAGCCTACGGGTTGAGGCGCGACCATCATACACTCAGTCAAGCGGTACTGGTTGTTGTCAAGCAACACTGTCTTGACAGGATACGGATGCTAATCGCTGCTAAGCGATCGTTGGTGGCGCGGGCGAGAGGTCTGGAGCAGAACAGAATGTTCTACGAAAGACCTTCTCGCCTTTTCCAACAGCCGCCTCCAGCCATAGAGCAGCCGCCAACTGCTGATCGCGTGGAGGCCTTTTGGAGGGACATTTACGAACAACCCAAACCTCTCTCAGCAGACACTCCGGCCTTGGCGCAGTTCGAGTCCGTTTGTAGGAGGACTCCTAACTTGAATGTACTGCGTCACCCGATAAACACGGAAGAAATTCTTGACCCCTTACGAGGCGCAAAGAATTTCGCAGCTCCTGGCCCGGATGGCATAAACACCTACTGGTGGAAAAAATTCCCCAGTTGCCACCGGCATTTAGCTAGAGTTTTTAACTCGTGGCTAAATCAGGAGCAGCCAATTCCGGCTTGGTTTGTCGAGGGTCGAACCGTGCTTCTCCCGAAGACCGGAGATTTGTCTGATCCCAAAAACTACAGGCCAATAACATGTCTGAACGCGTGTTACAAGCTCTTCACCAGAATCTTGTACATGCGTATCCTTCAAGCTGTGAATCCTGTATTTCTCGACGTGTATGAACAGAGAGGGTCAAAGAAAGGAGTAGCTGGCTGCAAGGAGAACCTGTTGATTGACCGATGTGTCACGCAGGACTCTGTGCAGTACAAGCGAAACCTTTCTATGGCCTGGATTGACTATCGCAAGGCATTCGACAGCACGTCTCATGACCTCATTGTGCGGCTGTTGGAATGTCTTTCGGTGGATAATCAGATAGTGGGATGCATCAAACAACTGATGCCACTCTGGAAGACCCGGTTTACCATAACATCAGGTGAAACTCGGGTTCAGACAGAGTTGGTGTCATTGAAAAGAGGTGTCTTCCAAGGAGACTCCTTGAGTCCCTTGCTCTTTTGCCTCTCACTTTTGCCTCTGTCCATAGCGCTGAGAAATACTAAAGGATACAGCTGTGGCACGCCCAATAACCGGAGGCACAAGGTCACCCATCTGTTTTATATGGATGACCTAAAACTTTATGCCTCCGGCCAACGCGAACTACAACAATCGCTGAGGGTGGTGCAGGAGTACAGTCATGCTATCGGAATGGAGTTCGGGACAGACAAATGTGCATTGGTTCATCTCAAGAAAGGACGAAGCGGAGATAGTGGAGATGAGGAACAGCTTGTTGATGGGAGCATCTTGCGACAACTGCATGCCGGAGATACTTATACCTACCTTGGAGTGGCGCAGCGTCATGTCCAAGAGGCAACACTGGTTAAAGAGTGTCTCCGCCGCAAGTATTTGCACCGACTCCGGCAGATCTGGTCGTCAGAACTGTCCGGCAAGAACAAAGTCGCTGCCACAAACATGCTTGCGGTCCCATTGTTATTATACACCTTTGGTGCTATACACTGGAAAGTGAACGAGCTGAAGGAAATCGACACGAAGACCCGCAAAAGGATGAATATGGAGAGAAGCCTGCATCCTAAGTCCTCTGTCCCGCGAATATACCTCCCGCGACACCTGGGAGGGCGTGGACTATTGAGTTTGGAGCGTCTGCACAACAGAGTAGTACTGGCCACTGCCTGCTATGTAACGAACAGCACCGATCCCCTGATCCGCTTCGTGCGAGAGCACGAGAATGCGGGAAAAGGAGCCTTTCTTTTTAGCGCAGCGAAACGAGCAGCCGAGGAGCTCAGTCTCACACTCGACTTCAAGCGGAGGTGTCAGCAGTCCATTACGGAACTTGCTCCCGTAGAATTAAAAGTCCACATTAAAGCTGCCGAAGTCGACTTCCTCTTAAGACTTCATAAAGATAAGCCAATGCATGGAATCTTCTACAAACATCTAGAAGAGCATGGCTTGTCTGAGCAGTTGACCTTCTCTTTCCTAAGGTCTAGTGGGTTGAAGTCGGAGACTGAGGGCTTTATAATGGCTTGCCAAGACGGTGTCTTCAACACCTTGGTATACCGTAAAAGGGTTATGGGTGTAGATGTACCCGACACCCATTGTAGAGCTTGCCGACAGGCGCCAGAGACGCTTATGCATCTCTTGTCGGCGTGTAAGACGTACGCTGGGACGGCTTACGTCCATCGGCACAACGCGGCTCTACGAGTGCTCTACTATCATTTAAGGCACTCATACGGTATCGATGAGACGCCGGTGCTGCCATACGCTCCAGGGGACATAGAGTCCGTTGTGGAGAACGAGAGATGCCAGATTTACTGGAACTACTCGTTCCCCACGCTCGAGCTTGTACAGGCAAACAAGCCCGACATAGTCCTTCTCGACCACCAACAGAAGACGATGTTCGTTATTGAGTTTTCGGCGCCTGCCGAGGTGAACATCGTCTCTAAGGAGGAGGAAAAGCGGGCCAAATATCAGGAGTTGCTCGGACAACTTCGCAGGCTCTGGCCAGACTACACTGTAAGTCTGCTGGTTATGGTCATTGGATCCCTAGGTGGAATGAGGAATACGCTGCTCTCTGCACTGCGCAAAATACCGGTGTGCCGTGCGGCGGCGCACATCTTAGCCGCCAGAATGCAGAAGGCAGTCATCCTTGGGTCCCTTCGTCTACTTAGGGCGCACGATTCGCGGACCCAGTGATTGCTCACCTCACGGTGTGAGGAGTAGTCATTGGGTAATGGAACAGTAGCCTGGTGTGTCGGAGCCCAGGCTGGACTTTTTGTTTTTTGAAATAATATTGTCCATTTGATCAGTACAATGATATGGGACTAGTCAAATTGGTTGAAGGGAAGTAAAAAGGATAAAAATATAAAACAAGTAAGTACAATTGAGACACACTAAATGGTAGACAAACACTTAAAAAAAGAGATTATAAATAAAACCAAGATTATAACTATGATATAAATTCTAAATACTCACTAATAGAGTAAAAACAGTTTTCTAAAAGAAAGTTTCGAGTCGCCACTTTGAATTTTTTGAGAGATGATATGGATTTTAAATCACTGGGAAGCTTGTTGAATAAGCAAATTCCCATGTATTTAGGACTCTTTTTAAATGCAACAGACGAATGAAAAGGCATCATTAAATTATTGCCATGCCTGGTTGAGTAGTTGTGGTAAAAATTAGTAGGGAAAAATTCACTCATGTTAGATTTTACATAGACAAACATCTCATGCAGATAAATGCAAGGAAGAGGTAGAATCTGCAACTGTCTAAATTTCTTCTGCAGGGTTCATTAAAAGTAAGAGGCATCATATTCCTTAATATTCTTTTCTGCATCCTAAAGGCACGGATGCTAGAGGACGACGAACCCCAAAAAACTATTCCATACTTCAATCGTGAATAACAATAAGCATAATAATAAGATGATAACACACTTTTACTGGCAATATTACACAGCCTAAACATTGCAAATGAGACAGAGCTTGGCTCTTTGCAAAGACCGTCAATATGCTTCTCCCAGCTAAGAGAGTGGTCAATATATATTCCCAACAATTTACAGGACTGCACTTGCTGTAATGAGGTGCTGTTAATTTTTAGTAAGTGGCTCATAGATATGTGGTTATTCCGTGAAATAAAATTTATAAAAACAGTTTTCTCTCTATTTACTATGAGTCCATTTTCAGTGAACTATCCGACAAGTTGATTAATGAGTGCCTTCTGTCTCAAACACGACCAATCTTTATCTGCTGTAATCATGGATGTGTCATCAGCAAACAATGTAATTTTTCCTTCACTAATAGAAATTAACAAATCGTTCACAAAAAAAATAAATAGAAGTGGTCCCAACACTGAACCCTGAGGAGCTCCATATTTAATAGTCAGAGTTTGTGATGATTGATATGAGTCCACCATAACCAACTGTTTTCTATTACTGAGGTAAGACTTGAGCCAATCACCAATCTTACCTCTAAGACCGTACTTATAAAGTTTATCTATAAGCTGAGCATGATCTACAAGATCAAATTTATCAAGACATCCATATAACTCATTGACAATATCCAAAACAGCAGTTTGCGTCGACTTCCCTACTCAGAAGCCGTGCTGACTGACATGCAATAGATTGTATTTTTCCACAAAATTTACAATTCTCTTAAAAGCTTACAACCAATATAAAAATTGTTGTAAAACAAATATTTTGCTTAACAAATATAACACAAGCATAATTAAACAAGAACATATAAATTAATACTGATAATCTCCACAAAAAAGGATTATCTCTGTATAATCATAGCTCAAAAAATTTGTCTTTAGTAAGGTACAAGAAATGTGTCAGAACCCTCTTTCTTTCATATTGGTATTTTTGTGATTTCTTTTGCTGGTTCAGGAAGTCCAAGTATTCTTCTAATAGTAACACATAGATCACATGGTTAGGGGTGACCATATACTTCATAGATCAATTCCGGATGCTTGGCTTTCCAGGGGGGGATGGGCTGAGACTGTAGAGAGATAGGCCGTCAAGCCACAGTAGTGCCTTTTTTTGCCTGTCTGTTAACTGTATTTGTTTATTTTGCTGTATGCTGTGATAACTATTTTCGATTGGAGGAGTTCAAATTCCAGACATTTAACTGATTTTTGTGATTTTTTGCCTGCCCATTAGCTGTATTTGTTCATTTTGGTGTATGTTTTTTGCCAATTATTTTTGAATTGGGCTCAAATTCCGGACATTTTTGTAATTCTGCCCGGACACAAAATTTAGCCCCAAATTTCCGGACATGTCCGGGATTTTGCAGACATGTCCGGGATTTTCCAGATGAATGGTCACCCTACACATCGTATACTTGTAGCCAGACATATCTTCATGTGATCAGTCACTAAATGCTTTGCTGGCTCCAATCAAAAAACACTTTCTTGCTTGTTTACTGGGTTATTTTTATAACATTGCTATAGCCTATACAAATTGATTAGTAATTACTGTCAAAATCCGAATCACACCAAAAAACTTACACAAACGGTTCTGCGATGCCTATGAGGCTACCTTTGAACTGTGATTGCTTGCTAGAAACTAATTGTTCAGTAGCTACATATGAGTGAATCCTGGGTGGGTTAAGGAATAGAGAAGTAGAGGCAGAAAGGTGGTCGCAATACTTAATAACATAATATTACATACGTTTGTAGCCTGTACTTTGTCAGACTGTACAGGACCAGTTAACAGTTAAGGGTGGAAACATTTTTATGTCACATTGTGCAGCAAAGATGAGTGGTAATAACAGAAGCATCAGGAAAAGAAGAAAGGAAGAAAATATATTGTACTTACTATATCCCATAATATCACCACTTGGAGATTCAGCAACTTGAAAATATTCTGGCCAATGAGCTAAATATTTCATATAAAAGGATAAGCCATAGGTTTCTGTTAATGGATCTAGGTTTCTGAAAAAGAAGAATTATAGTCGTAGTTTTATTTTTTCATATTTTCTACTCACACGTTATTGAATTTGTACATGTCGTCACAAGTAAATGGTCGTAAACACGTCATTTTTGTAAGTTTTTGAAAATGTTATGTTATTCAGAAAATCAGAAATATTATAGTAAATATATAGTTATTCTAACCTAAAGTTATATTTACATATCCTTCAAATCCATGACAGATTTTGCAGATGCCCATGTAGAGCTGGGTTCGAGGTTTCGAAATAATTATTCCAACAAAACAAGAATTTCAATAAGCTTTTTTAAGTTGTTATTTCTAATAGACCAATAGACGATAATTAATTAGGGATCCATTTTTAACCACGAAATTTGCTATAATCGTTCTAAATCTTACGATGAGCTGAAATTCCCATCACTACAAATGACACTACGGGGGGCAATCTTATGCAACCAGTATTGCAGGTTATACATATCTTGAGTGTTCAAAAAAAAAAGGTGGTAGGATAAGTAGAAAAGTGAAAAATAATTGGGGTCTGCTTAGTAAAAAAATTTCGTAACGCCATCCGTATTCAAGATACAGTGCGTTGAAGAAAAAAAATTATACACATTTTTTACTATTTTGCCGAAACTACTGGCAACATTGTAATGGAATTTCACAGGGCATGCACAGGAATATGTTTTGTGTATTACAACGTTGCCAGTAGTTTCGGCAAAATCGTAAAAAATGTAACATCATAGACACAACAATAATGTAATTATTTGGAATCATTTAAAATTACAAAATTTACACAGATCAAAACAATCATACAGAGTGTATCAATCACATTGGCTTACAAATTACAGTCACATTCACTAAGTTGTTTCTTCAGTTGCACTGTCGTTCACTGGCCAAGTAATTTTCTCATAAATAGAAGTCCTGAGAGGCATATGAGGGGACAACAGATTAGGGTCACCAAACATCGTTAATGGCAAATTCAACTCCTTTACTCCACACTCCTTATTGGTAAATTCTCTCAAAGCATAGTCCTTAGTAAATTCATGGAATAACCTTGTATCGTTTATCCTAACCATCACTCCATCTACTCTGAGGAAGAATCTCAGCAATACAAAGAAAGAGCTTGGCATTACTCTCTGAAACAAATATTTCTTATATAAAGCGAGCATGAGAGGATGAGTCAAATCACATTGAGAAAAAAAATGAAGAAAAGGAGTAAGTATACAATGTCCTATCCTATGTTAAAACAAAACTAGTTGTTAGTCAAAACAATCTATTTCATAATCAGGGGTTTACGTCAAAAGCTCTGGTTAACCAGTAGTTGGGTGAACCAAAGGACAAAGTATGGGTTATCTTGATGATTGTTGTGGTCAACCGATGCCAGATAAGCTTGCTTTGGAGGTTATAAAAACACAGATTTGGACATGGACATCGAAGACGTTGAAGCATTTTGATTTTAGTCTGCGGTGGCATAAGTCAAACATACAAATACAAAAGTTAGGTTTCTTTGTCAAAGGGTTAGGTTGTGTTCCCGAAACACAATTATGGTTATTTTATGATGTAACTGTAGGGTGATCATAATACTCTGGAACCTCGTTGTTGACGATCTAATCAGTCTTCTAGACAAGGATGGACACAAGACTCTAGGATATGCGGACGATCTGGTAATTCTAGAGCAAGGAAAATTCAACAGCACGGTTAGAGACAAAATGCAAAGGGCTCTAAACGCTATTACAAGCTGGACCCTCAAGGAGGGACTGAACGTCAGCCCCTCCAAAACGGCCATAATTGCCTTCACCAGAAGGAAAAAGGTTGAGGGTCTAGGACCTCTACAACTTCTAGTAGCCAAATAGAGCTGTCAGGGGAGGTTAAATACTTAGGAGTAGTACTAGACTCTAAGCTAACCTGGAACCCTCAGCTCAAAAGAGTTAAAAGAAGAGCCGAGATGGCATTAGTGCTATCGAGGCGCTCGCATAGTAAGACATGGGGTCTAAGTCCAGCCATGGTGTATTGGACATACACAATGGTGGTGAGACCCATGATTACATATGTGTCTTTGGTCTGGTGGCCAAAGATGAAACAGCGAGCTGCCATAGCAGAACTAAGCAAGCTGCAAAGACTTGCTTGTCTGTCCATAACAGGTGCAATGAAAAGCGCACCCACTGCAGTCTTAGAGACCATCTTAGACCTCCCTCCGTTGCAAATTGTAATAATGGGCGAGGCGAGAATGGGCTACTCTAGACTACAAACCCTACCAAGAGGAATTTACAAGGATCTTGGACACAACCAAATCGCAGAATATGTGGGGCACACCATAATGGATGCTAGAAAGGACCACACAACTCCGAAATACATCTTCAACAAGAAATTCGAAACTATAGTAAGAGATCAAGAACTCTGTAAAGTAAACAACCTGCAACGGGAAATAGTCTGGTACACAGATGGATCAAAGACCGAGCAAGGCACAGGAGCGGGAATCTTTGGAAGAGGAACTAGACAGAGCATTCCGCTAGGAAAATACGCCTCGGTATTTCAGTCAGAGGTGTACTCATCCTGCAATGTGCAAGGATCAATAATGAATGATCCTACAGAAACAAGAGGATCGCAATACTTATAGACAGTCAGGCTACACTTAGGGCACTAGAAGCGCCCAAAGTTACGTCTGCTCTAGTCTGGGAATGTTAACAAGAACTGGGAAGACTGGCAGAACACAACAAAGTAACTTTGGAGTGGATGCCTGGAAGCTCAGGTATAAGAGGCAATGAAAGGGCGGACGAGCTAGCAAGACTAGGCTCGTCTGCCCTATACATTGGAGCAGAACCCGCCATGGGGGTGCACAATCAGACATCAGGTCGGAGAATGGATGAAACATCAGCACAAGGAGCAGTGGAACTTGTTGCCAGGATGTGTTCATGGAAAAACATTCATTAAGGCTCCATGCAAGAAAATAGCTGAAACACTGCTCTCCTTGGGTAGAAATCAGCTCCAAATAACGACGGGTCTCCTCACAGGACATTGTGGCCTGAAGGAACACCTGAATAAAATGGGACTCTACAATGGAGACCTCAACTGCAGATTGTGTGGAAGAGGAACTGAGTCAGCCCTACATGTACTCTGTGAGTGCGAAGCGCTAGATCACAAGAGACAACAGCTTTTGGGGAAGACCAAGCTAGAACCAATGGAGTACGGCCCAGCACCAGGACCAGTAGGTAAACTGCATAAACTTATGCAGGGATCCAGATTGCTGGAGTGGATACTGTAAAAGAGAGGAACAATAATACAATAGGCCTTAAGGCTTAAGTATTGACGGGGACAGCAAGGTCGGATGGCTCCTGGAAAAAAAAGGGTGATCATAAACTGCATAGACCGGTTCCTGAAAATAGGGGCAGGGGGGAGGGGGTTGTGGGCTATGAGGGAATGGAGAAGTAGTAGTAGTAGTAGTAGTAGTAGTAGTGATGGGGAGGCGAAGCCAGGCAAGTAGGCCACCTTTGGCCCTTTTTGCCAACCCCACTGAACCAATCACTGAAAACACTAAAATTCTACACCCTAGAAAGCTCCTTGTCGAACCTACCAGACCTCCTGACGAAAGTCAGTATGTCCGACCATTTCGCTGAATATAGTGGCTCCTCCCCAAACTCCGTCGTGCCGATCATACTTCACAGGGAATGGAGAAAGAGATGGTGACAATTGGCAGTATAGTGACTATTTTGGGCCTGTCCAGTCACTGATTGTGTTTAATTTACTGTATATTGATCCACCTATTTCTGATTATGGCTTAAATTCCAAATATCCTAAAGATTTTTGTAATTCTGTATGGACACAAAATTAAGCTCTAAATTTACAGACATATCTGGGATTTTCTGGGCAAATGGTCAATTGGTCACCCTATGTAATTGAATTAATTTAATCAGTATAATAAAGACTATGGACTTCAGTAACTATTTAGTAAATTTTCTAGCATAACAATATGAGGAATGAAAGATATAACTTACAATCTTAATTGTACATGATGATATACCATTGTCATGTAGCTCATCTTCATATAACATTAACTCCTGATAAAATAGTATTTTCTCCTTCTCTTTTAGCTTCTCAATATTTATTCTTTCATCAGTAGGTGTTACAACTGCAATGTCAGACACTGTGCCTCTATAATCTGAACTAAAGGTCCAGTCAAATGGTTTGATTTTTTCCATCAGATTCTCTGGTGCCCTAGATTACAAAAAAAATTGTTGACTTGACCCAATTCCTACATGCATTATGATATTTAAGTAGGGTAAACGTACCGGTTGTCCGGCCGCCACCAGTTGTCGGCCACTTCCACCAAAATTCAAATATAATAGATATACGCACAATTAAACCTCGTATATATAGGTATATTTCTGTTCCTTGCATATCTGAGATTTTCGGTGTGTAATGCGCTGACGTGTGAAAGGAAGCATCAGTATTCAGAAAATATTCAAAATGATAGTTACTTTGAGGACAACTGAATATGTGCATCTTATTCAGTGAAAAGGACCCTAGGAAATAGTAATTATTTTATTGAATTCATACTTAAATGCATGTTTAGGTAGGTTAGCTTGAAGGATGGTGATCAAGGATTAAGTTTAAATCGATAAAATTTAGAAAAACATTGTTTTATAATAAAATTCGGGATGGCCGGTTAACTGGTTCGTCAAAATGAACATAAACCTTCTCTCGGCCCGGGAGACCGAGAAATGGTTAAAATGGAAATCAACGACAATATTCTATCCTTTTTCAATATATCAGACGCTTCCCATCTAAGCTGTATTATTTCATTTGATTATTTACTATTGCAAGATAACTGAGACCAGTTTTTGGCGTCATTTTATATGAAAGGTGATAGCCTACACACAAAATAATTGTTAAGAAAATGCTATGGCCGAGAACCAGCCTCCTCTCGGCCACTACTTTTTAAATACATGATAAATAAGATGATTATTTTTTTGATGTCACATACAAGAAAACCAATCGAGAGAAACCGCTCTCTTCGAGAGATGCTTCGTTCGGAAGCATTATAAAAGTAGTTCCATTAAGTAAACAATCAGCATTATGAACAAACAATGCAATGTTTCACTTTTGATACCATGCATTATGAAGTTATAGATTTGAACATTACTTAGGATTATTTATTATAACAAAAATAATACCTGTGAATAGGCGAATTATTGGCAGATATGGGGTACCAAAAGTAGTAGCTCTTGATAGAAGCTACATATGGTAGATTTGCTTAAAAAGACAAGGTCCACAATTTTGACTTTTGAAGGCAAAAATCGATTTGCTGAAATGGATAACAGAAATAGCTAAGTGTGGTTTTCCAATAACCAAAGGTATTTTAATTGATACAGTGACTATAAAATTGCACATACTAGTGGTATGCTCGCTTACAGGCCAAATGGTATAAAAATTTCTTAAAGCTTCATCCAAAATCTCAGTACGAAGCCGAGGGTACTTTACATCATTTTTGGAAAAAATCTACTGCATTCATATAAGGGAAGATTCCAGTAGAATATTCAATGCAGATGAATCAGACTCTGCCATTTGTCCTAAACAGATAGCCAATCTAAAAAAAATCACTTAAACTGCTTCCTCTGTGAAGATGACTTATACAGTAGAGCAGAAGAAGATTCTGATAAAAATATAGGCTGTGACAATCTACGTTGCACTGAATTTGGGTTTTCTTAAGAACATGTTGCAAACATGGATAACAGGTGTGAAATGTCTAAATATCTATGATGTGATAGCAGGTACCTGCTATTGTTTATTTTTTCTTAGTCTTACCTATTTATTTTTAACTGAGAGTCGATTTTGTTCCAGTTTTAATAAAAACTAGTTTATATCATATATAAAAATGATTGATTACTTTAGATTTTCCGATATATCTACCTATTTGGGTATGGTCAGTCTCATATCATCAAAAAACGAACATCTGAATATCATAGGGCCGAAAAAAACCATTTGTCAGCCCCAGGGCCGAGAACCAGCAAATACATGGCCGACAATTTGCACTGGATGGCCGAGATTAGGTATACATTGCATGTTTTCAAAAAATGTTCCTTACAAACTTTTTACATGAAAATCCCACATTTTTAATATATTATTATCACAAAATATACTATAGGGTAATATTTTATATGTTCCAAACTCTGCTAAGCTGAATCATTTCATGTATGTAGCTACTTTAATCTCGATATCTGGTTAAACGGCCGACAACAGGAACATTCACCCTAAATAAAATGTAATTAACAAGTTAGGCTTTAGGCTATGGTGTACAAGTTTACAACTCATGCCAAAACTTTCTGTAAGCTTATTATGCAAACTAAATAACTTTAACTTATACTACAATAAAAATTCTCAATCAATTTTCAAACTCATTTCCATGTTCATAATTTTTAATTCTTTTCATTTTATTTAATTGGATAAGTGTATTACAAATATTGCCACCCTCGAAGGTTATATTTTTAAACAGGTCTAGTCAATTTGAAATAGAACTGATATTTAAGTTATTGATGCCTAATGCCCTTTTCTAATGTAACCTGTTTGGTTATTGTTAAGTATAAGAAACATATACAAGGTAAGTCCTAAACTGATACTTTTTTTAGCCGTGTATAAATGAGCAACTCTTTCAAATAACTTTTTTCGGAAAAACAAAAAAATAAGTAAAATACAGAATAAAAACGGTATATCTGGGCTTGTGTGTCAAGACATACCTAGTCTATTTATGTATAGTTTTTTGCTCCGATGTTTATCAAACTGTAGTTACTTTTTGTTTATCATTGTTAAATTTAATTTTTTTATATTTTTAAAAAGGTTATTTGAAGAGTAGTTTATTTTAACAACTTCTATACACAGTTTAAGAAAAAAGTTTCAACTTCGAACTCACCCTGTATATTCTAGAATAGCTCAAACATGAAATTAAAAACCAGTATGAACATTGTATTCCAATGCTCAGTGTCCCAGTTTAATATTCATTATAATGTGTCAAAACTTGCACAAACCTAGTTTCTTTCCACTCCTCTGAGCAAGCAACTTTCAGATTCTGTTTTCCATTGCAAACTTTTTTTAGTGCATCCAATGCATTGAATTCTATCCAAGCTCCAGAATTGTGTTTCAATATCAACTTGTTGTTAGGGAAGACCATTTCTGGTAAGTGTGGCAGTTCCAAGGTGTTTGTATAACTGAAAATTCATACTGGTAATGAATCTTGCAATATTGGTGAACAAATTCTGAACTTACACACATAAAAGGCACTGTGAAGCTGGGTCTTTGCATTTCTCCGATGAAGAACAAATAGAATGAAGAATGTGAGACTTTGTATATTTGATAGTCCAATCATGAAAAACTTGTTCTTCAGAATTCACAGGAAGGCGTTGTATTTCAATCGCATCTTTCTCTTGGTTAAGAGTACACATGTTCAATAGTAAAATTTACTGAATTAATTATTTTTTAATGAAATAATACACATTCATGTATAGTGGAAGTTTTTTATTTCACTTTCACAATCAAAAATCAAAACAGAGAACAGAGAGCTATTCACAAGTTCACAACTGTCATTTGTCATTTTGTATCCTGAATTAGATATCAAATCAACAATCAGCTGCTAACAAAATCGCCCAGAAATGCTGCCAGGATGCCAAATCATCAAATCTTATTAGCAGAGTTGAAGATATTTCAAAATGTGTTTTCT
Organism: Callosobruchus maculatus; assembly: GCA_951848785.1. NCBI lineage: Eukaryota > Metazoa > Arthropoda > Insecta > Coleoptera > Chrysomelidae > Callosobruchus > Callosobruchus maculatus. Next base: position 9,654,766 of record CATOUR010000029.1, read on the forward strand.
GCCATTCAAATTCGAAGTTTCTGCCTCATGATATGCAAGGAAATTCCGTTCCGAAGTCAGATAAATAAGTCTGTTCACTGTCATCAACTTGTGCATCAACCTGATAACAGTGATAACGTAAATAGGTACTCTCAAGGACTACAGCATTGAAGATATGCAAATTTATTTAATTGTATTATAAAAATCCAAATTAATTTATCAGAATAGGTCTTCTTATAACTAAGCAATCGTAGCTAAATTCAGTAGAAAGCAAATATGGTTGATGTTAAATTTGTGTTATTTACTTGCCTCTGTCTAATTATCAGGTACCTAAACGATATCTCTAATAACTAAAATGTGACAACCTTGTAAATAGATCCTATCATGTTATTATCTTGGTCTATAACAAAATTTACTGTGAATATTTCAAAGTTGCCTGTCAGTAATTATAAGAAACTTAACTCAGGATTATTTATTTGCTACAGACATACAATGTGCAACAAAACTGATGATATAATCGAGAAAACTAAGCGATTAGCTCCACCTCTAACCAATGATAAGCACAAAGGTGAAGCAGGAAGGATTGGTGTATTTGGCGGGAGTATTGAATTTACTGGTAAGCATCATGTACAAGAACAACTACCATTGACGTCTTATCTTCTATCTTGATCTAAAAAGGCGTATGCGCGTATATGCATTGTGCCTGTGCATGAAACTTTTCTTTATGCCTGAACATCCGCAATCCGCAGTTCATGCGTGTGAAGCTAGCTCCCAAAGTCCCAAAGCTGGCTGAGCTGGCTCCCACAAAACTGGCTCTGGCTCCTATTTCATTGGCCGTGTACATCTGGCAACAGTGGCTGTGTGCTTCCCGTCTATTTTTGATTTATTCCATGTCTATTGAGTAAGTCGACGAGTTTTGTCTATGTGTCTATTCCACAAGTTATTCGCCTACCGGCCGCGAAAGCATGGGCGTAGTTAGGTAGTTTTTTCACGTTATCCATCACATATTCAGCGCTATAATAGGATATCAGGCAATAGATAAATGGGATGGCACCCCAGTGCTCCTAGCTCTGAATCCAGAAAATACGCGAAATTAGCATTGCAGGTTTGGATATATTTTTTTTTTTTCGGTTTATTCCGGGATGTGCGTTGATATGGGTTTCAGGGGTTGAGAAAGAACATCATAAGCTACAACAATCGGTGGTTTAGTCTGTGACAAGGGGATGACACCTCATCTCCTAGTCCTGAATCCAAAAAATACGCGACGTTTGGTATTACAAGTCGGGGTAAGAATTTTTCCGGTTTATTTCAGGATGTGCGTTGATAGGGGTTTCAGGGGCTGAGAGAGAACATAAGCTATAATAATCGGTAGTTTAAGATCTATGACAAAGAGGATGACACCCCATCTCCCAGTCCTGAATCCAAAAAATACGCGACGTTTGGTATTACAATAGTAGATATAATAGCATAGCATGCAGTTTAAATTAAAAATAAAATTAATGTTTTATCTATATACCTACTTGCTGGCCTTGTCGCCTCTAACATCTCCGAGTAAGAATTTTTCATTACTTTTAATAAAATTTGACACCATAAACATGTTCACAAATGGTAAGTTATCGAACTGGCCTTCAACACTTCATCGGTTATCATCAACAACAATATGGTATAACACAGGTTTATTACAATCAATCAGATTACACAGGAAATTAACATGAACGAACAAAAAACTGCAACCACGACGATAATTCGGGAACTGAGGGCTCAAGTGATGCACCTGGTTTGGCGTATCATACTACATGACGTCACGAGCAATGGCGATGCGTTTTTGGCCTCTCGGGATAATTTGAATTTAGCCCCATATTTAAACTTTTCTAGGGGGCGCGGTTGTTTGAAATGAAGCAGTTAGATTTTGATGGTGACATGTGTACGAGTACTTGGTATAAACAAATTTAAATTATTGTCAAGTTCCTTATTAATGCCATTAATGCAAAGTTTATTTTCATATTTTGATGCATTAAAGTTTTTTCAACTTACGTAACACAGACACAGATACATTATTTTCCCTCCTCTCCTCTCCATAGGTGCTCCATACTTCGCTTCAATAAGTGCATTGAAGGTAGGAGCGGATCTAGTGTACTTATTCACCAACAAAGAGCCAGCAACTGTCATCAAATCTTATAGTCCAGAGCTGATGGTACTGCCACTGCTGGATGATCCCCAAGCAATAGAAAAAATAGAACCATGGCTGGAACGATTGCACGTTGTTGTTATTGGACCAGGCCTCGGGAGGCACGACCAAACCTTTAGAATTATAACGCAGGTTATCGAAACCTGTAGGCAGAAGAGGAAACCATTGGTTAGTGTCCAAGACAATCACTCGTATTCTTATATTTTACAAGGGTCGTAGTCATAAATTTGGTTCTCTGGAGAGGTCCAGTCCACATTTATGTTACTGTTGTTAAATTATGGATAAGCAAAGTTAAAAATAGCTACTCTTCAGGTGCATCCGCTTTTGTGAATATTTATTAAGCTGAAAAAACCTAGGAACCCTTATAGTACCTGTCATGGTATCTTTGGTACTATAATCGTGAGAACCAAATTTATTGATAACTGTAATACAGTATTAAGAGAGGAAATATACAAAAACATGTTATCTAGTGGGTGCCAAATATTTAAATTTTTATTAAAATGTATCCAAATCCGTTTGAAATTGATGACAATTTTCATGAAATCATGGACACTCCATAAAACTGTTCCACAAATTATTAACCGAACGTCTAGTTTTCACAATTGAGAGTATGACTTTTTATCAATCTTGGAATTTGTTTCACAGAATATCCTCATTGAACTTTCAAAAGTTACTCAAAACCATTGCACAGAGAGAATGAGGCAGATAAAGACTCTTATTAAATCTATGCATTTGACAGTATCGATACGACAAAAATCCGAACAAAAAACTAAACATAAACAGGCTAGGTACGCCTTCATACACAAGCCCAAATTTACTTTTATGATTCTGTACCCTGTCTGTTTATGATTAGTTTTTGCTCGGATTTTTGTCTTATCGACCAGGCATTCTACCTGTGAATTAGTGCACTAGTCTGGATACACAAGCGCAGATTTAGTTTTTTTGATTCTGTATCTCGCTTATTTTTCAGATTTTGGCAAAAAGTTATACGCCAAAGTTGTTTATTTTAACGATTTTTATACACAGTTAAAACAAGTTAAATAAAAGCTTTTAAAAAGATATCAACTTAGGAATCACCGTGTATTGTTGCACACCTGGTTTCTAGATGTTAGAAATACATTATAAATAAATAAATATTTCAATACTTTGTTACAGAAAATCATATTTTCTTGTATGTTGCAATTTTGCACTCTAGAAACACTTTTAATAGTTTTACTTCCCACACCGATAGGTGAGGGGAGTATTGTGATCGCGAAAATTTTCGATTTTGAGATAATACACTTTTTGGGCGTTTCATGATGTCTACATAACGAAAATCCACGTCACTCATTTCCGTCGGTCTGTCTGTCGGTCTGTCTGTCGGTCTGTCTGTCGGTCTGTCTGTCTGTCGGTCTGTCGGTCTGTCTGGACGCGTTTTTCTGTCCTCGTAATCTCAGTAACCGCTGCATGGATTGTGATGAAATTTGGGCAGCGATATGCTGGGGGGTCGTAGTAGGTAATGTTCTTATAATTTTGAAAATCGGTGCAGGGGCGGCGGAGTAATTAGCAAAAAACAAAAAAAATTAAATATTCCTCAAACTTCGTTTTTAGGCGTTTTAGAGGTTCCTGATTATTTTTTACTTTTTTTTTTGGTGGGGGTGAATTTGAGGTGGTTGGGGGGTGGGGGGTTGTAAAATTGAAAAATTTGTTGCTTTCATAATAGACTGTCCACTGACCCATGAAGGAATACCTAGCAACATAAATAACTTTTTTAGGTCCATCCTAACATTGCCTTGCCTATTACAGAAACCAAAGGACAGACATTTTTTCTGGTGTAAACATACGAGAGTATTGCTTTAGCTCCTATATTGTGTTACAAGGAAACTGTTGAATTGATGTTAATGAAATTTTGACACAGTATTACTACCGTGGCGAGGATGGAAAACGCGTATGGTTTTTATAAATTGTGCCAGTGGCGGCGCAGAAATAATAAAAACAAGTAAAAATATAAAAACAGCTCAAACTTCGTTTTTAAGTGTTTTAGAGGTTCCTGATCATTTTCTGCGTTTTTTTTTTGGGTGGGGTGAAATTGGGGTGGTTAGGGGGTGGGAGATTGAAAAACTGAGAAATTTCTTGTATTCATAATAGGCTGTCCACTAACCTGTGAAGGAAGACCTAGCGACATAAATCAACTTTTTAGGTCCATCCGAACATTGCCTAGCGTATTACGGAAACTAAGGGAATTTTCTGTATACATACATACGAGTATTTATTGCTTTAGATCTTTTTGTATTTTGTAACGTGGACACTATTGAATTGATTCTAATTAAATTTTGACACAGTATTATTACCGTGGTGATGATGGAAAACGCGTATGTTTGTTAAATATCGTGTCAGTGGCAGCGTATGTAGCAATAATAAAAAAACTAAAAGTATGAAAACAACTCAAACTTCGTTTTTAGATGTTTTAGGCTGTCCATTGACCTCTGAAGGAAAGACTTAGCGGCATAAGACAATTTTAGGGGAGGGAAGGCTGCCGATGATTTGGTTGCAAGGGGATCTCAGACTAAAGCTTCATGCTATGGGAAAATAATAAACTGATATCACAGTAATGTGTGGGAAGTACTGAGTCAATCAACTTGACTCCATTTTTTATTTATACTTGGTTAGTGCACGAACAAGGCAGCTTGTCATGTCGTTTACTTTGTTTATTACAGATAATTGACGCAGACGGCCTGTTCCTAATAACAAAAAGGCACGACCTAATTAAGAATTACCCGGCCCCTGTTGTTTTAACCCCGAACGTCATGGAATTCAATAGACTGATCGGGGAAACGTCTGGGGATGGTTCTAAGCAAGAAAAGGCAGCTGCATTTTTGAAGGAAGTAGGCTCCAATGTCACTTTGTTGTGTAAAGGTCACGAAGATGAGATTATCAATAACGGGACTACTGTCAAAGTACAAGGTGCGTTTTTATTTATGTCATAACCAATAGAGAGAGTAATTCTTATCCGAAAAGATCACATATTATATTGGTGCTCAATTTTATCGAATATGCCAGGTTAAATAAAGGCTATTATTATTATTATTATTATTATCATCTGACTTTCTAAGTTCCTCTCGCATAATTGCGGTAACAACAAGTGTTGACGGGCTGTGCCAAGTCAACACCCGGACTATTATTGATCGGAATTTAGGAAGGATCGCACAATATTACAGGTCTTCAGGATTACAGACTTTTGGAATACTTTGTGTAACTTTTCGTCCAGGCGCAACTGATGAAGGTGTTGTGTAAACGTGTTTGGTGTAAGGCCTGAGACAGACATAATGAGGGGGACAATTGTGACTCTGTTTTGTTTCCAAAGTCTTTTTATTTCTATGGCAAGGTCCGTGTATTTAGATATCTTCCCAGCGTAGGTGTTTTGGATATTCACATCATTGGGAATGGCAATATCTGTCAAATAGGTAATTTTGTCGGCCTTTGATTGGAAAACTATATCTGGTCTATTGGCTGGGATAGTCTTGTCTGTATGTATTTCAACGTCCCAGTATAGTTTGTATTCTTCATTTTCGAGTACTGATGTTGGAGTGTAATTGTAATACGGATCTGTGTTTTCTATTAGTTTGTTTGTTGCGGCTAATGCTTGGTGGATGACTTTGGCCGCAGAGTTATGTCTGGCTGTGTATTCGGTACCGGCAAGAGTTTTGCACCCGCTTGTTATGTAATCTATTGTCTCTTTTTGTTGTTGGCATTTTCTGCAATTATCATTTGTTATGGATGGATCTTTAATTATATATTTTTTGTAGTTTCGTGTTGCAATCACTTGGTCCTGGAGAGCAAGCATGAAACCCTCCGTTTCTGGGAACAGCTGGCCATTATTATTATTATTTTGTATTTCTTATTTTTTCTCGCATGGTTGCGGTAGTAACAAGTATTGACGGGCTGTGCCAAGCCAACACCTGACCTATTATTATTCTGAATTCAGGAAGGACCGTACAATGCTGCAGGTCTTGAGGATTACAGACTTTTGGAAGGTTTTATGTAACTTTTCATCCAGGCCCAATTGTTGCAGGTGTGGTGTAAATGTATTTGGAGTAAGGCCTGAAACCGACATAATGAGGGGGACAATGACAACTTTGTTTTGTTTCCATAGTCGTTTTATTTCTATGGCGAGATCGGTGTATTTAGATAACTTCCCAGCGTAGGTGTTTTGGATGTTCATATCATTGGGAATCGCAATATCTATTAAGTAGGTCACTTTTTCTGTCTTTGACTGGAAAACTATATCTGGCCTATTTGCTGGGATGGTTTTGTCTGTATGTATTTCAATGTCCCAGTATAGTTTGAATTGACTGATCTCGAGCACTGAGGTCGGCGTGTAGTTATAATATGGATCTGTGTTTTCAATTAACTTGTTTGATGTGGCTATTATTATTCTGATTTTTCAAGTTTCTCTCGCATGACTGCGGTAGCAACAAATGTTGACGGGCTATGCCAAGTCAACACCTGAACTATTATGGATCGGAATTTAGGAAGGATCGTACAATATTGCAGGTCTTCAGGATTACAGATTTTTGAAATATTTTGTGTAACTTTTCGTCTAGGCCTAACTGTTGTAGGTGTGGTGTAAAAGTGTTTGGTGTAAGGCCTGAGACAGACATAATTAGGGGGACAATAGTAACTTTGTTTTGCTTCCATAGTCGTTTCATCTCTATCGCAAGGTCAGTGTATTTAGATATCTTCCCAGCGTAGGTATTTTGGATATTCGTATCGTTGGGAATAGCGATATCTATCAAATAGGTAACTTTGTCTGCCTTCGATTGGAAAACTATATCTGGCCGATTTGCCGGGATAGTCTTATCTGTATGTATTTCAACGTCCCAGTACAGTTTGTATTCATTGTTTTCGAGTACTGATGTCGGTGTGTAATTGTAATATGGATCTGTGTTTTCTATTAGCTTGTTTGTTGTGGCTAGTGCTTGGTGAATGACCTTGGCTGCAGAGTTATGTCTAGCTGTGTACTCGGTTCCAGCGAGAGTTTTGCATCCGCTTGTTATGTGGTCTATTGTTTCCTTTTGTTGGTGGCACTTTCTGCAATTGTCGTCGGTTATGGATGTATCTTTAATTATGTATTTCATGTAGTTCCTTGTCGCAATCACTTGGTCCTGTATAGCAAGCATAAAACCCTCAGTTTCTGGAAAGAGTTGGCCATCCTGCAGCCAGGTGTATGATTGTCTTTCATTAATGTGATCTTGTGTGACGCGGTATCTGTGCTTGCCATGGAGTGCTTTTTGTGACCAGGTATTTATTTTTTCTTGTTGTAATTCTATGTGATTGTGTCCGTCTGCTGAGTGATCTGAGCGGGATAGGTTTAGTGGAGTATAGTTTTTGTCTGCCTTTACTATCGACCTATGCAAGTTTGTCTGTTTGCTTTGGAAAAAGTCTCTGAGCGTTTTTATTTGTCTTGTGCGAAGTGACTGTATATCTATAATCCCCCTGCCTCCTTGTTTTCTGTCAATGGTGAGCCTTTCTTTGCACGCGTTTGGATGTGACATTCGATGTTTCGTAAGTTCTGTCCGTATGAGGATGTGGATGTTTTCTATATCAGTGTGTGACCACTTGATGATGCCGAAGGAGTATGTGAGGACCGGTATAGCAAATGTGTTTATTGCTTTTGTAAGATTTTTGGAATTCAATTTTGATTTTAGAAGTTTAAGGAGGCGGTTTCTGAACTCTTGTGTTAGTTGAGCCTTGACTTGTGTGTGGTCGATCTTAATGTTCTGATTGAAGCCCAGATACTTGTACGTTTCGTCCTTGTCCATGTTATCCAGCGTTTCGCCAGTTAATATTTCCTGTTCGGATTGGTTCTTCCATTGGCCTTTATTGATGTGGAGCACCTTGCATTTGCTCGTACCGAATTCCATCCGGACGTCTGACGTACACACTTCTGTTATTCTGAGTAATTCTTTTAGTTGCACTTCAGTGGCTGCATATAGTTTTATATCATCCATGTAGAGAAGATGATTTATTCTGTGCTGATTGACTTTCTGGTGTCTGATGTTGAAACCATAATTTGTGTTGTTGAGTGCGTTAGAGAGTGGATTTAAACAAAGGCAGAACCACAGTGAACTAAGCGAATCACCCTGGAAGATACCGCGTCGTATGAGTAGCTCCTCTGTTTGGATATGGCCGTCCTGAGTTTTGAGATGTATGTTGGTTCGCCATATCTCCATGGTTCTTGTAAGGAACTGGCGAAGGACTGGGTTAATTTTGTATATTTGAAGAGTTTTCGTTAGCCAGCTATGGGGTGCAGAGTCAAAAGCTTTTTTATAATCGATGAAGCAGGTATGAAGATTTCTGTGTTCTTTTCTGGTTTGCTCCATGATCACACTATCAATTATGAGTTGTTCTTTGCAGCCCTGGCTTTGTTTTCTACATCCTTTTTGCTCTTCAGTCAATATGTTGTTTTGGGTGAGGTGTTGTTCAATCCTTTTGCCTATTGTTGCGGTGATGATCTTGTACAAGGTTGGGAGACAAGTGATCGGGCGGTAATTGGCAGGGTTTCTGGTATCTCCGTTTTTTGGTTTTATATAAGTTATTCCTTGTGTGAGGAATTTGGGAAGCCTATTAGGTTGTAGTATGGCTTTATTGATTTGCTCTGTTAGCATTTCATACGTTGCACTGAACTGCTTGTACCAGAAATTTTGCACGTTATCTACGCCTGGGCACTTCCAGTTGTGAGTGTGTTTTATCGTCTCGGCTATTTCATCTGGTGTAAAAACAACGTTTGCCTGCTCCGCTATATGTTGATGTTTTTCCTCTTCTTGTCTGATCCATGGAGCGTTTTCGTTATGTGTTTTTGGTTCTGACCATAGGCTTCCCCAGAACTCGGTTAACTCTTGTCTACTTGGAGGTTCTGTTGTTGTTATCTGATTATTTGATGTCATCTGTTGATAAAATTGTTTTTCACTTGCTATTATTATTATTATTATTATTTATTTAACGGGCAAGGGACCCTCTTCAATTTTAGGGATAGTAAAAAAGGATGAGACATTTTTCTAAAAAGGTCAACGTTTAAGTTTAAAATAAAAATGTCGTCAAGTCAGCCTTTTGCGGTAAAACATGTGTATTTTATTTTTGTTATCCCTAAATCTGAAGAGTAGTTTATACTTTAAATGAAAAATTATAAAAATAAGAGCGCGGAACCTTTATGGATGCTAAATTTATAACTGATGTTCATGAATACAATAATATTCGAAGGAAAAATGTTATTCCTTTTCTCTCAATCAATAAATATATTTTTTATATAGGTGGGGGATCTGGCAGAAGATGTGGCGGCCAAGGTGATATTCTAGCTGGTTCACTGTCAACCTTCCTTACTTGGTCGATCATGGGAGGGTTTGAACCAAACGTAGCCTGCTACGCTGCATGCAGAATGGTCAGAGATCTAAACGCAAAGGCTTTCGGAAAACACGGAAGAAGTATGACTGCCACAGATATGATTCCAGAAATACACGAAGTGTTCGAAGAGAACTTCGAACGAAAATAATACAAACGGGCTTTGTTATGACTGACTGGTGTTTTCGATTCATCTTATACTATCAGAAATCGGTGTGATGTACTAATAAAGCATTTCAATAGACAACGATTGATTTCATTTCTCATGTATCTCAACATTCACATTAAGAGATACTGAAACTTTGAACTTTGGATTGAGTCAAGGGCATCGACACAGCATAGTAAATAACCAGCATAATATCTCTGAGGATTTCCTATATAAACATGGTTCCCACAAAATTTGACCTTGGGAGGGTTTATGGATGATTTTACGGCTGTGAAGTTTGGGTAGAGATGCGAAAATGAAAATATCGATACCGGTACCAACTCGATGTTTTTTAGCCTAATAGGCGCGTTTGGTTCGTACAGAAAATTTTGTGCAATTGATTACACCCCTCAATAATTATATACCGATACACCTACAAAAGTATCGATACCAGCCTGGAATCGCTCAAAAAGTATCTAAGATAAAAATAGTCGATATTAGTGCTGAAGTACAAGTATCGAAGTACCTTTACCATCCCTACAAAAAATCATCCAAAAGTGGGGATACGCGTGTAATTTCCGCCAACTTGAGTTATTGTGCTGGTTGTTTACTATGCTGTGGCATCGATAAGGAAGGTTACCCCCCCCCCCCCATCGTAATAAATAATACCTAATCCACAATTTATTTATACGAATATGAACGTTACAATACAATCTAATCCACAATACGATGTCAATACTCCCCCCTATGGTGTGGAAAGTTAAACATCTATTTTAAATTCCAGTTATTGTGGAAAATATGAAAAATGAATATTTTCTTTTGATTTTTACATTGTTACATTATTGAGATGTGGACGTGGAAGAGAATGCTGAGAGTTCCTTATACCGCCCATCGAACTAACGTTTCCATTCTGGATGAGCTCGGTAATCCAAAGTGACTATCCTCCGTTGTGTCGACGAGAATGCTTATATTCTTCGGAAATATACACAGAAGCGATAATATGGAGAAACTTGTAGTTCAGGGTCATGCCCCGAGTGAGCGGTGCCGTGGCCGTTCCCCTACACGCTGAGTGTATACGACGAAACAGTTGCTGGATATGAGTATTAAGAGCGCAACTGAACTGACATTGTGCTTATGATGACATTATTCGGTCGACACTTAATGGGTACTTAAAAACTTTTAAGCTCTTCCTCCCTTTCTTTACTGTTAACTGGGCCAGAAACGTATTTAGGGGGGTACAGGATGACGGGCGTCGGACCGACCCCTCTCCCGTAACGTTATACAGGGTGGGGCATAAAAACCAAGTGTTTTTGGTTTGAGTAGTACTCATATATTAGAAAAGGGAGGAGCGCGCGGTTTATTACAATCTATTCCTTGACTCAAACCATTTCACTTTCTTACTTACCACTTGCCATCATGGAGCGGTAGACGTTAGAACAACGCGTGGCATATGGCGTGGCATCATTGGCCCATATTTTTTTGTAGAAAATGGGGTCACCGCTACAGTAACATCTGAACGTTACATTCATATGGTGAATACCTTTTTCATACCTGAATTGCAAAGAAAAGGTGTGGATATCAAAGATTTGTGGTTCCAGCAAGGTGGGGCCGCGGCACACACCGCCAGAGCATCCATGGCTGTTCTTCGACACCTGTTTCCAAATTGTTCAGTTTCGAGGTTTGATGGCATTCCATGACCTCCCCGGTCTTATCAATTTGTGTTTTTTTTTTCTATGGAGGTAAGTCAAGTCACGTGTTTAAAGGGCCAAGCCTCGTTCGTTAGACGCAGAGAAGGAAGCGATTCGCCATGGAATCTCTCAAAAATCAACAGAGAACATGCTGGAAACAGTGGAGTGCAATTTTCGTGAACGGCTACATCATATGCCAGATGTAATTTTTGCACTTAGATATTTCAAAATGGTATATTATCAGCTATGTTCTACTACCAATGATAAAGTATAATGCCGCAAACAATCCAGTCGACAAAAAATGACGAATATTTTGTTGCTGATTTCCCGGTGAAGCAAAATTTAAAGGTGGCAACTTTAATCTGCACCCCCACCCCTCAACGAGAACTGACCTTACAAATTTCATTGAAATTAGATCAAGACCTTCTCAGATATACCTACAGTTATCAAGGATTACCAGACCTACCGACATACTGACGGAAACGAGTGATATCATTATTATATTTGAAATTTTTCAGAATTACGCATGAGTAAAATTCCAATACACATTGCGTGCTCGTTATTTTTGTCATCCTATTTTGGCACCTTTCAAAATAATATTACCCACTATAGTATAGAGAATAAAAAAACCAGATTTTACCAGATCTCCTCACGTGCATGAAGCAGCTGTTTCATTGTAATGAAGATTATTTTCCTTTTTACGAACACAGAATACATCAATATTCTTAGACACATATTAGTATGGGCACGCATGGAAGTTTGTAATCTGGTTTCTGGTTAACTATTTTTCTAAATATTGAAACCCTTAGATTAATCACAGAAGTACTTTTTTAGTAGAAAAGTCAGACAGATCGTGGTAGCATTGGTCTAAGTTTTAACCACACTAACAAGCCTTATTTGAATCATTATACTATACTATAATGGATTCAGGGATTTACTTTTATGCTATACTACAATAGTTATACTTAAGATTATGACTATTTATTCGTTCATACAAAACTTACTTCACCAAATTTTAATATGAAACTGAGCGAAACAAAACAAAAGCATTACTACGACATCGTCAGCATAGGACTCCCTTAGAGGTTAAGTTTGGTAAAGAGGTCATCATGAACCATTTTTCACAGGAAAAGTGAGAGAATAGATAACACCCTCTTGTTACCAGGCTTTTCATGCTTTGTAATGTTTTGAATGTTATCACTGTAATTTTTAAGGGAAAACAGAGCCCTTAATCGCTAGAAGATTCTCCACTTTTGAATCGTACCTGCGTCTGATTTGCCTCGAGGCACTCCGGCGCCCGAGACTGATGGTGATACACTTACCCAACCTGTATAACAACAAGCATAGGGAAAAACAAAGGTAAATCTATCTATACGCAGCTATTCAAAATAAAATAGGCATGACTAACTATTTGAATATAAAATATGTATATACGTCATTGTCATTGGGTAATTTAAATACTTAGTCACTGAAATAGGACTTTTTTTTAGTGAAGCCATTTTCAATAGAAAACACAAAGTGGGCATAATACTTTTACTGATGGTATTGCTTAAGAAATTCTGTTTGCATTACTATATGGATGAGAGCATGGAATGAAAGATGCTTGCTTACTCCGCAAGAAGGGGATAATTCCAATCATATGGTTCACAGAAAAATCGGAAAAATGAAGGGAACCGGCTGGATTCGAACCAGCGTCTCCGGCATTCTAGGCCGACGCAATACCTATTATCGACTATAGACTATCGAACAAAATCGAACAAAACAATAGCCGGCCGCAAGCCAGACAATGCAAATATGTTGGGTTCTTTCATCCTGCAGCCGCATATCGTACTCATATCATAGTACTAAGCCACGTGCAACCCCCGACTATTCCGACATTTTGTCGTCGTGTAAGTAGACGATCGGTCTGCGCTAGAAATTTGCAGATAGTAAATCTTGTTCTATTATAGGGATTTTCGAAAATTGTCGTCGAACTCATATGATAAAAAATATGAATTGCCGAGATTAGAAGTATTCTGCAGCTGCAGCACCATTGGACTAGCCCCCTCTAACTCTATACACAGACATTCTAAAACTACCACTGGAAATCGCAAATCTGCTATAATTATGGTGAATCTTAAAAAAACGTTATGATAAAATACTCGTCGCTTTACCAGTTTACTGTACACTAAAATCACACTGTACAAGACAATAGTGGAGAACATCGCCACCTCTGGAGCTGAAGTTTGGGAATCCACAGAGGCTATGAAGAAAAAACTTCTAGCGATGGAAATGGGATTCTGGAGGAGTTGCTGCAGACTGAGGATCCAGGACATAATAAGGAACGTAGACATGAGGGACAGGCTCAACATCGCCACCAGAATCATTGATACGGTACGTGCGAAAAGATTGAGGTGGTATGGACATGTATGCCGAATGGCCGACAACAGATGGGCCAAAAGAGCTCTCCAATGGACACCCAGTCAAAGGAAAAGGAGAGGAAGACCAAAGAAAAATTGGAGACAAGATGTTGAGGAAGCTATGAGGCAGAGGAACCTATGGCGACTGGAGAGACCGTAGGCTGTGGTAGATAGGATACGATAAACGTCCCTAGTGTTGTATACAAACCGCACAATGATGATGTAAGTACAAAGCAGTTCTAAACTCAACCAGTAGAAATCGCAAATCTGGGATATGGTGAATCTGAAAGAAAGGTTACGATAAATTAAATTCATCAGTTTATCCAGAGCTTTTTATCATAAATCCAGGAGCGCCCGGCGTCCGGACAGTTTTTCCTGGGCTAAAGCAGGACTACAAGCATTACGCATCGAAGCAGGGCGCAAGGCAAAAACAGCAGGGTCGCAGGATCAGTGCTGTCAAGACGCGGGCGTGGGTGTGCGTTTTACTGCCTACAGCGGAATCTTCGCAGTTTACATCGAAAATGCAGGTCACGAAATCCGTAGAAAAGATGGAGAATGTGCAGCTCCTTTAGGTAAGTATAGCCAGTAGATCTTTGCTTGTAGATATACTGTTTCAGTGTGCGAATCATTTGAAAATACTGAGAAATATCTGTTTAAGCTTGTTTTGCAGGATTTCCAACGAATTATTATAATTATATAGTGTACTACGACATCAATCATCAGTTTTTTTACTTTCATTTACTCCGATTTATATTCGCCGTTTCAGTTAATTCAATAAAAAAAATTCATAGACTGTCCCGACAAACAAGGGCTGAAATTTTGTATTTAAAGGAAAAATCTTACAGTAAACAGCAATCAATTATTTACTAAATGTTAAGGGTCTAGGGTATAACGCGCGAAATTGAGAATTCAAGAAAAGACGTATTCCCGTGTTAGCGAGGAGGCGTGGCCGCCTGTTCCCTTTCTCCAGTGTGTGTCTAAGATGAGGTGAGATAAGTCCAAAAATCCAAAGGTAAGGTCAAAAGGTCCGAAGGTAAGATCCAAAGGTCACCATAAAAATGAATTTCGCATTTCCAAGCTCCTGACGTTACCTTTACACTTACAGTAATGATTCAAAAAGCAAATTAAAGAAGAAAGCTTGCGATTTGTCACCTGTTTGGCCTTTTTTTGATATCGTGTTTGGTTGTTAAATTACAGACATTTGAAGAATGTATGATTTTGCATTGCGAGTTTTTTTGCACACTAAAAAACTTTTTTGAGAAAATCGCAAATAATTGTCATTTACTAAGGTCTTGACTATCACTTTCTGAAATACTGTGTATGAAGTTTGAAAAACAAATGAGTTCTGTTCGAAATGGGAATCTGTGTTTTAACATGGCAAATACATATGTATAAATGTGTATATCCAGGCCCCATAAGCTACGTAACTTTAGTTTTGTCTATCCCAAATCATTCTGCATAATCGTCGTCTTCATACTAGGCAAGTTTAGTCAGTGTGATGTGAGTTTTGAGAGAAAGAATTCTCTTAAGAAATGTATAACTATTAGTCAGATCATGAAAGTTTCTATTTTTATTATTTTGCTGTGTTTGTCATCTAAAGCAATTAAACAGTGCCGTTGTTTTGAAAATGTTTGAACTGCCCACGGTAGCAATGATATCACTTCGAAAAAGGCAACTTAAATATTTAAGACGCCTCTGTTCTCTATCTTTTGAAAGAGATTATTTTTATTTTCGAGCAAGATTTTGAAGGTTTTTAGTACGATGACATTCCTTCATTACCATACTAATTAGCCGCACGATTAATCTCAGTACAAAATATGAATGAAAAATACTTTAGAAGACTGTATAGCTTATTTCCAACGAAAAAGGTCATATAAAACAGGGTCCGATTTTTAACTCTTTCAGAGATAAATTGATTTTTAGAGATTTTCATTAAAAAGCAGACCTTCAAACGAAAACCCTAATAAAACAAAAGTTACCGATTTTTGATTGAAACTATTGATCCAATATCCATCTTGAAGTAAAAACTCGGTGTCAAAAATGTTTTCCGGTGGATATTTATTTTATGCCAAAGCAGCTATGTAGATAATTTATGTAAAAATGAGTTTTGGACCGAGTGATAGTCAAAAAATTCGAATAACCGTTCCTAGATTTTACAATAGCTTTAATTAATATGCAATGAGTTGGTCGAGTATATTATGTTATACAGATATTTTAGATTGCAGTGCACATGACAGCAAAACTCCAAAGCAGGTCTTACGTCTTAACTTCGCCTTGATACAACTTGAAAATGTAGGAATAGTCCAAAGATCTTCCTGAATATGAACTAGTATATCCTCCTGAAGTTATTGTATTGTAAATCATATTCTGCTTTTTGCTAGCGAAAGCTGCACAGAACTCGCGTATTTTATGATCGAAGTGCTTGGAGAGTTTGGAAGCCCTGTCCGTCACTTGCTTCGTTTTATATATTTTTATAAATAATATTTATATAAATCATAAATGTAGTGATTACATCAATTAATGAATGAGATGACTGCAACTTTTCTTTAAGGGATATCATGGGGTTTTCAGTGGAACTGTCTTTCTACAGTGATAAGATAAATCAAGCGAAAATTGATTTGAATGAGTTTAGAGTACTTATTATTTAATTTTTGGATAAATTAAGTTTGACCATTTCCAGGATACAACCAATCAGATAGAAAACGAGCAAAATGATCGACAATCCACCCTCGTTCTGTCCATTCCGTAGACCCTCATTGCTTCCTCCTAGCACCACCAGTGGCATCGGTGGTGGTAAACGAAGTCTGACATCGAGACAAAGCTCCATACAAATCATGAACGACGAAGATGACGATGAAAAGAGCACTCTGAATCTGCAGCATCTCAACGAAGCGATCTTGGTTTTGACATCACCTTCGGTAAGCACCAGTGAATTATATGTAGCACTTAGTAACCACGCGTAAATTATGTTAAAGTCAATACAAAATGCCAGCTAATTACGATGAAATGGCTTTCGTAACATGGTTCTAGTTCCAATAGTTATGGAAGGCTTTGCCCTGCCTGTCCTTGATTTTAAAAGCACACCATTAGTGGTGGATCTACAGGTTATACAATAGTTGCATACATATACTTTGCAGTAAAACTGCCCAGAACCAAAGTTTTCAAGACATGTTATTTTATTATTTTTAATCTTTATCCATATATGCATGTCAATTTTTATTTTTTGTCTCCCTATAAGCTGTAGAAGCTGTAGTATTACCCTAATTATTTAATAATATAATACCTACTGAGTATCTTATTAGTCTAATTGCTGTGATCTAGTTCTAGCGGTAATTTAATCAAAAACAAAAAAATCCTGAAATATTGCACAATGCTTTAAGCTATTTAAAAAATTGAGGGGTCAAAATTACTTTCGATAAGGTTAAGAAAGTTCCAACGCAGTGATTTCCAAAACTAGTTACTATGTGTCATCAAGTTTGTGTTTCTCGCACTGCTCATATTGTACACTGATATCTGAAATAACTGAAGTTTGGAAATATAACGCTCATAACACTTAATACTTGCTTTTAGAACGAAGCAATCCAGCAAGCACTTTCCTCGCTTATTCTTCGAGAGAAGAATAATACTGCCACTTATAGATGCCTGTGAGTATACTTTAAAATCTAATCCATAGTATCATGTTACTATAAACCTACAAACGTGAACCCTTTAATTTTATATATGCAACTATAATGTTTCATATAAGAAACCCATCAAACTCTATAATTGGTTTGCAGCGCAAATAATCTTTTGAGCTGCACGAATATGGTATTTATACTAAGGATTTTGATGTTTTTTCTTTGAGGAACTTTTCCAGTCTGGATAACTGCATGATAATTCATCATTAGAGAAGTTATGATCTTATTAAGCTTTACGAAGCTCATAAAAATGACTGCAAAACTCGAGTCGCTGGCCAATAAATATTTACAAGTTTATCTCCTAGATATGTTTTAAACGGAATAAACTACGACAAATGTTTTATCTAGCTCTTTTAATGGAAGTATCAGATAATCATAAAAGTCTCCGCTTTTCAAAGCTGTTCAAACCTGAACCCTTTTGATTTGTTTTCCACTACTTTTATTTATGTTTCAAGTGAAATATTATGAGTTGCGGCAGAATACATAACTTTGTGGCTACTAATATTTAAGAACCCAACCCGCAGTATGGCTCAACATGTTACGCAGTCAAAGAAATAATGAATCATTTGCGAAGAATGGCTCGGGGGTGTTTGTTCAATAGATTTAACAATGTTATCTGATCCTCATCGAGGTTCCAAAGTCACTAAATTTGATCGTTTGAGAGTTCTTTCTTTAGGAATTTCCAAAAAATAAGGTTCATGCCAACAAACTAACTAGTGATAAGAGGCTGGATACAATCCAATCAAGGCAATCAAAATATTCTTCTCAGAGTCTACCAAAACGTGGAGATAGATTTGTCAAGTGTCCAGAGATGGATAATTTTTGTGATATTATTGACACACGGAATTTTAGGTGAAAATTACGGCGTGCATGAATTTATTTTTCAAGTAGTTGAGCCACAAGTTTGTTATAGGAGATAAATTGTCCATTTTTGAAGTAGCAGAAGCAAATTTCTGTTATCCTTACCTATGTTCATTCCAAATCAGTATCTTTGGAAATACAAAATCAATAAACGAGTATTGAGATGACCTACACTACATTTGTATTTTAGAGTGACCAATGTGCAGTTATATTCTGCGTTTGGCAAAAAATAAGATTTGGAGCTTTATAGTTGCTTTAACGAAAGTAATTTCCAATGATGTAACATTATATATAAATCATTTTTTCAGCGACAAGCTTCCGAAGAATCTATCCCTATGTCCTCATTATGCTTATTTAGAGGATGTATACGAAATTATAAGCTTACAAAAAGGTAAGTGTTATGCACGCGAATTAAGAATATTGAATTGGTTTTAAAAATAATTCTGATTTCTGGAAAAAATTCCAGAAAAAAATGTATTCACACCTCTCTCATATTAAGTATATTACTTCAATAAGAATTTGATAAAATTTGATACCTAATACTTGGTATAACATGCATTTGTGAAAAGAGGAAGTTTTTTGTATGCAAGTATGTTTTTCGGAATTTAAAAACAAAATTTAAATCTTTTTGTCGATCCCACAGAACCAACACTAAACAACCTCGTGGTCTCCTGGAATCCATTTTATCGAAAATACCAGACCTCTAGGATAGGATGAGTACGTCCGACTAGTTTACTAATATGTGTAAAACAGTTCTGGAGAAGAAAATGGCACAAACATACCAAAATTCAAAGGAAGTATCGTCCTCTTTTCAATGTCTGGACCAGATCTTTGACACTTTCATGAGTGATAAAGGTTGAGCGATTCTTTGCCTTTTTTTAAAAGCCATAACGTACCATTATACAGTCTATTGTGCTATTTCATCTTTTCTCATTGCTGGATACTGAACACTGGTGCGTTCCTTGTACCGAATGAGAGTAAAATACGGCATATTTTGAAATAATTGATCGTATTTTTAGGACCATCATAAAATGTTGAGAAAACGCATATTATGTAAAAAGTATGTGGTTCGATTACAAGAATTATTTAAATAAGCCACTTGTTTCTTCTTTTAGGCGTTCATAGTTACAAAAGCTGCCTGCTGTTTCCATTTTATTTATATGATATTATTAGTTACACCATTGATTAACACATTTAAATACGTTAATCAATGGTTACACTAACGAATGAGTTTAGCTCTGAGGTTGCTCAGAGCTCAAAATATGTTTACAAATATGTTAGGACTGACTTTATAATAGATACCTGTCTTCATGTTTGCCAGACATCGAGGTGGATACGTTTTTTGAACGTATTGGCAATGAGCTCATCTCCAATCTCCTAAGTACCGGTGGTCGCCTGGAACGAGCATTCAGATGTTTGGGCGGTGATCTCAGAGAATTTCTCACAACATTAGATGGAGTCCACGATGTACTCAAGTACCAAGAGAATGTAACGGACGAACCTGCTGAGCCATCAGAGGCTGCTTTTATATGTACGGACTGTGACGATGAGGTAGATAGAAGTACATTGTCTGTAGCATATATCACAGCATAGTAAACAACCAGCACGATAACTCAGGTTGGCGGCAATTACACGCGCGTCCCCACTTTTGGATGATTTTTTTGTAGGGATGCTAACGATACTTCGATACAACTTGTACTTCTGCACTAATATCGAGTATTTTTATCTTAGATTCTTTTTGAGCGATTCCAAGCTGGTATCGATACTTTTGTAGCAATGGCGCCGCCAGAAAATTGTACAGGGGGGGGGGGCGACTTACTTAAATTGAGTGCTCAAAGCAGGGCAGGAGGGACAAATTTGGTTTTTCCTTATACAAGTTTTTCATCTTCGCTGCTCCAGGGGGGACAAGCCCCCCCTGCCCCCCCTCTCCTGGCGCCCATGTTTTGTAGGGGAATCGGTATCGAAAATAATTACATAATTATTGAGGGGCTTAATCAATTGCACAAAATTCTCTGTACGAAGCAAACGCGCCTATTTGGCTAAAAAATATCGAGTTGGTACCGGTATCAATATTTTCATTTTCGCTTCTCTACCCAAACTTCACAGCCGTTAAATCATCCATAAATCTTCCGAAGGTCAAATTTTGTGGGAACCATTTTTATATAGGAAATCCTCAGAGATATTGTGCTGGTTGTTTGCTATGCTGTGATATAATCACCAGCAAGCAATAAATAGTAGATCTTTGAATCTGGAGTGTAGTTAAGCTGTTTCTGTCTTCTCCTAAAGTAATATATTCGTGAGACGTGTTAGGGTACGTTCAAGATGCACGCTGGTAAAAGCAGATTATCAGACGCGGATTCTCAGAGCCGACTGTCTAACTACGGGCAGCAGGTTAGATGTGACCAATATGCAAGCAGACTGTCAGAGCAGACAGAACTTGCCAACAAAACAGCAGTGTACCATGGACCTTACAAGAAAACAGGTTGCAGCTTTATTGCAGCTTAGTGGGAATGTTACAATGAAGTTAAAACCAATAAGAAGTGGAGTTCACCCTATAAATAAATTAAGAAGTGTTTACGGGGAGTACAAACACCTTTTTCCGCAATTACTTACCGACAAAATCAGATTTTTGGAATATTTCAGATTGAGCCCAGATACATTTTATTTTATTTTGGAAATATATTGGAGGATTCAGATGAACTTTTGAGATCTACTCCTTGTTATTCATCGTTGAAACACTAGAAGAAACAAAAATACAGCACAAGCGGCAGGTTGTCTGAAACCAGAATGAACAAATCATTTTGGTATAAATCAGAGTCACACTGCCAGTATGCAGAAGGTCGGCGCGCAGGTGCATTATGGCCAGTCCCGCTTTGCGACATGGGACGATAGGCACGCAGAGTCGGCGGCGATCGGCGCTGACTGTCTGACTCAGAAAACCAGCGTGCATCTTGGACGTACCCTTAGGCCGCTTTCCGGTTTGTCGGTGCGGGAACGACGAGGATTCTGTTCGCTCGGTATACGCGGTACCGAAAGCTTGCCGAGCACCTATTTTTCAATGCGCTTTTTCTGATTGACGCGGAAAGGCCGCTTTCTGATTTGTGGATTCTGGAGCGGCGCGGGATCTGTTAGCTCGGCACCGAAGCGATGCCGCGCTGCCTTCAGCTATTCACCTATCTGTATATTCTCGGTAAAAAATCCTGCAGTATCGCTTTTCGCTTTGAGCATCCTCCAAAAATGTCAGTTGGCATCAACTTCTGAGGATGCCACCACTAGTGTTGGCGAAACGTCAAGCAGCGAAGCGCGCCGACGCCAAGGCGGCGGAGCATGTCGACGCCGGCCGAACAGCCCAAGAACCAACAGTTCATCAAACCTTTCTTCACAGCTAAAAGGACATAACTAGTATTTATTAAATAAGTCATAGATCACGCTCACGCATAGAACCACACTCGTTGAATTAAAAAATGTTGGTAATGTTGCTTTGGCTATCTGGCCGTTCTGAGACAACATTTTTTTGATCATAAGTTACTTAAAATAAGTGACATTTTTTTATCAGCTAGTTATCCCAGAATGACATGATATATGTCTTCCTCTATATCAGGGGTTTCCAATCTTTTTCAACCCACGGCGCACTTTCAAGTTT
Organism: Callosobruchus maculatus; assembly: GCA_951848785.1. Classification (NCBI taxonomy): domain Eukaryota; kingdom Metazoa; phylum Arthropoda; class Insecta; order Coleoptera; family Chrysomelidae; genus Callosobruchus; species Callosobruchus maculatus. Next base: position 9,676,723 of record CATOUR010000029.1, read on the forward strand.
GGCATTTTGTTACGGCGCCCTACCTCAGAAAGCTATTTTAAATAGATACTGTTGAAACAAATAGGTATCTACAATAATTAAAACTTTCTCAATAGGAAATGAAATTGATCTTATTATATTTATAAGAATTCAGAATTGAAACAGAAAACAAAAAGAAAGACTCAAGAAAAACAAAAATAAAATACGACAGTCAAAATGAATGTGACGATTGAGCTTGGTGATCTCCGCATAGTTTTTCAAAACGGGGAATAAAATTCGACACTGCGACTCTCATTTCTTGCTCCTCATTAATCCTTGAGCGATATTTGTTCTTGATTACAGCTACGGCTGAAAATCCAGCTTCATATAAATATGACGTTGCGAACGGAATGCAAATTCTTAAAGCTTTTGAAGTTAGGTTAGGATATTAATTTTGAATCGATAACCAAAACTCCACCAAATCGGATTTGGAGAATTCTGACAGAGCTTGCGTATGAAAAGGATCTTGGATCCACGCAAATCTTTCGACATCATCATCTGCAAAATATTTTGAAAACCATTCAGTAAGTTTCCATAAGTGTTCCGTGAAAAGGGCCATCAGGTCTTGTGAGACAACCAGTTCATTGGATCCCGCATATTTATACAATTGTGGAAAGCAATCTCGACCGCCGCCTTCATTCGTCTTTTTTATCCAAACTTGTAGTTTCTTCCTGAGTGTTGCGTTGTAACCTTCTCCAGTAGTTTCAAAATGTGGCGAGCGTCAGAATAGGTATTGTGGCTTTTTAGGCACCCACAAATATTTGTGCTTTAGACTTATAGAGGATCGACTCACGGCGCCCCTCTTTACTTTCTACGGCGCACCAGGGCGCCGCGGTGCACAGGTTGGGAACCTCTGCTCTATATCATTAAGTATGTAACTATGTTTGGGTAACTAGAGTACGACTACATTTCGGTAAGCTACTGTATGACTTCAAAAAATGGTGGATGTGCCGAATTCCGGAAAAGTTTTTTTTGTCAACAATGCAAGTAGTATAAAGTAACTAACATCTTGTGCTCAATGTTCTCAATGAAAACTTATATACTCATTAATATGTATAACAGCGTCTAACCACAATTACATTGCTTAGGCCAGTTATACGATTTGTGTAGCATGTACTTTCACCATTTTTCACACCCAGACACTCCTGTTCATAGTGTTCATACTCCTTATAAGGGGTTTCTCAGAGTTGTGTTATCTACAAAACATTATCAGAATTTAGATAGACCTTGATATATACATATACATTTATTTATTTGCTGCATTATCTTAATTTTAGGAATATGCATTCTTATTCGTTTTAGATGATTCAGCTGGACTTCATGATTGTACTTTCACCATTTTGCACACTTAGACATTGCTGTTTATACTCCTTACAAGGGGTATCTCTCGGAGAGAGAGCGTTTTCTACAAAACATTATCAGAACTTAGATAGACCTTTATATATACATATATATTGGTTTATTTGCTGCATTATCTTAATTTTAGAAATATGCACACCTATTTGTTTTAGATTATTCAGCTGGACTTCATGACTGACAGACCTGCAATAGCAGCATTATTAGTAGGGAGCTTGAAAGCAATAGCCAGAATTCTTTACAGTACGCATGCAGAAATTTCGGTGACCCAGAGCAATCAAGATCAAAGGCATTTCAGGTTAGTTATTGACTGTATTAACTACCGACGATGAATATTTGATTATTTTATTAACCATATGACATATTTAAACAACTGCAGACCAATGAGATGGTTTTACAACATTCATTCATTCATTCATTTATTTGCAAGATACAATTATAATGCCACACCTAGAAGGCTCAGCCTTGTGGAGGGGCACAGGCGTACATTGGATAATAATTTTAATACCTCACAAACAATTTTTATAGTTTTATGTCTTCTAAAGCCAGTAATAATCCTGATCAGCACTCATATTATACCTGGATGGTAACTGCTCACAGTTTTCTTGTTTTCTTTGGTCTATGCTTATTATTTGTCCATATATGTATGTGTTAATGGACATTCTTCCAAAAAATTGCTTTTATGGGTGCTAGGATGTTGTAGACAAATCTGAGTCTTCTTCTGGAATAAAAAAATATATCTGGTGGACAATATCCCTTGTATATTGCAGCCCTTAGGTCATTATGATTGATCGATCGACTATCTCCAATGGTGTCCAGGTGAAAAGTTCATCTAAAGATCACAAATTTTGGAATATGAAGCACTAAACTGAAAGATTAGTTGCCTCATTTCTAGATGAATTATTTTACATTTCGAAGCAACTAATTATATAATATATATTCTATGAACTCTAATTGCGTGTTTTAACTTCAGATTCTTGATAAAAGGAACAACAGTGACAGGAACGTTATGTAAACAGAGCTCTAGTGAAGAAAAATGTATAAAGAGCAGATTACAAATGGGTGTTGTTACGTTTTGTAAAGCATTTCCTTGGCATTTTGTGTTAGGTAAGTCGTTTTAAGGTTTTAGAGACTTCATGACCAAGTTTACAGCGACAAAAGAGAATATACAGTTATTCGCAATGGCCACAATGAGTAAAGCAAATAGCTAATATAATGGAAGGAGACAATTTGATATCCTTTTTTGAGTCTTGCTCATAAAATCCTGGTTTCTAATAACTCACGTGATAGTATAATTTGTAGCGGGCTGATATAAATAATGTTTTTCTTTTCAAGTATGCTCAGGAAGATTCGAATAAATATACAAAATATATCCCCCATTTGGACTTATGACGGGACTGAATCACATGGTTCTCTCTATCTACTTCGTATCTTCTTCTTGCAGACAAAAAACTGGAGCTGGTCCAGCTAGGCAGTGGTTTTATGAGGCTGTTTGGTCGGTATTTGATGAAATGTGGTACTTCTGTCGCAACTTACTTTGAATTCAGAAGACCAAGCAGTATAACATTAGCTTTCAAGCATATTGTTAAAAGAACAAATACTCCTTTTGTACTTGTAGTCAAGAAGCCGCTTGGTGTAGATCACTTTCCTGCTCAGGTAAACCAAATATATTCTTCCGGTACTAGTGTAGAAAGTATTGATTGGTTTTGGCAAAGCCCTAAAGACCAAATGACTTTCATATACTTTCGCCAAATTGTATTATTGCGTAAAATAGTAAACTCTTAATACATTTTTCTAGAGATTAGATGAATATGAAACACAGCAAGTAGGGTTATAGGTTAGGTTAGGTTGAAAGTGAGTGGGGCAGAGCTGCCTCCTTCCACTGCAACTCAATTGTGTCTATTGTGGCTCACACCTTTTTAGAGTTCATCGTACAGTCCGCACCTCTTTACGAAGGCGATCAACGTGAAGGATGAAGCTTCCTTGAAGTCATGAGGTTCCAGTTGGGCAAATCCGAATGTCTGGAACCTAGCATTATCCAGTACTGGTCAGGAGCAAAGAATAAGCTCCACTATTTCGTCCTCCACGTAGCAGAAGCGACAGTCTGAAGTTTGTTCAAGACCCAACTTCCGCATATGGTACCTTAGACGACCATGTCCCGTCAGCAGACCGACCAGAATGCGGAGGTCGTACCTATTACATTCCATGATCCTCGGGGGGCCTGACTCGAGAGGTGTCTTATAAATGCCTTCGAATGCAGTAGCCCTGGTGTATCTCGCCAGTTCAGGAGTGTTTTCCTCACGGCCCAGTCCGAGATGGTCTTTTTAGCGATGCTTCTTGCAGTGCCCGCGAATGGTTCTGCTCCTATGAACACAGATTCAGTTCCTCCTTTTGCGTCGGCCAATAAATTGCCTTCCACTTCGCTGTGACCTGGAACCCAAATCAAGGTTACCCTGTTTCCTGTTCCGAGTTTGTTGAGGAGGTGCATGCAGTTCCATACCAGTCTTGAATCAACCCGACTGGAGCACAGTGCTTTCAATGCAGCCTGGCTGTCTAAAAAGATTTTTATAGATCTGTTTGTCAGGGGCCTTTTGATTAGTTCTCTGACTCTCAGCTCAATCATTTCTGCTTGGAAGACTGTGGCATACCTCCCAAGGTTGACTGAAATTTCAACTCTTGGATTGGTACCCACTACTCCCGCTCCTGCCCCCAGTTCAGACTTGGAGCCATCAGAAAATAGCGCAAGATCAGAGGGTGATATGAAATCGTCCCTCCTCCATTCGTCCCTGCCTGGGAAAAGGACATTATAAGATCGCTTTATATGCGTTTGGGGAACCATATAGTCCCAAACCATTCCGAGTACATGATGATGGGTAATTTCACCCATTATACCCGTTGTGTCTGGTCCTAGTTCCGTTTTGTCAGGTCTGCCGGTTGATAGCAGTCTGTAGGCGACCACTTTTGCAACTCTTTCCACCTCAATGTGCAGAGGTGTTAAGTTTAGAAGGGTCTCCATGGCTAACGTTGGGTTAAAGGTTATTCTTATCAGCCTCCTCAAAACAAGTTTCCTTAGAACAAAAGCATTCCATACCTGCATCTTTCAATTCCCTACTCGTTCCAAAATGACGACCACGTAGTGCTTTTTCCAGTTCACAGGATGACCTGTTGGTTCTGGGCTGTTGGGTCGGCGTCGACATGCTCTGTCGGCTTGGCTTCGGTGCTTCTCGCTGCTTGACGTTCCGCTAACACGAGTGGCTGGCAGTCTCAGAAGCTGTATCCTGTTCGGCGTTTTCTGAAAAACTGAGCAGTCCTCAGTTCATCGGATCATACATGCGAAAGCCTATACAATACAATAATCTGTCGGACCCATGTCAGGGCTGTAGGCGGAATGGTGATATTGTATGGAGAAAAGAACATGCCATTCACACAACCCTCTCTATTCCCACACGGCATACAGGTACATTGGTGTGCATTAGGTGCACCACAAATTTACCTTGCATCCCTTGCCGTATCTTTCGAATTTTTAGGGTGGCGGTCAGAAGGAGAGCATAATATATTTATTTCATTTATAATAGAGCATTGTTCGTTAAAATTTAGTGACAGTATTGCTCTCGAATCACAGAAAATTGTGTTAATAACATTTTTTCTATTACTGGGACTTTTTCGTTCTACCTTCCGGATTGTCTGTAGATATTGCATATTTGAAACGGGGTCGGTCATATACAAAACCAATGTTTCCTCCTCATTACAACTGAATCAAGCAACTTCATTGCAAAAACACGCCGCCGTCACGTTTTTTTTAATACCTTTAAGGGTTATTTGTAAATTGATTAATATTAGAACGTGGTAATAGCAAGTCAATAATATTGGCCCCATTTCTCGTTTTCGCCGGTCTGTCGGTCTCTTCTGTCTGCCTCTTCAGTAATTATTCATAGCGTAACAATTGAGCATAGCCATTATTTCCAGTTGAAATAATGATTTATTTCCAGGGCTTGCAACTTAAAGGACAAATGGTTTCGTGTCCCGAATCAGGTTGTGTTATGTTTATCGGCTCTCCATTCATAGACGGGTTAGAAGGACTAACAGGAAGCGGTCTTTTCATCTCTGATATACCATTACACGATGCTACACGAGATGTGATTCTTGTAGGAGAACAAGCACGGGCACAGGTAAATTTCATTATTTTGATCTACAATAAATTGATGTTACAGAAAAATCTGTTAGATCTAACTCACTTGTTAGACTAAGCATTTTGTTTCAAGTTTTTATACCTAAACATGTATAATATAAAAACCCTCAGTCGTTCGCAGAGCATCCCGTCTTAGTAGTAATAATCTTATTTCATCATGCTGGGTAGAATCACTTACTCCATTTCTTTTAGACCCGCATATATAATTTTAGGGTACTTCATTAAGCAAAATCCTACTCTGACTTCTTTGTCTATTTTTCTCGTCCTTGTATCTTTTTAAATCAACCGCATAATATATTTAATTACCATGAATTATTTGATTGATAAAGTTTCCAACAGTGAACTCTCGATTAGATTTGATTCTATAGTTCTTTGATTGTATATCCATCATCCTCATGATTCCGACATAAGCATAAGCGTACTTAGTGTTCCCGATTCTTCTTAAGTAGCTTTTGAAGGACCTGACCTGAGTCCTATAAAAACTTGTCAATTCCTGTGTCCCTGTTAAATCTTTCATACGCCTGGAGGCGACTTCTTGGACCACCTATTGATGAATTTTGACATTTTTTCGAAACGCTGTATTTTTCAACTTGACTCTGGAAACAATGGCGGGTCTTTATCAATTGTGGAACTGCAATCAAGTTTTATTATCAAATAAACAGGTTTATTATTCTCTTTCATTGCTGCCGATTAATGTTGAAAATTAAAAGTAAAAGTCAATTCAATCAAGTTATTTTATGATTTACCTGAATAAGCTAAATAATACAGGGAGTCCCATGATGATTAGGACATATATCGGAACTGGCCAGTAGTAGAGAATTATAATTTTGGAGGTGTAAATTAGAGCAAATGTTGTGTCTTTTGTTGTCATTGTGTTACCCAATGAGGTATTTGTTTTTGGTCACGTGATGTCCAATTCAAAATTATGAATGGGACACCCTGTATATTAATGCCCTTCTATGTTCCTCCCGATAAAACAATTCCAACAAACTAGCACACTTGGGGTCTAAGGCGATTAATTCAAGTGCCACAGGTACTTAAAAAATTGTACCATTATTTTGCTAGTGTTTCATATGATAGTGGTACCATTCTTTAAGGATCTGTAACTCTTGAATTAATCACTTTAGACCCCAAGTGTGTTAGTTTGTTGGAATTGTCTTGTCGGGAGGAACACAGAAATGAACAAATATACAGAGTGTCCCGTTAATAATTTTGAATCGGACATCACGTGACCAAAACCAAATACCTCATTGGGTAACACAATAATGAGAAAAGATACAACATTTGCTCTAAATCACACTCCCAAAATTATAATTCTCTACTACTGCTCAGTTCCGATATATTGCTTGTGTTAATAGTCGTGGGACGCCCTGTATATACGCTCTATTATATTACTAGGATGGACTTCGAAGAAGAATGGATAAACTGAAAAGTTCCATAGAAGAAGGAAACAGAGCAGTGTATAAAGAAAGAGAGAAGAATGTCAGTTTATTGCATCTGATTTTTCCTCCTGATATAGCAAAGAGGCTTTGGTTAGGTGAGGCTCTCGTCCATAGTTGCGTGCTACGTCACTAATTTTGGTTTGGTTTTACACATCATTAATGTTAAATTTTATTTTGTTTATTGATGACATGAGGTGCTTTTAGGTGAAACCATAGAAGCCAAGACTCATGACGATGTAACAATGTTGTTTAGTGATATAGTCGGATTCACTTCCATCTGCTCAACGTGCACACCAATGATGGTGATCAATATGTTGCAAAATCTATATAACGAGTTTGATGTTTACTGTGGTCAGCTGGACGTGTATAAGGTAAAGATATACATAGGCATCAATGTAAGGTACCTAAACAAAGTATAATAGGATGGGAAATGGAACCATAAATAAATTTGAAATGACGGATATTTGAACCCGATGTCGTTGTAATCCATTGAAAAACCTTCTTAATCTGAATAAATAATTACTTTGAAAGTCCGAATAGAAAAGGATTATCTTCCTTAGGCTCTTAGGCATTCTTTTGATAACGCCTTTCACTTTCGAAAACACCGTGTCATGTTCGACAATTAAGCTTTGCGTGAAAATCAACCCCAACTTCAGTCCTACTGGTTGGTTACGAAATAATCTGGATCTTAATATGGCCAGTGGGGCCCCCAACACTCCTATCTGAGGACATCTATGTATCACTTTTCGATAAAATAGTTGTATGGATATGATTTGAATTTGCGTTCACCACGAGTGGATGGCATCTTCAGAAGCTATTTCACTTCGGCGACATCCAAAATACTGACGGCTGGTGGATCTGCACCTGTATTTATACCTGTCGACGGTAACGTGGCCCAACCAGGTATAAACACAGGTGCAGATCCACCAGCCATCAGTATTTGGAAGTTGCCGAAGTGAAATAGCTTCTGAAGATGCCATCCAGTCGTGGTGGCGAAACGTCAAGCCTGAACACTAAACGACGCCGGCCTAAAAACCCAAGAACCGCAAATTCATTGGACGATGGCCGCGAAAGCCACACCGATAATATTATGGTCGCGCAAAGCTTCGATTTCGAGATAAAACGCTTTTTGGGCGTTCTATGGTATCTACATAACAAAAATTCACGTCACTGATTTCCGTTGGTATGTCGGTCTATCAGTCTGTCTGTCTGGTGGTACACTCTAATCTCAGAGACCGCTGCATGGATTGTGATGATATTTGGGTAGCGATATTTTGTGAGATCATAGTAGATGGTGCTGCTATAATTTTAGAAATCGGTCATGATTGGCGGAGTAATTATCAAAAAACGAAAACATGCAAATATTTCTGATAAACTTCGTTTTTAGGTATTTTAAGGGTTCCTGGCTGTTTTCTGCTTTTTTTGTGTGGGGTGGTTGGGGGCCGTAAAACTGTAAAATCTATTTTACTCATTATTATGAATATTATAATATTATGTCCATTGACCTGTGCAGGAAGGACCTAGCGGTATGGCACACTTTTGTTTGTGGGGCGGGCGATGATATCGTGCTATGGGAAAACAATAAACTGGTATCACCGTAATGGGTGACAAGTACTGAGTCAATCAGCTTGGATTAGTTTTTTTATTCTTAGATTGGCAATTCCTGTATTTTTCAGAGAAAATACTATACAAGATGATTTTTTCAATGCATCATTGTAGAAAAACTTGAACCATATCTTTTAACTCACCATGTATACTAATGAAGTAACTGAGCTTACACTATCTATGAAACATGCTTTGATATTTTGATATATTGACGTTATTTGTTGCGTGCCTCTTTAAAATAAATCTTGAATAATTAGCAATATAATACCTAATACACTAGCATCCAAAGAATGTATATGATCAATTAAGGCCGTCCGCACGCGGGACTCAGCGATATAGTCGATGCGTTAATGGTACAGTGGTACATCCGCACATGAGTTTATGCAAACAAACTCATCTTTATTCAAAATGTTTTACATAAGCAACCCTAAAAAGAACAAGATATACCGCAGTCTCTCATTGATCAGGGGTGATTCGACATAAAAAATCACAAAACCAGGACTGGTATGACAGTACAAACTCAAAAGATTACCTCCATCAAACGCGAGACATCCACTATCCACTCGAAATTCGTTTTGCATATGATTGTAATAGAGAAAACGTAATAACGGGCATTTCAAGACGACCACTAAACGACCCATTTGTGGTGCTGCAATCCTTTGCATGAGAAGCTGAGAGAACGTGCATCTGAATTCACGTCTACCATGTTTCCAATCAAGCCGTGTAAGGACGAGCTAAAGTGGACGCCCTGACGTTAAACAAAAAGCGTGTTATCTCAAAATCGAAAATTTTCTTGATCACAATACTCCCCTCACCTATCGGTGTGGGAGGTAAAAACATGGTTTGGTTGTTTTCTTCCATCCAGAAGGCTGAAAAAATGTACCTATCTATAAAGAGATATTGTCTATCAAGGAGCAGAAGAATATCTGAAAAATTGACCAAAAGTTAAAAGGAATAAGATATTAATGTTAGGTCAAAAATCAAGTCTGTCACTTTAATTGTTTAGATGGTTTTTAGTTTCAAACAGTAGTTTTAGTATTTGCCAAATTTATCGTATACATGAACATGTCGCCACTTATAGGTATAGAATGATGACAGTGTGGGGTTTCACTGAATCAAAATTTCGGTTGTTTTAGGTCGAAACTATTGGTGATGCATACTGTGTGGCGGGAGGTCTACATAAGGAAACGCAAACCCATGCTCAACAGATAGCTTGGATGGCATTGAAAATGATTGAGGTTTGCTCATCTCATCATACACCTCAAGGAAAACCTATAAAAGTGAGTAATTTGAGTAATCAGATCACAGATTGATAAGTTTGTTCAATTCCCTTATCCTTTTCCTAAATCCCCTGACTTAAGGATATTTGATCGAAACTATTACCTGATTAATATCAATTAAACATAAGTTGCTTGTGTTTCCTTACATATACTATGTAGGTATGTCTCCTATATTGCTTAGGTGGTAGAAAGATTTTTGGAAACATACACCGTCTTATGTCATTGTGTTTAACCATGGCAGCACAGTCCGATCTTTGAAATCCGCTTCTTCAGGTAAGGATAATGTGCCATTGATAGATAGCTAGACTGCCCTGAAATCGCCTCATCACTTCCAGCCTAACCTAATCTAACTTCGTTCATATCATCATAGTCACAATGTCTTAACAGACATGTTGTGAACTCGTAAAATACATTAAGTCCGAGCTAAAGTATTGCCGACATGAATATTATCAATAGTTTTAAGATTTACTGTCAATTCAATGGCGCTCTTGATACTCATATCTAGCAACTGTTTCGTCGTATCCACCCAGCGTGTAGGGGAACGGCCACGGCGCCGCCCACTCGGGGCGTGACCCTGAACTACAGGTTTCTCCATATTATCGCTTCTGTGAATATGTCCGAAGAATGTAAACATTCTCGTCGACACAATGGAGGATAGTCTCTTTGGATTACTGAGCTCATCCAGTATGGAAGCATTAGTTCGATGGGCGGTATAAGGAATTCTCAGCATTCTTCTCCACGTCCACATTTCAAAAGCATCTATGCGAGCTCGATTTTCCCTTTCAACAGTCCAAGTTTCCGAGACATTTAAAAATATGGAGAACACAAGAGACTGAACCAGTGACATTTTGGTAGCTTTAGTGATGTTATGGTCACGCCATATTTTAGTAAGCTTTGTCATGGCGACCCGTGCCTGTTGAATGCGCCGTCGAATCTCATTCTCACAGCTACCTGAATTGTCGATCAAAGAACCGAGGTACACAAAACTTTGAACTACCTCACAACGGCGTATTGACTTTATGTCTCGATGATTGTCATGCTCTCTATCTACGCTCATAACCTTGGTCTTGTTGTAGTTAATACCAAGACCATATGCTGCACTGTGTTGTTCTAACACGTTCAATAGAGCTACTAGTTCTTCCTGAGAAGCAGCAATAAGGGTTGTGTCGTCAGCAAATCTTAAGTTAGATATTTTGCTTCCGCCAATAGATAGTTATACCGCCATTCCAGTTTTCCAATACCTGTCTCATTACAAATTTAGAGTAAATGTTAATGTAAATGTAAAATGTATATGAACTTCGTTCATATATGCGTCTCAAATTTGAAGTCTTCCTCATCCTCTAGTTGTTATGTATCTGTAAAGCTTTCACGGTCATGGTCCTTGTGGCTGTTCGGTCGGCGTCGACACGCTCCACTTTCTTAGATTTTTGCGCTTTTGCAGCTTGAATTTTCGCTAATACGATTGGGTGGCATCCTCAGAAACGACTACCTGTTCGGTAATTCCCAAGAAACTGTTTTCTTTGCTCTGAAGCTGTTTTTCGAGCGTTGCCAAGCAGGTAACAGCTTATGAGGATCCAATCCGTTGGTTCGAAAAGCAAAATAACTGAACATTCATTGTTACGTAAAAATTCCAAGATATCGATAAAAAAACTACATGGAATAGAGTCCAAAATAAGGAATTACAGCTTTATTATCTAATATCTTTCTTCGTATCGAATTCTATATGGAGATTCACGCATACATTTTTTAAACCTTCCTTATAGTATTCCTCTATACTCTGTGTTTTTTACTAAAAACTTTTCTAGCAACATTTTAATCTTACTTTTAAAGAAAAAAAGTAGTTGAAGGCTTATATAGGAGGAGGAAAAGGATCCGGAGAGAGTGGATGTGTACTTATTTCGAAGTGGACAAAGGTGTCTAAAATTGTATTTAATTATACAAAAAAGTCCCCTAATGTCTCAATTAGATAAACGCGCCTAAAATGTTATTTATTTATTATTCCCAATTTAATTGTCATCTGAAAAAATTGAATGAAGTCTCAGACCTTTGACCTTCATGCCCGAATTCTATAAGCTCAGAATTCTCGAGTAAAATATTGCACAGCATCCTTAAAATAATATTTGTGCTACTATAGAGTGTAGGAGGGGTTTTTGACTAGACAAAATATAAAAATGTGTATAATTTCCAGATGCGGATTGGTCTTCACACTGGTACGGTATTGTCTGGAATCGTTGGTGTGAAAATGCCAAGATACTGCATGTTTGGCCATAACGTTACGATTGCCAACAAATTTGAGTCTGGCAGTGAACCTCTCAAGATTAATGTCAGTCCAACAACCTACGAGTGAGTTCTTTCTGTATATTTGGTTGTTTTTCTGAATTTAAAAATGAACTAAATGAGCTTGGTAAATATTTTGACTGACAGCTTCATAGCAATTATTTAGGAGATAAACAACCCTCTGAAAAAAGTTCTGCCGTTGGAAAAATATAAAAATGTAATTTTATTCTAGACGTTTTTCAACTGAAAAGATTCCATATTTAATGAAACATGTAAACTTAAATATCATACATTTAGCATGCCTTCATACTAGACGATTCTTATACATACATTGTGTTTACTTGGTTCGTTTTAATCTCATATACCGGGTGTCCCAGAATTTCCTTGACACGTGATATTTTCGTAACGAAAAACGGTTCAAGCAAGAAGTGAGTGGTACTTTTGAAGGTACTATAGGGTCTGTCATACCATGCATTCAAAACATTTTTTTTGTACGTCAACCCCTGAAACTTACCCCCAACTTTTTTTTCTCAAATAGCACCCCATAAGTTTTCCTACATAAATGATATCCCCATTTTATTTAAAATCTTGTGGTACCTTTAATTTTATATGCAAACTTATTTTTTCCGTAAAATCATAAGCATAAGACAAATGAAATGATAATTTGTTTGACGCCTGATATTTTTGTAACAAAAACGGATAAAAAAGAAAAGTAAGTGGGTTTTTCAAGGGTAGTGCCTATCATTCCTTGCTTATGAATATTTTTTTTCTTACTTAAACCCCTGGAATCCACCCCTGGCTAGTTCTTTCAAATTGCAGTCCACAATTTTGCCTGGAAAAATAAATTCTTTACTCGAATTTAATTATCGTAGTGCCTTACTTTTTATGCCTACTGCAATTTATCGTTAATTTTGGCGCCCGTGTGCGGGACGCACCCTGCACACGGGTTGGCACGGCCCGATGTGACTATAAAACTTTTTCACGTTTTTGCACTTAGTTTTGTTGTCACATTTTTTTTATTAGTTGATTCATGATAATAAAAACATATTTTCCATACATGTGTTTTCATTAATTTATGCTTACGATTTCATGGATTAAACGAAATAAATTAACGATAAATTGCAGTAGGGGCATAAAAAGCAAGGCACTGCGGTAATTAAATTCAAGTAAAGAATTCATTTTTCCAGGCAAAATTGTGGATTCAAATTTGAAAGAACAAGCTAGGGGTGGATTCCAGGGGTTTAAGTAAGAAAAAAATAGTTCATAAGCAAGCAATGATAGGTCATTCACTACCCTTGGAAAACCCACTTACTTTTCTTTTTTATCCGTTTTTGTTACAAAAATATCAGGGGTCAAACAAATTATCATTTCAATTGTCTTATGCTTATGATTTTACGGAAAAAATAAGTTTTCATGTAAAATTAAAGGTACCACAAGATTTAAAATAAAATGGGGATATTATTTATGCAGGAAAACCTATGGGGTGCTATTTGAAAAAATAAATTTGGGGGTGAGTTTAAGGGGTTGACGTACAAAAAAAATGTTTTGAATGCATGGTATGATAGACCCTATAGTACCTTCAAAAGTACCACTCAGTTCTTGCTTGAACCGTTTTTCGTTACAAAAATATCACGTGTCAAGGAAATTCTGGGACACCCGGTATAGTAAATGCAATAATCGGCAAGGCAATACAGTGCCCTGTTACACAAAGATGACAATGTCTTAGCGTAGTCTATTCACTGTTCAATATTTATTCATTTATTTGGTATTCCGTATTGTTTATCACGAATTCAGCGATGTTTTCAAGTATATAAAAACATCTTACATGGTACATCTAGTAACACTGACTAGAACATATTGATTACGTACTAAAGAGTTTTAATAAATTTATTCTAATCTTACTCTTTTAGACGTCTAGTTCCAGCTGGTGGTTTCTTGACGGAAGCCCGTGATAAGAGTTGCCTTCCCAAGGACTTCCCACGTCACATTCCAGGCACTTGCCACTTCTTAAACGGTTACCGACATGCAAAGGTAACACCCGAAGAGCCTCTGGCCAAGCATATTGAAGCGGGTCTCTTGGATATCGGACTCAAGCCAGAAAATACGTAGTTAATTTATTGAGCTCTAACGACTTCATTTCATTACTTCATCCTAAGGCAAACTACAGCAGGCGTAGACAGATTTGACTACAGTTCAGCAATACCTTTTGCAAATTTAGGATTATTTCCAATAATGATTTGTCTCTACGGCTAAAAACACTTCTACTTCAGTAATACTGTTTATTCTTAAACCAACATAATTATGCAACACGGTGATTGTAGAGGTGGTAAAGCTAATAAATTGATCCAATTCCAAATATTTTTTGAGATAAATTGAATCTATAAGATTTTCATTAAAGTGCAGACCTCCAAACGAAAACCCTGATAAAACAAAATTTGATTGTCGGGTTTTGAGATTTTTTGTATAAGTCCTTATAAAATATGCCACTACGTCATTATCGACTAAAAGAAACTTACTCTAAGTAGTCTCAACATCAGCATTTGTTGAAAAGTGAATTCAAGAGACGTTACAAGAACATGAATTTATATGTATATTAAAAAGTCGCCAAATAATTAACTGTGCGTTTTGCGGTAAAAACGTGCACATCTTTCTAGCTATAAACTTGTAAATGGCGTAAACACATGCAATAGGATTGCATTTGTGCTCTAAAAGCATAATGGATCTCCGAAAGTACAAGGTTTCAACAAAGCCTTTGGCAAAAACTTATTATCAGAAGACGACTGTGTCAGAAGAATGGATTTTTGTCGATTTTTAATTTTTTGGACGGATGGGTCCACACGTAATTGAAAAAACAGGGAAGTAATGGATGTTTTTGGATTCTAGACATATTAAAAAAATTCAAACCACTGTATCTCAGGCTGAGCAATGTTTACTAAAAAATAGAAATTGATATTTCGATCCCTCGTCCATAATTACATGGAACAAGCATGATGCAAGGTCTAACATTATTGACGGATTTTTAGTAAACATTAATTAATAAAATACTAAGGCTTTTGAACAGACGCACTGAATCATCCAATCTTTTGGTAAGGATTCTCACAGACTATTGTCGGATGAGCAGTATCATAACGGTGCAAGAAGCCACCTACTCAAGATTATGGTAAGAAGATAAAACTTTGCTTTACATTTTGGTCAGAGACGCTATGTATCGCAGTCTTCTTCATCGTAGTCACAATGTCTTAATAACAAACATGTTGTGAACTCGTAAAATGCATTAAGTCGGAGCTAGAGTGTTGCCGACACGAATATTATCAATAGTTTTGAGAACTGTAGCTCGCCATCGTTCGCGATTTACTTTCAGTTCAGTGGCGCTCTTGATACTCATATCCAGCAACTGTTTCGTCGTATCCACCCAGCGTGTAGCGGAACGGCCACGGCGCCGCCCACTCGGGGCATGACCCTAAACTACAAGTTTCTCCATATTATTGCTTCTGTGTATATGTCCGAAGAATGTAAGCATTCTCGTCGACACAATGGAGGATAGTGTCTTTGGATTACCGAGCTCACCCAGTATGGAAACGTTAGTTCGTTGGGCGGTATAAAGAACTCTCAGCATTCTCCTCCACGTCCACATTTCAAAAGCATCTATGCGAGCTCGATCTGTCTTTTTAACAGTCCAAGTTTCCAACGCATTAAAAAATATGGAGAACACAAGAGACTGAACCAGTCTTAGAGCTCAGCTATTTTGCACGGTGGAGACCGAAAGATCCAGAAGGTTTTTAGTATTGCAAACAGGCTCAAAGGTGGTCTACTTGCTTGGATTCGCCTCCCCATCAATTACTGCAAGCATTGATTAAGGTATATGCTGCAAGTCATGTCTGTCTAGTGTCTATTTTCTTGCATCGGTCTTCTACTGCGCTTTAGTATAACGAATCATCATTAAAGGGACCTACTGTATGTATAATGTATGTTAAAATACTCTATTTATTGAAATTTAGTTTATTACACCTTAATGTACTATGACTATCTTGTAAACGCAATATTAATTGTAAGAAAAAATAAATAAATTTATGAGAATTATAGGTATTAGCCATTTATATATTTTATTTATTTATTTTGCCTATGGTTTCCCTCGTACTTTTTTATAGGACGCTCGATTATGATGTGCTGGATTGTTTGCTTCTTCAATCTACAGTCGCATTCGGAACTTTGAATTTGGTTCCACCTATACCTGAAGCTAGCACAGTTCTTATTCTGTTTAGAGTGGATCAGACCTTCCGTGGCAAGCAGTGCTAAGACCGGGTATCTCTCTGATAGCGGAAATGGCTTCATTATTTTGTAAATTGAACCAGTAGCTATTTAGCATTAGCTGGAAGTTATTTGCCCTCATAGTCCGAGAGCCAGTGTTCGGCAGACTTACAGTATTTTATCAAAGTTCATATTGATGCTAGGTAAACTATTACACATGTCTTAGGTGAAACGGAGATTCACTATCCCCGGGAAGGGGTCCTTTGGGCGTGGGCGGAGTCCAAAAGCGCAAAAAAGTTGGTACTAAAACGCCATTTTAGCAAGTCTACCGTTTCAATATATTGTAGTGTATACCTTTTCTTATACAAAAACCCAATTGCAGACACCTATTTCCTATGTGTTTTATAAAATTTCAAAGGTTGAAAATTTTATGGAAAGTTACGTTACTTCAACAAGGACGAAAATGATATATGTACCGTAAACGCGGGCTACTTTGGCCCTAACGTCCTTCTTTGGCCCAAATGAAAAAAAAACAAAATCATACTCTACAATCATATTTGTGACCGTATTTAAAATACTTCCGGCTCATTCCGGTAGGTAGCCGCACTATACAGGCTGTCTGATAAGTCCAGTGGTTCCTTTGCTGTCCACTAGAAAGCAGCACTATAGTTGTTTGACTAGTGAAACCACGTGCAATATTTACCTCCCAAACTTCCATTTACAAAAAACGTATTTCTTGTTTAATAAGTCTGGTAAGTACCCCCTATTAAACAATTTTCCTTTCTTTAAGTCGTACTGTAGTTACAACACTGGTAAACTCAACAAGTTTTTTTATTTTCATGTTTTTTTAAATCAGACCCAATAATCTATAAAAAACGTCCTACTTTGGCCCAACTCTTTTTTCGGCCAAAACCCATAATATTAAGTTATGAATTGCTACAAAAACCTTGAAACATTTTATTCTTTCATTTATATTGCGTATTCTCATAATCAGCTTGTTCAGGATGCCGTAATGAAAGACTTCCTGGAGGCCCAAGATACACTGGCTATAGCAATGAACAACTTCTAACTTGTCTAGAAGCAATCAGATCTGGTGATATGACGCAAAGGCAGGCTGCTGATCATTTCAAGATACCCCTATAAAAAGCAAGTTGAAAAGTTTGTTTTCAAGTTCACCAGGCCATGCAACAGTTTTTTCGAAAGAAGAACTAGCATTCTCGATGAACTAGATTTAAGATTCATCATAAAATCTTATTTGACTAGGCAATGGAAGACTATGCAGTGTTTTTGCAACTATGTTCCAGGACGTGACTGAGTCAAATCGTTTCTAAAGAGACACCTTCAACTGACTGTCACGTTTTCGTCGAAGATCAAAAGAAATCGTAATCAGATTCATGAACAAATCATCAGACAGACTATATTGAACATCTGAAAAAGGTGGTCAAAGATGTTTCACCTGATAAAATTCATAATTATGACAAAACTTGATAACACTTGATAATATAATCTTCGTTGAAGAACCTGTTCTAGTCAAAATCCAAGTCCTTCTTTATCCACACCATTTGTATCATGCTTTTAGAGCTAAAAATTGACTTGGGCCAAAGTTACCCTAACCGCAGGATAACATTGGCCCAAAACTAAAAAAAATATATTAATTTAATAAACGTTTTGTAAGTAAAAACAGGATTACTAATTAAAATTTAAGATATTATAGTTGTAAAAAAGATTACCAGAACCTCTGGGCAGTGAAAACAACAGATTCTAGAGAAAAGTACATACAATAATTACTGAAAAGTGGGCCAAAGTAGCCCGCGTTTACGGTAATTCATATTATTATTATAAATGTAGTTTTTGAATGGCAGACGCCTAGGCGGGTTCCAAGATACTGGCAGACGCTATACAATGTCTCTCTGTCGTGCTAATTAAACATTGTCAAGTATAGGTTCTAAAACGTGATTTCAGCGAGTCTGCCGTTGTAATATATTGAAGTACAGGGTGGGGCATAAAAACCAAGTGTTTTTGGTTTGAGTAGTACTCATATATTAGAAAAGGGAGGAGCGCGCGGTTTATTACAATCCATTCCTTGACTCAAACCATTTCACTTTCTTACTTGCCACTTGCCATCATGGAGCGATAGACGCTAGAACAACGCGTGGCATATGGCGTGGCATCATGGCCCATATTTTTTTGGAGAAAATGGGGTCACCGCTACAGTAACATCTGAACGGTACATTCATATGGTGAATACCTTTTTCATACCTGAATTGCAAAGAGGAGGTGTGGATATCAAAGATTTGTAGTTCCAGCAAGATGGGGTCACGGTACACACCGCCAGAGCATCCAGCTGTTCTTCGCCACCTGTTTCCAAATCGTTCAATTTCGAGGTTTGGTGGCATCTCATGACCCTCCTCGGTCTCCCGACTTATCAATTTGTGATTTTTTTCTATGGGGGTAACTCAAGTCACGTGTTTAAAGGGCCCAGCTCCGTACGTTAGATGCAGAGAAGGAAGCGATTCGCCATGGAATCTCTCAAAAATCAGCAGAGACATGCTGGGAACAGTGGAGTGAAATTTTCGTAAACGGCTGCATCATATGCCAGATGTAATTTTTGCACTTAGACATTTCAAAATGGTTTATTATCAGCTATGTTCTACTACCAATAATTTTTTTAGAGTAAAAACTAATAATTTTATGATTATTTCAAAAACACTTGATTAATATGCCCCACCCTGTATATAACTTTTTTTTATCCAAAACAATGTCAGATAGTAGTTCCGCTTCCTAATGTGTTACATAAAATTTCAAAAGTGGAAAATTCTATGAAGATTTACGTTATTTTAGCAAGGATGAAAATCGCTATTTTCTTGCCCATAACTGGGACCGCATATTATGTTGAGCGGTAGGATTTGTTTATTTTTATTCGTAGATAAACTGCCTAGACAGAAAAGAATATCGTACTCTGCAATCTAGGCATTCATAATAGTAGGTAGCGATGTCGTCCTAAATATCGTAATTTTTTTAATCCCAAATGTGCTATTTAAAAAATTGAAGATAATAGTGATATGAGAAATGTTATGCTCTTAGGAGAAAAAGTATTACAGAGCTTTTTGATAGGCTCTTCGACTTAATACGCGATAAAATTCCTATTTTAATAACAATCACAAAATACCCCCTAGCTTTGGGGCACTGTAGAATGGACACTATCACAACGGCGCTATTTGTCAGAAAGTGTCACAAAACAGTTTTCACCCCCTCCCCCCGAGCGGCAACCACCAAATGGCGCAAATTAGATCTTATCTTAATTATACAATGCCGTGGTAGTATCATATCCGCTAAAAGTATGCACAAATACAGTATTTTTCGCAACAGCACATATCGGAAGTAGGTAGGGGTGCGTTTCTAAATGCCGTAATTTTTTTTAAACCAAATGCGTGAGTTTAGGCAGCTGCATATAATGAAATAATGAGAAGATATCATTCTTTTGGGGAAACAAAAATGTTACACGACTTTTTGATAAAGTACTTCGCCTTAATCCACCCTTAAATTCTGATTTTAGTGAAAATCTCAAACCAACCCCTAAATTCGAATGGACTGTACGACGGAAACTATTGGTCACACATGAAAAATGTAAAGACCAAAATTATGCAGAATTTTGTTCTCTCCATAAATCATTTGGAGCTTTTTTGATTTCACTTACCAAAACGGCGCTATTTTTCAAAAATCGTCGCGAAGCAGAGTTTTCATCCCCCATCCCTAGAACAGCAACCCCCCGAGGTCGGAAACTTAGGTGTAGGTTCAGGGGACCAATGTCTATCACACCACCAAATTTCATTTCTTTCCGCTCTTTTGCTGTCAAAAGCCTCTTTTTACGACGTAACGATTTCACCACAAACTGATTTTTTATGTTTTTTGCCTCTGTTTTGATTTATTCGCACAGGGAAGGATTTAGAAATGAGGGTTTATTTATTGATCAATATCTTGATATCCTTAATCATTTTGGTTATGGATTACTGGGAAAACCCTTTTGGCGAGTACTATATGCCTTATAAAGAAAAGTCTTACAGTCGTACTCTTGTAGTATCTAGTGCCCTTAGGATGTCCCGTGCAATCGTGGACGAAAGCTCGATGTTTAAAGCAAATTAAACTCAGGACCATACGAAATTCAAATTTTTTCTAGTTTTAAAGGGGTCCCGATGAACTGGAATTGAATATCAGTTCCTTCGAGGCATCAAGAGTTTGAATGAAAAACTCGTTTCTTCAATAACAAGCTGTAATGTGATACAAAATATACATTTATTAAAACATACACAAAAATAATCTTCCAACAAAAAAATAATCCAACTATATCCTAACAGCCTTCAGTGTCCCCTTTCATAGCCATGTTCTGAGCCAGATTTCTTTCCACCTTTGTGTCCGTATTCGGAATGTTCACTATGATGCTTCTCTTTACCTCCCTCTCGCTTATACCCCTCAGCTTCATCTTCGAAGTGACCTTTGTCCTTCTTCCCTTTCGCCCCATAGTCAAGTTGTTTGAATCCACTATCGTGTTTGTTGCCTTTTTTGGAGGAACCAGCGTCAGCGTGATGTTTTGCATTGAAGTTTCCATGTCTGTCGAAGCTGCCACGCTTATCTGCCTTATCGTAGAATGAATGATCCTTTATGTAGTCGTCTTTCATAAAAACTGTGTGATACCCCGACGTCTTTGACCCTTTATCATGTCCCTTGTTTTCACCAAACGCCCCACCTTTCTTCTCATGACCATGAGCATGATGTTCGCCGTATCTGTCAGCATTGTCGTGGTATCCCTTTTTGTGGCCACCGTTTTCTTCGTGATATGATTTGCTTTCTTCGTTTTCGTGTTCTCCCTTCAACCCCTTAGCGAAAGCTCTCACCTTGTCATAAGCCGTATCTGCTTTCTCGCCGTGTTCTGCTTTATGAGCCTCGTCATAGCTGGACCCTCCTTCTTTGACGAATTTTTTCCGTGAAGCACCTCTTCGGGATTCTTTAGAGTCTTCGCCTTTTGATTTACCAGCTTTTGCAACGGCAAATGGTTTAGGTTCCCTGGAAATTAGATTCAAAATTTTAATGTGTGTTCCCTATGAATGATACCTAACGAGACTGGGTATAGAGACGAGTGTGGAAAAGGTCGATTAGGTAATTGGTAAAATATATACAAGATTCCGATAAAGGTTTAAGTGTAAGGGTATAAGTAAAAATTAAATTATACATAGTCGAACACAAAGTCATGGATTTTGCGCACGTTTCGAAATGGTACACGCTGTATGTTACTGGATTGTTCAGCTTCTCTATCTCTATACAATTTGAATAAGAATGGAAATGTTTAGCAATCTGATACGTTTATAAAAAATGAAGTCAAGTTGATTGACTCAGTACTTCCCACACATTACGGTGATGCCAGTTTATTATTTTCCCATAGCAGCCTATTACCAATAATACAAACTTTTCAGTTTTACAACCCCCCCCCAAAACCACCCCAATTTCACCCCCGCCCAAAAAAAGGTAGAAAACAGTCAGGAACCCCTAAAACATCTAAAAACGAAGTGACACGATTTCTAACAAGCATACGCGTTTTCCATCCTCACCACAGTAATAATAATATATAAAAATTTCATTAGAATCAATTTAATAGTTTCCACGTTACAAAAAACAAAACGATCTAAAGCAATAAATACTCGTATGTATACAGAAATTTCTAAGTCCCTTAGTTTCGGTAATAGGCAAGGCAATGTTCAGGTGGACCTAAAAAAGTTATTTATGTCGCTAGGTCTTCCTTCACAGGTCAGTGGACAGTCTATTATGAAAGCAACAAATTTTTCAATTTTACAACCCCCCACCCCCTAACCACCACAATTTCACCCCTACCAAAAAAAAGTAGAAAATGATCAGGAACCCCTAAAACGCCTAAAAACGAAGTTTGAGGCATATTTAAAATTTTTCGTTTTTTTTTTTGCTTATTACTCCGCCGCCCATGCACCGATTTTCAAAATTATAAGCACATTACCTACTAAGACACCACAGCATATCGCTGCCCAAATTTCATAACAATCCATCCAGCCGTTACTGAGAATACGAGGCTAGAAAAACGCGTACAGACAGACAGACAGACAGACAGACAGACAGACAGACAGACAGACAGACAGACAGACAGACAGACAAACAGACAGACAGACAGACAGACAGACAGACCGACAGACAGACCGACGGAAATGAGTGACGTGGATTTTCGTTATGTAGACATCACAAAACGCCAAAAAAGCATATTATCTCAAAATCGAAAATTTTCGGGATCACAATACTCCCCTCACCTATCGGTGTGGGAAGTAAAATGAAGCTATTACTACTGCTGAAACTTTTTTGGATATGTCACATTATATTTCACCCAATAAATTATAGTATCCGAATTTTTTCAGTTCCCTATAGGCAATCAAGGTGTTTGGCAGAGGTTTAGCCAAACTTCGAGGCTGTATAGATACGCCCATTTCGAATATATTTTATCAATATAATTGTGCCCTAAACGTCTCTCATTTTATTGCCATGGATTTTGTACTATTTTCAGGAATTTATAATAATGGACATTTTCATTTTTGTACGTGTTGTGCGTTTTTTATCTGTAGAGTAGGTATCCTTTTACTTACTCGTGTTGTAAAAAGCTATAGTATCCTTCAGCGTAAGGATACAATGGCTTCAGTTTGTCTTTCTCGACGACATATCTTTTCGCCAAAGTAGGAGCTTGAATAAGAGGCAACTTTACATCCTGATACTTCTCAGCACCAGCTGTAATAGGTGGCAGCTCCTGAGGTACTTCCTGTACGACCATCACCATTGTTTCGTCCGGATACCTGCATATTAAAAAAAATAGCATTCGGTAGTATTGAAGAAACACTGAACGGAAAAATACGTGGTACTAATATGAAAGAACACGCTATCAAGGAAAGTTAACATTAATTTTGCAACGACAATGAGAGTCGTTGCTACAATAAAGACCGTACATCAATTTTCATGTTTATACAGTTACGATTACTGTACGTATTGTAGTTGTGACATGACGGCCGCGCATTCATGTTTGAGGTTATTAAAACATTAAACCGAAATACATTAACTTACGGTTGGCTGTGCATAATATCAATAAAAAATGGATTTATTCTATGAGGCCATTAATATTGCAAACAGTAACATCTATTAATAATACCATTGTCAGCAGTGACTGACTTATGGGTCGCCACCATCTAGAGCGTTTTCTGAAAATTGATGTCTAGGTTCGTAAGATCGTAAGATCAATTCTTTAGTGTTCATTGAAACAACGTAGAGCATTTCTTGGCTTTTTATGTATCCTTTGAAGATCAATGAAGGCCGGCAACTCTTGCATCGGACCCGAATCTATGCTTGGCAGTAGTATAGGAGCCACGTCAATCTTGGCCTCGACGACTTGGCTTACAAGAAACTGGCAAAAACCTGGCTACAGCTCACATAACATTATATGGATATGTACATCCATAGAATGTACATTAGATATTCCAGTTTGAACATGTATATTTTGAATATTCATAGGACGTTAGATGTACATATGAAAAATGATATACACTAATGTAATATGCTATGTATATTCACGTAGGTATATACATATGTAAATATACATAACATGTTGGTCTATGTATCATAATATGATATATTATATACATCTAGTGGTTTACGCCTGCGCGAAGGACAGCTAGTGCCGCCATTGCTGATTTCTAGCTATTCGTCGTAGTTAGCGTGTGTGTGCTAGTGCTGGTTGTGCCTGATTATACCTGATCGAGTGTAATATTGTGCAATGTTGCTTATCTTCTGGCTTCTGATAATACTTGCATCCAGCGTTTGACGGTAAGTCGTAAGCGGAACAAACCACCTACAAAATTTTATAACCTTGATTTCTTTGTGACTTTAGACGTGCCATACAACAGGAAAGAGATGACAATCATAGTAATCGATTTTGTCAAGTATTATTATTGTAATTAGAAATAGAATTAATAACAATACATATTGAAAGTATAAAGTTTGTTTATCTTGCTGCCTCTACATTGAACTTTCATACACTATGCATGTGCATTAAAAGTACGTGAATGGATATACCATGGATGTGTAAATTCGCGGCAAACGTACATGAAATGTAAATTTGTTTAAGTCTATTTTACATCCATTAGACGTTCATGCTCCATTTGTGGATATATAATTCATTGTATGTACATTGTATATACTTTGGTATGTAAGTATATACATGGTATATATTATGAATATACATGTTCATACCTGAACTATGTTACATATACTATGCATGTACATTAGACGTACATATGTACATTATATGGATATGCCATGGATGTGAAAGTTCGCGACAAACGTACATGCAATGTATATTTTTTTGATGTCTATTTGACATCCATTGGACATTCTTGCTCCATTTGTGGATAGACATATCCATTGATTCAATATCCAGTGTATGTACACTGTATATACTTTTGTTATGTGGGAGAGAGATGGCTGCAGGCAGGTTTGGCGGTTTATAGTTGACCCTGACAAGGTATGTACGCTATGGATTTTGAAGAAAATCATCAGAGTTGCAGAGATGCTCAATTTTTTGGTGGAGGTTCTCACAGGCGACAGAACAGATATTTATTTGCCACTCGTGAAAGTTGTAAAAGGCTATCGCCTCTAAGTCCAAAGTACTTATTCTGTCCTTTTCCATATCGGAACAATGTAGGGCTATCCTATCCCATAATACTATATACTATACTTACGTCATATCTGAAACAACAGGTGCCATCTCGTGTTCAATCTTAGCGATGTTGAAGGGCGTTCCATGGTTAGAATGGTACGAATACGAAGAAGCTGATGACTCAAGATCTTTCTTCTTCTCTATCACAGTCGTGGAATGGCTTTTAGCTTTGGTCGTTGCAAGGTATAATAGAACTAGCACTAGTTGTTTTATTATCATAGCGAACACCTGAAAAGAAATATATAAAGTCGCTTTAAAAAGAACATAACATAAAAGTTATTATTGTTTTACAGACGCTGTGATCCTCCTTAGGTCAGCAATTATGTTCAATGTTCATTGATATTTCTTTATTATTATACATAGTTGTATAATATGTAATAATGAATGAATACAATCGCTCCAAAAATATGTTTTCATTGTAACATCATTGCCAGAGTGAATACTCCGAATTGTTGTCAACAAGCAATATTGCCATAGATTTAAAAATATTCAATGCGTTCCAGGGATATTGAAATCACATTTACTAATGGGCAGCTGAACATTGCATTTTGTCTATATATCACTCAGTTATAACGAAATTTAGATTTGCCTGTGGTTTCATTCTATGACATCGATAAATCACTTTAAGCATCTAGTAATTATTGTATATTCCATATTATCATCATCTGTATGTATTTATCTATTTAATACGAAGTAAGCTTATGGCCAAAAAACTAAATTTAGATGAGAAAATCTTGGGGTTGTGGCCAAAATTTTGAAAAAAAGAGACTGGGTCACAGCATAGAGGAGACTCTGGTGCTAACAGCCAAGCTTTCGGCAATATTTATCGCCATCTTCAGGGCTTTAACGTTGAGGTTTGTCAATTTAAAAACAGCAATCGCATTGAGTGCAAACGACTTCTTAATGCAACTAAATAATCGTCACAATTTTTCATAAAACCTTTCAAAACCTATGCTATCATGGCGTCTTCCACTAACAGGTCAGGAAACAAACGAACATATAATTGTAAATTACAAACACACAGAAACGTCCTTTATATGTTGAAATTTTAAAACCCCTAGGTATATTATTAAACCCGTGATTTAAAAACACACATTTTATGATCTAGGTTTTCTTAAATAAAGACCTTCTTGGTCTAGTAGGTGATAGAATGGTCGTTACTTAGTGAAATGTGGAAGCAGAAAGCTGGAAGGGAAAACGATTGACATATGAAATATTAATATTAATTTAATAATATTTAATATTAATATTTCATATGTCGATAGTTTTCTCTTCCTGCTTATTATATTATTATATTATTATATTATTATATTATTATATTATTAAGATTAATTTAATATTAATATTTCATATGTCAATCGTTTTCCCTTCCTGCTTTCTGCTTCTACATTTCACTAAGTAACGGCCATTTTATCACCTGTTAGACCAAGAAGTTCTTTATTTAAGAAAACCTAGATCATAAAATGTGTGTTTTTAATCCACGGGTTTAATAATATACCTACGGGTTTTAAAATTTCAACATGTAAAGGTCGTTTCTGTGTGTTTGTAATTTACAATTATATGTTCGTTTGTTTCCTGACCTGTTAGTGGAAGACGCCATGATAGCATAAGTTTTGAAAGGTTTTATGAAAAATTGTGACGATTATTTAGTTGCATTAAGAAGTCGTTTGCACTCAATGCGATTGCTGTTTTTAAATTGGCAAACCTCAACGTTAAAGCCCTGAAGATGGCAATAAACATTGCCGAAAGCTTGGCTGTTAGCATCAGAGTCTCCTCCATGCTGTGACCCAGTCTCTTTTTTTCAAAATTTTGGCCACAACCCCAAGATTTTCTCATCTAAATTTATCTATTTATGTAGCCAAAATATACAACAAACGTCCCTCGGAGACCGGTTTAGGGCTGCTGTAGATAATCTTATACAGTATATTATAGACGATAGTAATTTCGTCACAAACAAGTAAGAAAAAAGGCTAAAAAAGGGGATTTCTAGGCTACGAAATTAGCAATATTTTGATGGACAATATAGTTTGAAATTGCTGCAAACAAAAACACAGCTGGAGATATTTTCTGGTAGAGAGAACTTGACTTCGTTTATAACCAATGTTGGCAACAGAGACAAAGTAAGAAGCCGAAATGCAAATAATAGGGTATTTGAGAATATAGCAAATATATATATATATATTCCACAGATCTAATTTATTTATAGGCCAGTGTAGAATGTTATATCAGAATACTCCTTGTTTTGCTGCTGCACAATCAACAAATGAAAAAAATTGAGAGGGGTATTTTATAAAGCCATAAAATATTTTTATTAACTTCAGACAATCAACAGATGTATTGTTTAACTTGAAAACTGTAATTTTACTGCAACAAAAAGATTAAGAACTTAAGAAATCAATTGTATTTGATTGTTTGCATAACGTGTTCAGCTCCCGATAAGGTACGTATATGTTATAGTTTCTATATTCATTTAGTTTGAGACCACAGATTAGAAAAAGTATTTTTCATAGCCTACGGGCCTACGCTATACAAAAATGAAAGCCCGTCGTACTTCAGAAATGTGGCTTAAGAAAAAGTGGATACTGGATAAACTCCCAGACAAATCGTTCTATAGGATACGGGTTCTTCAAAAAGGATTCATCCGAAATGTTTGAATTTTGAAGATATCAAGAAAGCTGAGCTAGTGTTTTGATGTCGTTGCTCTTAATTTTTTATTCTGGAAAGCTCTTTTCAACGTTCCTCATAGTAGGATCGGCAGAATGTGTACAGGGTATTGAAGATAATATTCCCAAGTCCTATTGTATCATTTTGAACCAGAAAGTATTAAGAAAAGTTGTTCATATTATGAAGATTGGTCGGGAATAAAATTTTGCTTCAAAATAGGCTTTTGTCGATTATCTACAGAAGCTTTTTAGATAGCTCAACGAGCTTTTGTCAGTTTGCTATCTACAACATGGAGAAGCTACTGATAAGAGAAATAGAATTCTGAGACGAACATAGCAAGAAAGCTAAAAGAAAACTTTGGTAAAAATGCTACGTCCTTTTTTTGTCCCACAATCTTCCACAGTGTCGTTTCACATACAATTTTAGAAAGTATGTTTTATGACAAAAAATAAACTGCTCACATTCAGAGGACGTTTTTATACTTTGATTGAACTTGTTGTTAAAAGCCACTTGAGAAAAATTTGCAGACCAATGCTGATTTGAAATTATCTTGATAATCAAAACTAAATCAGATGTTGCATTTGAGATTCAAAGATAATCTTGAATGTTGTTGCCAAAACCAAATTTGTCTTATAACTTAGTCCTGATAAATACGCAAATTTAAATTAGAAAAAGTTTCCAACTGTTTTTTATTAGCTTGTTTGTCTTGGTATTTTTTGGAATATCGTGAAATTTTGAGGTTCTACCAATGAGTCAGTAATGCGCGATGGATCAGAGAGATAAACACAGGATGGGTATCGCTGCTATGAGAGGACGGAAACGTAGGGCTTCAGCGCATCCTTACAAAAGTCCCTAAGAAACAAATTTAAATGTACACCTTCTTCATTAATATCGTTAGAATACAATCAAGATAAGAAAGGGTCTGTACTACTTTAATTTATAGATGGTTTGATACATCACAGGTTTTGTTTATTGAAAATTGCTACCAATTATGGCATTACATTACCACCCACAGCAGTGGCGTTTATAGAAATCGATTTCGGAGGGAGCCCATTGGAAAAATTTTCATACGTTATAATATTGGCGTATTATAATCCTAGCTTCAGCCTCTTCCAGACGTCAAAACTGAATGCGTGGCTGGTGCCGGAGGGCCCGGGTCCCCCGGGCCCCCCTTATATACGCCAGCGACCCACAAAAAAAAGTGTACCCGAATAAGCGTTCAAAATAAGTACAAATATATTACAAGTTCGGCCTAGCAATCTGGCCAACTCTATGTGATTTTATAACAAAATTTTGCGATGGTCAACAAGTCACAGAACAGGAAGATGTATACGATAATAATGTAGTATCGCATACTGAGGAAAGCATTTAATCCATATCTGCTACGTTATTTTCACTGAAGTAAAAGCCACTGTGCACTTCATATTGATCGTCACATCACACGGTAATTTTGGAACTAACCTTGTCTTTCCTTCACTATATCCAACCACTAGCACTACACAAGTATACACATCTACTCGGTTTTATTGAACAGCGCTAGAACAGTGCTTCAGATACGATCTGAACCCATAAACTATTAGTTTTTGCTAAGGATACATATTTATATATGAATGTCACCGAATGTGGAATTTCTGCAGGATTGAGCAATACACCATGGCGGGTGCTAAGGTCGCAGTGCATACAAAGAGAAAAAATTGTGTTAACTGTTTTATTTATTAATAAAAGCAAATTGATAATCTTTCACGGTTGGGAGGTAACCGTGTAAGACGAGATAAATGGCAGCAGACCACAAATTTCATCAATTGTGTTTGATTGATTTTTGGTTGTAATTAAGATTGTAAGGTTAAACCCATCGTCGTATTTTATATTAAATCTCGATGACACGTGCAATGTAATTTCTGAAACTTATCTGTAACTGTCCCTTTCATTCATCACGTTTTACTGGGAGTTATTAAAATGACACTATCTTAGAAGAGCAAGATTTTACAGATATTTGGCCATCTCTGCAGCCCTTATGAAAGTACGAAGTGATTGTCAAAAAATGGAGTCAAGTTGATTGACTCAGTACTTTCCACACATAATAATGATACCATTTTATCATTTTCCCATTGCATGAAGCACAGTACAGTCTGAAATCCCCTTGCAACCAAATCATCGCCCACCCGCCCGCAAAAAGCATCCCACGCAAAAACGTAAAAAAAAAACGTAAATAGTTTCTTGCGTCTCCCTCCCTAGAAATTAGGATGCCGCAGTTTTTTCTTTTGCATGCTTCAACTGGACGATGCGAAACGATCAGGAGCCTCCAAACAGTCTAAAAACGAAGTTTGACCTGTTTTTATATTTTTAGTTTTTTTATTATTGCTGCGCCGCCACTGACACGATTTTTCAACAACAGATGCTTTTTCCATTCTCGCCGCGGCGCTAAATTATGTCTCAAAATTTCATTAAAATCAATTCAATAATTTTTTAAGTTACAACTCCCCACCCCCCAACCGCCCCAATTTCACCCTCACCCAAAAAAGTAGAAAATGATCAGAAACCCCCAAAACGCCTAAAAACAAAGCTTGAGCTGTTTTTATATTTTTAGTTTTTTTATTATTGCTGCGCCGCCATTCTCGCCTCGGTAATAATACTGCGTCAAAATTTCATTAAAATCAATTCAATAGTTTTCGTGTTACGCGATATATAACGATCTAGAGCGGTACTCATAATGTATACATCACAAATTCTAAATCCCTTGGTTTCTAAATATAATAAGCAAGGCATCGTCTGGATGGGCCTACCACCCCAAATTTACCCTCACCCAAAAAAAAGTAGAAAATGATCAGGAACCCCTAAAACGCCTAAAAACGAAGTTTGAGGAATATTTGAAATTTTTTGTTTCTTGCTAATTACTCCGCTCCCCGCACAACGATTTCCAAAATTATAGGAACATTACCTACTACGACTCCACAGCATATCGCTGCCCAAATTTCATCACAATCCATGCAGCGGTTACTGAGATTACGACGTTAGAAAAACGCCAACAGACAGACCGACGGAAATGAGTGACGTGGATTTTCGTTATGTAGACATCATAAAACGCCCAAGTGTATCATCTCAAAATCGAAAATTTTCGCGATCACACACCTATCGGTGTGGGAAGTAAGACACAATTTGGGAAAAATGACATTGATTTACAGTTGCGTCAGGAAGCAGCTTTTGATTTTTTGCGAACAAACTACTAATTGAGTTGTTGATTCTGGAAACTCAAAGAATGCTTAGTTTTCCATTTGCGTTTTTCATAAGCAAAGCTGGGAGAAACTAGACCATAATTTATCGACAAAAAACGATTTACAAAAACCTAAAATAAATTGTTTGCCTTATGTTGTCAGTTTAATTTTTTGATCCTTTTTATTGGAAATTACCGTATCTTTTTGAGTATTGCGTGTATTTAAGTAGAAATAGTAATAATGTCTAGAAATAGATGCTTCTTATCGAATAAAAATGTCCATCAAGGAAAGTAAGAGAGCTTCAAAAGAATATATTTTTTTGACATGTTAGACTTTTTTTGAACAAAATTTTGATTTTCAAGGAAATACTCCCATAATACTACTTTTTTATATCGTCCCATCCATCTCCATCTAATAGCATGTCTAAAAAAACTACATGTTTAGCACAAGCTTTTCTACATAACGTTAAGTCGATGCACCATGCACCTGCATGAGCTCATTAATCATTAAATTTATCATCGCCCATTTACAGACCCTCATTTGCATCATCACTCACATCACTGTTTGCACAGACACTTCAATTTAACGTCTTGTAGTAAAGCGTCGGTTACACTTTTTTTTAAATAAATTTCGATTTTTAAGGAAATACCCGAATAACCATACCTTTTTGTCTTATCCATTGATTGCCATCGAATGTCCCGTCTATTAAAAAACTACAACGTTCTATCTCTAGCAGAAGATTTTCAATATGACGTTACAATGTTACATTGAAGCTTTTCTAAAAGACACGCTACTGAAGTATGTGTGCAAACAGTAATGATATAGAAACTGCTTACTAACGTAAGAAAATGTTTGACAAAAAGTAATTTGTAATTAAAGAATGATTAGGAGTCATTACAGTCGATATCTAAGAAAAAACCATAAAAACCTGGAAAAAGTTGAAGATCATCTTTGGGTTTGGAGGACATTAATAAGATATTTTCTGTAAGCATGTCCACACAAGGTGACAGTCTACTGGAGAATACGTTTTCCAGATTTTCTATAGTTAGTTCTGAGATATCGATTGAGATATTGCAGTATAGAATGTGAAAAAAATGTCTCGTGGCCTTGGTGCATAAGAGGTCATCCTGGTGTAACTGATCAAGTAATAACTAGCATGTATTCCATGCAACTGCTTCAAACATTTTGTATATCAAGGAAAAAAGAGGTTTTGGAAACGTAAGTAAACAATTTATATATTTCAACGGGTATGGTTTTATCTATGTGCTGTTGAACCGTGATTAATGAGAGAGACAATCACATGATCAGTTCCTGAAATCATGTTTCTCCCAAAAAATGTTTGTCAAATATTTTGAACATTGTGAAACGCTGCAAAATCATCTGAAACGTTATTATTTCGACGATTGTGCGCCGAAATGTCCGTAAAATGTTTCTCTTCTAACGTAATGTGGTTTTAGTATAAAGGCTTAGTGAAATGCGATGAGCCGATGAATGAGAGATTCAAACATAGGATAAGCTTCAAAATATACTTTGTAGAGTAGTAAAAACAGTTGTTTGCCGAATACTACTACAGCTGAAAAGATAACCTCCTATTCATGGCTGCACCACCAGCCACATAGTCATACCAGGGCATATTATTCAGACATTCAAGGGCACTCAAAAGTTTTTTTGGAGCAAACTAAAAAAAGCTCCAACAAATAGAAATGATATCTTATTGCGTAAATATTTCACAGTGACTTTAAAATTATTAGATAATCACGAAAGTCATATTTATAAGCAATTCTATCATAAGTAAAAATGGGGTCATCTTTTAAGATATAAAAACAATTAGTGTCCGACCGAACATTCGGATCTGTTTCGGTTTCGGCCTATAGTTTCGGCTAAAAAACGGGTTTCGGTTTCGGCTGTCATGCAGCCGAAACTTTGGCCGAAACCGGAACTGAATTCGATTGATTTCGCGCTGCGATCGTACGCTCTGGGCGCACTGATCTGCAAGCGACGAAGTGTCATTTTGCTGTGTATGTAGATGATGGTAATACCTTATCACAAGTTAAGAAGCCTCAGGGCCGTAGCTCGGCGTTGACCATGGAGGGGGTTCATGTTGACCTTATGGGGGTTCATGTATAAAAGAATATGTAATGTCTTAATTTGCTTAAAATGTGTATAGAATGTATCACCGCTAATGTGTCATGAGCACCGAAGGATTGGTTAGTACTAGAATAAATCACCAAGCTTGGAGAAAGCATCTTGATTATTTTTATTTTGTATTATTTTAGTAGTTATTTCATCCATGGGAATACTCATAGGGGGGGTTCGAACCCCCTAAACCCGCCCTGAGAAGCCTACTTATCGGAGTCAAGGTTGCAAATAAAAGCAGATATTTATTCTTATTTGAATTCTAGTCCATTTCTGTCTTTGAGAAACGTTCCCCTAAAATTCATGTCGGCCTTACCGACGACTGTTTCCACTGAACAACTGTTTAGTGCTGCTCGTCAAATTTATTCAGACCGAAGAAGCAATTTACTGAGCGAGAAGGTTGATAAATTATTGTTTCTCGCTTACAATATTAGATCGTTCAGTTATGAATACTGATAATCAACAATAGTTGTAGATCAATGAAGCTCATAACAGTAACTTAAATTCAGAGAAAACTGCTTACTTTCAAAAATATTTAGTTGTTGTACTTAGTACGTAGGTACTTCTGAAATTTAAATTTAAAGCAGCTAATTGATAAGAGTGTCATAAAAAATGAACAAAGTTTAGAGAGTTATTTAGTTCTTTAGTTGATATTTGGTTCAGATTAACTCCTTATTTCGAAAAGTACAAATAATTTATTTGAAATAAGGTGTGATAATACTGATGACATAGGTATTAGTTATTTTTATTCTCACGAAAAAATGACTGACGTTATATTGATGTTTCGGCTTCGCTTTCGGCCGAAACTGAGACGGACGCCGAAATTCGGTTTCGGTGTCGGCCTTAAAAAGTAGTTTCGGTCGGACACTAATCACTTTTTTGATAATTTACTTAGCAATCGATAAGAAAAACATTACTTAGTATTTTGTGCTTATGTTAATTGAGGATGAATGTGTCATTTCTTTTTATCAGTTACTTTTTGCTGCAATACATGGTACGTTTTTTCATTTTTTTACTTTTGTTTAAAAAAATATTATTTCATTTCGGGGTTTCATTTTCCTTGCGCGTATTGTGAGATAATTGAAAGAAACATGATTCGACTTTGTGCTTTATCTGAATTGTATCATACTTCGTTAATAGTTAACACAAGATCCTTATGCTGTCATATGAAAACAATACCATCCTAAAAAATATCACTAATTTCACCATACCTATTACCACTTTTTAATTTGTATTTTATACTGTATTTTTATTATTATTGCTCTGGTCCTCAGCTAAGTTGAGTGCAAAATAAATACCTTTTATTATTATTATAAAGTTGCAAGATGTAGCATTACTTAGGTGACAACATACGTTTCCAAACCATAGTTTCTACAAACGTGTCATTTTCTTTCGACATGACTTTGTCTGCCTTTAGTAATACTACCTTCAGGAAGGAAACACGTTGTGGTTTTTCTATTTACCGGACTAAAAAAATGATGAAACGACTATCCGCAGAATTGCACCGGTATACTGCACATAACAAAATGTCAAATTTAAGAAAATCTAGAAAATCAATGTATAAAGTTACGGTTCCGTTTAGTTTATTACAAAACATTTTCTGCGTGTGTCGACACATTTCTAGATCGTTCAAATGCAGTAACTAAGTATAACGGAATGCAGTTGCACACTTGGTTGGCTTTTCGGTATTTTTTGTATGCAAAAAACTGTTTACCTATTTCTCAATTTCGTTCCCAATGACAATGACCTTCATTTTTTTCGCAGATAGTTTCAGTCTATCATAAAGACAGATCCTTTAACTTTATATCGTACCATTTCGAATGCTTTTTTCTTTTGTTCATTTTTTAGTTTTGGTCTGTATAATTTATTTCGCCTCGACTTAAATATTCGCAGAATCATCGGTTAAGTAATGAAATGCAGGAGGTCGGTTGAATAAAATTTTATTGAAACTTCATTTCTTTCTTTCTTTTTTCAAGAACGAATATGTTTACATAAAAAAGCTTCCGAGATAAGTGCTGGTTCCTGAAAGAATGATGAACGGGCTTATAAAAAAGTGGCATCTGAAGTTCTTGAGGAAAAAGCTACTAGTTCATCCTAAAGAAAAAATACTCGCAGAAGGTAGAAAAAGGTCCTTACAAAGGGTAGAAGAGGTCCTTGCAGAAGGGTTCCAAGAAGGAATTCTGGGGGAAGTAGGAGGGCTCCAGAGGAGGCTAGTTTATCTTAAAGTATCCAACAAAAAACCAGACATTAATCTGTTAGCAATTTATGCTACATTATATAAATTTTATAAAAATTTAGTACGGGGTAGTGAACAATAATATGTGATCTCATCAAGAGCTCAACAGTGAAAGCGAAATTCGACGTTAGGAATTCGTTAGATAGAATCTGAAACAAATAAGTGCGAGCATTGATGCGAGGAACATAACAGAATGGATGCGTGGAAACTCAGAGAGGTAGAAAGGGAGGTTGACTCTGGAAGGGAGTTGGACTCGGCAAATTCGAAGAACGGTACCTATGACATAACGAGAGGTGATTATAAGTGACCACTACCACTGAAAGTATCAGTTGATTATATACGGGAATAAGCCGGACGATGTTAAAAATGAATTTTCAAAACAAGTGAACCATTACAATATCAGTGGAGCTTCTGTGAAACAAATCTTTTAACAAGACACCTACTGGCCTAATGTGGTTTCTGAAACATCTTGGTGCTTCGCTCTCATATTTATAACACTTTCTGATCCACATCCATTTAAATAATTTTTTTCTAAAATTTGAGGTACATCTGTAGGTACCCTGTAGCCTTCCTCTATGCACAAAATATTTGACAAATAATAATTTGAAATCTAATAGGTAGGTTACTGATTTATTAACAGCCCCAGGGTAATTGTTTATTTCAGCGGAAGTGCTTTCTTTCATGGGCCGATCTCCTTGTCTGTGCCTGTAATTGAAGTGGTTCGTGCTCTAGCATATTGTTTATAGTTTATAGTTTCAGTCGTTAATCTCAGTGTTTGTCTAATTTTCTTTCCATTCAGTAAGGAAGCTCAAAGTGATAGGTGTTTCATTTATTTTGATCCAATTCCACAAAAATAGCACTCAAAATACGACATGACACAGTTACTAACATGCAAAACCCGACGTGACCAAATTTAAAATCTAGATTTCAGAAAAACTATCTGTCCTAGATTTTGGGGCGTCCAGATATAACCTACTAAACCATCGTAGATTGTCGTAATCTCCTTTTAGTATTATTTTCACTTATAATAAAGGCAATATTCGGTTTTTCTCGATTTCTGTAAAATTTGTTTCTGCGGGTTTTGCATTTAGACCACTAATATGAGGACATTACAAGCTCTTGGGATCCAGGGGTTCTACGTGTAACAATAAAATAAGATGAAGGTGTATGGGTAATTAAAATTTATGAGTTAATAATCCTAATCGATACGACTGCGAATGAGTATTCTCATGAATGAAATAACTACTGAAATAATACAAAATAAAAATAATCAAGATGCTTTCTCCATTTCTACTACTAACCAATCCCTCGACGCTCATGACACATAAACAGCGACACAATCTATACAGTTTTCAAGCAAATTAAGACATTACAAAGTCAAGTATTTTCTTTTATACATAACCCCCAACCCCCAAGGTCGAGATGAACCCCCCCCTGGTCAACGCCTAGCTACGGCCCTGTACGGAGGCGCTTAGCAATACAGGGGTCTACAGTCTTGGCATAAGCTAATGACCAAGGCATAATATGGGCAGGGATACATTAATAAATCATAGGAGGTGCAAGCTTGTCGGGTTCGTCGTGTCAACCTTCTTTGGGACGTCACTCTGCCAAATAATAGCGAGACTGAATCAGATACAACATTTGGGATACATGATTAGCAAGGCTCGTAACTCCTTATGGGTCTGCAGGTCTTAATAAGAGTTGTTTGTGCCATATATAGTATCTCAGTCCTAGAGCAGTACACATGGCTCTTCACCAAGATAGTTAGACCATTCCTTATTGAATGTTGCATGTAATCAGATGGTAGCATGAAGACTGGAGCAATAAAAGTTAAGCTGAACAAAATTTAAACCATAACTAGCTCAGTGCGTACGACTCATCTGTATGGACTCGAACCACTGCTGGACGTCCCTCATCTGGCCTAGTGATTAATTGCTCCAACTATGAAGCCAGGTGAACTGAGCCTTTCTAAATCCAGGTATAAGAGGCACCCTCAAATGTTTTTGTAGCGACACGCTGTGATAGATGGTAACAAAAATAGCTGTTCTTGCGCGAAACTCTAAGTTCAGTTTCCTAGTGAACCAGCTACTGGAACAGCAATGACATGAATCCTGAATTAGAAGATTAACTAAACCATCAAATCTTCGATATAGTGGTATATTACGTTAAAATTCTTTACTGAGCCCTCATCAACATCAAAGGGCTCTAGATTATTTCTTTCAACCAAAAATTGACATTGATCTCAATCGTCTCAATTTTTTTAATTATAAGTTGAATTATGTTCACATTTATAATATTAAATTTCATGACCATGTAGCAACAGTCCTTTTTCAGCACTGCGCTCATAAGTGTTCTGGATTATTTCACTACCCCTCGTACATGGAAAACTAGAACCACACAGCCTAGTACCCACCTAGTATGCTGCTAGTACCAAATCTGCTGTCACGATGGTCTGTGACTTAGGTTGTCAGTTGTCACTCTCAGCCGTCATCTGTCGCGACTAGTGATGGGCATGGGCGGTGGAATTGGAACGGCGACGGGTTCCTGATCCTAAACCTGAATTTACTGTTGGAATAGCGGGAAGAGTCCCATTCCAGAAAAACGGTCAAATGTCAAATATCGTCCCGAATTAGTGTACACGTGTCCACCTAACAACTTCGTGTTTTATACAGTGCACCGCTTTTTAAAATCCTTAGCTGTTTTTAAATCTGTGTGTGTGTGTGTGTGTGTGTATGATTTTGTAGGATTTTAAGTATAAGGTTTGTTTTTTTACTATTTGTTTGTTTTCGTGAAACTTTTATCAGATCATATTTTAAGGCTATAAACAGAAATTTGAGGCACGATTTTAATTGATATATCAGATTTCTGTGTGGGATGTGTTATGTGTGTTGGAAGCTGCTGATGTGGAAGATATCATCTTATTACTTTAATTCATATTGAGTTCGCCAACTCATCTTCATGTTCTGTATATTTTCAGAAAAATGG
Source organism: Callosobruchus maculatus (assembly GCA_951848785.1). Taxonomy (NCBI): domain Eukaryota; kingdom Metazoa; phylum Arthropoda; class Insecta; order Coleoptera; family Chrysomelidae; genus Callosobruchus; species Callosobruchus maculatus. The sequence goes on from CATOUR010000029.1 coordinate 9,715,144, forward strand.
TAACTAAACACTGTATTTTCCTGCTGGTCAGCTTTTATATGGTTGTTTGCCACCCAAAAGAAGAATCTCATAGTGATAGAGTGTATAACAGAGAAGTGAGTGGTAAAGAACACTTTGAAAATGAACATCACAATCCAGAGTATGACCATGAAGCCTTTTTGGGAGAGGAAGCAAAAACTTTTGACCAGCTACCCCCTGAAGAAAGTAAAAGGAGGCTAGGGTGAGTTTTTGAATCTTCTATCTTATAACTTCTGTTTATGTAAGTGTTAGTTCTGATAGTGTGCTGTGAAAGTGGAGTATCTGAATCTAAAAATTATAATCTATTGTTTTAAAATAAAGGTGCCTCAAAGGCCTTATAAATGCATATATCTAATTAAATTTCTATAACTTTTCTCAGTGTTGCCTCTCAAATACACTGGCCGGCCATAACTTCTATTTATTCAACGTATTTATCAATAGATTTGATTGTATTTGCCCAATACCTTGCAGGATAATAGTAGAAAAAATTGACAACAATAAAGATGGATTCATTACAAGAGAGGAACTTAAAGACTGGATTAGATATACCCAAAAGAGATATATAACTGAAGATGTTGATAGACAATGGAAACAATATAATCCTGAGGAAAAGCCTACAATTTCTTGGGACCATTATAGACAATTGGTGAGTGATACATGAACATCCTTGTCCCTAATGGCCCGGTCAAACAGAGGGCATTCTAGAATGTGGCGTTCCGGCATTCTCTAACTATACAATGGACTGCTGTAACCCGGCATTACTGTGCTCGAACACAGCATTACTGTGTTCTAGAATGCCCTCTGTTTGACCAGACCTTGAGGTCATCTATGTTTGAATCACTAGATATCTTGACAAAAATTGGCTTAACGCTTTTGTTCAATCTGTCAAACAGGCCTGTTTGGTACAAACAATGGAATGTGGTCAACTCCAGGCCACCACTAGAATGCCCTCTATTTGACCGGGCCTTAGTACCTGTTTTAGATCAACAACAAACCTATGGTTTTATTTATGGATGCAGTTTGTGGTCAAATTTGACAAGTGTAAAGCAGGAATTTGACATCAAATAAGTCTATGGATTTCTTCATGCTGCTATAATTTTTTGTCAAGTTCAATGTCAAATTCGGCAGTGCCACCCATAAAATCATATGATGCATGTAGTGCTTGTTGAACACCTGTCTCTGTATATTAAAACATTTTCTAAATAAAAATTAGCAATCAAATTAAGAATTTTACTATCAAATGGCCACAAAATAACTGTGAATTGAAAAGATCTTGTAAAACCATATGTCAGCAACAGTGTTAGCAGCACCCTGCATACTCTCACAAAATCCATGGTTTTATTCAACGAAGTAAAACACAATCAGTTTGACCTTAAAGCTCATAGACTAATCCATAAATAAATTTGTAAAGAAATCATTGATGTAAAACAGGTATATGTTTTCAAGAAATACTTATCTTAAAAGTGATGTTTGCTCAATTATACATCCTGATTTTTGTGACCATTTGTCTGGAAAATTAAAGTCTGTAAGATTTCTAGAATAATATAATAATTTTCTCAGTAATGTTAATATAAGAATGTATTTTAATTTTATATTTATATAAATAAACATTTTTAAATGTATACTGCCTATACATCCTCTCTCATTAATTGTCTATTTAGCATTTTTTTCCAGCCCTAGAAAATACATTCTGATGCCCCCATTATCCTGGTCTGGATTTGATCTACACTAGCATAAGGGTGCACTTGGACGCTCTTATCATAAAAAAAATAGATGAAATCAGCAAATAATTTGTTTACAGAGTAACTGTGTGAATAAAAACTTAAGGCATTGAATTGCTGTCCATACTTGTTCATTACCTCAGAGTGTTCAGTTGTTACTCTGAGTTCATTACATTTACAATGAATTAAGTGGCTTAGATATAATTATATCTTATTTGTAGATGAAGGTGCACCTCCCCCTACCCTTAAAATAATACAAGTAAAGCGCATGCATCTGCTAATAATTGATAATTGATTTATTATATAGGTCTATGGATTCTTAGACAATATGGATCCAACAGAATTGGACAAGGATACTGAGGGCATTTCATATCGCAACATGATGAAAAGGGACCAAAGAAGATGGGCAGTTGCGGATACAGATGGTGATGGAAACCTCACAAAAGAAGAATTTGCTGGGTTTTTGCACCCCGAAGAGACTGACCATATGAGAGATATTGTTGTCTTAGAAACCATGGAGGACATTGATAAAGACAAGGATGGTAAGAGTTGCAAACACTACAAATGTTCAAGTTATAATGGTTCAAGTATTGTAAGATGCCTGGTCTATGCAATTTTTTCAGCTCCAGCAAAAGCTCAAAGCTAGAAGACAAGCTGGGAAACTAGTACATAAAATGGCATTCAGATTCCTGTTAAAAAAACTACCAATTACTTCTATTGACCTGCCTGTCAGCATGACAATGCTTGATCAACCTATAAGTCATAATGTCCTGATTTGATTTCATTGAAATTTTGTAATATGTTACTATGTAAGCAAAGACATGGTTTTTGAAAATTGAGTAATGTTCAAAGAACAGATAAACTTACACTTTTTTGTCACTTACGTCAATTGATTATTTCCTAAATTATTTGGAATTCCATTTGAAATAGTAGAAGATGGCACTTAGCAGATCCTACACATTTATTGTATACATAAAATAATCTTGGAAAATTTTGGAATGTGAAGTGAAAACGAGCTAATGATTCATCATTTTGTAGGCAAGGTATCATTGAAGGAATACATAGGAGACATGTATCATATGGAGGAAGGTGAAGAAGAACCAGACTGGGTGAAGAGTGAAAGAGAACAATTCAATATTTACAGAGACAAAGATGGAGACGGCTTCATGGATGAAAAAGAGGTAAATAAGTTGTTTCTAAATAATTTGCAACTTATAGAATTTATCAATTTAAACTTAACAACCATAAACAGAAAGCGACTACTGCGCTATCTGGCAGATACAATGCCTAATTGATAGGGCAAAAACCCAATCAAAAAACTAAACATAAACAGACTAGGTACCTCTTGATACACAAGCCTAGATTTAGTCTTTTAGAATCTGTATCTCACTTATTTTTCAGATTTCGGAAAAAGTTATTTGAAAACGTTTTTATTTTAACGACTTCTATAAACAGTTAAAAAAAGTATCAACTTTGGGCTCACCCTGTATACATATATCATCATGTTTATGAGGGTCTGAGATATGAGAGTAATTTAGACAAACTGTAGAGTTGGCTTTCACCTAAAAACTTGACAGTCAATCAGATCCTGCAACAAAATGATTGCATTTGATGAATGTCAACTTTTGCATTGAAAGCATTTGAAGAATGCAAAATTCTGGACAGAAACTACAATATACTGTGTAAGGCTTTCGCGGCCATCGTCCAATGAATTTGTGGTTCTTGGGTTTTTAGGCCGGCGTCGTTTAGCGTTAAAGCTTGACGTTTCGCCACCACGAGTGGATGGCATCTTCAGAAGCTATTTCACTTCGGCGACTTCCAAAATACTGACGGCTGGTGGATCTTTACCTGTATTTATACCTGCTAATGGTGACGTGGCCCAACCAGGTAGCGTTGGTAGCCCCGCCCCTTCGCGATATGGTAGTGTCTTCAGGTCCTTTAGGATGGGTATCCATGTCCGGTTGACTTTCTGTGTTTCTTCTTTCCTGTTGAAATTATTATGATGTTTCTGTATTTCGATGGCTTCTCTTTGAAGTCTGGCATGGTATGAAGACGTTGCGGCAAGAACCTGTGTTTCTTCAAACTTGATCCTGTGACTTCCCTCCTTAATCGCATGTTCGGCTACCGCTGATTTGTCCATATGGCCTAGTCGACAGCTAGCCTTATGTTCTGCAATTCTTGTGTTTATAGATCGCTTCGTTGTTCCTATGTATACACTCCCACATGTGCATGGTATGCGATATACCCCCGGTGTTGTGAGTGGGTCTCTTTTATCTTTCACCGTTCTCAAATATTCCTGTATCTTTCTTGTGGGCTTGTAGATCGTCTTGACGTTTTCCTTTCGTAACATGTTTCCTATTCTGTCTGTTATTCCAGGCACATAGGGTAGAAAAGCTTTTGCTATCGGTTTAGGTCAAAAACGTCAAGCTTTAACGCTAAACGACGCCGGCCTAAAAACCCAAGAACCACAAATTCATTAGAAACTACAATGTTCGGTATGAATTTTCCAGGTGAAAAACTGGATCCTTCCAGACGATTTCGACCATGCAGAAGCCGAGGCAAGGCATTTGATCTATGAAGCAGACTCCGATGCTGACGAGCAGTTGACAAAAGAGGAAGTACTGAACAAGTACGACCTTTTTGTTGGTTCAAAGGCGACTGACTTTGGCGAAGCTCTTACCAGGCACGACGAATTTTAAATTTTACATTTATAACTTATAAGGAACTTAAATTTGTTGTGTTCAAGGAAATAGCAGATAATCAGTTTTGGAGAGCCTATGTACAATGGTCGGGTTACAGGACGACACTATAACGCCCAAAACATACGTCGACACCAGTTTCGTCGTTTTTGTGTCGACATCAGACATCTAGTATCCTCGCACAAACGTATCGCAGGCGCATTTCTGAGACATAGATACTCGGCTAAAACAACACTTCTCGATGTGAATATCTAGTGCCATCGTGAAACCCTGCCATAAGGCTGAAGCTTTTTTATACGTGTAAGTGTGGATAAGATGAACAGTATTGCAAATATATGAAGGTTCTCAGCTTTATATATACCTGTATACATTGATATATCACCGTCTTCAAGCGAGTGACAGATTTTCCAATTTAAATATACCGAAATTATTTTTTTAAGCCTCAATGGTGCCATAATTGTTTCAAATAATGCTAAATATTAAAATGCTACTACAGTTGTGTAAAACATACAGAGCGAATTTCTTAGATTGGTCTTAAAACAAAAAAACACTTGCCTGTTCGAAAATAGTTCAAAGCATTAATGGAGCGAAATGATATTGGTAAGAATTTTGTGTCAATCTGTCTTGCGGCTATCTAATCTAGCATTCCTCTTTTTATACGTGTGTTTGTTTGTTTTCTCTTTAAATTATATTTTTATAAAAATGTAGTATTAGCGAACATTAACAATTTGAATCTCTTTATAGCATTGAAAACTCAAAAAGTGCAATATTTATACTTCTTGCGTATATTCTTATGTTTTTATTGTATACTTTAGTTTTAAATAAAATTGTATGAAAGGAGCTTTACCGTCTCTCGATAATACCTTTTATTTGTTGTAAGCGATTGCTCATAGAGGATAGAACAGGTGTGTCAAGGAAGGCGCTCTCATTGGGCCAGAACCAGCATGTGGTATATCCAGTGACGGTATGTCAATATACACATTAGCGGGAAAATGAACGGAATATCTTGAGACCTGACAACGCAATGCTAACATTAAATGTTGAGGAAAACAATACTCCATCGCGAGCCTTAAGGTGGTTCGTCACGTTTTCGTCACGTTTTATAAACGGTTTATATTTCCAGCAATAGCTATTTTTTATTGATGTTATATTGTCATGCCTTCTAAGAGGGTGTATTTCGTTGAATGTATATGGTTTTTTCGAGGATTGTGGGTATTTTTTGTACTAGATTTCTTGAATTTTATTTCAATAATATTTCAAAATACAGCGATACTAGAGCTTTCTAATTTTGTTCTTATATTTAGTGACACAATATGTCTCGAGCGACGCTAAGTTTTTTTGAAAAACTTGATTTTTCAAAAAGATACTTTGCTTAGTTTTTTAATTTATTTCTTTTTACGCCATTTCTGAGCGTAGTACAACGCAGTCGTAGATATTCAATCAAATAAAAAAAAATTTTTTTCGATATCTCTAATAATAACGGAAAGATTGATGAAAAACTATCAAAAAATCGGTTCCGACACGCCTCCCACTGATCCGTCCTACTTAGAATGAGACAGAGAACTTTAGGCTGGCCGATAACAAGAAATAACCGGCCTTGTTGCCAAACTGTCAAAGAGAAGGATATTCCAGGAAATAGTTACTGGAAACGTGTTTATGAGTTATGCGGGTATTATGTGATAAGCGATGTTACCATATATACATTTGTCTACATAATATATTCACATAGCAATGTACGATTGTTTGTTTTTTTTTTCATTCTATCTGAAAACTGGAAAACACTTATACCTGTGCAACTATCCGCGTGCCATCACGGTATCTTAGATGAATAGCTAAAGCAAATGATATATCGATTCAAAAAATGATACATGGATTAGTTTTAGAATATTATTGTGACTTCCTAGCAAGTTGAGCGGTGCCCCATGGGTCAAATAATAAAAAATCATAGTTACTTCCAGGCGAGTTCTTGTTTGAGGGATGTCTCGCGTCGCATCTCCGCCGCGCGGCGTCGGCAGACGTATGGCGTGGAGCGGCACGAGTAGCAATAGCGCGTAGCGGCCGGCGCGGCGGCTTTCGCAAAGCGTTTGAGGTGACGCCGCGCCGCCAAGAGCGACCCGCCCGTACGTAACCGTGATGGTTACAAAGCTGCCGCCGCGGACCCCTTTTTTATATGTAGAGGTAGTGCTGTATACCACAGAGATAATTCGATTTTTTGCTTGCAATTTGTAAATGCTGAGACATATATACATTGTCTTCTATTCTTCTCCAGAATATTTATTCAGTTTTCCGGAGACTGTTCTTCAGTGTGTTGTTATTAGTGGTTTGTCTGCATTTACCCGTAGTTCGCCTTCATTGTTTCATTGTTGCTTCATTTGTTGATCACTTTAGATGTTTTCCTGAATATTCTCAGGTCACTGTTCAGATTTTTCATTTGTTTTTCTATTTGTTCATATTCGAGTGCTGAAAGCTTGAATTTTTTGGCACCTCAGTTGTTGATAATCTTTATGTGTCGTTACTTCACGAAACGTTGTTTTAACTTTTATTACATTTTGATATAGGTATCATCATGAATTGAAGGGTTGTAATCGTTAAATTCTAGCTAACTATTTCAGGTTTTACTTTTTTTCAGGAACATAAATATACTGCTGAAATTAATAAATCTGATGTCATTCTTGATCGGGCCACCAGAAGTTGTAGTGCCCGATGCATTTTTCTAAACGCCACATGCATCATAAATGGGATCGAGCATAACGACGGGCTAAACGAATTTTGCGCACCGTATCGTAAAATGATTGATTCGCTTCTCCAATATATATTTATATTATCACTCAATTTCCAGATTGTATGTAGAGTATTCCATCTTTTTTTTTTCAAATAATGTAAATTTCTATAGACTCACATTATTTGCAAGTATACACGCCGGTAAGGGTGGGGGTACTAAACGCTATCAAAATCGGTCCAGTAGCTATGTACTGAAATTACGATAATCATAATACATTATAATAGTCCGCTGATGTTTGTCCACATCCACGTCCACAGGTATATCTTCAAATACAATGGTCGAGTGGGCCTGTTTTTCATCATAAGTTCTATGTGAATACAAAAATGGTTGCAACTCGCCCCTCAAGCAACTCTCCCGGCGATCCTAATTATTAATATGCTCCTTACCGAAAAAAAATTAAATATTATTAGAAATCCCTAAAATGCTAAAAAAAGAAATTAGGAGCTGTTCTGGTAATTTTCATTTTCCGACAGAAAATTGTAGCAGCGCAGCGGTTACTGAGATGATGCGAGGAAAAATGACAGCAGATAGATAGAGGGGCAGACCGACTGAAATCAGTGACATTATTAAATCTTCATCATGGCGTGTAGACTCCACAAAACGTCAAAAAACATAATTATTATCTCGATGCGAAAAATGTTTCGCATTTACAATACTTACTCATCTCACCTGTGTGATTGTGTGGAAGTAATAAGTAGTAGGTAGGTAGGTATACAATAAATATGTTATGCTAATGCCGCAAATGTATTTTGCTCCTACGGCCCATCACCAAGCATCTCAATTCATTTTAGCTCTTTTTTACCTGGCTACGTAGGTACATATTTTCAAATTAGGTATTCATCATCTTCTTTGACCCATCAGCCAAGCAGCCAGAATTTCCGTTTTATAAATTCGTAAAAAAACTAGGTACTAATATTCAATTTCATTTTTAACCACATGTCACACCCTGTAAAATGTTTTCAAATCGCTATCGTACATAACCAAAATAACCGTCAACCTTATATCTGATGAAATTTTCAAACTTCCAGCAAAGACATACATACATACATTGAAAAAATTTATCAATAGTAACAAAATACCAATTATCCGAAAATAAGATACACAAACCCTCCTGTATAATGCCCACTTGCGAAATAATACAACAATTCCTAAGCCTAGCCCTTCCCCAATTCAAAGTTTACAGATTACTCATATCGTCATATCCCAAATGATGGAATACGGACGGCCACCTGTGCTGTTGCTTGGCCTTTGAGGGACAAGCCGACGATTTTTTGTTGCCGGCACGGGTGTCGGATCAGTGTTCACAAAGGTTATCGGACAAGGGGATCCCGTCGGGTGGTTCTTTGAGCATCTTTGGCAACGTTGCTGTCGCGGCCATGGCTCTTTTCTGTATTTCTAGCAGAAACGAGGAGGAGCTTCCAAATAAATAATAGTTTTGTACAGATGCTGCCCTCTCGCGGATTTAGCTTACTAGACAACGTGATGAACCACGTTAAACTCGGGCTGAGTGCTAACTTTAACTTTACACTAGAACACAAAATTGTAACGCATGCTTTCATTCTTAAATCATTTATTTTTGAACTACAGCATTAGTTTAGTACAAAATGGTAACGCAGAATATACATCGCTCCGTAGTTAATCATTTATTTCTGAACTATTGCAACAATGTCAGTAAAAAACTTTACAATTCATGGTAGAAAAAGTGAAATTATATAACACTGAAAGACCATATCACATTTTGCCAAAAAGAAATCCTTGACTAGTAAAAATACACTGGTTTGAATGAGAGATATGTATCTTTGCGAATGGATTGAAATCGAAAAAAGAAATGGCTGTAAACGTAAAAAATATATAAAGTATATCGCACAGTTTATTACAGAAAAATATATAGGTCAAATGATAATGAACTAAAAATTGAACTACGTATTTGACTAAAAACAAATATTTTTCTAAATAAGTTACATAAATAGCAACTAAAACAAGTATTTGGAAGTACCTCGTGATAAAAGTATAATAATTCACTACTAAAAGCTAAATGCTACTTAAGCCCATTTACAAGTATAAACCACTAACATTTCTATCATTTTTTATCACATTATTTTCAGTTATCTGCATCTTAAGATTTTATCTGGATATCGGTTTGTTTTGTATCTGCCTCACTTCCCGCGAGACTGGTCAAAATGAACATAACACAAATTTATGTTATATTCATTTTAACCGCAGTCTACATTCAATATAGGGCATAGGTATATAAGTTTTCAAATAATATGACATGGAACAGTTTAACCATTAATCAACATATTTAAACGGAAATATGTTAATCAATGGTTTAACTCATTGTCAATACATTACGTAATTTACATATACATATATGCGTTTTCTATGATACGGTAAGAAATAATACCACAAAATCGTCAATCGCTTCACACATCAGCCAGATTTTTTTAATTGAAAACTGTGTAGATTTTATGACTGTGGCAACAGCGCAAGAGTTCCAATTATCAATGCACTTTTCAAGCTCTTAGCTGACAGCTCCTGTTCCACAAAATCGATCGTCGTACTGCGCTATGTATGAAAAATTAAAATCTTACAGAAGTGCTAATACAAGAAGATGCCCAGTACAGTAAGCATGAAGAGCTTTTATTTTCAAATTTCACACAATTTAATAAGCAACTAGAATTTTGACAGGATGTGGATTTAGTAGATATTTGTAGTTTTACGAGGGCTGTTCGATATCTCCGTCAATCCACCAGTACGCAGACAGCTGTTTCACGCTTATTAGCGATCATCAGTGCGCCATAGGTCGATTGACGGAAATAGCATCAATTCTTTCATGTCTACCAGACATGTGAAGCATGTTGTAGCAGGCGACAGAAAGGTTCTGCCGGTGCGCCATCTGGTACCCGAAGGTAACGGCAAACCAAAGAAAATCGCTGCTGAACAGCAGCAGTGTCCTTGGTGGGACGCCACGGCGCGTCCGCTTGGCCACCAGAGAGCGCAGGTTCTATATGCTGCTGCATATGAAAGCCGATATACGAGGGTTGCTCTATATCTCCGTCAATCCACCAGTACGCATGCAGACAGCCCACATAACTCTATATGGATATGTACATCCATAGAATATACATTAGATATTCCAGTTTGAACATGTATATTTTGAATATTCATAGGACGTTAAATGTACATATGAAAAATGATATACACTAGTGTAATATCATACTATGTATGTTCACGTAGGTATATCCATATGTGAATATACGTAAAATGTTGCTCTATGTATCATATGTACATCTAATAGTTTACGCCTGCGCGAAGTACAACTAGTGCCGCCATTGCTGATTTCTAGTCATTCCGTCGTACGACTCGTTCGCGTCCTTCGCGTGTGTGCTGGTGCTGGTTGTGCCTGATTACCTGATGAAGTGAAATATTGTGCAATGTTACTTATCTTCTTACTACTAATAACACTCACATCCAGCGTTTGACGGTAAGTCATAAGCGGAACAAACCACCTACAAAATTTTATAACCTTGATTTCTTTGTGATTTTACACATGCCATTCAACAGAAAAGAGATGACAATCACAGTAATCGATTTTGCCAAGTATTACTATTGTAATTAGAAATTGAATTAATAACAATACATAATGAAAGCATGAAGTTTGTTTATCTTACTGCCTCTGCATTGAACTCATACACTATGCATGTGCATTAAAAGTACATGAATGTACATTTAATGGATATACCATGGATGTGTATATATCCATTGTATGTACCATGTATATAATATGCATGTACATTAGACATCCATATGTACATTCTATGGATATGCCATGGATGTGAAAGTTCGCGACAAACGTACATGCAATGTATATTTTTTTGATGTCTATTTGACATCCATTGGACATTCTTGCTCCATTTGTGGATATACATATCTATTGATTTGATATCCACTGTATGTACATTGTATATACTTTTGTTATGTGGGAGCTGTTTCATGCTTATTAGCGATCATCAGTGCGCCATAGGTCGACTGACGGTAATAGAGAGCATCAATGATCAACCAAGGCCGTCAATCGACCTATGACGCACTGATGATCGCTAATAAGCGTCAAACAGCTGTCTGCGTACTGGTGGATTGAGGGAGATATAGAGCAGCCCTCGTATATCGGATTTCATATGCAGCAGCATATAGAACCCGCGCTCTCTGGTGGCCAAGCGGACGCGCCGTGGCGTCCCACCAAGAAAACTGCTGCTGTTCAGCAATTCTCTTTGGTTTGCCGTTACCTTCGGGTACCAGATGGCGCACCGGCAGAACCTTTCTGTCGCCTGCTATATTTGTAGTTTTTTTATAACCTTTTGTAAATGCCGTAAAGATTTTTAATACTAGATGATGAAGGAAAACCCCTTAGAATGATATTAATCATTGAAAATAAAAAAATTACCGTTGTCACTGTAACCGATACTTACACGAATAGTATACTTTATTGATGGACAACAACGTATTTCTAAGACAAGTTTTGTCGACGAGTCACTTTGGTGTTAGATATTTCTAATAAATTCTTCACAATATCTAATTTTGATTTAATTTCAGTGACGTATGTTATTTGTTTGACTTTTGAAAAAGAAGAAGTTGCTCAGAACATTTATATGCGGTACCTGTCAACGTCATTTTTAGCAAAAGAACATCAAAGAAATTATCATTAAAAAATGACCAGCTATTGGAAATCACTAGAAAAGGACCGACTAGAGAGAGCTGACAATAATTAATTATACGTCTTTTTTTATTTTCATATAAAAGTAAAAATCTGTTAGTTCAAGTCTTTTCCAACTTTTGTTATCACTTTCGCTTTATTTTCCTTAAAGGTGCTTGATTCGCAAGTATTAGGATATTCCATGTTCTCTCTCAAACAAACGGCTTGCTTCCTTCCCGACAACAGTTGCACAACTATTGACACTATTTGCTCAATTATGCTTTTAAATATTTATGCAAATAAAGCACTACAACTGTAGTTGACTGACTGGTTACCATGTTTTAATCATCGGTTTCACGGAATGTGCTAGAAGTAGGGTGTAGTTGCGGTTGTAATGGACACTGTACCAGTAATGGACATATCGCCTCTGAAAAACTGTCAAACTTTCAAATATGGACCCTATATTACTTTGTTTTGGGTAACATTTATTCTGTTATTGACAATGCTCTAATGTACCCCAAACATTCAGGATCAGGCAACCACCATTATATTTCCGTTAAATACATGATGTTTTAAATATGGCGGTAGTATAAATCTGTTTTAAACCCTTCTCGAAATTTTTCGTCAGTTAATTTAGTTGTGTAGAAATTATTTTGTATATGTGTGTGACTTGTTCGCATCAACCGTAACCAAGTAAGTATGACTTCCAAGTATATAGTGACCTTTTTATTTTTCTTTTGATTTTTTTGAGTTTTGTTGGTGGTGACCAAGCAATTCTTTGGCATAATAAAATATTGGGGGTTACATTTAACAAAACAGAGAAAATCTGGATTTTGCATTCTACATCACCCTGTATACGAATATGCGTCGCGGGATTTTTTATAGCCGATTTTAAAACTATATGATATTTTTTATGCATCCGTGTAAAAAATATGATTACTGATTCATCAGTTTTTGATATAAAGTACGTTCAATTGACATCGATTTGGAGATAAAAGTTGTCAACGTTTGAAATACCCTGTATATAATGTAACAATACCCTATATTAGAAGAACGGAAATTATTAGTAGAATTTCAAAATGGAATAATATATAGGGTGTCTCGTTTAAAAAAATGCATGTTTGCATCACCACGTAGTTGTGGATCACCCTCTATAAATCAAAATATTTTCAGAGCAAGGAGCATATCCGTGGCTACAACTTTCATATACAACTTTTTTCGATATCTTCTGTAGTAGTGGTGTTATCGACCGAGCCGGTACTAAAAACTCACCCTGTATGTATTCTGATTGCCACATTAATTACAAATCTACCTGCATGATAAATATACGTTAGTTAGTAATTCAGTAATACCTAAAATGCCATACTATACCTTACTAATACCTCTAAAACGTGATAAACGATTTGCGCTGCGTTTTTTGAATACGTGAAGTTTTCATCACCCTGAAGCAAGTTTTTTGTACGTTATCTGAAGACATCTAATATGTGTATTGCATTATCCCAGTACCTATAAAAATCTAGTATATAGGTAAATCATCGACATAAAATCTACCCTAATTTTTCAGAGGCTTGATAAACACGATAATAAGAGCAAAATTAGTACCAGTATCAGATGCAGATGTTTTTACTATGGGTTTTATAAGATTAAAAAAAATATACATTAAAATTAAAATTAATTTACATTAAACAAGAAAATAGACCTAACAAAATTACAGATATTCACAAGATTTGAAAATGAAATTGTCGTAATAATATACTAAACTAAAAATATAAGAAAGATTTGATTAGACATAATAATGATATCGTAGGCTATGGATCGTATATATCAGAGCAACGCTCAAAATGCCAAAATGGCGATTGAAAATGCATATAAAATGGCTCCATAAACCATTTTTTGCTGTTTTATTAAAATTATATATAAATCCCGACGTCAAATTTTTCATGTAGGTAATAAAATTATCTGCCTAGTAATAGTATGGATTGAATATTTACGCATGAAGTATTATTTAACAAGAGTACCTCGTTATATTGATATAATTTCTCTTTTTGATTTAAGTAATGACAATTTTTACTATATGTACTCAAAGTTAATATAAAAAAATGTCAGTATACAAGAAATTTATGCTTTCTGCAATATTGCCGGCAAATAAAGCAAGGTAGTAAAAATGTTGATAAAAGACAAGTCCATTCGAGCCACACACTTAAATTCATGATCAATAGATTACAATATCAATAGTATTTCAATCAATATAACAGAATCAACACTTCCGTAAACTTTTTAACACTTTGTAGTATCCTCTTTTTTCAACCAATAGCATAAATATGTAGTTAGGTGTTAATATGGGATACCTTCGAATATAATTCAAGTATTTCGTAAATATATTTGGATAGTATAAATATGTTTGAAATATTGACAAATCTATGCTTTTGTTTACATACAAATATTGAGAATTTGTATAAATAAGCAAAAACACAAAAGAGTTACACTGTTCAGCAAAAAATAGTTTCAGTCTAGAATACAGTTTTAACATTTCAAATTTAACAGTTCAATATGTAATATGTGAAGCGATGTTTTTAACCTATACAAATAAAATGTTTTAAATGTTTTTACATATTTTTATCCTTTTTCCAATATAACGCGAAGTTTTCCACATGGAAGCATGTTGGTATTTCTATCTTGTACTACCATTACCCTCCCAACTACATTGATAAGAATAAAGAATGCAATTTATAAAAAATACATTTGATTCGTTCCTCAGAACGCGTAGAAAAATAAATTTGGGTAGAAAATTACAGTACTCTCCACTCTCAACCATTTCAAGATTTATCACAATTTTTTCTAAGCCAACCTCTTCGTTTGCGTTCAACATTAACTTTAAATAACATGTTTAACACAGAATCCATATGTCTACATTCCCGTGGTGTATGGAAATATACATCGTAAAATGACAAAACTTGTTGCTTCACACAAGTTAGAAGACCTAAGCTAGTTTACTTTAACCATCAAAGAACCATTAAGTTTAATAGATTTTTTTATTTATATTCATTTATTTATTTAAAAAATACATAAAAAATATACAAAAGTACACAAAGTGCAACGAAAATTTAATGATTTAGCCTCTCGGTATCACCCTCCACCCACTCAATCTATACCACAAATATTACATAAAATAAGAATCAGATTCAGTCAACGCCTGACATCCCCAATACCGTTGAAAGCAGAAATTATATTAACAAAAATACATTGGAGGTTTATTGTATTGTGCCAGGCCGGCCCTGTATGCCATCTCGTAAGATCTAGAAAACCTACTTCTCGATCCCTGTTTTATGACCGCCAGCTCTCGAGAACAATCGAAGAGAGGGCACACCTAGTATATAAACGGAGCACAGGTAACCAGACACTAGACAGGCGGTCAGTGACAGTCAATGCAGCAGTGTGTTCGGAAGTAATACGCGACGACGATCCAGTGGCGCGCGCGAAATAAATCAACTGTGACATAAATTAGTGAAGTTAAGGACCAATACAAATTAGTGTAGTGACTTTAGATAAATTAGACTGTTAAGTGTAGGCTAGACGTAGTGTACATAGTTAGTGAAAATAAATAGTGAAATCCAAGTGTTTCTTTGCCCAATCGGACTAAAGACTTGTAACAATATCATCTGTCACTTTGGGCCTGGAAGACTGACAAAGAACAAACAGCAAATGTTCGATAAGGTATTAACACACGCTCAATATCATTGAACAATATTTAGGTTTGTGTTGATTGTGTGTAGTCGAAATTGACAGGTTGTGCAATATGTTGTGTTAAATTCAAATCCTTGAAAAGGAAAAAGGATGTGCCGTATGTGGGCAATATTTCGCAATAACCCATCAGTCAGTAGCAACACGGCAGCCTTATTACGTAACTTGCAGACAAAAGCGACAAGCGAAAATCGCGCAATATCTGCTGTCAAATGTAAATTTATAATTTTTCTAATTACGTAACGACTTCATCGCGACGGAGAACAACATATAACCTACAATTCTGACGGTCCCGTTGCTGTCATGTCGTTGTTGCTCAGCCACCGCTGTCGTGAATTTTTACATAATAAGGCTGCGGGGTAAGATTGATGTTTACCGTAGCCTTCTGGCTCTATGGGATGTGAAGTGTAAAGATTGTACTAATCGTGTGAAAAGGGGGAGCAGAATGAAGTGTTGCTAGGAAATATCGCGAAAAATATTCGGACGCTGATAAACAATAAGTACTGAAAAACATTAATCCTTTGAAAACAAACTTCTGCAAAGACCTAAATGGATTCGTAATGTGGAGAAAAACGGTACAGGTGGAGTGTTTGCTTTGGTATTTCGAAGCAATATGAGGTTTATCCAAACTCAGGAAACCCTTACTCCTTCAATCAGCACGATGGACTTACCTCAGGATATTGCGAATCTCAGTAACGAGGATTGTGCTTGCTGCTTGCACAATATATTTCCTTGAAGGTTGTACGTGTGGGCTAGTGACTGCGTGATATATTGCACAACCATCAATATGGCCTGCAATTTATTGCACAAATCAAAATTTTGCGCAATATTGAACTGTGTATGGCCTCCGTCAAAATATTGTACGACCCACATTGTGCAATTATATTGAGCGTGCATAGGCCACTTTATAACCCATAAACCGGAATGATAGAAGACTATACAAAGGTCATTTATGAATTTCTATGCCACGGGATAAATGGATTGCCCAATTCTGATTCTGACGCTATGATTACTACGACTGACTGTAATACCAGGATCCATATACCAAGAATAGTAGTTTACTTTTCATTGTTTATTTAATTACGGAGATCGAAAAATAGTTTTTTTCTGCATTGTATGGGTTTCCAACTAAAATAAAACGTGATTTACCTTCAGAATTTCCCCTTTTTTTGATAATTTTCTACGTTACTATTACAGTTAACCCTTCTGTTTACCTACTTATTTCTATGATATCGTGACATCACAGTCAACTTCAATGAAAGCGAATACTAAACCACGAATACCATCATATTTATAATGTGCAACTTTCAACACTCACCACCCATCCTCCCTTTGAACACATCCAAAATGGCATCTGACAAGTATATTTCCATAGCCCACGGGAATTAAGCAACTGTTATAAGACACCTACCTCTCCCGCTAACTGACATAACAGTACAACCTTCGAGGTAATCTTTACGCTTATAAAGAACTACTAGAATCTCCCGGGAAGTGAAGTAACGTTTCGCCATAGGATAGAGTCGGTGAGGCTCTACTTGCAGAGCTGAAACTGCTGGCTGAGCTGAAGTCTTCGTGGTCTCGGCAACCGTAGTCCGTTGTGGATTGTTCACCTCCTCCTAAAATGTTCATAGAATAACGATCCACACCTTCGTGTTACGTGGCTACTCCTAAATAAAATTATATAGGTTTTAGTCCCACGGTTATGTAGTCAGTATATATCCGAAACGACTGTAAAGCAAAATTTAGATCAGTTTGATTCCCGCATACGACCAAGGAGACATTGTAATTTGTGACACTTTCTTCAAGATGTTTTGACATACAAAGTGCCTGACGCCTCCTCCATTTTGGAATTTATTCATGCAGACCACTACTCCGGACTAACGCATCTGAGATACAGGTCACGTGCTGTAGTATATTTAGTTTTAATAGAGGTATACTTGAATGTGTTAAAATGTACTTCATTATTTGTAGTCTGTAGCTGTCTAAAACTGATTACTTTTCACACCACCCCCATTTCACCCCTTCCAAAAAAATGGAAAATTATCAGAAACCCTTGAAATTCCTGCAAAGATGGTTGATGGGGCGGGGGGTTCAGAAAAATTTTTGTTTTTTACCAATCTATCCATCGTCAATGCACCAATTTTCAAAACTATAGCAGCATTACCTGTTACGATCCTACAAACATATCGCTTCCCAAATTTCATCACTATCCAAGCAGCGGTTACTGAGAATATGCAGCTGGAAAAACGTCAGTAGACACACAGACCTACTGAAATGCGTGACGTGGATTTTCGTTATGTAGATCTCATAATCTCAAAACGAAGTTGGGCTATTTTCATATGTTAGATTTTTTACTATTTCTGCGCCGTCACTTAAAAGATTTCTAAAAACGATACGCGTTTTCCATCCTTGCCACGGTAATATGAGTGTCGAAATTTCATTAAAATCAATCCAATAATTTCCAGGTTATACAATAAAAACGATCTAAAGCAATACTTGAATGTACACTTCAGTTAATTCGACGTCCCTTGGTTTCTGTAACAGGGAAAGCAATGTTCGGATGGATATAAAAAGTATATTATGTCGCTAGGCCTTTTTTCACACATAAAGTATGGGGAGTAAAAGAATCTTAAGTATTTTCATTGTGTATACTTCTTTTTTCTACAATACACTATTTCAGAATCATAGCGGATTGGGCCGCAGCGTGGACGTTCGGTCCATTACAACTACAAACTTGCCAGAGATTTCAGTTACGTAGGTGCGCAGTGTACGCATGATCAGCTGATCTGCTGTCATGCAAATTCTCGTCAGTAGCGTGGGTTTAGATTGATTTACAAAACAATCATGTCTGGTAATCGTTTGTGGGCGAAACATCTTGTGCGGTTTCTTTTTGACTGTGTATAGTTTTACGGTTTACCTACGTCCAATATCTACAAAGACATAAATATGTTGTGAAGTAACGCACTTATCTTTTATTGCATCAACTATATTATTCAAATTCGAATTGAGAAAACAATTGTTACACCTCTGACTGTTAGCCATCTTGTCTACGCCAGTACGTCATCAATTGGGTGAGGGGTTACTAGCTGATGAAATAATTGTTTAAAAAAATGATAATAATAATTCGTGTCTCCTTGCAACTATTACACTTAGTTCAAACAGTCCCTATCAAAATTAAGAGTTCGAAAAAAAAACAATATTTTTGTTGCACCTTTCGAGCTGAGGACGTTTTCCAGTTGAAGTGCCGAGTGAAAAATCTTTTTTCGTGATTAAGACTGAAAAAAATAACTTTGGGTACTTGAGCTTTGTCAGCTGTTCGTGGTATTCAACTCACAACATCGATCTCTACAAATAAATTATTGGGATCAACATTTTTTGTTCCTAGAAACGTTTTTAGACTTCATCGAATAATCACATCCATATATTGTCACACGGTGCGGTGCAGTTTGGTTGTAAATTTGCCAGATTTATTAAGTAAAAATTGGCATTAAGCTAAAAAATACGGTATCGAAGGAAAAAGTACCCAATAAACCTCTTCTCCGTATGAAATTTGTTAAGTAAAGTAGATTTCAGTTTTGAGATGTTTATTTTTATCAAGTTTTCTATATCATGTATAAATATTGGAACGCTGTCTTACAATATAATGACTGCATACAAACATCGTCAAAAAGTCCATGATATATATAAACACAATACAAGAAAACATTCACGGGTACATATTATATATGCAATGAACGAATAAATAAATAATACAGATGGTATTTAGACAATACTTGATTTGATATATAGAGTGAAAGTCTATGTAGATACATTTTATGATAATAATGTTAATTTACTTGTAAAGAATTATCACTATTAAATTTTATTTCATACTGTCACTTTTGATATTTAATTCGAATTCATTAGCTAAAATTACAACATAAATAAAAATGTGCGTCAAATAGGTAGAACAGTTCTAGAGATCCTCACTCTTGTGTAATATCCTCAGAGTAACAACTGAACATAGAGGTAGTAAATAAACCACTTCAGCATGGCGTGCTCAAAGCAATCATCTTTGACACTTCAGCCTACAAACATTGATCTGCCGTGACTTCACAGTGACAGTTCAAATTGTAAACAATGCCGTGTAACGCCACCTAACCCGAAAATTCTTCCAATGCAACCCATGTTACAAAAACTGCACTTTTTGAGTTCCATCTCGAAAAACTGTTAAACTACACTCAAATATAGCACAGCAAGTCCGTAAAGCTTGATTACAGTTACCAACAAATAGCGAATTCGATTTTACTGACCAAGCATAAAAGACGCACAAACAAAACAAACGTTTGACAGTCGAGGTTCTACCGTAAATAAGTAGCATGAAAATTATATCGGCGTTGCCAGCTCTTCAAAATTTATGTAAGAATTATGTCAGAATTTGCGTTTATGATGAAGAAATATGCAGTAACGTAGGAGAGGTCAACATATCTATTGATTTTGCTGTAATCTTTCCTGGACCATCAAAATACCGTCTTTTTTAACGTAGAATGGAATATTTGTGGATACTATACAATTAAGACGATAGTAAATAATTATGATTGCCGTACCTGGTGGGCAATATGACAACGTAAGAAAAGATGTCGGCTTAATAGAATTAGTTGTTCACTAAATCTATGTTCAGTTGTTACTCTGAGGTAATATCCATTCAAATACATTGGCATGGAGGAGTTTAATAGACTGTGAATCTATAGTTTCTCGTATCAAACGGAAATGATAAATATTCATTCATAGTTCCTCAGCGATAGGTTTACGACCTGATTGTCATGAAGTGAATAATGAAATCAGCATCTCCATCTTTATAATGGCATCTTCTAAGAAAAAGGAAGAACAGATCGTTATACTTATGTATTCTGCTTTGAGAATACGCTGTTTCAAAAACTATGCATTGGGCACATCCCAAATTTAAGATTTCAACCTACTGAGTATGCTCAGAAGATTGCTACTAATCTATTAAAACGACGTAAAAGTAAATGTTTTCTAATATCAAACAAACTTTATACAAACATTCTTAAGTTTCTGCCCGCTTGAGCCGCATAGATTTGCTTTTGCGAAAAAATAGATTTTTTCCATTATTTTGCGTGTTTGTGGTTTCAGATGATTCATTGTAGTGTAAAACAGGTTTAAAAGACTTGAAATATTGACAAAAAATATAACGAGCACAAAAATTACCGCGAACAACTAATGATCGTTCCAGTGTGTGACCCTATGATAAAAACCATATACACTTGAAGATAAACTCACTGACGTTTTGGACCCCTCTGTCCCCTTTATAAAGTACATTTGACCAAAAATTAATTTTGAATAACAGACACTGTTTGACAGCTGTTCCAGGAAACAGCTTTTGCTTTTTGTTAATTAACTTCCTAGCTTACTAACGGTGATTCGGTACAGCCAGTAATACAATACAGCTTCTTAAGATCTGTAACCCCAATATGATACAAAAGTTCATCTCGGTAGAGATCCAACAACAAACCCTAAGGAAGCCTGGAAAATAGATTTTGACAATATTTCCTTGAAGAATACCCATCCATACTGAGTCACAGTCAACTGATGAATTAGAAATGTGATCGTGATTCAACCTTTTATTTTTCTGTTATAATTATTATCCTCCTTGTGTTGTGTAGCAACCTGATCCCATTTATACTGTAACCTGTAAAATAATGTCACTTATGCAGAATTCGATTTTGTACTTTGACAAAGGCCACAGAGGTAGCCAAATCCTCAGTAAAGTTTATCTTCAAGTATATGTGGTTTTTAAAAGAGGTCCAGTGAAACACGATGGAACATAAATACAATCACAGGAAATTTTATAAATTAAATTAACTACTAATTTAAAAAAATCTATAAGAATACTATAGATCCACAGATGATATTGTTTAGATGAAATGACTCCACTCAATATTCAACAGCGCTCAAATAAATTACAAAAACACAATTAGCTATGCCCGACACAAGTCTGGAAAAAGTATTTGCCAGCAAATACTCATAATACATACGAACACAATGCAAAATATATATACAGCTTTTCCTTACGAAAAACAATGTTTTTTCACAATAATTAATGATTTCAGTATTTAAAAACTCTCATAAGTCGAAATATTATTACAAAGTAGTCTAAATATTACATTGGAAGTGCTAGCTGTCAAATAGGGATAGATATTCGAAATAAGATAATATATGACAGAGTTTTATCATCCAGGCTCGGTGCAACTCTAAAATTTCATAAATTAATTCAGTATGCTCCAGATACTCATTAAGTAGTGAGAAAATTATCTATTGGCTTTTTTAAAATTGATTGTATTAGTGGTGGGAATATTAAAACGATGTTTTTAACAATATTCGCTTCATCTGTCGAATATTTCTCTAGCCTTCAAACGAATTACTATAGGATAATTTCATCTAAATCTAACTCAAATACTGATAATCCAACACCAACTGTCATTGCAAATAAATAAGCAAAACTTGAGCAGCACTTTAATCCACAAAGTAGGAATTAAGGGGCTGATCTTCAACAGTACATTCACCTTTACCAGTTTGACAACCAGCTCTCAATTATTTAGAAGTATTTCGCCACCACTACAGGTGCATAAAGGCATCTACACAGCATTTTCCAAATGTTTTGACAAGCCGACCGTTATTTTAGGCTAGGTTCGAAAGCCTACATATAAACTATGTACAAGTCTAAAAGTCTTAAAATTAAACAAACATTAATAAAACTAAGTACCTTATCTAAATTATTATGCTCTTTCAGGTTCAATTTGCCTCTAATTTGCTTTTTGGTCACTTGAGAAAATGCAGAACGAATGAAGAATAATTTCTTTAAATTATTTTTTAAGATTATGGCAAGAATGTTCTGCCGATATATTTTTTATGGATATCAGCATAACTTACCAAACCTAACCCATTTTACTTCAAATGAACCATACATGATGGTTAAATTAATTTATCATGATTTAGAGACAACCAACAAAACGGTTTTCAAAAATAAATTCCAGAACATTTAAAATATGTACATATTTAAAAAATTGTTCTCATTATTTCATAACCAGCTCAGAAATTAAATTATTATGCTGAAATGGAGTTAAAAAATGTCAAACTGATATATAGCACTCATTAATTGAGATGTATTGCTACATCGCATGCGCACATTGGCAAAATAATGAGGACAAAATATGTCGTGTTCCTAGAGGACTAAAATCATAAAATGTCTCACCTTACAGTAATTAAATTACTTTGAATATTAAGTTTTTTGATATATTTTTATAGTTTATAGTTTTTTTCTGTTGAATTTTCTTTTTAAGACCTTATCGTGTGAGCTTATTAGAAAAAGCATGTAAGTCTTTTTACGCCTACAATCTAAAATTGTAACCACCCTCCTTGTACTCATAAAACTGACCATTTATGTGTATTTACAATATCAAATAATAATAAAAGTCTCAGTAGAGCACTTTGCAGATCTAAATTTAAAAGTTTATTATTGTAGATCAGTAAACCAGTTTGAGGTGTAAATACTTTATATATAGATAGATACATGTTGCTAACACATATTTAAATAGGCATATTTAACAGTATTAGTAAAAGGTTTTAATGGATTTTATGGTATCAAATGGAATAAAGCATAAACCAAAACATGTTTGGTCAAATTTTTAATATACAGGGTTGGGATACAGTATGGAACCAAGCAAATAACTTTGGAACGGAAAGAGTGATATTGCTGAAAATTTGCAGACAAGTGTAGTGACGTCTAATGCATTCGAAGACATTATGTTAGCTATTAATGTACTTCCGGTTTAACCGGAAGTACCGTCAACTTTTTTAATTTAAATGGGACACCCTGTATATTTTCGCAGATTTTAATTCATCTTTTTTTTCCGAATACGTCCCATTTAAATTAAAAAAGTTGACGGTACTTCCCGTTAAACCGGAAGTACATTAATAGCTAACATAATGTCTTCGGATGCACTAGACGTCACCACACTTGCCTGCAAATTTTCAGCAATATCACTCTTTCCGTTCCAAAGTTATTTGCTTGGTTCCATACTTTATCCCAACCCTGTGTTGTCTATACATACATTATATTGCATGTTTGAATGTATTAGGTAAGTTTTACAAACGTTTTAAAAATAGAAGTTGCTGAGATGAAACTTGATTCAAAACTGAAGCAACAACATCAAATTTAGACAGAAAGCTGATAAATCGCCCATAAAGTTAATTTTTTGAGGAATTCTAAAAAAATGTGTCGTTCAGATCCAAAAACAAATTCATAGCCAGTGATATGTATTTTATTTATTAAAAAATGATACCATTTATATTTATAATCAAGAGCAGTAACCCTCGAATAACAGAAACGAAAAACAGTTGTGTGCTAAAAACACATCGAGATTAGGCTTACCACCACATTAACTCATTTTACTGAACTACAATTATTTTTTAATACAGTAACGCATAAATAGATGCACAAGACGTGCGTACTAACACTGTAGTAATGTCATGCCACTTTTAATTTTTGGTTATAGCAACCAAAGCTCTTAAAACACATCCCATCAGAAATAAAGACCTACACCCGTTTCGCCCCTTATTTCTTCCTTTTTTTCCTCCTAGCTGCTCTCGAAATGGGAGGCGGCAACTCGGAAGGAATCACATCGTTGGACACAACTTTGCAAACCTTCCATGAGTCATCGCTCTCTGTGGTTTCATGGGAGCCACTACTCTCAACCTTTTCATCATCCGAAGACTTGTCTATCTTTATCAGATTGGTACTCTCAGATATATCCACCAGCTCAGATTCTTTCGTTTTCTCCTCCATGGGGGTGTTTATATCTATCAAGTCTTCCTTGATACACTCGTTAGGAAGGTACATGAACTTCTCCACAAATTCGATCTTGGGTAAGTCCAGATCGAGATCATTTTCTTTGTTATCACTGTCTAGAAGGGACCTTTCAATTTCACACTTCGAAGCAGCTATGCTACTCCAAGATTTCTTTGGAGGAGTTATCTCAGGGTTGTCTTTTACGTTGGCTTCATTGTCCACCGATTTCGAAGCAGCTATGGAACTCCATGACTTCCTTGGGGGTGCTGCCACAACTACGTCCAAAACATCCTCGTGAGTTTTCTTGCTTGCTTCATGATTTATCAGGTTGTCCGTAGTTGTGATGGATTTTGCAGCTGCTATGTTGTTCCAATATCTGCTTTGAGGAGCTGTAACTACAACGTCTACCACATCTTCCAAAGTCTTTTTGTTGTTCTCGTTGTTTATGTTGATAATCTTGACGCCCAGTTTACTTTTAGGCTTCCTTTGGTTCTTCACTATCGGTTTCTCTTCAACTATATGGTCCGGTTCTATTTCTTCCGCTTGGTTTTTCTTGTTTTTTAGCTTTTTCTTGTCTTTATTCGAACAAGTTTGATCTTCGGTACAATCTTTTGCGTCCTCAAACCTCTCCGGTTTTGTCTCCAGCGAGAAAAAGTCTTCAGTATCAATAGAAGGTATTTCAACAGTTTTCAGAGGTTCCAGAGGTACCTCTGCTGGCACGTCAGTCAATTCAACCTTTGGCTTAACCTCTGGACTCTTCCTAATAGCCTTAGCCTTCTCTTCGGGCTTTTTGCTAGTACTGTCCTTCTCCTTGGCACTTTCTTTCCTCTTCGTTTTCGCGATCTTTGGTGACTGCTTCTCTTTCTTCAGCAGACTCACTGCTACTTCGGTGTTGGGCTGCAGGCTCTTGGTCATGATCTCGTCCGCATACCTTCGGTTCATCTCCCGACAAGCTGCGGTTTTGGGTGTGACCACGGGTCTGAACAACGTCTCATCGCAGTTCTCGTGGATGACTGTTTCGTCGGCGATCACCGCTTCCTGGTCGCTGTCCTCTTCGGAGTGCACGTTCACTACCGTACCCAAAGGATTCACCACTTTGGCCACGGCCGGTTTCATTTGCACGATCACGCAACGGCCACCTGGACAGAAAGAGCCAATGGCAGGTTACTTTGATTTTTTTCTATGCAGGTTATGTTCTGTGCGAGGTAAGCCGATTGTCTTGGAATGTTGAAAATGTGACTCTCTATCTGTATCACGAAATCGTCATCTAAGAAAATGACATCTTCAGGTGTCTCTATTATTAAGCGAAAGCATAAACTTGGAAATGGTAAGTAGAATTAGTGATCGATTTTTTACCAACTAGTTCTCTGAAAAATTGCAATTTGTATTGTGAGTTTCAAGTATTCGAAAGGTCTACCAAAATATGTAACTTTTTCCAAGTATAATCTTAATCTTTTACAGTGATTACAATTCATTATACAGGGTGACCGACGGAAACCGGACGTTTTTCAAATGGTTAGTATAACGCCGCTAGCGGTGGTAGGGAGGGGATTCAGGTATCAGTCACCTTGCTGTATAATGCCATTTTAGTAGCTATGGAGCAGTGGACCATAGAGCACCGTATGTTCGCTTATGACGCGTATGTTAAAAATGCTGAGTCGGTCACGGCGGCGCAGCGACTGTTCCGCGTTCATTTTAATCTTGGACGCCACGATATTATTCCAAGCCGCAATACCACTCTCAGATGGGTTAACAGTCTGAGAACAACAGGAATGATTGTGAAGAAAAAGCCACCTGGAGACCAGTATCGGAAATTTTGTTTGTTTATCTCTCCGCATAAATGAAAATGAGCTTCATCACTCATGACGATTACTGCACTTTCATGGTCTCCAAACAGCATTTGAATTCGAATGGCGAAGTCTTCAAGTTGTTCATAATCTGTTGGCTTAAGCTGCTGAACAATACACATCTTGTAATGATGAAACGCTAAATATTTTTTCAATATTATGCGCACTGATTCACGACCTTAGCTTAATTCGTGACTTCGTGCAGACCGTTGAGGGCTCCGAGTAAGCGCTTGTCTCATCCGCTCGACGTTTTCTGGCGTCCTCGCAGTCTTCGTGGGATCAGGTGGCTTTTTCTTCACAATCATTCCTGTTGTTCTCAGACTGAGAATGGTATTGTGGCCTGGAATAATATCGTGGCGTCCAACAATAAAATGAACGCGGAACAGTCGCCGCGCGGCCGTAACTAACTCAGCATTTTTAACATAAGGCATAAGCGAACATACGGTGCTCTACGGTCCACTGCTCCATAGCTACTAAAATGGCATTATACAGCAAGGCGACTGATACCTGAATCCCCTCCCTACCACCGCTAGCGGCGTTATACTAACCATTTGGAAAACGTCCGGTTCCCGTCGGTCACCCTGTAAAATCGCTACTTCTTCATTTATGGATATGAAGCTCCATTTTCTGCTGGAGTGTTCGTTAAAAATTAGCATGTTGATAGTGAAGTACTATTAAACAAAGAATAACCTTATATTTATTGAAAAACAAACTATCCAGCAAATCTTTTTGTTTCGAAGAATCTACAGTCGGAAGAAATTGCCTCAAAGAATGAGCAGACTGCAAACAAATACATTTGGTATTCATGTATAGGTTTTGCAAATTTGATCGATCAACAATGTCTTCAAATATATTTCGAAATTATGACATCCTAGATAGACCAAGAGACATATTTTTGGCTACCTAGTAGCATTTTAGCTAATAAATGATTTAGTTCAAAAGCCAAAAGAGTGGAGTGACATTTTTTTTATTTCCAAGACTATACATGCACGCTATGAGCATGCAGGGAGTGTGTAAAGGAAGCTACAGTGCTGCAGGCGCTACTTAAAATCAGAATTATTGTAAATATAACACCATAACTGAAAATATTGTTAGAAACATTATTTCAATCAAAAAAAAAATAGTATATTGAATGTTGCAAAAAATATATTTGGCTATTACTAGCCGTTTATCGGTGATAATATAAACGATGCATATTAAAATAACTACAAATCAATTAATATCTAGAATAATAACTATTAATTGATAAAATCAAAAATCCCGAATATCATTCTAGGTTTCTTATAAAGCTAACATGAATATCGCAGTTAAGACTATTCCATTTATGTTTGTACAGGTGAATTGCAAAATAAATGACATGTAATAATTGAATTAAATTTTGTGATTTTATCTAGTATTCAGCTTGTTTCACTGGTTCGCTCAAACAAATCATATATTCTTTTAAAAACATTGCACGTATAAAAAACATCACTAACTTTGAGAGAAGTTAAATACAGCTTTTTTCGAAGTAAGCTTAGTTTAAACGTCACAGCTTCAGGAAATCAATGTACTACCATCCTATGTGTGCGACGACTAGTAGAAAATGAAAGTGACCTTGGTAAGGGATTGAACCATATACAGAGTGTTACCTGCTCCACTATACACCCTTAATGCGGTCCTGGACATGAAATGCTGAATATGGCAACAAGGCTTACAGACAAAGACAACATATAATACATTCCCCGCTAGATGGCGCCACCACATTTCACAAGGATGCCACATCTACGCAATAATCTGCAGCTTTGATAGCTCTGATTCGACAGTTCTATAATTGATAGAGATTAACTGGCAAGGATTGTTCCTTCTTTACATGATCGGTTAGCAGAGCTGACCGTTAGAGCACTGTCATTCATTACGTGAAGAATGTTGATGAATCGTTTATTCATTTATATCAACAAGCATGGAAAATAACGCTAAACACAATACAAATTTCGAGAATAACTCTTCGTGCGTTCCGCTTGTACCTAAAAACTCCATACGTCGTGAACTAAATCTGGTTTTTAGCAGTAACCACGAAAGTTACTTTGTCAAATCGCGGCATGCAATGACAATAATCATTGCCGAAGATTGCAGCATAAAATGTGAAGATGTGAAGAATGGCTTGCTAGGGCCCTATCGCTTGATTATAAAATGTAGAAGCTTAACTGTTATCCTGGAGTTAAATCTTTTCAACCAGATGATAA
The DNA here is from genome assembly GCA_951848785.1 of Callosobruchus maculatus. Classification (NCBI taxonomy): domain Eukaryota; kingdom Metazoa; phylum Arthropoda; class Insecta; order Coleoptera; family Chrysomelidae; genus Callosobruchus; species Callosobruchus maculatus. Next base: position 9,743,712 of record CATOUR010000029.1, read on the forward strand.
TTGTACTAATACTCCGAACTTGCAGGTAGGTAGGTAGGAGGAGAACCTGCACGGATTAACATAAATGTTATAGTCACGTAGGTGTATAATAATTTATATGCTCAAGAAGAACCACAAACAAACTCAACTGGTAGTTGCCGTTGCCTTCAACAGGTTAGCAAACTTATCGTTCAAGCTGAGTATGTATTGAGAAACCGGCCCTATTAGCTTTACTTTAACTTTTTTACGAGAGCCGTCAGCACTGCAGCTCTTACGGGCTTATTGTGCTATATAAAACTGTCAGGGGGGGGACCATAATGCGCGGTCAGCATTGCCGGTGGGTCGTTTCGCTGACGATCCGCGCTGCTATAAACACTGTCGAGTCCAAAGTGTGACCAAGTGCGACCGAGCGCGGCCGGTGCGACGAGCAAGCAAGAGAAAGATTTCACCCCCAATGAGACGCCTGCCGTCCATGAACCAATCGCGTGTGAGGGAAGTTCAAGTTCTGAGCTTCTACGTCTTTCCCCCCACTCAGACGCCAACCCGTCCATGTCTAACCCCGCCTGACGCTGCTTAGTCTCCGACTCGAAAGCTGGCCGCCTTACACGCACTGCTAGCCGGGTGCCCTTATCTTTCACTTACATTCGCATATTGAGTTTGGATCTCAAACGTAGTTTGACCCCACAGATCATAAGACTTTATTTTGGTATCCAACTAAACGCTAAATACTGAAATGGAAATACTACCTTGATATTTTCGGTTTTTTACAACCTTTACCCCAAACCAAACATTATTAGTAACAGCAAGGCGCGTGTGGACATGCTACGAACTTTTGTGATATACATCAGTAAGATTGATTTAGATTTTGTTTTACGAAAAACATACAAATATGAATATTTTCATTACCTGTGATTACGCGGAAAAACCTTGAACATAACCGGCAACACCGTTTAGTGTCGGATGTCCAAAACTTGCACTGTTATCGCAATAGCTAAGCGGTGTTGCCGGTTATGTTCAAGTTTTTTCCGCTTAATCATAGGTAATGAAAATATTCATATTTGTATGTTTTTCATAAAACAAAATTTAAATTAATCTTACTGATGTATATCACAAAAGATTACTAATAATGTTTGGTGTGGGGGTTAAGGTTGTAAAAAAGCGAAAATATCAAGGTAGTACTTCCCATTTATGTTAATCCGTTCAGGTTCTATTCCTACCTGCAAGTTCGGAGTATTAGTACAAATAGGTATCATCTGGTTGAAGGGATTTAACTCCAGGATAACAGTTAAGCTTCTACATTCTATAATCAAGCGATAGGGCCCTAGCAAGCCATTCTTCACATCTTCACTTTTTATGCTGCAATCTTCGGCAATGATTATTATCATTGCATGCCGCGATTTGACAAAGTAATTTTTGTAGTTAGTGCTAAAAACCAGCTTTAGTTCACGACGTATGGAGTTTTAGGTAGAAGCGGAACGCACGAAGAGTTATTCTCGAAATTTGTATTGTGTTTAGCGTTATCCATGCTTGTTGATATAAAGGAATAAACTATTCATAAATATCACGCAATGAATGACAGTGCTCTAACGGTCAGCTCTGCTAACCGATCATGTAAAGAAGGAACAATCCTTGCCAGTTAATCTCTATCAATTATAGAACAGTCGAATCAGAGCTATCAAAGCTGCAGATTATTGCGTAGATGTGGCATCCTTGTGAAATGTAGTGACGCTATCTAGCGGGGAATGGATTATATGTTGTCTTTGTCTCTAAGCCTTGTTGCCATATTCAGCATTTCATGTCATTTCATGTTCAAGGGTGTATAGTAGAGTAGGTAACAGTCTGTATAACTTTCAAACATTTAAGCTGTCATTTGATTCCATATCAACTTGACTACTAATGAATAGGGATTAGTTGATTGCTCGCAACATAAAAGGTAGTACGCTATATATTGTTTACTTGAGCATGCCGGAGACCAATGACAAATTAATAGGTATTTCTGCGAAGGATCTTTTCGATATTCTTGAACTAACCAGCTTTACAACTGAAAAGATTAATTAATATCAAAAAAACCCAAATGCGTTCAAAATTACATTAATCACCTTATAGCTTCGTCTAAATGTAATTTAGAGTACAGCTCATAAGAACATTTCATAGTACACAAACAAGTAAAAAAAGCAAGTAAAAATTTACGTCTCACTCTTATTTTGTTGTCTAGTTCAAGGATATAAAAAAGACCCTTCATTTCTCTCAAACTGTATTATTGAACTTGGTTACTCTTTCTAGGAAGCTTTCATAATGCAAAAAATAAAATCCATAAACTAAGAATAGCATCAATATGCCAACAAATACGTTATAGTAAATTTGTCTTGACAATAAAGCTGACACCTATATCGTGTGAATCTATAGCAACAATTTATTTTGAAGCACAATGTAATGAAGTTTGTAGCAGTGACATCTGAGTTAGTTTCGCATAAATGGTGTTTTGATTTTAAGTAACGACAGCAGAATATTAGGTGCATTTATCCACAAAAAAAGAAAAACTCGCAGTGTATTTATTAAGTCAGTAAGCCTGCCATGGGCTGTCTCTTAACCACATTCAAACCCATTTAGCCTCAACCAGTTCCATTCATACAATGTAAAGTGTTTTAGTCACGACTTAATCACTCGTCTATTAAAAATAATAAAACATATCATGATTGTATTTATTAAACATTAGTGCAACGGAAGCTGAAATATTATAAATACATGATTATCTAAAACATTTGGAATGTTTGAACAATTTAAACATGTTCTGTCATTACAATTTAGGCTATTGCCTGACTTCAATTAGACAATAGCAGTTATGTATAGACAGGAAAATTTGTTAAATGTTAAAATACACGAGTTTAACTATAAAAATAAATGTGTAACAATATTAATAGGTTTTACGCTTGTAGTACTCAGTAAACTACTGATTGCAATATTGTGATGAGACGGTACCCTTTGTCATACGAGTAAATAACTTATTACATGGTTAAATAAGTTTCATGTCTTTACTTTGAAACACATTAATAACACCAACCGCATTTATGTGAAATGAAATCAAGTGGTAATGAAAACTGTTCTGTTATCAAAATTTGACGGTATTAATCGCTAACATTCATAGCGGACTCTTTTACAAAGGAGTACCTCCGATTACTTTAATACTAGTTAAATATAGACATGCTCAAAGAAGGATCGTTCAATCAACCGGCCAAACCTATAGGCTGTAGAAAGGCTAGGGATTTTAAGAACAGAGTTCAACAGTTAAATCTAAAATACGAAATATAAAGTGTACTTTATTCAAGAGCTACAGGTACTTAAAGACTGTACCACTACAATTACGAAGCACTAGCAAAATAATTTAACTGTAGAGGTACAGACATGTTATAATCATTACCATCCTTTAAGTACCTGTAGCTCTTGAATTAATCACTTTAGATCCCAAGTGTGCTAGTTTATTTGAATTGTCTTATCCGGAGGAACACAAAAAGGCAAAAATATACAGGGTGTCTCATTAAAAATTTTGAATCGGACGTCACGTGATCAAAAACAAATACCTCATTGGATGACACAATAATAAGAAAACATACTATATTTGCTGTAATTTACACCGCCAAAATTATAATTCGCTACTACTGCCCAGTTCCGATATATTGCTTGTCTTAATCGTCGTGGGACACCCTGTATATAGTGTTGTGAAATTATATTGTATTAAACAGCAGTATGTTGGTTTCTAAAAACTATTATTTAAACTTCATATTGTTTAACTACATGTACCTCATGCAGAACGCAGCCCTCTAGGTAGTTGCGTATGTATTCCATTTATACCAATAAAGTGGGAAGGAAAACAGTTATATAAAACAGTGACAAAAAGACCAATTTCGATCGCTATTAAATTACTTCCTCTATTTCCGAATCCCGTTTGTTGTATCAGACTTTTCCATTCCACTGTCGAGAATTCATTACGAAAATTGTTTCAAATTTGGATCGATAAACTAATAAAGAGAATAGTTCGCAAATTAAAGATGAGAAACCTATAAAGTGAGCTTCGTTTTATAATTTGATATAAAAAGTAGCACACCCTAATCCTCAGCTTTTAGGGCAACTACCAACTGTCAAATACTGCATTAGCTACTTGAAACAACGACATAGTAGAGTAAAAAGTAAAATCAGCTTACCAGTTTCTCTAATTCCCGGCGATTCCAACATGGCGTCGGCCAAATCCTCCTTGAGTTGAGTCTCCCCACCACTCGACTCTACAAATGTCTTGTGATATGTGTCTAAAAGAAAATGCTCACAGCTATTTGCTGAACCAGACTCTATCAGGATAGCACTGGATTTGGTTACTGGTACATTGACGGGATTTGTTGGACCCAAATCTAGCGGTTGAGCTTCTGCCATTGACATCGGAGAACTGCAACAAATAAGTCAAAGTTTAAGTAAACACAGTCTTAGGTAAGTTAGTTACAACGATATGTAACAGAGATCTCTGGGAGAAGCAATTTTTAGAAATTTTTGAATGGAAAATGAAAGCTGTTCGGAAAAAGTGACCCTACCTAGCATATGGTATGTGCTCTATATTTAAACTAAACATTCCCTCTGAATAGGTCTTGTTGAACTTCGCAATTGGATTATAATTATGATATATGTATATATGTATTAATTAGATATGTATCTGGTATAGTATCTAACTAATACTAAAGGGGCAAATGTACAATACAAGCTTAAGCTTCGGTTTAAGGTAAGCCGACGTTAAACCACGTCAGTTGCAAAACGTCCGTTGTACAATGCTGACTTAGCCCCCACTCCAAGCTTAACACGAGCTTACGTAAACCGAAGCTTAACCAGAGCTGCCTAGCTGTGCTTTAAATACAAATGTCATATCAAGGAGGAACCTTCAAATTGCTTGTCACTTTATTAGGTTATATTTTTGAAAGATTTGTGTCTAATTTAACAAAGAGAGTAAATGAAATAACTGAGACAGAAACGGTCGTTGCCCGAAATTGACAAAAAGCGTCACAGTGACAAACCATAAAAGGTTATTTTTTAGATAATTATGACAGTATCAACCAGGTTTAACTAAGCCGACGATTGTACAACGGATGTCAAAGTTAAGCCTAAGCTGGGCTAAGCTTACAAAAATTACAATATATCTACCAAACATTATTGTTTCACACGTCACGTAGATATCTCTTTCAAAATTGGCTTTTCGTGTGGTATATTAAGAAACAATCATTTGCCAAGTTTGTCCACATCTGCAATGTTTGACGGATGACATGTACCATCTATATTTTGAAGATTAGATTGGGATAGTCTTAGGGCTGTATTCAAATTCGTCTCTCAAGCATTCACTTGTATCCACTCCTTGCGCATCTGTTTCCTAGTAACTAGACAACGCTTACGAGAGGGAGGGAAAACATTTGGTGACGTTGTCCAATGTCAAATATGAGTCAATGTTTTATCTTATGCCTACGCATTTTGCTGTTTTCTGTTAGGACAGGACATATAGACAGAAACTGACAACACCTTATTTCAAAATTAACCTACAACGAAATGTCATCTTGACATTTTGCTACTTGAGCACATCTATAGTGAGCCTTACGTGAGGGACGCTCAAATAGCTGTCGAATGACTGCGAAACAAAACCATAAGGAGACTCTTTAAGCATCAACTATGAAAACAGTTTATCTTAGTTCATTGACAATTAGATTTCTTAGGAGAGTCGGTACAGTCTTCTTTATTCGCCCCTATAAACAACCTATGTTTTTTGTTACTTTTTTCAGTGACGACCCTATAACAATTAAAACTTCCATTTTTATTATCCTGGCGCGTCCCACAACATATACTACGTTTCCACGGGCTTTCGAAACGTTTTCAAAACGTCTTCAGTTTTCAAATATATCGTGGAAACGTCAATTGGATGAGTTTTCAAAACGTTTTCTGTTCAAGGTCGATTCTCGAATCTTTGGGATCGAATTGAGATCCAAATGTCGTGGAAACACCAACTGTCACTTTCAAAATGTTTTGAAATGAACTATGCACTACGCATTGCTGTCTAATGTCGCTATTATTTGATTATTGAATTTTATTCAAATTCGAAACCGAAAATGTATAATAAACAACAAAAAAGAGGTTAAATAACTAGAAAATGACGTTTGTCAAGACTGTCAGTTGCAAACGTTTTGAACGCGTTCCGCAAATCGTTTTGAAACCTATCGTGGAAACACCGACAATCCAAAATCACAAAACGTTTTGAAAACAGTTTTGGAAGCCCGTGGAAACGTAGTAATAAAGTAGTAGTCACGTGAAGTTTCCAACGATACTACGTTTCAGATGACTAAAAACTAAAACATTCATGTGACTTACCCACTAGTAGTATAGGTCTTGAAGGTGAACTGAGGACCCATCCAGAGCCTCCTATGTGGTCCAGCATGTGTAATAATTTCCACCTGAGAGAGCCAGTGATCGTCGGTGTCATCAGGTTTGTTTTTCTTGTATAAACGTACATCGTAGCTCACATAGCCGAAATACTCTGGGGATATTGGCGGAGGATGATCCACAGCTCCAGGTAATCTGAAGAATCAAAGCAGTTAAACATCCGTGCCAATATAGCAGATTATCAGAAAATACAACTTAAATAACCACGTATAACCAAAATGTCTAGATATATTGCAAAAAACTGACAGGTTATAAACTGAAGTTTTGAAGTATATAATGAAGTGTATAATAAATAATGAAATCATTTATACATTTCATGTTTCTATTTTTTTTAATTAGTGCAATAATTTAAATTCAACTGAATTTAAAAAGCCTGAAATTTTACACCTTCAACCTACACATAAAGTTCTAAAATTGTAGTCTTCCAAATCTCACCTTTGCAGTATCCACTGAGCCTTTGCACAAACTGTTAATTCAATGGGCGTTTCGCCACATACTTTTTCTTTGGGCACGTTAGAAGCTTGATGGGGTTCCAAGTCGTATTGTAACAACATTCCATGACTAGAAATTATGAACAACGACTCCACAGGTCTAACAGGTTTATTTAAGGTAGTTTCTCGAGGAGGATTGTCGATCCAGGCTCTAGGCGGTGCGAAACATGTAGCCACCTAGAAAAAACACCAATGTAGTTCAAATGTTTCTAGAAGAAGATTAAGGACTTTCAAGAGTTAACATTTCAATCAAATACTGTAAGAAACTTAATTTTTTGTCCAGCATTTCAAAATTCAGGTTAGGTTAGTTAGTGGTGCGACCCTATTGAATCTATTGCGGCTCTCACGAAAGTCTGGAAACCTAGCTCTATTCAGCACCGGACAAGAGCACAATGTGTTCCGCTGTTTCGTCCTCCATATAGCAGAAGCGACAGTCCTCTCGATTCCAGACATTTTTTCCGCAAGTGGTTTTTCAGACGACAATGTCCCGTCAACAGACCAACCAGAATGCGGAGATCATTCCAGCTCAATTCTAGTTCTCGTGTATCTCGCCAGTGCGGGGTCGTTTGTTCAGCTCCCTGACTCCCAAGTGTATGGCTATCATTTCTGTTTGGAAGATTGTGGTGTGCCTCCTAAGGTTTACTGAAATTTCAACTCTGATTTTTACCAGCTACTCGCCCTCCTGAGCCCAGTTCTGACTTGGAGCCGTCCGTAAATGGCGCAAAATCGGAGGGTGATCCGAAACTCACTCCTATTCCATTCGCCTCTTTCTGAAAAAAGGACATTGTAGGATCTTTCTGTATGCGCTTGGACAACCATAGAGTCCGTGACAATTCCTAGTATATGGTGGTTTATAGTTTCACCCATAATGCCCGTTGGATCCAGTCTTATTTCCCTTTTGTCCTGTCTACTATCTTATAGTTCAAGCCCCATTAGCCTTGTTTAACTACTAAGCATTTATTTACAATACAATTATATTGCAATGTCAAGATTTGAACACCGTTAATCTGTTGAACTGATTTTGATTGAGTTCTAAGTGATTTGTAAAACACTGTTAAGCAACAATTTAAAAAATGTGTTCAGTCGTTTTTAAAATTTTGCAAACTTACTGTTGCTTCAATTCAGTTTGCAGAGGAGGTGAAATATCTTGGTCTTATATTGGACAAAAGACACCTTTAACTCTCACCTGGATAACAGAATCGAAAAGGCCCGACTCGCCCTCTGGACACTCAGAAGGATTTGCGGCAAATCTTGGGGCGTTAGTCCTAAACTGATTTACTGGATATATCAGACGGTGGTTAAACCCATGGTAGTATATGGCGCTGTTGTCTGATGGCAGAAATGCCTACAACGGACAGCCAGAGTCAGGCTGGCGGCAATGCAACGCACAGCATTGTTTGGCCATCACTGGAGCCATGTCTACCACACCAACGCTAGCCATGGAGACCCTTCTAAACTTAACACCTCTGCACATTGAGGTGGAGAAAGTTGCAAAAATGGTCGCCTACAGACTGCTATCAACTGGCAGACCTGACAGAACGGAACTAGGACCAGACACAATGGGTATCATTGGTGAAATTACCCATCATCATATACTCGGAATGGTCTCGGACTATATGGTTCCCCAAGCGCACATAGAGCGATTCTATAACGTCCTTTTCCCGGGCAGGGACGAATGAAGGAGGGATGGCTTCATACCACCCTCCGATCTTACGCTATTTACTGATGGCTCCAAGTCTGAACTGGGGCAGGAGCGGGAGTATTTGGTACCAATCCAAGAGTTGAAATTTCAGTAAACCTTGGGAGGTATACCACAGTCTTCCAAGCAGAAATGATTACCATAGAGCTTGGAGTCAGGGAACTAATGAAAAGGCCCCTAACAAACAGATCTATAAAAATCTTTTCAGACAGCCGGGCTGCATTGAAAGCACTGTGCTCCAGTCGGGTTGATTCAAGACTGATATGGAACTGCATGCACCTCCTCAACAAACTCGGAACAGGAAACAAGGTAACATTGATTTGGGCGAAGTGGAAGGCAATGTATTGGCCGACGCGCTCGCAAGAGGAGGAACTGAAACTGTGTTCATAGGACCAGAACCATTTGCGGGCATTGCAAAAAGCACCGCTAAAAAGACCATCTCAGACTGGGCGGAGAGGAAAGCACTCCTGAACTGGCGAGATACACCAGGGCTACAGCACTCGAAGGCGAATGTAACAGGAACGATCTCCGCATTCTGGTTGGTCTGCTGACGGGACATGGTCGTCTGAAGAACCATATCCGGAAATTGGGTCTTGAACAAACTTCAGACTGTCGCTTCTGCTACGTGGAGGACGAAAGAGCGGAGCATATTCTTTGCTCCTGTCCAGAACTGGACAACGCTAGGTTCCAGACATTTGGATTTGCCCAACTGGAACCTCATGACTTCAAGGAAGTTTCACCCTTCACGTTGATCGCTTTCGCAAAGAGGTGCGGACTGTACGGTGAACTCTAAAAAGGTATGAGCCACAATAGACACAACTGAGTCGCAGTGGAAGGAGGCAGCGCTGCCCCACTCACTTTCAACCTAACCTAACCTTACCTACTGTTGCTTAGTTTAGGGTTGAAAATATTAATAGAAATAGTATAATTAGTATTCCTAAAACTTCGCGTGAAAATTTATGTAATTGAGTCGTAAGGATTAAATACTTCACCAAGTAAAAAGGTGTACGAGTGATAGCGTTCAACGTACCTTTAAAGCAATATTTTCTTCTGAAGAAGACGACAATCGTTGTCTTCCGCCATGCGGCCTCTGTTGTGCGTTCGATACGTTTTGTACAAAGACAGGTTGTCTAATTTGAGCTAGTGGATGTATCACCGTGGGGTGAGGATAAGGTGGAAACCGGGGGTTATGATATGGAAAATGTGAGGTAGATGGTGCTTCCAGGATAGATACGGGGCTGTTAGATCTCCCATCTGCAGTCAAACCTAAAAGGAAAGATCCTTGTTAGAACACCATGAGCAGATTATTTTCCAGAGAAATGAATCAGCCTCTCTATGGACGACATTTGTGTGAAGATAATTTTAATATCTTAAAAAACAAAATACAAATTTAATGGTTTCCACAGCATTAGAGCAAAATAATCGCATGCTACTCAACATGATTTTTATTTACCCGATTAGTTTAAATCCCAGGCTTTATGATCAAGTAGTCGATATGCAAGGAAGCATTGTTTTTTTTTGTCATAAATGGATGCGATTATAATTCATCGAATTAATCGATACCTAGATGTCCATGGATTATGATGGATGGCAACGGAGAAATAAACATTCAATTCTGGAGGTTTATTTGGATAGTCGTATTTCTAGGCTTAAAACAACTGAAGCTCTTTCATTGTGTAATAGGATTCAACGATCGTTTTCTTCTAGTACATATGTAGAATTTGGATTTCCATTTTCATTTATTATGAGCCTCCATTTTCTGTGTTCGTATTTCATAATATAACCATTCCTTGCATTGCAATAAACTTAATTTCCATAAGTATCATGTGTAGAACAACCGATGGCGTCAGAGCATCTTGTGGGCTGTTTAAGCACCGATTGGATAGAAGATGACGCATCATATCTCAATTTGTGCTTCTTTAACCACATATTACTAAAATGTATAACGTTAGTTATTTACTTTACGTAATAGTAAAAATCTTTCTTGCTCCTGAAAATGCTGTCGATTGCTAAAACCACTTTCAAATTATCTACCTTTCAAAAGTGAGTGACAGAAACGTAAAAACTGCCGAAATATTTACCTGCAGATCTGTGAAAACGGGACATTTTGTTCACAACGTGAGGCGTGGCATGAGTTCTAACACCCACGTGACCACCATACGTAGTTATTGGAAACACATGAGAAGTGCCACGTAGCGTTGATACCACGACCCATCGAGAATCGGGAGAAAAACACACATCCTAAGAAGAAACAAAAATTATTTTTTAACTTTCCGTTACCAAATATTGACTCTTAATGATGTAGTGCTCCAATCGATCATTTTCGCAGATTTTTATTATACTACAATAGGGTACTTGCAGAGGTCGTGAAATCGTCTCGGGAGAATACATAGCCTAAAGAAAACCACATCAAGAAGCAGTAGGAAACAAAAAACATGATTACTGACGGCCAAAAAAGGATATTTTCAAAATAAAATAAGGATATATTCAAATTTTTCCACGTGACTTAAAACAAGGGCTGACGTCACAGGTATCTTATCGATATCGACAATCGATAATGCTACAGCGCAGGTCAGTGAGATTCAACTGCAAACTAGAGATGATCTGAATTCTTTAACAATGCGACTCAATTTATTGATACTTAAACATATTTGAAACTGGCAATTAACCCACTAGCATTTTCGTTGCAATACATTTTTATATCTGATAGGTATCACAGTTCATCCTGTTTGTGACCGAGATTCGCAACTAATCGAAGCCATCATTTTATTTCGGCGCATTCCATTATGAATTAATCCAAAGATAGAATCTAATTCAAGCCCATCCCTACAAAGTGAATTAGTAATCTAGCCTAACTTTTATTCTTTTAACTTTTGTACTTTTGTATGTGACTGTTTTGTGGTTATAATGATCAATGTCAAAATGTTAGGTTAGCACTGGCTATCGATATCGAATATCAATACTTTACATCCCATCACTACAGGATATCACTGACGTCATAGGTTGTTTGCGCGGCATTTTCCGGCATTTGAAATAATTTTTGGAATATCTCTCACAGCCGATTCCAAAAAACCAAACAAGTGATCTTCTCATGTTTACTAGGCTCTAAGGAACGCGTAAACGACATAATATTTTTTTCTGCAAGTACCCTATTATATCAGCAACTAATATTGACAAAACCATTTTATCTGTCAATAGAAAAAACTGATCCTAAGTTCTCGAGTTTCCTGAGGTACAAGAAATTTCATATCACATCAGTAGAAATATGCAATTAAAACGTGTTTGCTTTCGTTTTATACATTATTTGAAAGCTTATGTTCAAACTTATTAACAACTATCCATATACTACTGTGAAACATTTGAGTTGCAACTATATATGGTTTAGTTGTCAGAGCGTTCTTGAAATATTCCATTTTCTCCTGCAATTCGGTATAATCTTCTTGATACTAAGTTAAATTATCTGCTTTTTACACCGTTATAATTTTATTATGTGCCAAATTCACAGCCCCACGTACCTGTACTCTAGCGGATGTATCACCCCGATGCAAAACGTAGAGATGGTGAACCGCAGCCAGAACAGGCCCGCCGGGATGTGGTTGGATTCGAAACAGATGAAAATCGTGTCCCCGTTTGTCAGCTGTCAACAGCAACATGCCGCTGGGATCGAACTTCAAATGCACTATTGCTTCAGTAGTGGCAGTGAAGTGGGCTATGATTGGGTCTCCTACTAAGGTTGATTTTTCTTGAGGTTGGTTTGTTGGACACTGCAAAAAATCAGCATATTAACATCCACTTCCGATATAAATAAAAAATATATCTTTATATTCAGCAAATATAACCAAGCACACAAAATAATTACCTCAATATCTAGTACAGTGACAACACCTTTCTGAACTACATCGGCCAAACCTCCAGCTTGTGGGCTGTTTGGAGACGTTCCTGGTTTAAATGTGGAGTTTCCCGTCAAACTACTAGCCACAGTTTCGCCTAGTTCTCTAAGTCCTCTACCCAAAGACTTTGCAGCATGTAATACTGTCGCCGTGTAACTCTGGACAAAGAAAATGTTATATGAACAATTATGTAGTTGACTGAATATTTGGTTCTGCCTAAATTGTACTCAAAAACTTTAGTGCGAATTTCTTTACATTTATGCTAATAATTTATTAATCAGCTCTATTTTACGCGTAACTTTGTGTGCCATTTAAACAACCAATTTGACAATGATGCGAAAAAACAATAAAAGATTAAGGCCCGATTTTATCAACATGCATATTTAACAAAGAATTTGACAAATCTTTCCTATTGGATGTTATTTAGCAAAAGCTTTCTATTGGGTATTGCGGGCTAGGTTAATAAATATCGTCCAATAGTATTTTTATCAATGTTGAAAGCAAAACGTCATAACTGGATGACACTTTTCATCAAACTATTGTTGTAACAAGTGTATATTTGTTGCAACATAGGCGATGAATGAAGTTTGGAGCTTGAGACGAAGTCAACGATCGAAATAAATATCTTTTTGAATGGTTGAAATTAGGTCAAAAATCCCGGTAAAAAAGTACCGAATCCCAAATCAAATATGTACCGTTGAGGCGATCCCGTCGCCGAGATAGCGGGTCGCCGAGTGGTATGGTGTTCGACAACGCGTGCCTGTTTTGTGGGAGGCGTTGATGGGTGTTGGTTCGAGACCCAGCCCGTGCAATTACTTTTTTTTATTTTTTTAACCAAAATATTCATTGATATACGTTTTACTCATATTACACACATTTTTTTTGTACCATCGACATAAATGTGTTTTTGAATCAAATTTTATTAGACATTTTACTTGACATTAGTTGACATATTGCAAAAACTAAGTACCGGAGGTGGTGGAGAATTCAATCAGTGGAAGTGAAGTTTATCCGTCAATATCAATCGCCAGTTGCTCTGATAGCGGTATCAAAATGAAATTATTCCAAAAAAGTATAATTATTCGGAATTTTTATTGTGCTAGTAAAACATCTAATAAAATTTGATTCAAAAACACATTCACGTCGATGGTACAAAAAAATGTGTGTAATATGAGTAAAGCGTATATCAGTGAATATTTTGATTAAAAAAAATTCGGTACTTTTTTACCGGGTTTTGTGATCTAATTAATCTAATTTCAACCATTCAAAAAGATATTTATTTCGATCGTTGACTTCGTCTCAAGCTCCAAACTTCATTCATCGCCTATGTTGCAACAAATATACATTTTATTTACAACTGTTACAAGTATTTTTATGAAGTACGTCACACAGGTTCGGCAGCCGTCGGTGTGTTTTCGATTCTGGATTCAGAAACTCATTTTTATTTTGATATAACTTTTGGATTATTGCGAAAAAAAAACAAAAACAGTTTTGTTGTAAAACTTATATTTGATCTCTTCATTTACCACACAAAAATTATTTAAAACCCTAATTTTTTGTCATCATTATCATTTAGAAGAAGAAAAAACCAGCGATCAAATGTATAGTTTTTGCGGAATCTGACTGGTTGAAATTAGCAATTGCTAAACTTTTTGTTAAACAAGAAAATGCAGTTTTCACCCATTTAGGATGGAAAATCAGACTGGAAAAGATACTAGATGGTTCATAATGGTTGATTGTATATAAAGCATGTCATTTTTAACCTTTTTGAGGTAAACTTCAAGAGAAATCAATAGTTTTCAGAGTACTTTGACAGATGCATGTTCTTGAACTGGCTGCTCTGATTGGTCAAAGCCTTTTTTAAAATGCGCCTGTTGATAAAATCGGCCCCATAAAAACCAATTTGGCAATGATGCGAAAAAACAATAAAAGATTGATTATAATAGAGCGTGAACTATTCAACTCTAATTTTGGCAGCACAGTTTTAAGAGTCAATTATCGGGAATAATATACGAGAAAACTCTACCTGTACTCCCTCCCCTTCACTTCCTCCACTACTTCTTTTAGAGTGATTCAGCTTTTTCTCTGCGTATGCCATCCATCTAGAACCAACCGCTACAGGGTTCGGATTCAAACCAGGGCTTAGATAGCAGGTTGTAACAGTCAGTCGATCTTCTAAGGTGAATGCCTCAAACACTGCTATCTTCTCTTGGAACGTTACAATCACCGAACGTTTATTGGCTAACACATCTATGATGGGATTTTTGAATTTTATCACCTTTTCCTGCAGAACGAATGTTTTTTATTAATAGAAGTAAATCGCTGGAAGGTTTTTTGAACATCTTTTAAAATGTATTTCTGGGCAAGTAATAATAAACCCAGTTCAATAAACAGAGATTTTCAATATACAGGGTGTCCAGTTAGTGTGTAATTCTTCGATATCTCGCAAGGTATACCTGACAGAAGAAAATGTCAAATAAAAAAGTTATTTGGTTACTTAAGACGCATAGCCTAAAAATATTTTGAAATATACAGGGTGTTGCGGGAAAGTATGATAATGATCAACTTGATTTTTTTTATATGGAACTATAACTTTTCTTAAATCCTTCTAGTGTCCATCATTGATCTCTATTTAACCCTAAAATATTTTTAGGATCGATTGCGACGTTGCCAAGTTATAGTTTATTTTCTATTAATTTCCGGATTTGCAAGGTAGCAAGTAATAAGTTCAAATTGATATACTCCTTTAACTTTTCTCAATAATATTATACAGCGAGTTACTTGAATATTAAGTGGATATTATTTTGGATGCTACCCGCAATTTGTATCTACAGGGTGTTTTTGGCAGAATTTTAAATTACGGCAACTTGAAAGTCATTTTACTTGGTTTTTTTTTAATGTAACACTCTGTATTTTTTATTTTAAATCGAAATATCTACGAATACCCTTTCTCGACTTGTAATTTTTTTTTGGGTTTGCGACGTTGCCAAGTTATAAATTATGTTTCCAAATTTTCAAACAAATATCCCCGATTTTAATTTATTTTAAATAGAATCGCCCGCTTATTTTTATTGCAATGAATTGCGCATGTCGAATTTAGTAAGATCTCACAATTTCAAAATTTTGTTTCTATTAATTACTGAGATACGGCAACACTGCTTTTTCAGTAAACGGTACCGGAATGCTTAAATATTTCCAAAACTGCCACACCTGGAGAGGTGAAATTTAATACTTGGGGGCTTTTGAACATACAAAATTCAAAAATGCTAACATCAGTGTTGTCAGACTTACCAATTTTATGTCATAATTTGGAATGGAATGCCCTATTTATGAAGTCTAACGTAAAAGTGGTAAATCTGACAACACTGACGTTCGCGTTGTTGAATTCGGTATGTTCAAAAACCCCCAAGTATTGAATTTCACCCTTCCAGCTGTGGCAGTTTTGGAAATATTTAAGCATTCCGGTACTGATTATTGAAAAAGCGGTGTTGCCGTAGCTCAGTAATTAATAGAAACAAAATTTTTAAATTGTGAGATCTTACTAAATTCGACATGCGCAATTCATTGCAATAAAAATAAGTAGAGGATTGTATTTAAAATAAACTAAAATCAGGGATACTTGTTAGAAAATTTGGAAAAATAATGTATAACTTGGCAACGTCTCAAACGCGAAAAAAAATTACAAGGCGAGATAGGGTATTTATTAGTAGATATTCCGATTTAAAATAAAAAATACAGGGTGTTACATTTAAAAAAACAAAGCAAAATGACCTTCAATTTGCCGTAATTTAAAATTCTGCCAAAAACACCCTGTAGATACAAATTGCTGGTAACATCCAAAATAATATCCACTTAATATTCAAGTAACTTGCTGTATAATATTATTGAGAAAAGTTAAAGGAATATATCAATTTGGACGTATTACGTGCGACCTTGCAAATCTGGAAATTAATAGAAAATAAGTTATAACTTCGCAACGTCGCAATCGATCCCAAAAATATTTTAGGGTTGAATGGAGATCAATGATGGAAACTAGAAGAATTTAAGAATAAGTTATAGTTTCATATAAAAAAATTAAGTTTATCACTTTCCCGCAACACCCTGTATATTTCAAAATATCTTTAGAATATGCGTCTTAAGTAACCAAATAACTTTTGTATTTGACATTTTCTTTTATCAGGTATACCTTGCGAGATATCGAAGAATTACACACTAACTGGACACCCTGTATACTCATTTGTTGATACGCAATTACTTTTAACTAGATATCAAATACTTTTTAAAATCATCAGGATGATATAACCCAACATGGTGTAATTCGGATAAATCCAAAGCGTCTTCAATACAGAGTGTATGTACACTCATCATTACTTGACTAGCATACAGCGTGGGTCAAAGGTTAAGACAAAACAAGCATTTGAGTTATTCTTCTCTTTAACCTTTCTGTCTAAAAGGCAATGAAATTACCAAGTGTGTTGCAAAGTTGATTTACTATACTTCATTAAAGTTTTCTGTGATTTTTAATGGAACTAATTTCACAGAACATTTAAATTGATCTAAATCATTTTATGATAACATATTGGTTGAATCTCATGTATGTAGATTAGCTTACCTGCTCTCCAGTTTTTAAGGAGATAAAATTCAATGTACTAAATGGTGGATTAGTTGAAGAACTATCACAAACTGCTACTAAGGGTCGTTTGGATTTGAAGGTATCTACTTTTTTATAATCCCCAGCTATGAAAGGATTTGGAAGAAACTTCAGCACCTTCACTGTTCCGTGTTTCCATGACAAGATCTCTGTGGCCTCGCCATTTGGTGGAACAGCCCAAACCTATGAAGTGATATGATCGTGAAAACTTGGGAAATACCTACAGTGAGTGTACATCAGAAGAAACTTCTAATAATTGTAGCAGGGCCGTAGCTAGGCGTTGACCATGGGGGGGTTCATGTTGACCTTGGGGGGGTCATGTTGACATTGGGAGGTTCATGTATAAAAGAAAAGACTTTACTAGCTCCGCATTTATAGTCGTTCCTCAAGTATCCCTAGAGTATTACTCAGTATCAGTATCCCTTGAGTAGTGAGGGTTATTTGAGGGTTACTCAAGGGAGAAGGAACCCTCAAGTATGGCTTTCCTTGTGTATATGTACCCTAGACATCTAACAGACGAGGGGATTCATTTGGCGACGTTGTCATATTGCAAATATAAGTCAATTTGTTATGCCTATGCCCACGCATTTTCATGTTTTCTGTCATCTCTTTTTGTATTGTACATGTACATTGTACCAGTATTTTGTGTTCTGTGGCGGACATTTTTCTGTATGTGACAGAAACTGACAACACCGTACTCCAAAATTAACCTACAAAAACCACGAAATGTCATGTTGACATTTCGTTACTTGAGTATTCCTCAAGGGAGCCTTATGTAAGAGACCCTCAAGTAAGCTTTCGAAACAAAAAATCTTAAGTATCGACTATGAATACGACCCTAAATTTGCTTAAAAACCATATAGATTGTATCGCTGCTAATGTGTCATGAGCGTCGAGCAATTGGTTATTAGTAGAGTAAATCACTTAGCTTGGAGAAAGCATTTTGATTATTTTTATTTTGTGTTATTTCAGTAGTGATTTCATTCATGGGAATACTCATGGGGGGGGGGTTGAACCCCTAAACCGCTCCTTATATATGGCCCTGAATTTTAGTGCAATAGTCATATTTGGAAGTGAATGATCCGTATGTAAAATAAATAATAAGGATTTCTCCAGTCTAAAATGCTGCAAAATATAACATTAATGGAAGTCTATGAATTGATGTGACATTCTATGGATATCCAAACAGAAGCAACCCAAACATCAGCGAAAAACGAAATATGAGGCGCAGTAGCAGTAATAGGTTACAGACATAAATTACACACATTTTCGTCAGCATAATTATGATATATAAAAAGTAATGAAATTGACAGAATTGATCCTAAATTTTCTCATTCAATCGATAAAATACAAAAAAAATATAATTAATACTATGTTTTACATACCTGTACACCTGATGTATATCCTAATATAAGTACTACAGTTGTCGCTGATACTTTGTCATAATCATAATTTGTTAAGAATTCTTCATCCTCCTCTGGCTCCATTTGCTCAAAACGGACCCACTGAATCTGTAATGCGAAACAATCGATGAAAAAAGATGAATAGGCCATTCCACCATCGTAGTATTAGTAGTAGTAGTAGTATATTGTAGTAGTACTAATATTCATTGGTCACATGGCAATCATGGCATACATAAAGTATAGATTACATGTCATAGCTAAACAGTATTAGAATGATATATAATAAATTAATAAATACGCATGTACATGGACACATACAAACATAGGTACTCTTTTATGTTGGAAATTTGATTAATTCACATGAACATAATATGGCCCTTGTCTTGGGGTAAACTGTTAAATATTTGCACACATATATAATAAGTAGATTTTTCAAAGCTACATATTGTATGGCTTGGCAGTGAGTATGTTATTTCTTGTGTTATAGATGATTTCTTAAAAAGATGATTCCTTTCAAGTATCTCTTCACATATGTCACAAAATAAGATAAAAATACAGGAAAGTGTAAGGATGTTATTATTAATAAATGAAATTTTGCATGATATATTATAGTCCAGATTAAAGATTAATCTTGTAAGTTCGAGTTTTTGAAGAATAAGAATTCATAGACCTTACATGAAATATGATTATACCATATTATGCATCAATTTGCCATAAAATAGGTACTGATTAGGGAAAAGGTATTTAATTTGATTCTGGAAAATTATGAGGTATAGACATATTCCGCCGCTATAAAATAAGTATAACAGTATACACAACAGAAACATCATACTTACAGTCATGTCAGTACAGAGGTCTATTATGACCACCATAATAATAAGCCTGTATAATCATATGCACGGGTCTGTGCAAGTGACAGTCAGTGCAAGGAGCTGTGCGTCATTGTGAATGTGTGTAGTAAATCATAGTCAACCTTAGTATCATACTAATGGGGCTTGATGTGTTTACTACTGATTTTTCGCTCAAGTTACCTGATCTCTGACGTCCCTTGGACTAACATTTCCCGTAGATCCAGTGGGGACCACCTCATTGATAAACCCAGCTACACTCTCCAGTATCGTAGGGTCGGTGACCTGTTGTGGGGCCACAGTTCTAGGCAAGGGCCCCGGACTTCCGCCACTGTCCGTGACGCTACGGCGCGACGGGCTCGGAGACCCAGACATTTCGTCCTCGTTTTTTCCTAAGACCTGAAAAGAGAATGGAACAAATTGTCAGAGACATATTCAATTCAATTCATTTATTCATGTCATTACAATTAAATGTTTACACACGTCAAGAAAGGTATAAAAGATAAATCTCAAACATGTTAAATCTAATATAGTTAAAACAGTCAAAATGACAAATCAAAATAAAGTTTAAAATAGTTAGGAACACTAAATATAACATACATTAAAATTTATAGGATAACAATTCTGTAAGTGAATAAAAAGCATGTTTGGTCAATGTCTCCTTTACTGCACTATAAAATTGGTTATAGGGCAAGTCCCTTATGCTTTTTGGCAAAGTATTAAAAAGCTTGACTGCCCAATAACTCGGGCCATCCTGACACCTTCTTAGACGACAGTATAAGGGAAACAAATTATTTCTATTACGCGTAGTGTAGTTATGCACGTCAACATGTGACTGAAAATTATTAGCTCTTTTTATGAAAAGTAAATTTTGAAAAATGTAGAGAGCAGGCACCGTTAAAATTCCAAGAGCCACGAATGCCTCCCTACAATCCTCTCTGTAGCCGAGATATGCTATTATTCTGACTACCCTCCTTTGGATGGCAAACAGCCTAGGAACTTCTGCAGAGTGTCCCCAAGCTAAAATAGCATATGATATATGAGGCTGAAATAGCGAAAATATGCTGTTCTTAATACGGGTGCCAAAACACAGCTCGAGAGGCCTCTTATTACAAAGACAGCTTTTGTTAGTTTTTTCGCTATCAAGTCGATGTGTCTACCCCACTGCAGTCTTGTATCAAGAGTAACTCCTAAAAATCTTGCCTCAGCATCATAACCACCGAGATCATCGCCCAAGTCTCTCATAGTGAATACCATCTGTTTGGTTTTATGCTGGTTAAGGAAAAGCCTATTAGACTGGAACCACTTAATTGTCAGCTCCAGTGATTCTATGGATCCTATAAAAGAATCTTCCAAAGTGCTGCCAACATAAGAAAGAGTTGTGTTGTCTGCAAAAAGGGTGTATCCTGCAGTACTGACAGTTGCTGGTAGGTCATTGATGTAGATCAGAAACAAGACTGGTCCAAGGATTGAACCTTGCGGAACGCCTATATTCACCACTCTTACTGCCGACGTCACACCGTTATACCTCACACTCTGGCACATGTCTCTAAGGTAGGAAGCTATTAGTTAAATACTGCTTTCACTGAAGTTATAAAATATAAGTTTTTCTAATAAAATATTGTGATCTACGCAATCAAATGCTTTACTTAGGTCACAAAAGTTTACTGATATATATTGCTTCTTGTGGAATGTTTCTATAATCCGTGAGGTTAGATCCAGAATAGCCATAGTTGTACTTTTACCCTGCCGGAAACCAAACTGACTAGAGGAAAAAAGTTCATTATGTTCAAAGAATGCCACCAGCTGCAGTGCCATACACTTTTCGAAGATCTTTGAAAGAATCGGAAGCAATCAAATCGGCCTGTAGTTTCCAGGCAAATTAGGGTCACCATTCTTAAATACAGGAGTTATAATTGCCTTTTTTAAAATCTCTGGAAATTTCTTTTCTCTGAAGCAATTGTTTATAAGTTTTGTTAAGGGTATAAGAATAATGTTATAACTGTCTTTATTAATTTTGTATTAAAACCAAACGAGTCACAACTTTTTTTATTTTTAAACTATCTAAGACTGCACGAACCTCATTCATAATGTCATTACAGAAAAACAAAATGCCTCAGAAGGTGGATTGACTAATGATAAACAGTTTTTATGGCGTGTACTTAAGTGTGGTATCTTTTTCGTTATATTTTCAGCAATACTAGAAAAAAATGTATTGAAGTCATGTGGAGATAATACCTCTTTGAGTATTTATTATATGCCACATTGTTTTTACAGAGTTATTGGAGCAGAGTATCAAATTATGTTTGCACTTATTTTTTATTCAAATACAAAGATAAAAGCTAGCGGTTCTTGGCCGATTCAAACAGTGTCTTGCTGTTCTAACACGAATGGAGGGCATCCTTAGAATTTGTTACCTGTGGGCAACCCCCAAAGATTAAGATTTTCGGCGGCAGTCTGTAGACTAGAACCATTAGCTCGTATGATGTTTGCCGCGAAAGTCTAACACAATACGATATAAGTAAATGATAAAAAATGTGTATTTAAAATAAAAGATAAATGATGTTAGTAAATAAAAAGCCATAACTCACACAAATCATATTAATTTGACTTGTAAGTGATAACAAAGAATCATTTTAGGATTTTTCAAATAACATTGAAAACCTAGATGCTGATAAGTACTTAGGTAAATTTTTTATAGGTTAATGTTAATAAGAGTATTGTTACAATTGTTGTATGATTTAGTTGGTAATATTTTTTTCTATTGAAAAGAATTTTTCTTTCAATACATCGCTTTTTTATCTCTTTTCAAAATGGAAAGTAAGTTTTTATGAGCCTCAAAACATCTATATGTTTTGGTTGCCAAGACCTCTTGGCAACATTGACCATAGGCAATGCCATAGGTTTCTTACATCAGGGTATAATAAAATTTTTCATATTTCTTAGCAGATAAGAGCTTCAATCTGTGTAAAAGATTCAATTTGTTTCGCATGTTAGAGTATTATGGCAAAATAGCTGCCTGTTACATACACTGCTACCTTCAATTCTTTTTGCAAAGTATGGGTATGTTTTTTGGTACATGGTTTTGAGTAACTGTATTTGAATAATATTTGTATTATGTTAACCCCTGATGATCTATTGTTCGATGAATAATATGTGGTGGAACTATATACTTTAATACAAAAATAAGGGCAGAAAGAATACAGGTAGGTTTTACCATAGTTCAGTGGCGTATATAGAAATCGATTTCGGGGGGGGGGGGGCACTGCCATAGTTAGTTTTTCACTGAATGAAAAATGTTTTATTAATATGAATGGTTCCCTGGACCTTCCCACCCGATTTTCACCCCTACCAAAATATGAAAAATGATCAGGGACCTCCAAAATTCCTGAAAACAATGTTGGAAATAAAACATCAAATTTAACAGTTTTTATATTTTTGGTGCAGTATTTCTTTATGTTATGTATATGCTTATTTTTTAATTTGAAAATTAGTTCAATATTGTCTACGTCAAAAGTCACATGATGAAGCTTTATGAAATGATTGTCATTTTAATGACTCACTCTCTGATCTATTGTTTATCCCAAACAGGGAGATGTTAACATGTCAACATGATTATCTAAATGCAAAAGTATGAATAACCCTCAGAGTAACAACTGAACCGAATAACCAAATGTGTAAATCATTAATTAATGTTTAAATTATATGGATAACTGATAATGTTTCTCAATGTTGTAAATTAAAAATTGATAATCTTTTGTTCATGCAAATATGTCAATATGAATGACTTCTTATCTCAGCTTAAAAAGTATAGAAAGCACAACAGCACAACAAGATGTGTATCCACAGTCTGCCTAATGTGACAACAGCCATTTGTGAACAATAAAGGTGCAGCACCAGAGATTCATATTTATTAAAGGTACCAATTATAAAAAAAATGAAAAGTTTTCACCAGTACCCAACAATATCTAAAAAAATTGAGCCCTTCACACCCCAATTTTACCCCTTCCAAGACTTTGTCATTATTATTTCTCCTCTGCAACCATTATATTTCCAAAGACTACAAAGCTTAATTGGCCTTGCTGTAATAGTAATAAGCTACATTATATATTTCATCAAAAATGCTTTAGTACTTTCCATACATATCTAAAATTGCAAGGTGTTGTGAGTAAAGTGAATCTAGACAAGCATAAACCAGTTGTCTGATTCTGAAGAAACATGATTCTAGTCTAGACAACCTCAATATTGCTGTTTTTAATGGGTGTGTTTATCAACCTTTAAACATTCTTGCAAAAGTCTTATGCATGTACCTCACTCAGTTTAGTAATTTGTATTACTTTTTGACAATAAGTTATGTAAAGATAAAAAGGTGTCTTGAATTTATTCATATTTAATTTTATAAATTTTTTTGAGAATTAGCTTTAGTTTCTAGCTTGTTAGTTTGTTTGTCTAATCCTGAAAAAAAGGAATCACACTTAGGTTTTGGAATGTGAAGCCGATATCAATAGGAAATTTGCTTTCGTTTCAGAGAAATCAAAGTTTGAAGTTTGGTTGTAAAGGTAACTGAACCATGTGTGGCCCACTTTCACTTTGGGGAATTCCTTGTAAAAATGCAGAAGGTCGATTACACTAACCAGTATTTTGAATGTTTTTGTTGATTGTTCACAGCAAATATCATATGATGTATTGCTTGTATCGTACAGAGATCATAAAGAGGCCCACACATGAACCAATTTGTAATCTAATTGATGCAATTTCAACTTTTTAGCTATTAAGAATAAAAAATAATTCAATCATACGGTATCATAAGTGGGTGTCAGAAATCCCCTTTTTGGGGATTCGTCCTAGGACACAGTGTATTACATTCGTTTACAGAATAGAAAGCAGGAAAAATGCCTACTGGGGTTCACAATTTGTATACCAGTTACAAATAAATAAATAAAATAATTTATTATTACATTTGTGGCTAAATGGGCCAGTGATTCCAAAGCCATAAAATAAAATATTATTATAGTTTCTTCAATTATGTGCAACCTCTCACTTGGTAAATAAATGTTTCATCATTAAGACATACTAAACCAAGTTTAATTATTTGTTACAGCACAACTCTTTAAAGGAGTCTAGACATGCAATGCTAGTGTTTTTTGTTGGCCTTCAGACAATTTTCCTAGTTGTATTGTGGATATTCCATTACTAATGTTTTAAAATAGTTACTGCAACTGTGGAAAACATTACCTACTAAAAGTTAATAATACACATAATGAATTGACATAAACACCAAATAGTTAACATGTTTATATTTATATTATTAAAAAAACTAAATTTATACAACCTGTTTGTTACCCATTTCTAGAATCAGGTTAAAAAACTTATAATATGTGGCCCATTCTGAAGACGTCAGCAATGCATCAATTTTTTTCTTGATTTTTTCACTTAGAATAAACACTTAAACAGACTGAATTTTTTCTGCATCCATTAGTAAACATAATCTATAACCTCAAAACAAAATCATAACTCAAAAACAACTTCATCTTCATATGTCAGCTGTGAAATCCAAAGCAATCCTGTTTATTTAAAGCTAAGATTTTAAAGCAATCACATAATATTTATCTATTCTGTAATTGTTATACCTAGAATAAAATAAAAATACCTACATGCAAAGCACTTTTAAGGAAGCAAGTACCTAGGTATATTAAACAGAAAATTCATTGTTATAAGAAGAATTTTACTTGTTATTAAAAATAATTTAAAAATGATTACATTTACTGATGGTTGATTGAGGTTCTATTTTTGTTTGGAACTTAAGTCACAAGTTTGATTTGCTTGCAATTGCAGTATAAACCATTTTATGTGTGCATGTCATAAAAATAATAATAAATTGGAAAACATGTTAATTATTCTCCAACTCCAAAAATCGAATGTAAGATACAGCAACGGAAAAAGGATCGCCCGAAGCTTGAGATGCAAAGTCAAACAAAGCAACAAAGGGTGTGGGTTGAAGTTACGTGTTTTGAAGGACATCACAATACAAATGAGGTAATGACATTGCAATCGTTGAACCATTTCATAATTTGTATGCAGTTATAAATTTGAATAAAGGCATAAAAGGAACTTACCTGGTGTTCAACCACCTATTATCATTTTTTGTTGTTTTTATTTTATTCTGCTACTGCGTCATTTCATCCATAAAGACCAGTGACTGACGTCATATTTTGAAATTCAATCTTGCCTAAAATACGCAGAAATGGTACCTGAACTGTTTGGAAAGTCGATCACTGCACTATACTTCTTAATGGATTATCTTTAAAATAATGTAAATCTCATAAAATGGAGGTTTTACATTGTATTTGTTGTCCACTACATAACTGTCAACGACAGACACAAATCAGCTGGTCGAATGGCGCTGGCAACTGGCAAGGATAAAAACAAAAACAATCTCCCCCTCTTTGACAGCTGCTAATCTGATAGTCCAGGAATTCTAGATACAATAAAAAAGACAAGTGAGAACATTGGTACAGATTTTCAGAAAAGGCCAGTGACGTCACACAACTGACGACGTACTAGCGCAGAAAATCTGGCGGATGACAAGTCAGCGCTGTAACACTTGTTTATCAATTAAGATTTGGATAATAGTGTTAAAAATAAGTACCTATACCTATGTTACTTCCCAGAGCATCTCTCTTATGCCGGCTTTCCGTTAAACGGACAAAACAATAACAAAACACAACCTCGTGTTGAGAAAAACAAAACTACAACATTCCGAAAACTTTTTGTAGCGTGTTTTACGGCAGTTCGAGTTTTGTTTCTCGGGTCCCGCTCGGAAGCGGTATATCAAAAAGGTTCGACATATTTTCACTGGCGGCTCGTCGAATGACGCAACGCTGCTTCACCTCTGATTTTCAGCCTAAATATTTTTTATTTAAAAGTTTCTGATAATATTAAAAACCCGTTTTCATAAAATTACATTATGATATATCATATTAACAGGAAGCGCAGTGAGAACATGGCAATAGCCCTTCTGGGAACCATAACGCGCGCTAAGCTGCTCACCTGGTGTACGCTACTGTATAAAAATGTGCTGTATAATACGCTTATACGTAAATATACAAGAGAAGCAGCTTACGAGGCGAGGAACCACTGCATCATGTGAACAAATCCAGCAGGGGCGGCTGCTAATGGCAACGGCACGCGCTCACTCGTTTCCCTACATGCCGAGAGAAGCAAATTTTACGTATAGATACACTACTCTGTTAAATATTAGAATATTATACATACTGTGCCAGTCCGGCCCTGGACGGCCGAGTATATCTACGTGAAGTCTAGAAAAGTTCCTTCTCGATTCGTGCGGTTATGATCGCGAGCTGTCGCGAACGTTCCATCGCACGAGAGAGGGGGACAGTTAGAGTGACAGTCAATGCAGTGCAGCAGTCAGGTTCGGTATTACGCGACGTTCCAGTGGCGCGCGCGAACTGTGACATAAATTAGTGAAGTGTAGGACCAACATAAATGAGTGTAGTGACTGTAGATAAATTAGACTGTTAAGTATTAGCATTGATTAAAGTATTAACGTTTAATACTTTAATCAATGGTATTAGGCTAGGCGTCGTGTACATAGTTAGTGGAAATAAATAGTAAAATCCGTACCAAGTGTTTCCTTGCCCAATCGGACTAAAGACTTGTAACAATACTATTACAGTATTATACATAGTGTAACTACCACACAACCACAACCATTCAAAGTCAATGTACTACGATTTTCTGAGATTTCGACTGTACACCTTGTCTTTAATCTTAGCCATTTTTATTTTTAATATAGGGGAAGGCTTTTCAGAGTTTAAAAAGTCATCTTTATCATCGTCATTCCACACCGACAACGACGGGTTCTCCAGCAAAACACAAACTCCATCATACACAGGAAATATCGCGAGTTATCATAAAACAAATACCGCACCGAAGCAATTCAGAGTAACCATATCCCGGTAAGACATAAAATTGTGAACATAAACACCATGATACACATAAACTCAAAGTTAGCTTTATCCTTATTAAGATATTTAGTCCTGTAATTTCCTCCTTTTTTTGAAACTAGTTCCACTATTCCCCACTTCGTTGTGGGGGCTCCTTTCGAGCCTTGTGGCCCAGAGGGCGGCGCACTGAATTGCCCGATGATACGATGATACGAGTGTATCCACCGCCGACATCTAGCCATATAAACGCTGAAATGTTTGGGCGTTTTTTCTTTTTTCTGAACAAACAGAACGGTATAGAAGACCACACTCCGCTAAAAGGCCAACCCATTTTATTAATGTGTATCACCAATCACCACTATATCAGTATCACTACTATCACTAATCATTTGCTACACAGAAACTCAGAAATCATGCATACCAAAGACCACACACAATTTTGGATTTCTTTATAGAGTCATATGTCATAACCATGCAAAACCTTTTTGATGAAATAAATTGAACTGTTGGAGTGTAGCAACTCCTGTTTTATTAATTATATCGCTTGAATTTTTTTCAACAATAGGACACGAGTCGCGTGTGACAAGCTTTTTATTACGAGTCAAGGTATTTATTTTCATTATTTTATTTACATTCAATGCTTTATTATTTATCCAATTTGACTTGGCTATGATATGCTTTGTTTGGTACCTCGGCCAATTGGCTCATTTACTGGTCGATTTTCACATTTTTCCTAGCCAGGCATTTTCCACAAGCCACAAACGTGTCGACAGAGCTATTTTTCCATAAAATGTTATCTTTGCTAGCGATACTTTCTGATAATGATGATCATGATCTTAAAAATATGTTTTTTATTACTGGTAATAAACTATGGAACGTGTGCAAAACCCAACATTTTGCTGATAATTGTGGATGACTTGAAGCCAGTTCTAGGATGTTTTGGTGATATAAATGCTTACACACCAAATATCGATAGATTGGCTGATAAATCTTTTGTCTTCAAAAATGTATTTGCCCAGGTAAGTAGGTATGTTATGTGTGGTGAAATAAAAATGTTTCTTGATAAGTCTTAACTTGTGTCTTTTATACCTACCTTCCTACCTAACCAGTGATTAACAATGATTCTGAATTTATTCGTTACTCAGTCATTTTCAAAAACGAGAGTGCTTTTCTCCTGCTGTACAATTTTCTGGTTTCATTTTGATTCTTGATGTTTTCAGCAAGCGTTATGTGCTCCAAGTAGAAACTCATTACTAACAAGTAGACGACCAGATTCTTTGCATCTTTATGATTTTGACAGCTATTGGAGGTCAACAGTAGGAAACTTTACCACTATTCCACAGTATTTTAAAGAAAATGGGTATCACACCTATTCAATAGGAAAGGTTTTTCATCCTGGCAAGTCCTCAAATTTTACAGATGATTATCCGTTCAGCTGGAGCAAACCCACATTTCACCCAAAAACCGAACAATTTATGAATTCTCCAGTGTGTGTGGATATAGATGGGAGCTTAGTAAAAAATCTCATATGCCCTGTAATAGTTGAATCCCAGCCTGGAAATACCTTGCCAGATATTGAATCTCTGAATGAAGCAGTTAATTTCTTGGAACAAAGAAGAAATTCTACAGAACCATACTTTTTGGCTGTTGGTTTTCATAAACCTCATGTACCATTCAAGTTTCCAAATGAATACTTAGGTAATATATACACACATAAATACAGTTAGATATAAATAGTACCTACCCTCTTCAACTTTTGGAGTAGAGATCCAACTTGAGTTAATACAACTTCAAACCATATCAAATAATGTAAAAAGAATTTTTACATTTCCCTTGAAAGTTGCCTATATCAAAAACTCTCAACAGAATGTAAAAAGAACTCAATTTCTTGACATAATCATAACATTTATGAAACACATCAATTCTTCAGGTAATATACTGGTTAAAACTTTTTACAGTGGTGAATGAAATATAGAAGGGGGTTGTTAAAAATTCCAATTAACTCATATGTACAAAAGCAAAACAAGCCCAAAATATCCACTGATCCAGTGTCACTTTATTTATATACACACAATTTATCTACAGGGTGGTCCAATAAGGGCGCGGTGCTCTCTAGTGGCCATACCGTTTAAATTAGAAGAAAATATTTCGAATAAAAAACTTTTCTTTTGAAGTGGTCTACTTGTAGAAAATAATTTCAAAGATGGCGGACATCTGGATATACCGGAAGTTGGCATCAACTTCCTTATTTTAAATGGAACACCCTATATATTATTACGTTTTTGAATTCAGCGTCGATTTTTAGGTCCAGTTTGTCAACCATAGTTCATGTCTACAAAGCGTATTTTTGAAGTTATTCAGTAATCTTTAGAAAATTTGACGTTTGTAGCACTCACAAAAAATGTGAATATCTCGGAAGCTGTGCAATACAGAAAGATACGGTTTTCGGTTGTCAAAAGAGCATGAAACGTACTTGTCGACAGTAAAATAATTGTTTCAAAAGCGCAGTAAATCAACAGACTAGAAATTTTCAAATTTGAAAAGTTTAAAACGTAAAAAACTTTTTTTTTTCAAATGGGATGGTATGATAAGTTTCAGATCAGTGGATGCGAAATTAAATTCTCCTTCACTTTTATCTAAGCATATGTGGTTGTGTCTTTGATGGTTTTCAAGATATTTACGATTCCGTAATTATGCCGTAATGGCGTGTAGGAATTGGAAAAATAATAAATCGTAGGTGGCGTGGCTGTGTAGATGACAAGCATATTAAAATTGCTGAAATTATTCATAGCCAAAATAAAACCAAATAGACAATTTTTTATTATTACATACCTATTTTCTCCATAAGATATTCAAATTGTCTACCATTTTGCTGTAAACACATATTCAGTCTATCTGTTAGCGATCTGTTTACCTTGCTTAACATTAAGGGTGTCACTGAATTGAATGCTGCTCGTATTCTCTCCCGCATGTCTTCTGCAGTAGTTCGGGGTACTTTATAAACCTGATTCTTAACGTATCCCCAAAGAAAATAATCCAGTTTTGTTAGGTCTGGAGACCCAGGTGGCCAGGTAACAGGTCCGCTTCTTCCAATCCAATGGCCTGGAAACTTTTCATCCAAAGCGCTTCGGACTTTAATACTAAAATGTACAGGCGCTCCATCTAACTGGAAACACATTTTTCTTAAAAGCTCCAGAGGTAAATTTTCCAGTAGGTTGTCCAAATTTTCACTTAGAAAATTTTGAAAAATATTACCAGTAAGGTTTTCATCAAAAAAATGGGGCCCTATTATGTGATGCCCAATAATACCACCCCAAACGTTTAGACTCCATCTATGCTGGTTGTCAACAAATCTCACAAAATTAGGATTAACGTCGGCGTAAAAATGTAAGTCATGCCGGTTTACATGGCCCTTGTTATGAAATGTAGCTTCATCCGTAAACAACACAGTATTAAAAAAGAGGGCATCTTCTTGGATTCGAGCACGACCCCAATTACAGAAATTTATTCTGTTTTCAAAATCTTGTCCTACAAGTGCTTGATTTAGCTGCACGTGAAAAGAATGATATTTGTTCTTCGTTAAGATCCTTTTCACAGATGTTCGTCCAATGCGTAAATCGCGACTAATTTCTGCTGTACTGCTATGCGGATCTTCAACTACAGTTGCGAGAACGTCAAACTCATTACTTTCATTAACTGCAGGTTTCCTTCTATTATGTTTTTCGTACTTCACTGCTCCGGTTCTGTCAAATCTGTCCATCACTCTTTGAAAAGATCTTGGATCTGGATGCCTTCTCTCAGGAAATCTCTCTTTGTACACTCGCGATGCAAGCAAACTATTTTTCAAACATTCCCCAAGGATATAAATCATATCAACCATTTCTTGGATGTTAAGATGCATTATTACTAAGACTAAGAGCCCTTATAACCACACGCACTAAATCTCAAGAAATCTGACATATTAGGTCTGTTTTTACAAAAGAATCACAAACCAGTCAGAGCCAATCAGTATTCCCCACTGCAGTTGTCAAACTATTTTTGACTAGTACTGGCCAGTCAAATTGACGCTGACTAGTTTGTGATTGCTGTAAAAACAGACCTATTAATTTTGGTGTAAGATATCAATTGTTTCGTCTGTAAACCTCGCCACCTACGATTTTTCCAATTCCTACGCGCCATTACGGAATAATTACAAAATCGTAAATATCTTGAACACCATCAAAGATAGAACCACATATGTTTAAATAAAAGTGAAGGAGAATTAAATTTCGCATCCACTGATCTGAAACTTATCATACCATCCCATTTGAAAAAAAAAGTTTTTTGCGTTTGAAGCTTTTCAAATTTGAAAATTTCTAGTCTGTTGATTTACTGCGCTTTTGAAACAATTATTCTACTGTCGACAAGTACGTTTCATACACTTTCCACAGCCGAAAACCGCATCTTTCTGTATTATGTAGCTTCCGAGATATTCTCATTTTTTGTGAGGGCTACAAACGTCAAATTTTCTAAAGATTACTGAATAACTTCGAAAATAGGCTTTGTAGACATAAACTATGGTTAACAAACTGGACCTGAAAATCGATGCCGAATTCAAAAACGTAATAATATACAGGGTATTCCATTTTAAAATAAGGAAGTTGATGCCAACTTCCGGTATACCCGGATGTCCGCCATTTTTGAAATTATTTTCTACAAGTAGACCACCTCACAAGGAAAGTTTTTTATCCGAAACATTGTTTTCTAATTTAAACGGTATGGCCGCTAGAGAGCACCGCGCGCTTATTGGACCACCCTGTATATATAACTCAAAAATCTACCCATCAATCTCCCTCTGGCAGTGGCGTATATAGAAATCGATTTTTGGGGGGGGGGGGCGGCAATCGGAAAAATTTTCATACGTTATAATATTGACGTATTATAATCAGCCTCTTCCAGACGTCAAAACTGAATGCATGGCTGGTTTCGGCCCCCCCCCCCCTTATATACGCCACTGCCCTCTGGTACTATCTACTATCTAGGTACCCACACTTATTACTTGTTGATATTCTACCTCTTTATTTTTAATGCTTCGATTTACCACATAAAACAATAATGCCCTTTTCAGAATATCATCCAATTGAAAATGTATCCTTACCCACAAACATAGACAGACCATCTTCATTACCCTTGGTAGCATGGAACCCTTGGACAGATATTAGACTACGTCATGACGTTCAGGCCCTCAACCTATCTTTTCCATTTGGTCCCATGCCTGGTCACATGACAAGAAAAATCATCC
Source organism: Callosobruchus maculatus (assembly GCA_951848785.1). NCBI lineage: Eukaryota > Metazoa > Arthropoda > Insecta > Coleoptera > Chrysomelidae > Callosobruchus > Callosobruchus maculatus. Next base: position 9,776,380 of record CATOUR010000029.1, read on the forward strand.
AGGCTTACAATGCTGCCACTACCTATGTAGATGACTTGATTGGTAAACTCTTGAACCATGTAGATTCAAATACTATTGTGGTGCTCACTGCAGACCATGGTGAGTTTGTCGTGTGTTTCATTTTTCATGATCAAAATAACATCATGCTGTACCACTGACATTGAATTCATTTTCCTTCAGATTTTATTTTTGGATTAGTAATGTTTCTATTTTTTCAAATCATTCATCTTTATATTTTTTACATTTTAACTAATAAACAATAAGTACATAACTACATTTAACCTCTTTTATATTTTTAAATTGTATAATATGTATATGTTCATTAACTTAATTCAGTTCATGTTGTTTTATATTGTCATGTAACTGGATTGTATATAATCATTCTAGGCCGACGAGTTACCAACTATACCACGGTTCCCCGTGATATAGCCGATATACAGCACCGACGACATGATATCGACTCTGTCGAAACACCCACACCACTCCCCCGTATCTCTCTGCGAACCATGTATTTCAGTCATCCAGAGAGATCTAGTCGGCTGTTGGGTGAGTGTGACTCTCCCACCGCTATTTGCACGACAGCTCTCTTTCTTACTGAAGTACGACTCCTCAGTCGGCCAGGATTTCATGGAGTGAAAGGTGCTTGCTTATTCCGCAAGAGGGAGATAATTGCAATCATTTGGTTCATAGAAAAATCGGAAAAATGAAGGGTACCGGCTGGATTCGAACCAGCGTCTCCGGTATTCTAGGCCGACGGGTTACCAACTATACCACGGTTCCCCGTGATATAGCCGATATACAGCACCGACGACATGGTATAGACTTCGTCGACACCCACCACTCCCCCGTATGTCTCTGCGAACCATGTATTTCAGTCATCCAGAGAGATCTAGTCGGCTGTTGGGTGAGTGTGAATCTCCTACCGCTATTTGCACGACAGCTGTCTTTCTTACTGAAGTACGACTCCTCAGTCGGCCAGAATTTCATGGAATGAAAGGTGCTTGCTTACTCCGCAAGAGGGAGATAATTCCAATCATTTGGTTCACAGAAAAATCGAAAAAATGAAGGGTAGCGGCTGGATTCGAACCAGCGACTCCGGCATTCTAGGCCGACGCGTTACCAACTATACCACGGTTCCTCGTGACATAGCCGATATACACCACCGACGACATTGTATCGACTCCGTTGACACCCACCACTCCACACGTCGTCGGCACTTGTATATCGGCTATATCAGGGGAAACCGTGGTACAGTTGGTAACGCGTCCGCCTAGAATGTCGGGGACGCTGGTTCGAATCCAGCCGCGGTACCCTTCATTTTTCGGATTTTTCTGTCAACCATGAGTCAATATATGAGTCAACAAGGGGCAAACCTTCACTTGTCGATCATATCATAATTTTGGCCAATGGCTATTTGAATAATAATGTTATGCCATCCAGCACGTAGCTCAAGGTGAAATAGAATACCAGATTACTGAATGCTGTCATCTTTATTTCCAAATACTATTTAGCGGTTTGTACTTTACAGGCTGGTCCAGAGGAGAACACGGCGAATTTTCAAAGTTTAGTAACTATGATGAGGCCACCAAGGTTCCTTTGATCATTCATATCCCAGGCTTGTCAACAGGCGAAGTGATATCGGATGCTTTTGTCGAACTTGTTGACTTATTCCCTACACTGGTTGATTTGACACAAGTTGCAGAAGCATTGCCACTTTGTCCCAAGCATGGTAATCGTCTTGCTTGTACCGAAGGAAGAAGCTTGGCTCCATATATGGCATACAGAAAAATGGGAAAGGTGAGATCATTTGGCTGACCATTTGACTGTTCTATGGTTTATTCCATTTGGTAACTCTTTTTTAAACTATGGACAGTTTTTGGATTTATAAATGGCGCAAAAACTAACATTCCAATGTAAAATTTCTATTCCTCTCTTTCAAACTATTTTATAATATACGGCTCAATATTTATAAGCTCATTTTAGATTAAAATGAGCAACAAATAAATGTGCACTAGAATATTGTATACGACAATGATTTTATTTTAAGGTGGCTCGTATGAAGTCGGCTGTTTTTACTCAGTACCCACGACCAGGTGTTCAACCCACATTACATCCAAACAGTGACAAGCCTCATTTGAAAGACATCGAGATCATGGGATATTCCATCAGAACAAACACATATCGATACACAGAGTGGATTAAGTTTGATCCACACAGCTTCAAACCTAACTGGAAGAAGGTATATGCGAAGGAACTGTACAATCACGTTTTCGACAAAAAGGAAGACTTGAATTTGGCGGATAGGTCCGAAATGAAAGACATTATGAAATATTTACATAGAAGATTAAAATTAGGATGGCGTTATGCATAGTTTTAGTTAAGTTTCTTTTGTTTTGTACCTTCGTTAGTGCAATATATGAAATAAATATATGAATAAGTGATTTTTTATTATTATTTCTCCGTTTCATATGGGCATTCCTATAAAATTAATCATTTGATATTGTGCCAGTCCGGCCCTGGACGGCCGGCCACATACGTGTGATCTAGAAAGTTTTCTTCTCGACCCGTATTTTATAGCCGCGAACTGTCCAGATGGCGGAGAGTATTCGCCGAGAATGAACGAGAGATGGCACACCTAATATAAAAATGGCGCGCAGGTAACCAGTCACACAGTCAGTGACAGTCAATGCGGTGCAGCAGTTTGTGTTCGGTAGTAATACGTGACGACGTTTCAGTGGCGCGCGCGAAATAAATGAACTGTGACATAAGTGAAGCTAAGGACCAATATAAATTAGTGTAGTGACTTTAGATAAATTAGACTGTTAAGTATTAGGCTAGGCGAAATAAGTCAGTGACTTTTTGAATTTTTCGCCCAGTAACCTCAGTTAAGCGACAGCCACACAACGCGAAGTTACTGTGTGGTCATCGTAAATTGAGCTTGAGCAGCGCGGCATGAGGAAGAGAAGCGGAAGGTTCCCTCAGGTAGCGGCCGTCATTACCATTTCGAGTCTACAAAGTATAACAGAGACATTAAATATCGTCTGCTGCGATTATCTATTCCTGATGCTGGACCGTCTTTAGACCTGGACTTCACGGACAGGTAAAACGCCGCTGTTTCACCGCTAGCAACCGCTCCCAAATTCACTATACTACACGCGACCGTCAAAACGCGGCGGTGACACAGCGGCCAAAACGCGAGCTCATACTTCACGGGCAGTTGAACGCAGCGTTTTCGTGGCTCACATCAGTATACCGAGGTCTTTCCATTTAGTATCAAAATGGACACTGCAGATCGGCTGCGCGGCAGGACTTCTTTTGTTGGAACGTATTTCAAAAAAGAAGCCTCTCAAAAAGAAACGGTCTTCATTTGATGAGCTTCTTGGTTCGATATGTGAGCATACTACTATCATAATGAGAAAAAGTATTCAGCCTGCAAAAAGACCTACAAAACGCTTCCCAATGCCGGCAGGGGGCGCGGCTAACACGGTCGTGTAGTCGGCCTCGTTTGAATAGCACAGTTTTGTTGGAGTAAGCGGTTGCTAGCGGGGAAAGCCGCGGCGTTTTACCTGCCTAAAGCCTGTACTTCACGGGCACGTGAAACGCCGCGGCCTAAGGCTTGTACTTCATGGGCAGGTAAAACGCCGCGGTCTCGCCGCTAGTAACCGCTCCCAAATTTCCTATACTTCAAGCGACCGTCAAAACGCAGCGGTTACACAGCGGCCAAAACGCGGGCTCATACTTCATAGGTAGTTAAACGCGACGTATTCGCCGCTCACATGAGTATACCGAGGTCTTGCATTTAGTATCAAAATGTAGTATCAATTTCGCAGATGAACTTTTCAGTGTCTTACTGCAAAATGCTTTTGTAGGGAGTTACACTCGTAGATGCGGTAAAAAAGCTTGTTCTCGCCACGTGGAGTCCGAGGACCTACAAAACGTTAGGGGTCCTGCGCCTCTGGAGGCGTGGCGACCGCCTGAACCGCTTCCCAATGCCGGCTGGCGGCGCGGGTAACGCGCCCGTATGGTCGGCCTCATTTCAATAGCATAGTTTTGTTGTAGCAAGCGGTTGCTAACGTTCTAGAACGCGGCGGTCTGGCGTTGTCTAACGCCGCGATACTGCATTCCATTGTTTGTACCAAACAGGCCTGTTTGACGGGTTGAGCAGAAGCGTGTTACGCCAATTTTTGTCAAGATATCCAGTGATTCAAACATAAATGAGCTCAAGGCCCGGTCAAACAGAGGGCATTCTAGAACGCCGTAATGCCGCGAATAATGTCGCGTTACAGCGTTCCATTGTATTGTTAGAGAACGCCCTCTGTTTGACCGGGCCTTAAAAGTGGGGAATAAAATCTGCTGTTGCCGGTTGTAGTTATAAGTTTTATGAAGTAGACGATAAATGGGATATTAAGTGAATATAAATTATTTGCGGTTTCCTTTATATATAAAATAAAACAAGTCATAAAAGAAGGAAATAGGATAGAATTATTAAGAGTTATGGCAACGTCCTTACTTTTACCGAATTCTTTTCGCTGGTCAAATTATGTTGGTCACATAGTACCCAAAGTTAGTCAAGTACGAGATAGTGGATGGTCGGTTCGAACTACTTCGCTTTGCTTCGAGCTACTTTCAGTCGTTGCCAAAGGAACGAAGTAGCGAGGCGAAGCGACCGTCCCACACTCAGGCTTACTCATCGTCGATAGAAAATGTTCTGTAAATCTATTCTGTGGTGAAAATGAGGCACACAATTAAAATATACAAAAGTAGATAGCAAGTGCAGCTGCCTCTTGCACAGCAAGGTTAGGTTTTTGTCTGCCGAGCAGATGTGATGACCCCTGCATATTCGTCTTACGCCAGACATCATCACAAAATCCATGCAATATAACGATCGAATATTGCAAGTGGCTGAGGCTGTATGCATTTTAGCTGAGCGAGGCGTCATAATTTGCATGAATATTTAGATTGTGAGAAAGTGTCTGTAGTGGTTCCGCGATTGTTTACAATCGACTGGAAACACGATAGTGTGACCACTTCAAAGAAGAGTTTGGAAAAGCTCAGCTGCAATTATTCAAACGTGTATTGCGTAGTTTCATTACCGCAGATGAAACACAGACCCATCATGCCGCACCAGAGAAGAGACTAAACAACAATCAAATTAGTCGGTTTCTACGAGTAACGCGCACCGAAGGGAGGAGGGTCTGTCGGCCAACAACTTAACTTTTTGAATAAAAATTCACATATGTGGTTTTGTCAAAAGATATCTAGGATCAAAGTAGTACAGTATACGAGTATATATATACTCGTATATACCACTTGTAAGGGAAATCTGAACACTGAGAAAAAGGGAATGCGGTCTATGAAATTCGGCAATACTAAAAAGATAATAAACGAATCCATTTGCCATAATTAGTTTATAAAAAAATGTAACAGGTCAATAATGGGTGGACCCTCCGTGCTGAAGAGTGCATTCCTCTAGCCTACGAGGCATGCTCATAATCTGGTTCTGAATAAATAATAAACTCTACAGAGAGGTACAACCACCCATGCTGCGTTCGTCCAGCGTGGTCGCAGTCTTGGGTAAATCGCGTAGTTCCCATACTTTTTCAATTGGCGATAAATCGGTTGATCGTGGCATCAACCTCAGAGAGACCCTTGCGATATATGAGGATGACGCGCAACATATTGCTGGAAGAAACGCTTTTCGAGGGCTTGGAGTACGCAATCGCAACTGGTTGTATTACGTCATTCACATAACGTTGGGACGTCGTTGTGCCATGAAACATTAATAAAGATAGATAGATATAGATAATAAATATACTTTAACGTCTAAGAAATTAAAAGATTCTTATTGACAAATCTATATAACAAACAAAATGCAATAATAGCACCACAAAATATCATACCAATAGGACGGTGGGACGGTGTACATGACGTTCAACAGCAACCCGGATATCAAGTCGTTCACCACCTCGTCGTCTAACGCGTTGGCGTCGTGTGCCGCAGCCATAATCTGGACTAATCGGAAAAGGCCGAAATCTGTGGTGCACCATGCGGATTCGAAGGGGTTTCCCTACAGGAAACCAAGCATCAGTAACAATTCAAGTTCAAGTGGATCGCATTTTGTCTTGAAGGGCCGGTAGTCGTAGATGACGATCTTGTCAGCCTGTAGTTCTCCTAGTGCTCCAGAACCTCTAGCTCACCCTTCTTCGATCCATGCGCGAACCATATTTAAGTTAAAAATTTTTTAAAATAAATTTTAAAACTATCACGGATTTTTGCTTTGGCCAACAAAATTTAGTACACTAAAAATTTAGAGAAATTTATTTTTTATTAGCTCTGCATTCAGCTGCAGAGGGAAGAAGTTACTTACGCTTCATCCCCTGCGGCACGGCCATGCCTGCGGCCAATCACCCCCGGAATATTTCCAGAAACTGGAAATGGGCGACGCCAAATGGCCTTATAACACATGCTCCGCCTCTGGGCCGATGCCCCCGGTCACTCATAAGTGACAAATTGAATTATTTTAATATTAATATTTTTGAAGACCGTTCGGATCTCCGGGCGAACATTTTTCTCACAAAATAGGTATTTTTCTTTCAATAGGTGTCGCCATAAAATATGGTATGATTTAGGTGACAGTTTTGTTATAAAACACAACGATGTCGATGTGTTCTGTTATATGTTGGTATCCGGTATTGGTATCGTTCGCATGTATCGTTGGTATGTACCACAAAATAGGTATGTACCATCACTAAACACAACATGCTTTTTATCCTGTCTCTTGTCAATGTAAAAGTTGAATGACAATCTACGCACATGCGCAGACCATAGAGTCCATTCCATTTGCGCAATTTGACAATTGTGCCTTGTCTTGGCGCTCTAACGGTTTTTAACGGGCGCCGAAAGCCGAATGGGTGAATGTGTCTGTGTGAAATATTTTGAATTAGTTTTATATAATACAAGAAATATTTTTTCTTGATTCAGTTTTTAAAACCAAATAAATAAGCGTGCGGTGCAATTGAAATTACCTCATTTTCAACTTCGAATTAGAACTTGTTTGTAAGTAGTTATGTCTTTTGGAAAGGCAAAAATACAAAGATTTAACGATATAAAGGGTGAGTGATTTTTTATGGTATGATTTACCAAGGCATAATCACTTTCATTTTTATTTAGTGGGACAGGCACCAACTCCTTCATCATACAATGTAGAAAAAAAGAAACAGATAGATAAATTGAAGCTGGAAACTAAAAATAAAGTTGCAAAATACACTGTGGCAGCTGATACTGATGGTGATAAAAACTCAGTGGTGTCAGATGTACCATCTGCAAGGAGTGCACCACTTATAAAAACGGTAAGTACCGAAATCAATGATACACCTGGTCCATCTAAATAGAAATGTGGTTTTTAAACCTTTTTGCATAAATTTTGTAAAATCATAGAATATGGAATAGTTTTTTAGACCTTATATCTATTAATTAATTACCAAATTCAGGAAATGGTTGTAAGCTGTGGCAGTCTCAGAAGCTATAGATATTATTTAAAAACATTCAACTACCTACTCAATGTAAAATATCTTTCTTGAGAAAGAAAACATATTTTTGAGTGTATTTGTCAGCTGTGTGCCACTGCAAGTATTGAGGGTCCTTGCCATCCATATCACTTTTTGAGAAAACATGTTTGTAGCCCTTATTTTTAAAATATCACTATAGGCCTTTACAGAAACTATGATCAGGTTAACCAGATCACTTGGATCACTGATCCTGGCATTCGGAAAGTGATCTAGGATCAGTCAGAAATAGGGTCAGTTCACTCTTGTATGGTAAGTGATCACGATCCCATGATTCAGATCAGTAGCTGCTTTCTCAACCATCCATTCTCTATTCTTAATCGAAATTTTTCGTTGTTGGATGTTCATTAAATCCACGGAATCATAAATCCCACTTGAAACTGTTTGACATATAAGTGATCGATCCAGATCACTGTTTCCTTAAAGGCCTTATATTTGACCTATTTCCTTAAATAATTACGCAAAAAATCTGAAGAGGACTCTTTTTTAGAAAAACATCTCAAATGTAATTTCCAACTTGTTTGGAATTATGAAATTTGAAAGATTCAGGAAAATCATAAAATAATATTAACTTTTTTCGTTTTGAATGCTTGCAAGATTAAAACTTAGATACTAAAGAAAAAATAAACATATAACATAAAAAAATATAAGATTTGGATTGCATGGATATGATTGCACGTCTATTTTGTGTTACAGAATTTGATTTATCAATATTTATAAAGCATTTTTGCAAGTATTTTTTATTATTATGAGCCTGTGTCTAGGGTTTTATTCATAATAGTCCACAGGCATGCATTTAACGCAAATAACCATTATTTATATCTATTTGGTATATTCAATAAAATTTCCACTGATATAAAAATCTTTTGTTAATTATAATAAATTATGGGTTAAGACAATTTATTGCTGAAGGTAATATACATAATACAGTTTATATTTTGTTTGTTAACTCATGATTATAAGCTTAAGTTGAAAAAACAGCTACTAGCCAACACTTTGCCTATTTACATTCAAGGTTAATAAAGTCCATTTATTTATTTATACCTATATATCTGTTTATTTAATACAGTTTATATTTGTTTGTTAACTCATGCTGTTGGTACCATATACCCACACTCAAAGTATTCTCACAAAACTCACTTTATTAAAAATAAGCGAGGTCACTGGCTGCGAAATTTGGACAAATAATAATAATAATAATAATCGATTTTGTTGCAAAAGGCAGAGTTCACGTTTCAGTATGTTAGCTTTCACAGACAACTGAAATGTGCTCCTCCACTCAACCTGAACTCAGACATTATCCACTACCTACCTTAACTTCAAGTATGAAAAATTGAAATTACATGAAAAACTTCATTGAATTCGTTAAAACAAAACTAATACTATTTTTTTCTAGTTATTATGTCCCATAGATGCACATATCACAACAAAAAACACACACATAATCACATAAGCATCTTAGCTAATTACAAGCGATCTATCCAGAAATGCGTTTTTCAAAGTTTTCTTAAACATTATGTGTCCCAGCTTTTTCATGCCTATTGGAAGTTTGTTGTAAATACTAGCAATATTATATGAAAAGGACGGCCTAAATAAAAATAATACATTTTTGAAAAACATTTAATTAATAGACATTTATGTGTATTCGAATGAGAAAATCTGATGTAAATTGTTTGATATCTGAATAGTTGTAATTCATAGACACTATTACTTGATTTTACTGTGGGTATGCTATTATATGACATTTTACAATTACATAGTATCAGATTTGATGTGGAGAAAAAAATCTGTTCTTTATACAGGAAAATCAACACCAATTATGAATTATTTTTGTTTTCAATCTTACAGCCTCTAGCAGCTAGATGTAAAAAGTTATACAATAGAATCCAAGCAAAAACTCCAAAGCAACCAGAACCTAACTCAAACACACAATTAGAAGCCCTTAAAGAGAAAACTGTTGAGTGCAATAACAAAGATGCATTCATTAAAGAGCTATCAGAACACATTGAGGAACTCAAAGATAAAGTTAATCAATTGAAAAAAGAGAAAGACCAAATTGAAGTTGATAAAAAATCATTTGAAGAAAGCTTTTATGAATTGAAGAAGAAACACGAATTGGATTTGGAAAATGCCATCAAGCAAAATGAAATAAAATTGAATGCATTAGCAACAGAAAAAGATGGACTACTGATTGAAATTGATAATTTGAAAAAGAAGTATAGTGAGAGTGAACATTCCCATAAAGAAGAAATAAGTGAAGTTATCAACAAGTTACAAAATGAGAAAACAGCAGAGTTGTGTAGGAAAGAAAAAGCACTGCTTGAACTTGAGGCTAAATATGTTGAAACGCAAAAAAGGAGTCAACAAGAGATTGACATCATCCGTAAAGAGCACCAAATGGAGATTCAAGACCTTGAATTCGAGATGTTGAAAGCTATGACAGAGTTGCAAAAAGAGAGAGAGAATACTGAAGACAAAATTAGAGAGGTTGAGGATAAAATGCAAAGAGAGATGAAAGCACTGCACGAGAGTTTTGCTGAAGAGAAAAGGTTATTGCATGAGGAGGCATATAAAAGGATTAAGGAGGTGAGTTTTCTTTTCACACAATAACTTAAAAGTCCACCTTGAAACATGATCTTATTTTTGCATCACAGTAATTAGACTATGTTTTAAACCCAAAATATGATATCCGTTTTTAAGATATGTTGTATATAAGATAAAGAAAATACATCTGATTCTATCATAGAAATTAATTCTGTACTATAGCCTGTTCATTCAAGAAAGTAAAATATTTCTATGTATATTTTTTTGCACTTGTATCTCCTTAGTAAAATTATATTTTTAACAATATAGTCTACAGTTTTCTATAATATGATAGTGTAAACTGCTCTGCTGCTATGACACTTAGCATAAACACAATGTGTTTATTTAACACCTCAGAAAATGTTTGCCATGTCAAAGAGTCTTAAATACCATAATTTTGCTTTAATTAATAAACTTCCTCTGACTCATAACGTACCCTTTCACAGAAGCTGCAGTATTTAGGCTCCGCCTACGTGGCCCACTCAGTTATAAAAAAAATTAGATCTGTTGGGTGTTTCTTTTAGTTCAAATTTGTAGGTGTGGATGGAGTACCCTGGAGGATTTGTACACACTCCCAAAAATAAATATATTGTGGAAAAAATATGTAAATAAAAAAAATCTAAATGTTTACTATGCCTCTAATAAATCCAAAAGCGAATCCGAGCGAAACCTCTAAATATAAAGTTTAGCAAATTGTTGTCTCCTCCAAAGATTCTTAGGCTACACAGTACATGCAACCACTGTGTATTTGTAAGATACAAAAAAGAAGTTTGGGGATATTTTGGAAGCCCCCTTACATGTTCCAACATGTCCATCCATGCAAAATTGATTGAACAAAAACGAAATAATATATGAATGTCTGTTATTATTGCTTTACTTCTTTATTGGGAAATCGAAATACGACAGGCAATATTTTTTCTTCCATCAAATTCCTTATGTATGTCAAATTATTTGTACAGCAGGACATAAAATTTACCAAAACCGATTCTTGATTTTCAAATAAGAGAAGCAGTAAAAAAAACAATTTCCTGTTCTGTTTAACAAAAAAATAAAAATTGAATTTTGATTTAAATAAATAATTTTAGCAAATACAACAATAAATGCAGTAGTTTAAGTATGCTATAAATAATAATGAAACATCTTAATCATCGCACTCTCTTTAGGTAATTCGTTGCTCGAAAAATTTCTATTTTACAAATTGTGCATGTCCCTGCAGTATTTATTTCCATTATCTTCAGTAACAGAAGTAGGATATAAATAAAATATGGCTCCATATAGTAATCCTCCACCATCACTTTGATCATTAACTTTACATTTACGATTTTTATATCGGTTTTGGCAGGTCGAGAAAAATTTAAAAGAGGCAAACCATCAAACTGAAACTAAACTGAAAGAGGAAATGGAACAAATAATATTAGAATGGCAGAAAAAGCTCCAGATCCAACAGTCACAGTCCGACGCAATTCTGAAGGAATGTCAAGCAATCAGCGAATACAATATTATTCAGAGTGAGGTTGAGAAGAACAATATAAAACTAGAATTGGAAAAGATCAATGAAGAATACAAGGCATTGCAAGACAAATACAACAAAGTCGAATCAGAACATAACAGAACTTTGAGCCAGTACAAAGAATTGCAAGTTGAGATGAGTAAAATTGTCCAAGAGCTTAATGATGTAAGAACAAATTTACATGCAGAATTAGAGAAGAAAAACGGAGAAATAAACAAACTGAACAAGGAGAAGGGAACATACGAATACACAATAAAAAATTCACAAACAACAATAAATGTTCTGAAAGATCGTTTAATACACTCTGATAGAGATGTGGAACAGCTCAAGCAAGAGCTTGAACAGTGTGAAAAGAAAATTTTGGAATATGAAGAGAAGTATGTCAAACTGGATTGTGAATTAAAAGAGCGCCAAACTTACAACGATGAGCTTGAGATGCAGTACGACTCTGCTATCAGGTTGAACTACACTGAAATATCCCAATTAGGCAATGAGCTTTTTAAAAAACTCGACCAATACAAACAGGAGGGGTTGACGTATAATGAAAAATACAAAAAAGAGAAGCAGATGAAAGAAGAATCAATGAAACAACTGAAAGATGCGTTCGACGTGATTAGCAAAGTCAAATTGGAGTTAGATGCCTTAGAGATGCTGAATAATCAGTACGAATTTGAGATAGACCAATATCAAAACGAATTGGATGATTACCATATGAGAGAAATGGATTGGTCATTGATGAAAGATAAGTTCGAGGATATTATTTCTCAAATGCAGCACCAATTGGAAAAGAAAGACTCGGAGATCAAAGTATTAACCAACAAAGTAGGAGAGTTTGAAGAGAGACTTAACAACACCGTGAGTTACACTGAATACTATGAAAATAAGGTTAAGGAGTATGAGAGAGAGTTAAACGATACAGGAAACATCCACAAGAAGTACATCGAGATGTCAGGAAAATACGACGAGCTGGCGCAGCGGTTTGAAGAACTGGAGCTGGAAAATATGAGGATGAAAAGTAAAATAGACAGCTTGACGAAAGAAGCAGAAGAGCAGAGACAGTTAGAAAGCAAGTACCAAAAACAGAAGAAGGCTTATGATAAGCTTTTGGGTAAATATCAGAGTTTGGAGAAAGAGCTAGAGTGCAGTAAGGTGAGTGATCATACTTTTTGATTCTTATATGTTTTCTCTAATTCGATCGCTGAAAACGGGGAATATATGATACTGAATTTCGCAAATATTCGTTTTTCATTCGCAATTATTTGCTGTATCCATAGTATGTATGTGAATTACAGAGATTAGACTTTTTTGTGAACCCACAGGAAAAAATAGCATGAACTAATTGCTATTGCATATTTGTTGTCAATAAACGTCAGAAATTGTTTCTTAACTCCAGGATGTAGAGTTTTCAACACAAGATGACAATATTCTCAAAATTCATTTTTTGTATTATTTTCAAAAAAAAAGTTTGTATGATACACAATAAAATGTTGATTAATTTAAAATCTTAATTGAATTGAATGCAATAAACTTCATAAAACTTAGAAATAATATTACTTAAGTTATTAGACTTTTTATATGAATTCAATATTCTACTACAAAATGTTTACCGAATATCGTTATGGAAATGTATTATTCAGGCTATAATAATGTTATTCCGAGTGATTTTCATATAATTGTTACAAGGATGTGCAGCAAAAGATAGCAATGGACCGAACTCTCTATTTGAAACAGCAACCCTTATTGCTGCTTCTCAGGAAGAACTAGTAGCTCTATTAAACATCTCAGAACAACACAGTGCAGCGTATGGTCTTGGGATTAACTACAACAAGACAAAGGTTATGATCGTAGATAGAGAGCACGATAATCATGGAGCAATAAAGTCAATAGGCCATTGTGAAGTGGTTCAAAGTTTTGTGTACCTCGGTTCTTTGATCGACAATTCGGGTAGCTGTGAAAATGAGATTCGACGGCGCATTCAACAGGCACGTGTAGCCATGACAAAGCTTACTAAAATATGGCGTGACCATAACATCACTAAAGCTACCAAAATGTCGCTGGTTCAGTCTCTTGTGTTCTCCATATTTTTGTATGCTTCGGAAACTTGGACTGTTAAAAAGGCAGATCGAGCTTGCATAGATGCTTTTGAAATGTGGACCTAACGTTTCCATACTGGATGAGCTCGGTAATCGAAAGAGACTATCCTCCATTGTGTCGACGAGAATGCTTACATTCTTCGGAAATATACACAGAAGCGATAATATGGAGAAACTTGTAGTTCAGGGTCACGCCTCCAGTGGGCGGCACCGTGGCCGTTCCCCTACACGCTGGGTGGATACGACGAAACAGTTGCTGGATATGAGTATCAAGAGCGCCACTGAACTCACAGTAAATCGCGAACGATGGCGAGCTACCGTTCTCAAAACTATTCATAATATTCGTGTCGGCAATACTCTAGCTCCGACTTAATGCATTTTACGAGTTCACAACATGTCTTTTAAGACATTGTGACTATGATGATAACACCAATGTCGCCGAAAACATAAGACTGTTGTGAAGAAACACACTTATATTTTGCATTATACTATTATTCAAATTCGGACTGAGAAAATAATTGTTACTCATCTGAGTGTAAGCAATGTTATCTGCCATCTTGTTCGCACCGATACCTCATCAATTGTGTGAGCTCACTGTTATCTTATTAGGTGAAATGGACTGTACATATCTGTTGGTATTTAAGCGTGAGCTGACTTATCGTTGCCATTTGAGAAATGAATAAAACAATCGTTTTTTCAAGTGTAATGAACCACCATCATTTTACAGGGTACTTCGAAGGTATGCAGTCAGAATAAGGAAAATGCTGAGCCAAAATCTTCACGCAAGTCGAAGTTGGCTGAGGGAAATAAGGAAAACCTCAGTAGTCCAAATAGGCTGCTGAACTCTAGCAGACTGGAGTCTCCTTTACGTGACAGAAACTGACAGTTTTGCATGCTTATCAGTTTAATTATAGTTTCATTAGTGAGTACTTATTATTTAACTTGTGAATAAAAAGCGCTGTAAAAAATGGGGAAATTAAAAAACTTCACTGGTGCTCATCTTTTCACGCATTCAGATTTTATTTTTATCGTTGGGTGATTTTAGACGAAGAAATGACACGTTGAAACACAAAAGGAAAGTTAATAAAACTCAACTGTTTTCTTCATACACACAGGTTTTGTAATGCCGAAGAATCACAGGGGGCTTTTGTACCTGCAATCAATATGACAATTTTCGTGCCTAAAATATCCAAATATTTTTTAAACATAGCGAGAAATATATGTTATGTAACGGTTTCTATTTGTTACTATCAGGGATGAATGTATGGATTGATTTAGTTTTTTCAATTATACATACACTGCTAATATTGTAATATTGCGTAAGAGATTCAGGAAAAATTGAAACAATTTTTTGTTGTCTGTCAGCTGATATGGCAGACTTGATTTTATTATTTATTTTTTCTTCTGCATAACTACTACTACTTTAGTATATATACATAAATGCAATAAAAGCAACATTCTTTCCTTCACTGTAACTAATTTACTTTAGCGATAATATACATGTGTCTGTTGAAATACATGGAAACATATGGCGGACTTTTTCATGTTATTTGCTTAGACTAATCCAAAACATTATACATAACAGAACCTAGATGACAATTGGTACTGCCTGGGCCCCTCAGTATACTAAGGAAGTCGAAAAAAATCTTATATTTTAATTTTCAAATGCCAAACAGCTTACCACCTGTCATTTGCCATTTGTCTAAGTTAATTTGTTCTGTGAATTCCCAAGATTGTTTTTACTGGATTATTTGTATGCAATCTATTCATATCATGCCCAAATATAGTATCCAATTATGTATCAACATATTGAACAAAAATTTTCCACAGTTGACGCTGAATGTTAATAAGACCTTTTTCCGTAAAAATGAACCAAAGAAACAGTTTTTTTAGAAAAATGACAAATTAGCACGTATTTATTGTTTTACGTTATTTATACGATATTTATTTTTTAGGTCTAAGATTTTTGTAGCTCTAAGGGATTTAAAATTCCAGCCAAGCAAAACATGACTAATATAACTATTTCTATTCTGCAAGGTATAACAAAGAACTCTAAATTTGGATTATATCAGCTTTAGTAGAGAAGGTATAATTTCATATATCACTACATCAGCTATCAGTCTATTCAAAACTGCATTTGCGTTTTTGCGAATATGAAAATATTATTTTAATCTTTTTCGGTTCAATCAATTTTCTTTGTTATATCTTTCGACATGTATGTAAATATGTGACCTGCCAAACAAATGAGCGTTTATTATTTTTTTACATTCGGGTGTACATTTTCGTACTTATACATAGTAAACATTTCACTTTTACATTATAAACTGTTATACTATAATTAAAATCAATTTTTGATTTTTGAAAATAGTACTGTCCGTATATTTGTGTTCTATACAAAGGCTGAGTAGATTTTAGGTACCTTTACCAATGCACTTTTATTTAATATTTTTTCAAAGGCCATTGATGAACGACTCGGATGTTGATGTTGACAAAAAGCTTTTTAGTTACTGGTGTTTTTCTATTTGTGAGTTAATTGTTTAAAGGAAGATGGAAAAACAATTTTTAGAGTCATTCTTCAACTGGCATTTGTTGTTTACTATTATGAGCAAGGTTTTGCGTCTCAATATTATTGATTATATGTCATTTTTATACAATTCTGTCCATTGTCATTATTATATACATTTTTATATTTGATGTGTGCCAAAAAACATTTGCCATATTTATTAGATTGATTTATACACCAAAAAAATAAAAGTAAATTTTACCTGGTTACAGAGAGTTTTTATTGCCAGACCATGAAAAATTATTATAAATAAGAACTATTGATGAAAAAATATTTTAATAAATTGAAAAAGCGCACAAAAAAATATGAAACTTTAATGGTACTTGATTCCAAAAACTCTTTATCAATTTATGTCGGAAAACTGTGTATTGTCGGTTTTTTGAAATTTTGGAACATCTACGAGCTAAGTCTGGGTGTCCCCATCTCAACTTTTTTAGGCCTGTATTTAATAACTGGTTCCATCACGAGTTGGCATGCTAATTCAATAAAGAAAGACCCTAATAAAATTAATGGATGAACTACGCCCAGAAAAGACAATATTCGTATTCAGGAAGGAAGGAATGTAGGAAGTACTGGTCAACTTAGGTCAGTGGCTTCGCGGACTTAATTTTGTATCTCCCCACTTGAAGTTATCTTGCAACATAAAGTAGGCCATCCAGTAGAACAAGTTGAAAAATCCAAATGATGCTGGAAAAACAACTCTTGCTGTTCTGTCTATCAGCGATACGCTATTCACGTGTCTCATATGACCGTGTTGGTTTCCTGAAAAAAAGGAAGATTACATTGTTCTATATTAATAAAGAAATCGTGCACGTATAACAAAAAATGGCATCAAGTTGATTGACTCGGTATTTTCTATACATGACGGTGATAACATTTTATCATTTGCCCATATCACGAAGCTATAGTCTGAGGTTCGCTTCCAACCAAATCATCGCCCGCGCCCTCCCGCAAAAAAAACAATTAACGCAAAAACTCTCGTAAATAGTTTGAGCCGTTTTTGTATTTTTAGTTTTTTCATTATTGCTGCGCCGCCATTAACAGGATGTCTAAAAGCCATAACGTTTTACATCCTCGCCACGTTAGGAATAGTGTGTCCAAATTTCATTGAAATCAATTTCATTATTAGACAATATTCGTATGTAAACATAAGAAAATTCTCAGTCCCATGGTTCCTGTAATAGGCAAGGCCATGTTCGGATGGACCTAAAAAAGTGTATTAACCCGGAGGTCATTTTTAGAGGTCAATTGATAGCCTATTATGAATAAAACAAATTTTTCAGTTTGAAAACCCCTCACCCCCCAACCACCCCAATTTCACCGCCACCAAAAAATAGAAAATGGTTAGGAACCCTTTGACACGCCTCAAAACGAAGTTTGAATAATATTTGGAAATTTTTGCTAATTAACACATTAAAAATTTGAAATTTAAATTTTACCTAATTACTCCGCTGATTTTCAAAATTATACGTACTACGACCACACAGCATATCGCTATCCAAATTTCATCACAATCCATGGACCGGTTACTGATGAGATTACAAGGGTAGAAGAACGCCAATAGACAGACAGACCGACAGCAATTCCAAAAATAAAATAATGGATTTGTGTCTTTACCGCATTTATCCTTACTGTGATTAATTTTGACAAGCTACTTGAGCTTGGTGATACACGTAGCATATCATTCTAAATAGTACCTAATGTGTAGGAAAGTTTTTAAAAGCCTTGAATAACTTTGTCGCATTCATTTATTTTTTTACATTAAGCTGAATCTAATCTCCCTAATTTTTGTTAACATAATTATTTGATAGCAATGTCAGCTCACAACAGGTTATTTCGAAAGTATTTGTGACTAATTATTGCTTCACTTGAAAAATGATACTCTACAGATCAAAAAACACCCAAAAAATAAGTTTAAGGAACATCTAAAAGATAAATACAGAAGAGCAGGGAGTACCCATTTTTGAAAATAATACAAAAGCAATGATATAAAAATCAGGGATGTTTAGGGCATAGGTCCATTAATAAAATATATTTCTAAAATGGGCTTATCTATACACCACGAAGTTTCGTTAGCCCTCTGCTGCCAAACAATCTGTATATCTGCTTATATCTCGTGGATGTTCAATTTTTATTGAAATCATGATTGCTGAATTAATAATATCGAATAAATAATTGGACGGTATACCACTGGTGTGTTGCTCATTGGTTTAGTCGACGAAGGACTTAGGTCCATCGTCATGATATCAGATCAGGCCGTCAGTTAGGAGTATTGATCTTTTCTGTATTGAGTCCATAAGTCACACACAGGGTTTCGGAGTAGATGGTTAATCAAATTCAAATTTATTTCTCCAGCCAAAATTACATTAGTGTAGTTTCAACATATTGTGCCAGTCTGGCCCTGGACGGCCGGCCATATATGTGAATTCTAGAAAGTTTTCTTCTCGACCCGTATTTTTAGCCGCGGACTGTCTAGAAGGCAGGGAGAGTTCGCCGAGAACGTTCCAGAGATGGCGCGCTTAATATAAGGCGACATCACATGAAAGACTGGTAACAGTAAATGTAGTGCAGCAGTCAGGTTCGGTATTACGCGACGTTCCAGTGGCGCGCGCGAAATAAATGAACTGTGACATAAATTAGTGAAGTGTAGGACCAATATAACTTAGTGTACTGACTGTAGATAAATTAGACTGTTAAGTATTAGGCTAGGTGTAGTGTACATAGTTAGTGAAACTAAATAGTGAAATCCGTACCAAGTGTTTCCTTGCCCAATCGGACTAAAGACTTGTAACAGTGTGGTGTCAGAAGTGGGATTTGTTCACGGTGCCAGATGAATACGCGTTGGCTCATTGTGTCGCAAGAGATCTCCGGATGTCTCGAGGGATTGCCTGTGAATTCCAACGTCTGTTTGGCCAAGTGGACGAGCTAAAGAGACAAGGTGGACGAGTCGAACAAGTGCTGGAGTTAGGAAGTGGCCAGAGGCAACTCTACGATTTGATTTCGAAGGAAAATTCCTATCAGAAACCGACGTACCGGACTGTATGGGAGGGACTCCTGGACCTCAGAGAGAAGCTGCTGACCGCAAATGTTTTGAAACTGGCGATTCCTAAGCTAGCTTGCGGACGGGACGGCCTGGATTGGCGGATCATCCGAAACATGCTAGAAGTTCTCTTCAGGTTCACGGGAATCGAAATTCTGGTCTGCAGCTGGAACCCGAGAGGACCGACAGAACACAGAACCGTGGATTGATTCTTTTACCAAACTTCTGGCTGCAAGAACGGCGTACTATGTCCATTCAGACATGAACGTTTCGGGGACGAAACGGCCTTAAGGAGGGGGCAGTGTGTCAGTCCGGCCCTGGACGGCCGGCCATATACGTGAATTCTAGAAATTTTTCTTCTCGACCCGTATTTTACAGCCGCAGACTGTCTAGAAGGCAGAGAGAATTCGCCGAGAACGTTCCAGAGATGGCGCGCTTAATATAAGGCGACATCGCATGAAAGACTGGTAACAGTAAATGCAGTGCAGCAGTCAGGTTCGATATTACGCGACGTTCTAGTGGCGCGCGCGAAGTAAATGAACTATGACATAAATTAGTGAAGTGTAGGACCAATATAAATTAGTGTAGTAACTGAAGATAAATTAGACTGTTAAGTATTAGGCTAGGTGTAGTGTAGATAGTTAGTGAAAATGAATAGTGAAATCCGTACCAAGTGTTTCCTTGCCCAATCGGGCTAAAGACTTGTAACAATATTTTTTTGAGGTACAAGCCATTCTGAGGAAGTCCAGACCTGGGCACGTGTGCCTGTTTTGTTCACTTCTCTCCTTCAGTTAAACTTGTACCTACAATCATCTTTGAGTGACAAATAGTATACAAATGTTGATCTAAATTTTGTCAAGTGTGTACATTGCTACATTGCCTCCTTCAATGGAGACATGCAGAAGAAATATAAATGAATGAATTAAAAAATAAAGACTACCAAAGAATTTTAAAAACATAGCTTGAACAATTTCTGATATTAAACCACCAGCTAACCGAATGTGATTACTATTTTCTACCAGGAATGAACCATTCAGTATACTTCCGCCTTAGAAAATCTAATTAGATTTTAAAGTTACGACTTACTCTTAATTATACAATTACGATACCTTTTCCTAATCCACTAGCAACTGCTGCTTCTCTTTCTCTCTGTTTCCTGAATTTTTCATCTCCTTTCAGGCAATAGAGAAATAATTTCCATTTAGGGAGTTTTGTCTCAGTTTGAGTCATTCTATCCATCGTTACTCGAACTGTGGACGTCGATGGGACATGAGGGTTTGAAGTAAGAGACGTTTTCCGGGTTTCGTACAATACTGTACTGTTCTAAAATGACAAATGAGTTCTTAGATGATAAGATTAGCACGACAGAATAGCAGCAATATCAGATAAGTTTTCATTATAAGCGAAACAATTGCGAGTTGTTAAATTGTCGTGTTTATCAACCTATGATATCCTGCGGCCCCCTATAAGTATGAAAATTCTAGCAACCCTTCACAGAAATGAAGATGATAAAGTAGTAAATTTATACACCCTCCCTTGTATCATAGAATTTGCATCGTTTGGAGCAAGAGATACCTGTATTATATGTTAGTCACCCCTACCTGTCTCTCAAATTTATTATTTTTTATTATTTTTTTTTGATATGCTTGATCTGACAGGATCTGCATAACTTGAAGGAACAGCTCCTAAGCTATTTTCCTAACCTTGACATTCAAGTTTATGATGGACATACAATATATACATGGATGGTTAATCCTTTTTTTGGATATACCAGCTAACAAATGACTGATCTGACGTAGTTGGAAGAAACCTTTTTGAATTTAGCTCCACATGGAATGCTTAAAAAGGAACTTGAATGGCAAAAGGTTAAGGATGAATGAAAAGGTTCCAAGAAAAACTTTGAAATTTAGTGCCACTTATTCCCACCTCCTAGCATTATATACAGGGTGGCCAATCGGGTGACGATAATAATTTTTTTTTAGATAGCCCGTACCGAGACCTATTCAAAACACCCCCATGCATGTGTACCGATTATTGATAGTTTTCGAGTTATGATTTTTTTTTTGAAAACTTAGAGATTTTCTAGTTTTTCCAAGAAATCGTCAAAAACAAAAACAAAAATGCTTTTTGGCTTTTATTTTTTTCAGCAATTATACTCAGTGTTGAGCCTGTTTTAATATTCAATAAAGAGAACCTGTAGATCCGAACAATAATTAAGTACATTTTGGGGCCAAAGTTTGAAATCTCTGTTTTTAGTCAGGAGACCAAAACCTTCAAAATAAAATTAAAAATACTTATGCATGATTCTGGAGCTCCAATCTAATCTTAAAAACTCTGCAAGACATTGCACTTTCGAAATAATAATGAAAAAAAAATAGCACTTATGGGGGCATTTTGCGCCATAGGTGACTGTTAAAGGTAAAAAGGTGATAATTCACGAATTCCCAAAATGATTTAAAAAACTATTATTTTACTTTATTATGACAACTTAAAGAAAAAAACTCATAACAACTAATAAACATGATAATCATTAATGTTTCAATCACTTTTGATAAAAAAAATTAATACCTGTGGTTTTTGCTGTGTACTATTGAACTTCTGCTAAATTAAGTTGTATGGAAAGTTAACAAAGGAAAAGAATAATAAAACAACAGTCTGACTTTTAATTCCATGGCGGAATTACCTGGGAAGCGTTATCGTAGCATACGTCATCCCTTACTTCCCACACCGATAGGTGAGGGGAGGATTGTGATTGTGAAAATTTTCAATTTTGAGGTAATAGGTTTTTTGGGCATTTTATGCCTACATAACAAAAATCCGCGTCACTCATTTCCGCCATTCTGTCTGCCTGTCGGTCTGTCTGTCTGTATGCGTTCTTCTAGCCTCGTAATCTCAGTAACCGCTGCATGGACTGTGATGAAATTTGGACAGCAATATGCTGTGGGATCTTAGTAGGTAATGCTGCTATAATTTTGGAAATCGGTACATGGGCGGCGGAGTAATTAAAACAAAAATTTCAAATATTCCTCAAACTTCGTTTTTAGGCGTTTTTGAGGTTCTTGATCATTTTCTGCGTTTCTTTGGGTGGGGGTGGAATTTGGGTGTTTGGGGGGTGGGGGGTTGAAAAACTGAAAAACTTGTTGTATTCATGATAGGCTGTTTACTGACCTGTCAAAAAAGACCTAGCGATATAAATCACCTTTTTAGGTCCATCCGAACATTGCCTTGCCTATTACCGAAAATCAATTAACACAACTGCGCTTCGCCGACATGAGCTCGCAAAAAGCTACTCTGGAAGAAAGGGATGGCGTATGCTACGACATCGCTTTCCAGGTAATTCTGCCATGAAATTGGAAGTCAGATGATTGTTTATTATTCATTTCCTTTGTTAACTTTCCATACAACTTAATTTAGCAGAAATTCAATAGTACATAGCAAAAACACTTCAAAAATCACAATTTGGGTATTAGTTTTTTTATTAAAAGTCATCAAAACATCAAATATTATCGGTTTTATTAGTTGTTACGAGTTTTTTTTCTTTAATTTGTCATAATAAAGCAAAATAATAGTTTTTTAAATCATTTTGGAAATTCGTGAATTATCACCTTTTTACCTTTAACACTCACGTTTGGCGCAAAATGTCCCCATAAGTGCTACTTTTTCATTATTATTTCGAAGGTGCAATGTCTTGCAAAGTTTTTAAGACTAGTTTGAAGCTCCAGAACCAGGCATAAGTATTTTTAATCTTATTTTGAAAGTTTTGGTCTCCTGACTAAAAACAGAGGTTTCAAACTTTGGCCCCAAAATGTACTTAATTGTTGTTCGGATGTACAGGTTCTCTTTATTGGATATTAAAATAGGCTTAATACTGAGTATAACTGCTGAAAAAAATAAAAGCCAAAAAGCATTCTTGTTTTTGTTTTTGACGATTTCTTGGAAAAACTGGAAAATCTCTAAGTTTTCAAAAAAAAAATCATAACTCGAAAACTATCAATAATCGGTACACATACATGGGGGTGTTTTGGATAGGTCTCGGTACGGGCTATCTAAAAAAAAATTATTATCGTCACCCGATTGGCCACCCTGTATTGTAAAAAACAAAAATTGGAATATGTGCCAACTATAAAATGTTTAAAATTTCTACTGTATTATAATAGTTTCCATGCATTCATATAATTTTATAGCTACAAGTCACCGGTAGTTTATAATCATTCAGTTATTAATAATATAAAGCTTTTTCCTTGCCATAATAGTGCTCTCCTAGCGTAAAGCTTAATACAACTCTAGCACTTTTCGACTTATATAGGGTCAAAATGAATCACAATAACCACTTTCTACCGATTACTTCGTTGCCACTGGATAGATTTTCAATGGGCCTCCATACCGTGTGTCCATAGGAATCCACAAATTAATTAGAGCGGGGTGACCATTATTTGCTAATTTAAAAAAAAGTTATTTACTGCTTTATCAGAAAGTTATTTTACAGCATTACCAGTACTTAATTCTTTTATTTCTGTGTCAACGGTGATTAGCCTGGCACTGTTAATGAGAAACCAACAGTGAAGGCTCAGGTGGGGATTCTCGCAAACGGAATTTATTTCTGATTTAATTCCGGTCACGAGCCCTCGGCTCCATTCTCTCTTACTAATATTTTCAACTGTGCTAGTTTAGGTAAACAGTTGTTTGATGGCTTGAGTTGATTACCTTTCTCCTACTCTACACAATAATGTATCTATAAATATTGGTGATTTAGTTTTCGGTACAACAGATGTTTAGTATTTTCTCGAATTATGCTATTCCTTAAAAAAATATTTACAGCTACGTAGTTTTTCAATCTACTTACATTATAGATAGGACAGATAAGGGAGCTTCTTCGTCGTTTGGCACTATCAAAGTTTTTAGTGCTTGCATCAACAAAATCAGTCACACCTATTGTTTCTTCTTCTGTTTCATTACAGTCCTCCCAGTCATCCTCATCTACAGGAATTTCTCCACTACCTACTTTTGTAAAATAATGAACACCTAAAATGTAATAATTATATAACCACATATGAACATACAAAAATGTATAGCTTCTGGTACATTTAGTTATTGTGATAAGTGGATGGTACTAAAGACAAACATCTCCTCAACAGATATACATATGACACTGACATTTTTTAAATCCGTGGTATTGTATGGTTGTTGAACGAGTGCTTTCTGAAACAAATCCTCTGATTATCTCTCTGATTCATCGCGCTCTATTGGTCCATATAAAAATCACATTTGTTGGGTTAAGGGCTAAACTTTCTTTGTAGCACCTCGTTCAACGAAAATGAAAAATCTCCGATGCCCGGATCCTGAAGTTCACCCGCAAAAAATCTAAATTCTTTATTTGATCTTCTATGAGGATGAAACCTCGTATCCTAGATAATTGGAATATCCTAATTACAAATCCAGCCGCTGTTTTGAGTTTTAGGCTCGTTCAACGAAAATGAAAAATCTCCGATGCCCGGATCCTGAGGTTCACCCGCGAAAAATCTAAACTCTTTATTTGACCTTCTATGAGGATGAAACCTCGTATCATACATAATTAGAGTACCTATCTTAATTACAAATCCGGCCGCTGTTTTGAGTTTTAGTCTCGTTCAACGAAGATGAAAAATCTTTGATGCCCGGATCCTGAGATTCACCCGCAAGAAATCTAAATTCTTTATTTGATCTTCTATGAGGATGAAACCTCGTATCCTAGATAATTAGAATATCCTAATTACAAATCCAGCCGCTGTTTTGAGTTTTACGCTCATTCAACGAAAATGAAAAATCTCCGATGCCGGATCCTGAGGTTCACCCACGAAAAATCTAAACTCTTTATTTGACCTTTTATGAGGATGAAACCTCGTATCATACATAATTAGAGTATCTTAATTACAAATCCGGCCGCTGTTTTGAGTTTTAGTCTCGTTCAACGAAGATGAAAAATCTTTGATGCCCGGATCCTGAGGTTCATCCGCAAAAAATCTAAAATCTTTATTCGACCTTCGATGAGGACCAAACCTCGTATCCTAGATAATTAGAGTATCCTTATTACAAATCCGGCTGCTGTTTTGAGTTTTAGTCTCGTTCAACGAAGATGAAAAATCTTTGATGCCCGGATCCTGAGGTTCATCCGCAAAAAATCTAAAATCTTTATTCGACCTTCGATGAGGACCAAACCTCGTATCCTAGATAATTAGAGTATCCTTATTACAAATCCGGCTGCTGTTTTGAGTTTTAGTCTCGTTCAACGAAAATGAAAAATCTCGGATGCCCAGATCCTGAGGTTCACCCGCAAAAAATTTAAATTCTTTACTTGATCTTCTATGAGGATGAAACCTCGTATTATAGATAATTAGAGTATCCTACTTACAAATCCGGCCGCTGTTTTGAGTTTTAGTCTCGTTCAACGAAAATGAAAAATCTCCGATGCCCGGATCTTGAGGTTCACCCGCAAAAAATCTAGATTCTCTATTTGATCTTCTATGAGGATGAAACCTCGTATCCTAGATAATTAGAGTATTTTAATTACAAATCCGGCTGCTGTTTTGAGTTTTAGTCTCGTTCAACGAAAATGAAAAATCTCCGATGCCCGGATCCTGAGGTTCACTCGCAAAAAATCTAAATTCTTTATTTGATCTTCTATGAGGATGAAACCTCGTATCCTAGATAATTAGAATATCCTTATTACAAATCCAGCCGCTGTTTTGAGTGTTAGGCTCGTTCAACGAAAATGAAGAATCTCCGATGCCCGGATCCTGAGGTTCACCCGCGAAAAATCTAAATTCTTTATTTGACCTTCTATGAGGATGAAACCTCGTATCGTACATAATTAGAGTATCTTAATTACAAATCCGGCCGCTGTTTTGAGTTTTAGTCTCGTTCGACGAAGATTAAAAATCTTTGATGCCCGGATCCTGAGGTTCACCCGCAAAAAATCTAAAATCTTTATTCGACTTTCGATGAGGACCAAACCTCGTATCCTAGATAATTAGAGTATCTTAATTACAAATCCGGCTGCTGTTTTGAGTTTTAGTCTCGTTCAACGAAAATGAAAAATCTCCGATGCCCGGATCCTGAGGTTCACCCGCCAAAAATCTAAATTCTTTATTTGATCTTCTATGAGGATGAAACCTCGTATCCTAGATAATTAGAATATCCTTATTACAAATCCAGCCGCTGTTTTGAGTTTTAGGCTCGTTCAACGAAAATGAAAAATCTCCGATGCCCGGATCCTGAGGTTCACCCGCAAAAAATCTAGATTCTCTATTTGATCTTCTATGAGGATGAAACCTCGTATCCTAGATAATTAGAATATCATTATTACAAATCCAGCCGCTGTTTTGAGTTTTAGGCTCGTTCAACGAAAATGAAAAATCTCCGATGCCCGGAACCTGAGGTTCACCCGCGAAAAATCTAAATTCTTTATTTGACCTTCTATGAGGATGAAACCTCGTATCATACATAATTAGAGTATCTTAATTACAAATCCGGCCGCTGTTTTGAGTTTTAGTCTCGTTCAACGAAAATGAAAAATCTCCGATGCCCGGATCCTGAGGTTCACCCGCAAAAAATCTAAATTCTTTATTTGATCTTCTACGAGGATGAAACCTCGTATCCTAGATAATTAGAATATCCTTATTACAAATCCAGCCGCTGTTTTGAGTTTTAGGCTCGTTCAACGAAAATGAAAAATCTCCGATGCCCGGATCCTGAGGTTCACCCGCAAAAAATCTAGATTCTCTATTTGATCTTCTATGAGGATGAAACCTCGTGTCCTAGATAACTAGAATATCCTTATTACAAATCCAGCCGCTGTTTTGAGTTTTAGGCTCGTTCAACGAAAATGAAAAATCTCCGATGCCCGGAACCTGAGGTTCACCCGCGAAAAATCTAAATTCTTTATTTGACCTTCTATGAGGATGAAACCTCGTATCATACATAATTAGAGTATCTTAATTACAAATCCGGCCGCTGTTTTGAGTTTTAGTCTCGTTCAACGAAAATGAAAAATCTCCGATGCCCGGATCCTGAGGTTCACCCGCAAAAAATCTAAATTCTTTATTTGATCTTCTATGAGGATGAAACCTCGTATCCTAGATAATTAGAATATCCTTATTACAAATCCAGCCGCTGTTTTGAGTTTTAGGCTCGTTCAACGAAAATGAAAAATCTCCGATGCCCGGATCCTGAGGTTCACCCGCAAAAAATCTAGATTCTCTATTTGATCTTCTATGAGGATGAAACCTCGTATCCTAGATAATTAGAATATCCTTATTACAAATCCAGCCGCTGTTTTGAGTTTTAGGCTCGTTCAACGAAAATGAAAAATCTCCGATGCCCGGATCCTGAGGTTCACCCGCAAAAAATCTAGATTCTCTATTTGATCTTCTATGAGAATGAAACCTCGTATCCTAGATAATTAGAATATCCTAATTACAAATCCAGCCGCTGTTTTGAGTTTGAGGCTCGTTCAACGAAAATGAAAAATCTCCGATGCCCGGATCCTGAGGTTCACCCGCGAAAAATCTAAATTCTTTATTTGACCTTCTATGAGGATGAAACCTCGTATCATACATAATTAGAGTATCTTAATTACAAATCCGGCCGCTGTTTTGAGTTTTAGTCTCGTTCAACGAAGATTAAAAATCTTTGATGCCCGGATCCTGAGGTTCACCCGCAAAAAATCTAAAATCTTTATTCGACTTTCGATGAGGACCAAACCTCGTATCCTAGATAATTAGAGTATCTTAATTACATATCCGGCTGCTGTTTTGAGTTTTAGTCTCGTTCAACGAAAATGAAAAATCTCCGATGCCCGGATCCTGAGGGTCACTCGCAAAAAATCTAAATTCTTTATTTGATCTTCTATGAGGATGAAACCTCGTATCCTAGATAATTAGAATATCCTTATTACAAATCCGGCCGCTGTTTTGTGTTTTAGCCTCGTTCAACGAAGATTAAAAATCTTTGATGCCCGGATCCTGAGGTTCACCCGCAAAAAATCTAAAATCTTTATTCGACTTTCGATGAGGACCAAACCTCGTATCCTAGATAATTAGAGTATCTTAATTACAAATCCGGCTGCTGTTTTGAGTTTTAGTCTCGTTCAACCGCAAAAAATCTAAATACTTTATTTGATCTTCTATGAGGATGAAACCTCGTATCCTAGATAATTGGAATATCCTAATTACAAATCCAGCCGCTGTTTTGAGTTTTAGGCTCGTTCAACGAAAATGAAAAATCTCCGATGCCCGGATCCTGAGGTTCACCCGCGAAAAATCTAAACTCTTTATTTGACCTTCTATGAGGATGAAACCTCGTATCATACATAATTAGAGTACCTATCTTAATTACAAATCCGGCCGCTGTTTTGAGTTTTAGTCTCGTTCAACGAAGATGAAAAATCTTTGATGCCCGGATCCTGAGATTCACCCGCAAGAAATCTAAATTCTTTATTTGATCTTCTATGAGGATGAAACCTCGTATCCTAGATAATTAGAATATCCTAATTACAAATCCAGCCGCTGTTTTGAGTTTTACGCTCATTCAACGAAAATGAAAAATCTCCGATGCCGGATCCTGAGGTTCACCCACGAAAAATCTAAACTCTTTATTTGACCTTTTATGAGGATGAAACCTCGTATCATACATAATTAGAGTATCTTAATTACAAATCCGGCCGCTGTTTTGAGTTTTAGTCTCGTTCAACGAAGATGAAAAATCTTTGATGCCCGGATCCTGAGGTTCATCCGCAAAAAATCTAAAACCTTTATTCGACCTTCGATGAGGACCAAACCTCGTATCCTAGATAATTAGAGTATCCTTATTACAAATCCGGCTGCTGTTTTGAGTTTTAGTCTCGTTCAACGAAAATGAAAAATCTCTGATGCCCAGATCCTGAGGTTCACCCGCAAAAAATTTAAATTCTTTACTTGATCTTCTATGAGGATGAAACCTCGTATTATAGATAATTAGAGTATCCTACTTACAAATCCGGCCGCTGCTTTGAGTTTTAGTCTCGTTCAACGAAAATGAAAAATCTCCGATGCCCGGATCCTGAGGTTCACCCGCAAAAAATCTAGATTCTCTATTTGATCTTCTATGAGGATGAAACCTCGTATCCTAGATAATTGGAATATCCTAATTACAAATCCAGCCGCTGTTTTGAGTTTTAGGCTCGTTCAACGAAAATGAAAAATCTCCGATGCCCGGATCCTGAGGTTCACCCGCGAAAAATCTAAACTCTTTATTTGACCTTCTATGAGGATGAAACCTCGTACCATACATAATTAGAGTACCTATCTTAATTACAAATCCGGCCGCTGTTTTGAGTTTTAGTCTCGTTCAACGAAGATGAAAAATCTTTGATGCCCGGATCCTGAGATTCACCCGCAAGAAATCTAAATTCTTTATTTGATCTTCTATGAGGATGAAACCTCGTATCCTAGATAATTAGAATATCCTAATTACAAATCCAGCCGCTGTTTTGAGTTTTACGCTCATTCAACGAAAATGAAAAATCTCCGATGCCGGATCCTGAGGTTCACCCACGAAAAATCTAAACTCTTTATTTGACCTTCTATGAGGATGAAACCTCGTATCATACATAATTAGAGTACCTATCTTAATTACAAATCCGGCCGCTGTTTTGAGTTTTAGTCTCGTTCAACGAAAATGAAAAATCTCCGATGCCCGGATCCTGAGGTTCACCCGCAAAAAATCTAGATTCTCTATTTGATCTTCTATGAGGATGAAACCTCGTATCCTAGATAACTAGAATATCCTAATTACAAATCCAGCCGCTGTTTTGAGTTTTAGTCTCGTTCAACGAAAATGAAAAATCTCCGATGCCCGGATCCTGAGGTTCACCCGCAAAAAGTCTAGATTCTCTATTTGATCTTCTATGAGGATGAAACCTCGTATCCTAGATAATTAGAATATCCTAATTACAAATCCGGCCGCTGTTTTGAGTTTTAGCCTCGTTCAATGAAGATTAAAAATCTTTGATGCCCGGATCCTGAGGTTCACCCGCAAAAAATCTAAAATCTTTATTCGACTTTCGATGAGGACCAAACCTCGTATCCTAGATAATTAGAGTATCTTAATTACAAATCCGGCTGCTGTTTTGAGTTTTAGTCTCGTTCAACGAAAATGAAAAATCTCCGATGCCCGGATCCTGAGGTTCACTCGCAAAAAATCTAAATTCTTTATTTGATCTTCTATGAGGATGAAACCTCGTATCCTAGATAATTAGAATATCCTTATTACAAATCCAGCCGCTGTTTTGAGTTTTAGGCTCGTTCAACGAAAACGAAAAATCTCCGATGCCCGGAACCTGAGGTTCACCCGCGAAAAATCTAAATTCTTTATTTGACCTTCTATGAGGATGAAACCTCGTATCATACATAATTAGAGTATCTTAATTACAAATCCGGCCGCTGTTTTGAGTTTTAGTCTCGTTCAACGAAAATTAAAAATCTTTGATGCCCGGATCCTGAGGTTCACCCGCAAAAAATCTAAAATCTTTATTCGACTTTCGATGAGGACCAAACCTCGTATACTAGATAATTAGAGTATCTTAATTACAAATCCGGCTGCTGTTTTGAGTTTTAGTCTCGTTCAACGAAAATGAAAAATCTCCGATGCCCGGATCCTGAGGTTCACCCCCAAAAAATCTAAATTCTTTATTTGATCTTCTATGAGGATGAAACCTCGTATCCTAGATAATTAGAATATTCTTATTACAAATCCAGCCGCTGTTTTGAGTTTTAGGCTCGTTCAACGAAAATGAAAAATCTCCGATGCCCGGATCCTGAGGTTCACCCGCAAAAAATCTAGATTCTCTATTTGATCTTCTATGAGGATGAAACCTCGTATCCTAGATAATTAGAATATCCTAATTACAAATCCAGCCGCTGTTTTGAGTTTGAGGCTCGTTCAACGAAAATGAAAAATCTCCGATGCCCGGATCCTGCGAAAAATCTAAATTCTTTATTTGACCTTCTATGAGGATGAAACCTCGTATCATACATAATTAGAGTATCTTAATTACAAATCCGGCCGCTGTTTTGAGTTTTAGTCTCGTTCAACGAAGATTAAAAATCTTTGATGCCCGGATCCTGAGGTTCACCCGCAAAAAATCTAGATTCTCTATTTGATCTTCTATGAGGATGAAACCTCGTATCCTAGATAACTAGAATATCCTAATTACAAATCCAGCCGCTGTTTTTTGAGTTTTAGTCTCGTTCAACGAAAATGAAAAATCTCCGATGCCCGGATCCTGAGGTTCACCCGCAAAAAATCTAGATTCTCTATTTGATCTTCTATGAGGATGAAACCTCGTATCCTAGATAATTAGAATATCCTAATTACAAATCCGGCCGCTGTTTTGAGTTTTAGCCTCGTTCAACGAAGATTAAAAATCTCCGATGCCCGGATCCTGAGGTTCACCCGCAAAAAATCTAAAATCTTTATTCGACTTTCGATGAGGACTAAACCTCGTATCCTAGATAATTAGAGTATCTTAATTACAAATCCGGCTGCTGCTTTGAGTTTTAGTCTCGTTCAACGAAAATGAAAAATCTCCGATGCCCGGATCCTGAGGTTCACTCGCAAAAAATCTAAATTCTTTATTTGATCTTCTATGAGGATGAAACCTCGTATCCTAGATAATTAGAATATCCTTATTACAAATCCAGCCGCTGTTTTGAGTTTTAGGCTCGTTCAACGAAAATGAAAAATCTCCGATGCCCGGAACCTGAGGTTCACCCGCGAAAAATCTAAATTATTTATTTGACCTTCTATGAGGATGAAACCTCGTATCATACGTAATTAGAGTATCTTAATTACAAATCCGGCCGCTGTTTTGAGTTTTAGTCTCGTTCAACGAAAATTAAAAATCTTTGATGCCCGGATCCTGAGGTTCACCCGCAAAAAATCTAAAATCTTTATTCGACTTTCGATGAGGACCAAACCTCGTATCCTAGATAATTAGAGTATCTTAATTACAAATCCGGCTGCTGTTTTGAGTTTTAGTCTCGTTCAACGAAAATGAAATATCTCCGATGCCCGGATCCTGAGGTTCACCCGCAAAAAATCTAAATTCTTTATTTGATCTTCTATGAGGATGAAACCTCGTATCCTAGATAATTAGAATATCCTTATTACAAATTCAGCCGCTGTTTTGAGTTTTAGGCTCGTTCAACGAAAATGAAAAATCTACGATGCCCGGATCCTGAGGTTCACCCGCAAAAAATCTAGATTCTCTATTTGATCTTCTATGAGGATGAAACCTCGTATCCTAGATAATTAGAATATCCTAATTACAAATCCAGCCGCTGTTTTGAGTTTGAGGCTCGTTCAACGAAAATGAAAAATCTCCGATGCCCGGATCCTGAGGTTCACCCGCGAAAAATCTAAATTCTTTATTTGACCTTCTATGAGGATGAAACCTCGTATCATACATAATTAGAGTATCTTAATTACAAATCCGGCCGCTGTTTTGAGTTTTAGTCTCGTTCAACGAAGATTAAAAATCTTTGATGCCCGGATCCTGAGGTTCACCCGCAAAAAATCTAAAATCTTTATTCGACTTTCGATGAGGACCAAACCTCGTATCCTAGATAATTAGAGTATCTTAATTACAAATCCGGCTGCTGTTTTGAGTTTTAGTCTCGTTCAACGAAAATGAAAAATCTCCGATGCCCGGATCCTGAGGTTCACTCGCAAAAAATCTAAATTCTTTATTTGATCTTCTATGAGGATGAAACCTCGTATCCTAGATAATTAGAATATCCTTATTACAAATCCAGCCGCTGTTTTGAGTTTTAGGCTCGTTCAACGAAAATGAAAAATCTCCGATGCCCGGAACCTGAGGTTCACCCGCGAAAAATCTAAATTCTTTATTTGACCTTCTATGAGGATGAAACCTCGTATCATACATAACTAGAGTATCTTAATTACAAATCCGGCCGCTGTTTTGAGTTTTAGTCTCCTTCAACGAAGATTAAAAATCTTTGATGCCCGGATCCTGAGGTTCACCCGCAAAAAATCTAAAATCTTTATTCGACTTTCGATGAGGACCAAACCTCGTATCCTAGATAATTAGAGTATCTTAATTACAAATCCGGCTGCTGTTTTGAGTTTTAGTCTCGTTCAACGAAAATGAAAAATCTCCGATGCCCGGATCCTGAGGTTCACCCGCAAAAAATCTAAATTCTTTATTTGACCTTCTATGAGGATGAAACCTCGTATCTACATAATTAGAGTATCTTAATTACAAATCCGGCCGCTGTTTTGAGTTTTAGTCTCGTTCAACAAAGATGAAAAATCTTTGATGCCCGGATCCTGAGGTTAACCCGCAAAAAATCTAAAATCTTTATTCGACTTTCGATGAGAACCAAACCTCGTGTCCTAGATAATTAGAATATTCTAATTCCAAATCCAGCCGCTGTTTTGAGTTTTAGGCTCGTTCAACGAAAATGGAAAATCTCCGATGCCCGGATCCCGAGGTTCAACCGCGAGAAATCTAAACCCTTTATTTGACCTTCTATGAGGATGAAACCTCGTATCATACATAATTAGAGTATCTTAATTACAAATCCGGCCGCTGTTGTGAGTTTTAGTCTCGTTCAACGAAGATTAAAAATCTTTGATGCCCGGATCCTGAGGTTCACCCGCAAAAAATCCAAAATCTTTATTCGACTTTCGATGAGGACCAAACCTCGTATCCTAGATAATTAGAGTATCTTAATTACAAATCCGGCCGCTGTTTTGAGTTTGAGGCTCGTTCAACGAAAATGAAAAATCTCCGATGCCCGGATCCTGAGGTTCACCCGCGAAAAATCTAAATTCTTTATTTGACCTTCTATGAGGATGAAACCTCGTATCATACATAATTAGAGTATCTTAATTACAAATCCGGCCGCTGTTTTGAGTTTTAGTCTCGTTCAACGAAGATTAAAAATCTTTGATGCCCGGATCCTGAGGTTCACCCGCAAAAAATCCAAAATCTTTATTCGACTTTCGATGAGGACCAAACCTCGTATCCTAGATAATTAGAGTATCTTAATTACAAATCCAGCCGCTGTTTTGAGTTTGAGGCTCGTTCAACGAAAATGAAAAATCTCCGATGCCCGGATCCTGAGGTTCACCCGCGAAAAATCTAAATTCTTTATTTGACCTTCTATGAGGATGAAACCTCGTATCATACATAATTAGAGTATCTTAATTACAAATCCGGCCGCTGTTTTGAGTTTTAGTCTCGTTCAACGAAGATTAAAAATCTTTGATGCCCGGATCCTGAGGTTCACCCGCAAAAAATCTAAAATCTTTATTCGACTTTCGATGAGGACCAAACCTCGTATCCTAGATAATTAGAGTATCTTAATTACAAATCCGGCTGCTGTTTTGAGTTTTAGTCTCGTTCAACGAAAATGAAAAATCTCCGATGCCCGGATCCTGAGGTTCACTCGCAAAAAATCTAAATTCTTTATTTGATCTTCTATGAGGATGAAACCTCGTATGCTAGATAATTAGAATATCCTTATTACAAATCCAGCCGCTGTTTTGAGTTTTAGGCTCGTTCAACGAAAATGAAAAATCTCCGATGCCCGGAACCTGAGGTTCACCCGCGAAAAATCTAAATTCTTTATTTGACCTTCTATGAGGATGAAACCTCGTATCATACATAACTAGAGTATCTTAATTACAAATCCGGCCGCTGTTTTGAGTTTTAGTCTCCTTCAACGAAGATTAAAAATCTTTGATGCCCGGATCCTGAGGTTCACCCGCAAAAAATCTAAAATCTTTATTCGACTTTCGATGAGGACCAAACCTCGTATCCTAGATAATTAGAGTATCTTAATTACAAATCCGGCTGCTGTTTTGAGTTTTAGTCTCGTTCAACGAAAATGAAAAATCTCCGATGCCCGGATCCTGAGGTTCACCCGCAAAAAATCTAAATTCTTTATTTGACCTTCTATGAGGATGAAACCTCGTATCTACATAATTAGAGTATCTTAATTACAAATCCGGCCGCTGTTTTGAGTTTTAGTCTCGTTCAACAAAGATGAAAAATCTTTGATGCCCGGATCCTGAGGTTAACCCGCAAAAAATCTAAAATCTTTATTCGACTTTCGATGAGAACCAAACCTCGTGTCCTAGATAATTAGAATATTCTAATTCCAAATCCAGCCGCTGTTTTGAGTTTTAGGCTCGTTCAACGAAAATGGAAAATCTCCGATGCCCGGATCCCGAGGTTCAACCGCGAGAAATCTAAACCCTTTATTTGACCTTCTATGAGGATGAAACCTCGTATCATACATAATTAGAGTATCTTAATTACAAATCCGGCCGCTGTTGTGAGTTTTAGTCTCGTTCAACGAAGATTAAAAATCTTTGATGCCCGGATCCTGAGGTTCACCCGCAAAAAATCCAAAATCTTTATTCGACTTTCGATGAGGACCAAACCTCGTATCCTAGATAATTAGAGTATCTTAATTACAAATCCGGCTGCTGTTTTGAGTTTTAGTCTCGTTCAACGAAAATGAAAAATCTCCGATGCCCGGATCCTGAGGTTCACCCGCAAAAAATCTAAATTCTTTATTTGATCTTTTATGAGGATGAAACCTCGTATCCTAGATAATTAGAATATCCTTATTACAAATCCAGCCGCTGTTTTGAGTTTTAGGCTCGTTCAACGAAAATGAAAAATCTCCGATGCCCGGATCCTGAGGTTCACCCGCAAAAAATCTAGATTCTCTATTTGATCTTCTATGAGGATGAAACCTCGTATCCTAGATAATTAGAATATCCTAATTACAAATCCAGCCGCTGTTTTGAGTTTGAGGCTCGTTCAACGAAAATGAAAAATCTCCGATGCCCGGATCCTGAGGTTCACCCGCGAAAAATCTAAATTCTTTATTTGACCTTCTATGAGGATGAAACCTCGTATCATACATAATTAGAGTATCTTAATTACAAATCCGGCCGCTGTTTTGAGTTTTAGTCTCGTTCAACGAAGATTAAAAATCTTTGATGCCCGGATCCTGAGGTTCACCCGCAAAAAATCTAAAATCTTTATTCGACTTTCGATGAGGACCAAACCTCGTATCCTAGATAATTAGAGTATCTTAATTACATATCCGGCTGCTGTTTTGAGTTTTAGTCTCGTTCAACGAAAATGAAAAATCTCCGATGCCCGGATCCTGAGGTTCACCCGCAAAAAATCTAAATTCTTTATTTGATCTTTTATGAGGATGAAACCTCGTATCCTAGATAATTAGAATATCCTTATTACAAATCCAGCCGCTGTTTTGAGTTTTAGGCTCGTTCAACGAAAATGAAAAATCTCCGATGCCCGGATCCTGAGGTTCACCCGCAAAAAATCTAGATTCTCTATTTGATCTTCTATGAGGATGAAACCTCGTATCCTAGATAATTAGAATATCCTAATTACAAATCCAGCCGCTGTTTTGAGTTTGAGGCTCGTTCAACGAAAATGAAAAATCTCCGATGCCCGGATCCTGAGGTTCACCCGCGAAAAATCTAAATTCTTTATTTGACCTTCTATGAGGATGAAACCTCGTATCATACATAATTAGAGTATCTTAATTACAAATCCGGCCGCTGTTTTGAGTTTTAGTCTCGTTCAACGAAGATTAAAAATCTTTGATGCTCGGATCCTGAGGTTCACCCGCAAAAAATCTAAAATCTTTATTCGACTTTCGATGAGGACCAAACCTCGTATCCTAGATAATTAGAGTATCTTAATTACAAATCCAGCCGCTGTTTTGAGTTTTAGGCTCGTTCAACGAAAATGGAAAATCTCCGATGCCCGGATCCCGAGGTTCAACCGCGAGAAATCTAAACCCTTTATTTGACCTTCTATGAGGATGAAACCTCGTATCATACATAACTAGAGTATATTAATTACAAATCCGGCCGCTGTTTTGAGTTTTAGTCTCGTTCAACGAAGATGAAAAATCTTTGATGCCCGGATCCTGAGGTTCAGCCGCAAAAAATCTAAAATCTGTATTCGACTTTCGATGAGGACCAAACCTCGTATCCTAGATATTTAGAGTATCCTAATTACAAATCCGGCTGCTGTTTTGAGCTTTAGTCTCGTTCAACGAAAATGAAAAATCTCGGATGCCCAGATCCTGAGGTTCACCCGCAAAAAATTTAAATTCTTTACTTGATTTTCTACGAGGATGAAACCTCGTATTCTAGATAATTAGAGTATCCTACTTACAAATCCGGCCGCTATTTTGAGTTTTAGTGTCGTTCAACGAAAATGAAAAATCTCCGATGCCCGGATTCTGAGGTTCACCCGCAAAAAATCTGAAATCTTTATTCGACCTTCTATGAGGATGAAACCTCGTATCATACATAATTAGAGTATCTTAATTACAAATCCGGCCGCTATTTTGAGTTTTAGTCTCGTTCAGCGAAGATGAAAAATCTTCGATGCCCGGATCCTGAGGTTCACCCGCAAAAAATCTAAAATCTTTATTCGACCTTCGATGAGGACCAAACGTCGTATCTTAGATAATTAGAATATCCTAATTACAAATCCCGCTGCTGTTTTGAGTTTTAGCACCTTTACCAAAGTGCAAAATGTTTGAAAAATTAACTTTGAATAAGTGTTGAGTGGCTACATCAGGAAGCTGCTTTTTTTTGGAACTAAGTTGCTAGCTGGTGATTGTTGTTGGTGATTGTGAAATATTCATTAATAAAGAGTGATGCATCTGCGTCACAAACCTAAAATCAGAACCATGAATGTATCCGTCTTAGGATGACGGTGTTGTTTGTCCTATAATGTGTCACATAGCAACCGTAAGATAAGGCTGGCACTCAGTATGGTTAGATAATTAGTTATATGCTCAAGGAAAAAATCTGATCAGTACTCTTCAAATCAAGGACCGGTTTTGTCTCCTCCTGTGGTTCCAATGGTGACAGAGATAAGCATCAAAACTCAGGTCCCCAAAAGACAAAGGCTGGTGAATGGCGCAACTTTTTTCTATGGTCAGCCTCCCGCAAAGGCTGGAAGCCTATGGCGGTGAGGAAAAGCTGCGAGAGGATACGTGTCTGCGAACGTTAGGTATGAAACGCTGCAGGGTATAGCCGTCGGGAAACAAATTCCCTGGCAGCTCATTTCACAGCGTCGAAGTTCTCCAAAAGGAGTGATGCTGGAGGAGATAGAATCTGTAAAACAGGGACAGGTCAGCCACCCTTCTTAGATGTTGCATGCGGTGGAAGTCCTTTATTAGGCGTATCAACTAGTCTAATTGCTCTCTTCTGGATAGTGTCCAGAAGCTTTAGAGAGTGCTTCGGTGCGCATTCCCACACATGGGAGCAACACTCCAACCATGGTCGGATCTGTGCCTTATAGAGCAGTAGTAGATGCTCCGGTGTATACACCTTCCTACAGCGGAACAGAACTCCAAACATCTGTTGTTGTTGTTTCAGCAATACTGACGACGTGGTCGTGCCAGGAATGTTATTGTTGATGTTGATCCTCAAAAGCTCGACGGAAGGTGACTTGAGTGTTGGGTGATCCTCCATTTCCACAGTTGGTAAGCCATCGTGAGATTTCTTTGTCAGTATTGTTGACTGAGTTTTCTGTACGTTAAACTGTCAATTATTGTCACTTGATAAACACAAAAATAGGTTTGCATTTTTTTGAACCTAAGCTGCAATTCAAAGACCATACAAAATGATAAAATACATTGTGTGACATGCTGGAAATTTAGTCCAGAAAATCATAAAATCTTCATTTCGTGTATTTTAATTTATTTTGTTCCTCAATATTCAAACTCTGAGTTCAAGGCTCGCCAAGTAATTGTGATGTCTTAATTTTAGATGATGCGATTTTATACATATTTTCGTGTAAAAATGAATACCTATCGATACATGTTTCTTGTTATCTTGTTCCTCATTACCTACTTCAGAATAATTGCAAACTAAATAGGCACAAGAATTACCAACTTACCTGCAAATTCTAACAAAGTAGCAATACAATAGAAAAAGCTCATCAGTAAAAACCAATCTAACGCGGTCGCATATCTAACTTTGGGCAAATCCGTTCTCGAGTCTAAGCTGATGGTAGAAAGTGTTAGTACAGTGGTTATTCCCAGTCCAACCCTGTCACTAGT
The DNA here is from genome assembly GCA_951848785.1 of Callosobruchus maculatus. Lineage (NCBI taxonomy): Eukaryota > Metazoa > Arthropoda > Insecta > Coleoptera > Chrysomelidae > Callosobruchus > Callosobruchus maculatus. The sequence continues at coordinate 9,815,908 of CATOUR010000029.1, forward strand.
CGCTTCTCTATGAATCCAGAATGACACCCAAGAAAGAACTACTATCAGGATACATGGGACGTAGACTTGGATGAGAAAATAGCCTGTATGCCTTTGGAGGTTGAAAGATACTTGAAGAACAGAGAATTCTCCTAAAAAATGAGTTATTGTTATGCCCGCACCTCACTTAGCGTAGCGCATTCGTATAGCGGCATCGCTGAATTTGCCCAAATATTTGATCAGGTCAGCATCATTGGTTCAAATATTCATCTTATTCGAGTCCTTTGATGTGCGATCAAAAATCTGTTTGCCTGTTGCTTGTTCCTATTATTTGTCCTATTTGCGCAAATAAGGCAAGTAACTCAAATACACGAATACAATACGTCAAGTGAAGTCCCGGCATTTTTGTATAACATATAGTTTGTGTTTCGGAGAATATTTTTTGTATTGTTGAATACACCCTACGAAATCATATTATAATGAAGTATAGCGCCAAAAATGTAGATAGAGGAACAAGCGAGCTATCTTAATCTTATATATACGAGGTGCCCCAAAAATTAGAGTAAAGAGGAAATTGTCTTCGTGTCGTATATTTTGTACGATATTTGATTCACAGATACAACTGATATGCATGCTTGTTTTTTTTATAAATTTTGTGAGCTGGATGGCACAAACGCATGCATGGTCAGACCTGATATTGAGCCATAAAATTTCGACTTCGCACAAGAGAATGACCTTGTAAATAAACCTTATAAGTATGACAGCACCTAATCGGTAGCCATAGCTTATTAGTTTGGAATTTAGGCAGTTCGCTTCTATGGGACTTACTTCAAAGGATCGATAGCATAGGCAGCTCTCACTAAGGTAGGTAATAAGCTCTTTAGCAGGTAAGCAGCCAAAAATATCATCACCCAACTGCTCGTGTCTCTGAAGAGACTTTAGGTCAAGAGGAGTATAATTTCTGAGCCTTTTTTTTTCGCGTTAAGAAACGATCTGGATTTTGGTCTACTTCAAAGTTCACGATTTCTAGAGGCGCAATGGCATCAAATCTGACTTTAGCTGTCATTGCGTTGGTAGACACACTATTATTCTAATAAGAACAAAAATGATATTGAATAAAGCACGCGTATCAATAATTAGGTACTTAAGAAAGCCTCAGAAAACGAGGAAGGCAGGAAGGCCAGTGGAACACGGGTAAACAACTTAAGATACGCGGACGACACAGTGATTTTGGCGGAGAACATTGAAAATCTGCAGAGACTGATGACTAAAGTGTCTGCTTGCAGTGAGGAATACGGTTTATCACTCAATATTGAGAAAACTAAATTTATGATAATCTGGAAAACCAAGCCAGCTGACGTAACTATAAACGGCAGAAATATATGTATAACGAGTGGAACAATATACTTATCTTGGAGTATTGGTGAACAGCATAAATGACTACACTCAAGAAATAAGAGAGAATAGAAAAAGAAAGAGCGGACTTTACTAGGATGGTTAAATTTTCGCGCAAAGATCTAAGTGTGGCCTAACATCGTCTAGCTGACTGTTACGTTTTTTCTACTCTCCTCAACGGAGTGGAAGCATGGACTGTGAATGTCGCAACTCTGAGAAGGATTGATGCATTTGAAATGTGGGTATTCAGAAGGATCCTATAAGAGCTCAGAGACGCTTTGGCAGGGAAAAGGAGATTGTAGATGTAATTAAAAAACGAAAATTAGAATATCTAACCCATATTGTGAGAGGAAAGAAATATGAACTTCTGCAGTTGATTGTCCAAGGGAAGATTAAGGGAAAACGTAGTATAGGCAGAAGAAAAGTTTCATGGATACGGAATCTGAGGGAGTGAAGAAGATCAATAATTTGTGCGTCTGTGATCTACTAATTATTGTAAGTCAAAGGTCGAGAAGAAGTAGTACAAAATTATATACATGAGTATCATTCAAGTTGCTCATACTCCTAGCATAAAGGGGTGATACACGTACGAGCAAGTACGCGTACTTATGGCTCGATGACCTTTTTCGCCTGTGTGTCACAGTAAGTACACGTACTTTAAAACCTCTACTTTGTTTCGGCAGGCCATCGATGCGCAACGCTTGTTGTGTTTGGCGTTTGTTAAAAGTTTTGTTTATTTAGGAAATTTATCAAAATGAGTGATTTCAGCTTCACGTGTCTCACCGACGTCGAGCCGAGTAAGTTCGCGAACTTAAAAACCGCGTACTTAAAGTTCGTACGTGTGTCACCCACTTTAGAGTGTTATTCCACCTATTGACATTCCCACGACATACTTTTGGGACTCCTTGTATATTTATATTGCTCTTAAGGCCATCTACTACTAGCAGTAGGTATCTATCTAATGGTCACTACGATTGATGTTTGCCGTTTGATTCGTACCTTCTCTCCTGGTCAGAGTAAAATTCCTATACGGCGAGCTGATGAGATCGAATTGAGATAGAGTCATTCCTGGTACAAAGTTGACGCTAGCCTTGTTTTGCCATTGGTACACTAGATCCTTTGAAGTGTAGGCATCTGAAACGTGCGTTGTTTGCGGTAAGCGTTAACAATTCCTACGCTTCAAAGATGGAATCCGCGACTTGTTCGCCGTTGGCTCGTATGTATTTTACAGGGTGATTATAAAGACCATTGGCATGTCTCACAATGCATAGTTACCAAACTGTAAGCCTTGCGAAGAAAATGAAATCGAAGACGATATTAAAAAAGTAAAGCACGTAAAACGGTTCTATTGATGAAAGGTGAACAATGAACCAAACAGGCCGAACAAGAAGCTATATAGGGTGTCCCAGCATTAAATATACAAACAAGAGAGGGTGAAACTAGACCACAAAAAAGACGAAAAAAATGCTTAAAAAAATTTCAAAAGATTTGTTTGCCTTATATTGAAAGCTTACGTTTTTGTTTTTTTACTTGAAATGATCGTAACTTTCATAACATTGCGTGCATTTTGTTGAAATAAAAACATTAATAATGCCTAATAATAGATGGTGCATAGCGGATAAAAAAAGTCAGCCAAGAAAAGTTAGTGTGATCAAAAAAATTTTTTTAATACGTTAGACATTTTATTGAACCAAATTTCGATTTTCAAGGAAGCACCCTCCATAGCCATACCTTTTTTGTCTCTACCCCTTGATTCTCATTCAATGTTCTGTCTAATAAAAAAACTACAACGGTCTACCTTTAGCACAAGCATGACGTCAAGTCGAAGTCTCCATAGACACTTCATTTTAACGTCAGGAAGAAAAGCGTATCTTGCCACGAAACTTCAATTTAACGTTTTGTAGAAAAGCGTCTTTACACTTTTTTTTCGAACTAAATTTCGATTTTTAAGGACTTACCCCCATAACCATACTTTTTTATCTCTCATATTATTGATTCCCATCCAATACCCTATTGATAAAAAACCATAACGTTCTATCTCTAGCATATAATTTTCTATATGACGTTACAATATGAAATAGAAGCGTCGGTGTAGGCGTCGCTTTTTTGCAAGACGTTAAGTTGAAGTGTCGGTATAAGAGACGTTTTTCTACAAGACATCAAATTGAAGTGCCTCAGCAAACAGGGACGATGCTCATGCTTTATTTATTCTGTTTCTCAGAAATAGGAGTCAAGGGGCTGCGAAGGCTTTCAAAGAAGTTTTTACCATATTGCTGACCATAAGCTGAATATCATAAAATTGCCGGATTCCGACCAATAGCTGTATAGTTCATACAAAAGCTATCTGGTATAAAAACTCATGATCTGATATACAAAAAGACAAGACAAGAGACAGGAATATGATTTGGAGCCAAGTTAGGACATAGAGAACCGAATGAAGAGGAACTGGAGTACCTGAGGTTGAACTACATTTTGCACTCACAATTTTTTCTATGAATTTTTGCTACTTTTATTATGTATTATAGTCATACTTACAGCTTCCAAATATTAAGGGGCATGATTGTCTATCCATAGGAAAGCTTCTTAACTCCATCGGACATTTTGCCTTTATTGTTAGTCTGATAAAAATTCGAATAATTATATATTATAATCAGAAATACAGGTAGTATTTGAAAAAAATATATAAAAAGTAAAACCAAATACAGTGTCATTGAAAAAAATACTTGTCGTTAAAATTCGTTGTCTTGAGTCCCGTGAAACTTTAAATAAAAAATAACTAAATTCAAAAAGTATCTATGATGACTACAAACTATTTAATTTGAGATGGTACCTGCACTTCATTTGCGTTAAGCACCAAGCTTTTGACTACGATTTTACAGAACACCTTCAGGGCACTACGGCGACAGAGACTAACCTTAGCACTTTCCTAATCTGTATAAATATACACGGAAACTCGGAAGAGATAAGGAGGATTAGCTGACAGCTATAATCTATTGTCATTAAGCATTGATGTTAGACGACACAGTCTCGATTGGGATTATTTGAATTTCTCAGATTTCAACGGATCATAGAACTGTCCTTTGTCAATAAAAATCTTCGCTTCCTTGTAAAACTTATCGATATTGAGTCACCTATGTGCTTTACTTCAATAAAGTAAGAGTGAATCATCCTTCATTCATCTGCATAGCGTATAACAAGAGGTTTGTGCGGATCAGTCCTGGACTGGTTCTGATAAAAAGCACATCCGCAGTATGATTAAGAGCGTTCGCAGTTTGTAAGTCTTATCTGTAGACTAATTCTGTATTAAGGTGTAAACATCAGGAAATAGTTTATCAAAATTTTAATTTTGGAGATTAAAGATAAGGTTTAGAGATCTTTTCTCTACAGTTTTAAAAGAAAATCTTATTTTTGGTTTACAAGACCAATATATTAAATTAAATTATTAAAACTTTACTTGAAAATATTTTAAGATTCATATATTGATATTTATTAATGTTAGTTTTTATATCCTTTTTTTTCTTGCTGGCCTAATATCTTTTATTTTAAAACGTAAGCATCTTTGCTAATCATTTTAGGGTTGAAATTTACAGTGATTGCATTATATTTTATTATTATAATGTATTTAGGTAAGATAAATTGTGACAGTTTACATTACAGAATCACACACTACATAAGCATTTACGTACTGCGTATGCCCGTAATTGTACTATGCATATGGTTTTTATCCGAACTATACTGCATTCACTGAAGAAAAGGAGTAAAAAATTATTTCAAACCCATATTTTGGGGCTTTACTCGGATAAATCGAACTTAATTTTTCTGTTTATAATAACATCACTGCTCCCAGTATGCAGTTTTGTAGACGGTGTGCATATAACCCTTGACCATACAGTAAAAATTTACATATAATGTGCATGGTTACTCCGTTTGTTCGGTGGATAAGGTATAGTCCCGAACTGGTCTGGGACGTGATCCGTCAAACAGCTACGGGGTTATTGAATCTATTTTTATATTTTGTTCTTAGCTTATTATCAATTATGTAATTATTAGGACACAATCAATAAATAATCGGGAAGATAAAACAATTAATTATGCGAGTCAGCCCGTTTACCGCGGTTTCTCGTGTATAAGATTATTTTTTCTGGATTTATTTTATTTAGTGTATGGCATACAAAACATCATTAAAATAAGAAAGAAATAAAAATCAAACCTGACTTTCGACGTTCACTTTAATAATACCATTATGCTATAATATGAAACGAAAGGACATAGAAAATTACAAACAAACATTTAATGTTTTAATGTAGTCAATGGAGTTTTCCGTTGCGTTCCAAAACTCTGGATATTATCTTTGCTGCGATAAAATCAGTTTGCTCTACATTCAAAAAAGTTTACCTAATATAACTGGCCTACATTTAAGAATGAAAAGTCGCTGAACTTTTACAGCAATTCCAATTTTTCTTTTCATACCATTAGGATTTGCAATCCACCCTTGAGTCTATTACTTTGTTCTAATAGATATCCCCTTTAACTCCTTTAAACTAAGAATATCTGTGTTGATAAAAAATAATTTGAAGAACGATCTGTACCATTTCAGTTGTACAATTTCTTTGCGTACATTAACATTAAAGTATCTCCGCTTACCTCATTGAATACAGTATGTCTCCATCTTGACTTATCCTGAGTAATTTATTGGGAACAGTGATAGTATGTACATAGGAATTCTTTCCATTGTAAAAATAAGTGTCAGGTCTCCATATCCTCTCTAACATTTTTATGGACAACGACAGCGATTTTATTGGTCCCATGAAGGATAATCTCTGATCCCTCCAGTATTGACGAAAGTAACAGTCCATAGAATATTCCTAAAATAATATCTAACAGCTTTTAGACAGCCATACAATTTGGTTACGTTACCATATCTAGTTCTGATACAGGCCCCATGCTTCTTATTAAGATGTTGGTTTGGACTACTGTTGGTGTATCTGTAAAATATTTTTCCATTGTATTACATAATTATGTCATTTTTATACCATTCACAGCAATATTGTCAAAAACTGCAATCAACAAGTACACTCATCGGCAGGGTCAGACTTATATTATGAAAACTACGCAGTTAGTGTCAGTAATCAGTTTTCCAAGTATTCATTCATAATTATAACATGTACCCCTACAGTTAAATTATTTTGCTAGTATTCGTTTCATATTTTGTCTTAGTAGTAGTGGTTCAATCCTTTAAGGGCATGTGGCTTTTGAATTTATCACTTTAGACCCTAAGTGTGCTAGTTTGTTGTAATTGCTTTATCGGGAGGAACACAGAAAGGCACAAATATACAGGGTTTCTTTTTCGGGCGGCCTCCCGCAAAGGCTCAAAGCCTATGGCGCTGTAGAAGCGCTGCGAAAGGATAGGTGTCAGTTCACGTTAGATTTGAAATGCTGCAGGTTGTAACCGTCGAAATGCTGTAGGAGACTGGTTCAGGGAGTAAGGACCTCGACCTGGTAAGGATGAGCTCGCAGAGCTTCTCTAGTGTTCCTGGTTCGGACAGGCTGTGGTTTTATTATCTGGGAGAGCTCACTCGAACATCTTCCGTGATAGAATCTGTAAAACAAGGATAGGTTAGCCACCCTCCTTCGATGTTCCAGGCTGTGGAGGTCCTTTGTGAGGTTAGGCGTATCGGTTATGCCAATTACTCTTTTCTGGATAGTGTCCAGTAGCTTCAGAGAGTGTTTGGGAGCGCATCCCCACACATGGGAGCAATACTCCAGCGATGGTTGGATCTGTACCTTGTAGAGCAGCAGCAGTTGCTCTGGTGTATACAGGTTCCTACAGCGGAACAAAACTCCAAGCTTCTGGGATGCCGTTTTAGCAATACTGACGACGTGGTCGTGTCAGGACATGTTATTGTTGATGTTGATTCCCAAGAGCTTGACGGAAGGTGATTCAACTACGGGGTGACCCTCCATTTCCACGGTTGGTAAGCCATCGTGAGACTTCTTTGTAAGTGTTGTTGCCTGAGTTTTTTGTACGTTGAACTGCACTTTATTTGCTAATCCCCCTCGACAATTGTTTTGATATCTGCGTTGACCTGTGAGGCATGCTACTGTCGCCGACGTGCCGTCTCCTGGGATGATAGTGGCTTCCCTGGTTCCATGCACGACACTAATGTACTGTCATCTGCGAAGCTGTAGATTGGATTGGATGTTATTTCCAGCAGCTCGTTGATGTACAGCAGAAACAGTGTAGGGGATAGGATAGATCCCTGAGGAACACCGGCGTTTATTGAAAATACGTCTGATGAACAGCCCTCGGCTGCAAAAGACAGAGATCGGTCGTCCAAAAGGCTATTCAGCCACTGGCGCAGGCCAGGTGGTAGTCCATAAGCGGCGAGCTTGACCAGAAGTCGTCATGCCACACTCTGTCGAAAGCTTTCGATATGTCAAGTGCAACAACACGGGATTCGCCATGATTGTCTATTGCTCTGTTCCATAAGTGAGTGACGTAGGCAAGGAGGTCACCTGTAGACCTGTGCTTACGGAAGCCATACTACTGTCCAGCAACGATATATTGCTTGTATCAATCGTCGTTAGTATTTAAAGAAAACCACCTTCCGAAATTAAAGCATTAACAAAAGCTGTATGAAGCAGAGTATTCCAGAGAATTTTCAATTAATGGTGGAAGAGTACATAAAATGCAAACCTCTACACAGACGCACTTTCACCATAATTTTAATTATCAATCAGCATTAGCCTGTTTGTTAGTAGGGGTAGCAATTGGATAAGATGCTACTATTTGCAGATTTTTCTAAGAAATTGGCTTAGGAACTAAATGATTAACTGATATTTCATTTACTAGTTTTAAAATGTCTTACATAGTTGTCTCTAAAAAACTGTATAGGTACTAACATTTACAACTACCTTTCCACTATATTGAAGTGCTTGGAACCAGGCAAGCCACTATCATCCCAGGAGACGGTACGTTGGCGACAGCAGCATGCCTCACAGATCAACGCAGATATCATAACAATTGTCGAGTGGGGATTAGCAAATAAAGCACAGTTCAACGTACAAAAAACTCAGGCAACAACACTTACAAAGAAGTCTCACGATGGCTTACCAACCGTGGAAATGGAGGGTGATAGTCGAATCACCTTCCAACAGGCTCTTGGGAATCAACATCAACAATAACATGTCCTGGCACGACCACGTCGTCAGTATTGCTAAAATGGCATACCAGATGCTTGGAGTTTTGTTCCGCTGTAGGAAGCTGTATACACCAGAGTAACTGCTGCTGGTTTACAAGGCACAGATCCGACCATCGCTGGAGTGTTGCTCCTATGTGTGGGGATGCGCTCCCAAACACTCTCTAAAGCTTCTGGACACTATCCAGAAAAGAGCAATTAGATTAATCGATACGCCTAACTTCACAAAGGACCTCCACAGCCTGGAACATCGAAGGCGGGTGGCTGACCTATCGCTGTTTTACAGATTTTATCACGGAAGATGTTCGAGTGAGCTCACCCAGATAATAACACCACAGGCCGTCCGAACTAGGAACGCTAAAGAAGCTCTGCGAGCTGATCCTTACCAGGTCGAGGTCCTTACTCCCCGAACCAGTCTCTTCCAGCATTCCTTCTCTTGGAGAACTTCGACGCTGTTGAATTAGCTGCCGCGGAATTAGTTTTTCGACGGCCACAACCTGCAGCGTTTCAAATATAACGTGAACCGACACCTATCTTCTCGCAGAGCTTCTACAGCGCCACAGGCTTTCAGGCTTTGCGGGAGGCCGACCATTAAACAAAAAATATCTATATATGGTATATCGATGCATGATATATCCTTGTAGAAAGATTACCTAAGTTATTCGAATATCGGATAACTACCTACGTTTCTTCAACTCAGATGTACAGGACAAACCAGTAGCGTATTTAGGATTATTGGTCGGGGGTCCACACTGACTCAACTGCCCCAATAAACATATAGATTATACGAAAGAACTCCACATGAATTACATACTTTAAGAAATTTGCTCTCATTAAGAGTAAAATTTTAGGTAACATTAAAGTGTCTAATAATTTTCAACGCAACAATTTTATGACAAACCTTGTATAATTCGACTTTTAACTGCTCACTTGACACTTAAAACCATAAACCATATCATAAACCATATGTCAAGAACTCTTCTCAATACCTCGAATATTATATGTAATCGACCACCGAGTATGGTAATCATACCATCTTGAAACCCATATACAAATATTGAAATGTAGTTTACGTAATATTTTTATCGGCAATTAATAGAACCACTGAAATTGAACATTTTAGTGAGATACTTAAACAATTGAGGGCTATCGCCGAGGAGGGGAGGAGCAGAAATAAAATAAAGAAAAACAAACTGACTCTCATGCAATATTTTCACCAACGCTGTAATAATTAGGTTACGATAATAGCTACAGAAACGCATGCATAAAGCGGGCGTAGAAACAATTGAGGGCTGAAGTCGAGGGGGGCGGGGGTAGAAATTTCCTACTAGCAAGTTCGTGTTTGGTGCATATTAATTTATTACGGTTAAAGATCATAAACGTTCCTGATTTGCGAATACAACGAATACAATGAAGTGGTAGTGTCTGAAGGATGAGCTGGTTTTGAGTGACTCTTATGTAAAGCTTATTAACATCTACTACTCCAACTGATATCAGTTATACAGAAGGACGTCAAATTTTTGAGCATTATGGTTGATTCAAAACTTAGAAGAATTATATCCACTCAATTATTATTAAGATATAAACACCCTGAGCTATTTTGTGGTATGCTGGCATGCAACAATTATTTCTAGTACAAATGAAAATCACACGAAACCCCAGTGATCAAAGTGTCTTGTAGAAACTTATTCAAATCCCACAAAGTATTAACCGTATATGCCTTATTCATACTGAGCTGTGCATGATAAAGGATAATTCTAGTTTTATTGTGCCATCAGATGTTAGCTCAGCAAGTCGATACAACCCCCAAAATACATATAGTATAACAATCAACTTCCTCAACATGGTTTAGCTGCAGTGACGAAAGGTATGATCATTTTACCCATCAAATTTTCAACAAGTTACCCGTATCTATAAAATCAATAAAACTATTTAGAACACTTCAAACACCTGTAAAATAGACTTTACTTTGTAATCCTGTATATAATATGAATCTGAATTAAAGTTAATCCATAAAATTCTGTTATCAGTAAACTGGGTCTCTCTTTTCTATCTTGGTACATATTCATTTTATTCCTAGTTAGATCCTATGACAATAATTATACCTTTTTTTGGTCCTATAGCTAGAAAACAAATAAATAAATATTATCCCTGGAAATGGTCCTGGCTACGAACCTGATTTTAGTTTACATTCTTACAAAACAACATAAGCGTATCTAAATATAATTCCATTGGATATAGGCGCAAAAGGATCGCATTTTCAGTTTAAATATGACATGAATCAAAGTCTTTGTCGTGGATTGTAACATGAGAACAATTGATGATAGCGAAAATAACCCGACGCTTATGCAATATTGTCATTAACGGTGTAATAATTAGGTTGCGATAATAGCTACAGAGATGTATGCACAAAGCTAGAGTAGAAACACAAGCAGCGTCTGAAAAATGTGCGATTAAAAGGGAAATGGAAACATCTTGGAAACAGCGTACAAGGTAAGCATACTTTGCAAATTAGTAGGAAATCGATTTACTTCAGAGCGGTATACATGTAAATTAGAAATCACTCCACGCTCAGTGAACTTAAAAGAGGCTAGAATGACGCAGGTCGATTCTACATAACTTTCAATGCAAATAAAATCGATTTTAATATAGTTTGTGGAACTATTGGATAGGATAACTACTATCACACATCTCTGAAGGAGTAATTTGGGGCACCCATGACTTTTGTGGATATCTGAGTCTAGGAAGGTCTCTGATCACTGTGAGTGTAAATGAAGGTGCACACAGTGGACGTCTTGAAAACAATTTTGAATATATTAGGTAAAGAGGAATCGATGTGGCAAATTGATTAGATGATCAAAGCTTCTTTTGTTTGATCACTTTTGCAAATATTTCCAATCCAGTAGTCCAAATATTTCCAGTCCGTGTCGATCGCCCCCTAACAGCTCAAGAGCTAGCAGCTCATCCTATATAAGTATATATGTTTCTTAGCTCACTCACAATTTTTCTATATGAAACAAACTAAAATAAAAAAATAGCACAGCAGTAATAGAAGGGATGACATAAACAGCGCAGATTGCCTGTTCCGAACAGGTCACATCAGCTTCTCAGGATGCCGACCACTTGTGTTGGCGAAACGTCAAGCAGCGAAGCGACGGCCGAATATCCCAAGAACCAACAGCTCATCGGATCATGGCCGCGAAAGTTTTACACAATACATTAGTGCAGTTTAATTATTACTGATAAAAGGGTCTTTAAAAAAGACCACAATAATTATGAAAATATTCAAGACGACACTTTGAACTGTCTTGAAAATCTTACTGACTTCTTTATGCACTCTCACCATTTTTCTATATGAATCAAAACAAGGTAGTAAAAATAGCTCAGCAGAAATATAACGAATGGTAAAAACAGTACCTTTTAATCAACAGTGATAAAAAAGGATTTAAAAAGACACTACAATAATTATGAAAATATGCAAGACGATACTTTGAACTTTCTGGATAACCCTACAGACTTCTGGGTGCACTCTCACCATTTTTCTATACTAAACAAATCACAACAGCTCAGCAAAAATATAACGGAAGGCAAAAACAATGTAGTTTGATTATCACTGACAAAGGAACATTCAAAAAAGACGACAATATTCATGGACATATGTAACACGATACTTCGAACTGTCTTGAGAATCCTACCGACTTCTATATGAACTCTCATCACTTTTCTATACAAATCAAACCAAGGTAGTAAAAATAACTCAGCAAAAATATAACGAGTCGCAAAAACAGTACCGTTTAATGAACACTGATAAAAGAGGACTTAAAAAAACACAACAATAATTATGAAAATATGCAAGACGATACTTTGAACATTCTGGATAATCCTACGGACTTCTGGGTCACTCTCACCATTTTTCTATACTAAACAAATCACGATGGAAAAGAACAGCTCAGCAAAAATATAACGGAAGGCAAAAACAGTGTAGTTTAATTATCTCTGATAAAAGAACATTTAAATAAGATCACAATAATCATGAACATATGCAACACAATACTTCGACCGGTCTTGAAAATCCTACCGACCTCTCTATGCACTCTCACCATTTGTCTATACGAATCAAACCAAGGTAGAAAAAACAGCTCAGCAAAAATATAACAAATAGCAAAAACAGTATCGTGTAATGAACACTGATGAAAGAGCATTTAAAAAAAACACAATAATTATTAAAATATGCAAGACAATACTTTGAACTGACTGGATAGTCCTACAGACTTCTGGGTGCACTCTCACCATTTTTCTATACTAAACAAATCGAGATGGAAAAAAGAGCTCAGCAAAAGTATAACGGAAGGCAAAAACAGTGCAGTTTAATTGTCACTGATAAAAGAACATTTAAATAAGACCACAATATTAATGAACGTATGCAAAACGATACTTCGAACTGTCTTGAAAATCCTACCGAGTTCTCTGTGCACTCTCACCATTTTTCTATACTAAACAAATCACGATGGAAAAAACAGCTCAGCAAAAATATAACAAATGGCAAAAACAGTACCGTTTAATCAACACTGATGAAAAAGCATTTGAAAAAGACCAGAATAACATATGCGAGACGATACTTCGAGCTGTCTTGAGAATCCTACCGACTTCTATATGCACTCTTACCATTTTTCTATACGAATCAGATCAAGGTAGAAAAAACAGCTCATCAAAAATATAACAAATGGCAAAAACAGTATCGCGTAATGAACACTGATGAAAGAGCATTTAAAAAAGATCACAATAATTATTAAAATATGCAAGACAATACTTTGAACTGACTAGATAGTCCTACAGACTTCTGGGTGCACTCTCACCATTTTTCTATACGAATCAAATCAAGGTTGAAAAAACAGCTCAGCAAAAATATAACAAATGGCAAAAATAGTACCGTTTAACCAACATTGATGAAAGAGCATTTGAAAAAGACCAGAATACATATGGACATATTCGAGACGATACTTCCAACTGTCTTGAAAATCTTACCGACTTTTCTGTGCACTCTCACCATTTTTCTATACTAAACAAATCACGATGGAAAAAACAGCTCAGCAAAAATATAACAAATGGCAAAAACAGTACCGTTTAATCAACACTGATGAAAGAGCATTTGGAAAAGACCAGAATAAGTATGAACATATGCGAGACGATACTTCGAGCTGTCTTGAGAATCCTACCGACTTCTATATGCACTCTCACCATTTTTCTATACGAATCAAATCAAGGTAGCAAAAACTGCTCAGCAAAAATATAACAAATGGCAAAAATAGTACCGTTTAATTAACACTGATAAAAAAGCATTCGAAAAAGACCACAATAAGTATGAACATATGCGAGGCGATACTTCGAACTGTCTTGAAAATCCTAACGACTTCTCTGTGCACTCTCACCATTTTCTATACTTAACAAATCAAGATGGAGAAAACAGCTCAGCAAAAATATAACAAAAGGTAGAAACAGTGCAGTGTAATTATCACTGATAAAACAACATTTAAATTAGATCACAATATTCATGAACATATGCAACACGATACTTCGACCTGTCTTTGAAAATCCTCCCGACCTCTCAGTGCACTTTCACCATGTTTCTATACTAAACAAATCAGGATGGAAAAAACAGCTCAGCAAAAATATAACAAAAGGCAAAAACAGTGCAGTGTAATTATCACTGATAAAACAACATTTAAATAAGATCACAATATTCATGAACATATGCAACACGATACTTCGACCTGTCTTGAAAATCCTACCGACCTCTCAGTGCACTTTCACCATGTTTCTATACTAAACAAATCAGAATGGAAAAAACAGCTCGGCAAAAATATAATGGAAGGCAAAAACATTGCAGTTTAATTATCCCTGATAAAAGAACAGTTAAATAAGACCACAATATTAATGAACATATACAAAACGATACTTCGAACTGTCGTGAAAATCCTACCGACTTCACGATGCACTTTCACCATTTCTTTGTACGAATCAAACCAAGACAGAAAATAGTTCAGCAAAAATATCACGATTGGCAAAAACAGTACCGTTTAATGTAACACTGCTAAAAGAGCACTTAAAAAAGATCACAATAAGTATGAAAAAATGCAAGACAATACTTCGAACTGTATTGAAAATCCTACCGGCCTCTCACTGCACCTTCACCATGTTTCTATACTTAACAACTCAAGATGGCAAAAACAGCTCAGCAAAAATATAACGGAAGGCAAAAACACTGCAGTTTAATTATCCCTGATAAAATAACAGTTAAATAAGACCACAATATTAATGAACATATACAAAACGATACTTCGAACTGTCGTGAAAATCCTACCGACTTCTCGATGCACTTTCACCATTTCTTTATACGAATCAAACCAAGACAGAAAATAGTTCAGCAAAAATATCACGAATGGCAAAAACAGTACCGTTTAATGTAACACTGCTAAAAGAGCACTTAAAAAAGATCACAATAAGTATGAAAAAATGCAAGACAATACTTCGAACTGTATTGAAAATCCTACCGACCTCTTAGTGCACTTTCACAATGTTTCTATACTAAACAACTCAAGATGGAAAAAACAGCTCAGCAAAAATATAACGGAAGGCAAAAACAGTGCAGTTAAATTAACCCTGATAAAAGAACAGTTAAATAAGATCACAATATTAATTAAGATATACAAAACGATACTTCGAACTGTCGTGAAAATCCTACCGACTTCTCGATGCACTCTCACCATTTTTTTATACGAGAAAATAGTTCAGCAAAAATATCACGAATGGCAAAAACAGTGCAGTTCAATAAACACTGCTAAAAGAGCATTTAAAAAAAACACAATAATTATGAAAGTATGCAAGACAATACTTCGAACTGTCTGAGTAGTCCTGCAAACTTCTGGGTGCACTCTCACCATGTTTCTATACTAAACGCCTGCTATTGCTTTGTATGCAGATTCTCATAAAATATTTTCTCGGCATACATATATTATTCTCGTCCACCATGTATCAAGTTTTGGGAACAATATTCCAGCAGGCTGAGGTTGCGTCTGGTCGCTGTATTATGCATATGCAACAACTTTCTTAATCTCTCGAAGAGCAGGGTATTACACAGTCACGCGATACACGTCGTCTACTCAAATAGCAACCGGCAGCAGATGCCATATTGAAACAATTCGATTTATTTCTGGAACAGTGGCATAACAAAGAGCTGCTGTAAGCTATTCAAAGTATTGTAAAGGCCCGATTTCTATCATGTATCATGTAAAGATTTTTGAAACTAAAAGTGTTTCGAGGATTTAGCTTCAAGTCAAGATTAATGATTGAAATTGAAATTTAATCAGGCCCTGGCAATATTTTTGGTGATTTTTTATGTAAGATGATGCCCGAATTCAAATATAATTGCCGTTTCTTCCATCACCCACCATTTCCTAGCGAGCCCCGCACAATTATTTCTACCGTTTTTCGATAAAAGTAGACTTGTAGACATTGAATATATAATTTGAAGGGGTAAAAAGGACTATTTTAGCTGGAAGCAATTATAAATAATATAGATATGTACCATATTTGGTGCATGCTTTCCTTTTACTTCCCACACCGATAGGTT
The DNA here is from genome assembly GCA_951848785.1 of Callosobruchus maculatus. Classification (NCBI taxonomy): domain Eukaryota; kingdom Metazoa; phylum Arthropoda; class Insecta; order Coleoptera; family Chrysomelidae; genus Callosobruchus; species Callosobruchus maculatus. Next base: position 9,832,111 of record CATOUR010000029.1, read on the forward strand.
TCAGTTCAGTTCAGATCTGGGCACGTGTGCCTGTTTTATCCACCTTTCTGTGTGTCAAGTGTTTGACGAGAAACTTGAATTTAAAAGCGGTTTCTATCGGTTTAATCCATACTGGAAGTGGAACATATAATTTAGGGGAGAAATAAGCAGAAGATATCTGTGTCACAGATAATGTTTATGTTGAAGTTTGTAGTTGCTCTGGTACCTGTCATATTTTTACTATGCTTTTCATAACTTAGATATACAATAGATTAGTTGAGAATAGTCTGTCTTTACAATATATTATTTTAATAAGGTGTCTTTGGATACATAGTGTAGTCGTAAAAGCTCCTTCCCAGATTGGAATATAGCACCTGAGTACTGACTCCGTTAAGGAGTAATACATCGTCAGTAGGTTTTCCCTGGAAAGTATGTTTTTGATTTTGTAAAACTGATATACTAAAGCCCTCAACTTATTGGTGAGTGATGCATTTATTATATCATACGTTGGTCTACCATGACACCCAAATACTTTATTGCCGGAGTTTTTTCAAGGTGTGGACAGACACAGTTAACTTTACTGCATTAAGGACTGTTGTCTGTGTAGTTGAACATCTATGTTTGGTTGATCATAGCAACAAACTATTTTTCCTTCAAATCTAATTATCTTAGTTGAACTATTTATATAGATTCATTATTCTTTTTACGCTTTGGATGCTATTTTTAGTCTGTAAAAAGAATACCATAGCTATACATTTTTTCATGTAGTGTTTAGTGAGAAACTGTATCAAAGAGCTTTACTAGGTCAAGAGATACTGCGAGGCATTTTGTTGATCTATCTGCAACCCAGATGATTGGTTGATTGGTTGGAGTAGACCAAAAGCAGCATTTTTTGTGCTAGAATTTGGTAAAAAGTCAAATTGGCTCTCAGATATAACTTTGTGAACTATTGCAAACTTCAATAGACGTTTCTTTATAATCTTTCAAATAGCTTAGCGAAATTATTAATTACCGAGCGTTAATTACCCAATTTAATACGGTCACCACACCCAAATAGAGGATACCATAGATTCTTTCCACTGCGAAGGAATCTTCCTTTTCTGTATCCATAAGTTTATAATATGGGATAATGGGTTCATTATTTCAGCATGTATATTCCTTGCAACTTCTACACTAATTTTGCCTGACCCTGCGGCAGAGTTTATTTTTAATTCAGATATTAAATATGTAAACCAGCTGTTGTGATGCAATTAATTTCGATGTAGTTTGCCTCGTCATTTTTTCCTTCACATTTATATAGCATCGAATAGCCTACATATGACCTCTACTTATTAGTTGTAAGTTCATAAGTGATTTCAGATACATTTTCAGGGCTTTCTTTTATTATAATTACAATTATTATTGCTGGGTATTGTGATATTATTTATATATTGTATATCTACATGTAATTTTTAAGCACAAGCTTTATTGTATTTTCAGTGCTCTCTAATTAATTTTTTTTCTGTTGAACAAAAACAAATAAATAAGAGTTTTTAAGAAATATAACATGGCAGATGTTCTGTTTCACCGTTAAAGTGGAATTGAATACCCTCTTCTCATTGTGAACTTGTGAACTCCATAATACTCCGGTAAGTATCTGACCAATTTTTGCAACGCTACTGACTTCTGGATACCTAGCGCAAGGTCACATTCCTCGCCAGCCGTTTTTCCTTTTCCCCCTTTGATGCGTTGTCCTTAAAGGACTTAGCTCAACCGAGTCATCGGATGTCGTCGGTAAATCACAGAGGACATTAGAATTCCTCTCGTCCGTACCCAGAGCAACACATACAAACAACCCCATACATTTGCATGGGCACAACCGACACACCCGCGGGCGATCAAAATAGATTTTGTGCAGCCTGGTGGAATTTATGAGGATCAATGGAGTACTCGTAGATTCCGACTATAAAAAAGATTTCCGAAATGAAAAGGAACACGGTGTTAGATTCATCCCCTGTTTCATCATACAAAGTCCTTTGATAGTCGATACACACAATACAATACAACTTGGGTACTCTGATTTTACTGATCGTAGTTACTTTTATGGTTTAGCTGCGGTTTTCTGAACATCCTAGTTTTCATCGTTTATTTCTGTTTATTGATTACTCAGAAAAATGAAACTTGACAATTCTCTAAACAGTACGAAAGGTTCTGGCCTCGATAATAATAAATTATAAATATATCAACAGAACTTTTCCTTAAGTAGATTTGGGCTTAACTACATCATATACTACTTAAGTAACTATATCACGTATACCGTACTTATTTACTTACTATACGTTCAGGTGTGTTGTTTTAGGCTATACAAGAAGATATTCTAATATAACTAAGATTTGATTTCAACTGGTAACAACGGCAATCTATTGTTAGCTCAAGACGCAGACTTCATTGGACAAGTTAAAGCTATATTTGTTTGACTATGGCTAGGATATATATTGTTTTGTAACCTCTAGTAAAATAACTATGTATTCCACTTGTAAAACTTGAAACAAGAAATGGTGTTGCTTTTTTGTCTGCTATTGATTATTTCTTAAATTAACCTACATTCTCCCAGTTCTAAAATGTTGTCCAGCTGAACAGCTTTTAGTTCTGCGTATAACGTATTTATTAGAATTACTAAATTGGCTATTATTAAATAGTGTTTTAAGTACTATGTAAATTTTTAATATTTTTAAACACGGTCCCTGAACAATTTCCTAATATTGGAATTGAGTGACTTAGATGAGTAAGAAAAAATGCATTATAAGCATTTGATTTTATGTTGATGCTGTTGCTAAACATTATGGACAGCATTGGAGTAACTTTTTAGAAATGTGAACCCTAAATATTTCATTGATGACACCTATTCCAACATAACATTATTAACTGCAATCTGAAGTTCAAAAACTATGTAATTTTTTTTAAAACAACCACCATTTCTACTCGTAGTTCATTTCAGGTATATAAAGAATTTTCTCTCAAAGACAAAAACACGTAGTTTTGGTCTACCTTAACTATTTATTCCACCGATAGTTTTTTCTTTGTGATCTAAGTTTGTCACGTCTTAATTTTACGTCAATAGGAGGGATAAGTATTGCAACCGCTGAGGATTTTGAATTTTGGCGTTTGAGGACATCTACATCACGAAAACTTATGTCAATTATTTCGGTCATTCTGTCTATCAGTCTGGCGTATGTTCGGTATTCGTTAGCCTCTTTGTAACTAGGGAAGAGGAATGCAAATAAAATTAAAAATAGATTGCTACAGTAGGGACAAAAACATTTTATCGTTTTCAAAAATCCATCCAATGGCGATGGCGGATTAGTGAAAAAATGATTTGGTAAACGAAGGGACCCATCGATAACTTCTGCATTCTGGCGGCTAAGATGTGAGCTGCCGCACGGCACACCGTCATTTTATGCAGTGCAGAGAGCAGAGTAACCCTCATTCCACCTAGCGATCCATACAAGCTCAATAGAATATGGATAGTTGCCCTGATACCCAAAGATTCTGGGATGCGCAGGAGTTCCACAGGCATTGGCGGTGCACAGAGTTTACAAGTGCTCAATCCAGGAACGCCGTCTCAGTTTCTTGGATAACACGCCGAACAGGTAACATCAGCTTCTGAGGATGCCGAACAATCGTGTTGGAGAAACTCAGCAGCGGAGCGCGGCTATGCCAAGGCGACGGGGCATGTCGATGCCGGTCAAACAGCCCAAAAATCAACAGTTCATCATGATCCAATGATCATTACTTGCAGACCCTCTGTTTAGTCCGGATAGAGCCTCCGAAGTTGTCCGGTAACACCTATAACATCTGATGGCTATAAATGGTAGCATAGCACTCCTAGAGCCGCGTTGTGCCGATGAACATAGGCAGTACCAGCGAACAATACACACACCGACAAGAGGTCCGTAAGGGTCTCTGGCGCCTGTAGGCAAGCTCTACAATGGATATCGGGCGTCCCATGTCCATAATATACCAATGTTCTAAGGACACCGTCTTGGTAAGCCATTATAGAGCTGTTTTTTCTGCGATATCAACTTACTAGACCTTAGGAAGGAGAAAGTCAACTGCTCAGATAAACCATGCTCTTCTAGATGTTTTTAGAAGATTTCGTGCATTGGCTTATCTTTGTGAAGTCTTGAAGGAAATGCTACTCCAGCAGCTTTAATGTAGGTGTTTAATTGTGTGCATGAGGCTCTGAAAAGGCAGGCTATATATCTATCTATATATCTGCGGCATAGGTGTACATTTAATGCTAATAAATTGAATAACTAATTTACAATTTATCATAGCTACTACTTACCCTTACCATGTGTTGGCAACTGAGAGCTCTCATAGTTTTTCAGGAGATTTTCTAGTACCATAGTTATATTTTTACTAACTCCATCCTTCACTGGTGATCTGGTTAGTCTAGTAAAATTTCTACCTACGCTTTCTTGATGGAAACCAGAATAGTCCATTACTATGTGCTTGATGGTAACGTTTTGATTCAAGAGGTTGTCTTCAAGGCCTATACCAGCATTCTTAAGGTTAGGTTTAGCACATAAAATGGATGACCTGTAAAAAAATTCTTTCAGATTTTGAAATGAATAAACTTAATATTCTAGATTAGTTTTGGCTAGGTATTTATTAATCTAGAATGTGTTGTTGAAAATAGGCTTGGGATGTTTGGCTCTTTACACTGAGCGCGCTCGTGTTTTCAGAGTCGATCAATTCAACGGTATCGTTTCCCACTCAAGCTCAACAAAGTAGAAAGATGGGTTCCGTTTTCTCTTTTGTGTATACGAATGTTTGCTAATTTGCAAATTTGGAATTAGACATCCTCTACTGGATGGCCTGATAATAATTGTGATCACTTTATGTTCCAGCTGTATATGACGTTATGGTTATGATCATTTTCAGGAGTCGGAGGATCGGAATGAGAACAGATGTGCTAAAATTAACAAGCTATGCTTTCGATAAATAATAATAATAAAATAAAGATGGCTATTATTATTGCTTATAACAAAAACTCATTTATTAAACTCAACAACAATAAGATAGCACTTACAATCAACACAGAGTGCCAGGACAGTTCAATTAAATAATTGTCGTCTTGAGAAAGGACGGTTTCTTTTTATGGTACAGCTAGATACTTTAGATAGGTAAAGTCCAAGTCTTATATTTTAATTTGCGGAAATGGTGATTTAAGGGTGATGGTCTGAAAGACGTTTCACGAGGCAGGCATTCATTGTTGTTAAGGATAACAAGAAAGCAGTTAGAAAGTCGCCAAGCAGAGAACTGCGTACAATGTTTTGCTTTTATGAAAAAATAAGGAACAGCAGCCATGACGGGAGTTTAAGGAACTTCAACAGAGGTCCAAAGGCACATTACGCCAAGTTCCTAAAGCTGAAGTTACATTTACGAGTTGGTTGTATACGAGTGAACGATTGTATACGATTTCGCATGTGTAAATAGTAACTCGTAGGTCGTATACGTGTTAGTTTCAAAGTTGCGAGAGATCCGAGTACGGCTACGAGTGAAATAGTGTTTTTATTAATCCAAGGTGGCTGAAAACAAGTTACTGCCTAAGGAGATCGACCAATTTATTGGCTTATATTACAATATGAAGTAATTATGGGACGTGAGAAGTAGGGAAATACAAAGATATGAATGCAAGAAGCAAAGCATATTCTGCAATAGCAGATATCCTAAACACATCGGTGGAAACAGTGAAGAAACAAAATTAATAATCTACATTCGACATATAACCAAGAGAAGAGAAAAATTGTTGCTTCTCAGAGAATAGGTGGATTGATATATTTTTGTAAATAAAATTATCAACTTTTGTTCTCCACACCGATAGGTGAGATAGTATTGTGATCACCAATCTTAATAACTCTGTTAGTAACGTTTCTCCAATTCCCACAATGTTCCTTAATTGCAAGGATGTTTTAACCGCCTTCTTTTTCTCACCATCTCTTCACATTCTATTTTCTTTTCCACCATTAACATTAAAATTCCTGCCATTGCAGCACGCTTCCTTTTACTGGGCGCCATATTAACTGCACTTCAATCGCATACCATTCGGAACATTAATGTAAATGGTACTCGTACTACCGTAGGGGTACCCGTACACGATTCACTCGTAAACGTAACTTTAGCTTAAGAATACATCACATCGCATTTCACGTTACTTTCTGACAATCACTTGATTCACCCTCATTATTTCCAGGTAAGTGCATTTAAAGAAATTTCGCTGATACAACTGTACTAGAATTTTTCAATTGACGCAAAAAATTAAAAATATATTTGTGTATATATAGGGAGTTTCGTTCAAACAACAGCATGTTTGCATCACCAGTATGTTATGAATCATCCTATACAAATAAAAAAAATTCTGAACAAGGAACATCCCTGACTACAACTTTTTGTAAATAAAATTATCAACTTTTATTCCTCACACCGATAAGTGAGAGGAGTATTGTGATCGCGAATCCCTGCTCAGTTAATAACTCTTTTAGTAACTTTTCTTCAATTCCCACAATGTTCCTTGATTGTAAGGATGTTTTATCCCAAATTCGCCTTCTTTTTCTAACCATCTCTCCACATTCTATTTTCTTTTTCACCATTAAAATTAAAATACCTGCCATTGCAGCTCGCCTCCTTTTACTGGGCGCCATATTAACTACACTTCAATCGCATACGATTCTGAAAATTAATGTAAATGGTATACGTATATGTATACGATTCACTCGTAAATGTAACTTTAGCTTAAGAATACATGACATCGTATTTCACGTTACTTTTTGACATCACTTTCATCAATTTGGCTGATACAACTATACTAGAATTTTTCATTTATTGGCGCAAAAAAAAAAAATAAAAATATATTTGTGTCGGCATCGCTTGCGCTCTGAGTCTAATTGCTTCAAAAGTTATATGCGTACTTTTTCTATGACTGAGCAGACCACGTAGGCTGCGACGAAAGGGCTATGTTAGCGGAAGTTTGCTAACGCGGGACTTGGATAGGCCAACACTCGCAGGCCCAATAAATACATCTCCTGGCAGTCCATTCCAAGCCTTGTACAATCTAGGAATAATTGTGAGGGTGTACTGCTCGGTTCTTGAGGTATGAAAAACGACCGCCTTAGCTCAATGGAGTGGACCTCGTTTGTACACTGGTAGAAAAGTGAGAGGTTACCAACCGCATGCCTGTGAGAAGTGGCTGGAAGTGGCACGTTGAGGCCAGTCGAATTGCCCTTCTCTGGACGGCAAGTACTGACAGGGTATCATCATGGTCACAATGTCTTAACAGACATGTTGTGAACTCGTACAATGCAAGTTGGAGCTAAAGTGTCGACACGAATATTATCAATAGTTTTAAGAACTGTAGCTCGCCATTTTTCGCGATTCACTGTCAGTTCAGTGGCGCTCTTGATATTCATATCCAGCAACTGTTTTGTCGTATCCACCCAGCCTGAAGTGGAACGGCCACGGCGCCGCCCACTCTAGGCGTGATCCTGAACTACAAGTTTCTCCATATTATCGCTTCTGTGTGTATGTCCGAAGAATGTAAGCATTCTCGTCGACACAATGGAGGGTAGTCTCTTTAGATTACCGAGATCATCCAGTATGGAAACGTTAGTTCGATTGGCGGTATAAGGAACTCTTAGCATTCTCCTCCACGTCCACATTTCAAAAGTATCTACGCGAGCTCGATCTGCCTTTTTAACTGTCCAAGTTCCCGAGCCATACAAAAATATGGAGAACACAAGAGACTGAACCAGCGACATTTTGGTAGCTTTAGTGATGTTATGGTCACGCCATATTTTAGTAAGCTTTGTCATGGCCACACCTGCCTGCTGAGTGCGCCGTCGAATCTCATTTTTCACTCTTCTTATAGCTAAATACCCAAGCTTTGTCTCAGCAGCTGTTGGAATTGACGCAACGTGTTAGTGCCATGTCAGATTTTCTGTATCTTGGCAGAGCCCGATTGTTCATAAGAACCGGGTGCTGGCTTGGGCACTTCTTACATGATATATACTGGGTCTTGGGAGCACTAATATTACCACATTTTTGAGCCCCCAAGCGGTAATGGTCTCCAGTTCCTTTGAAAGCAAAGTAGCTGCCAGCCTTCTATTCCAGCACACAGAGATCGGTCTATTGCTCATGATGCCTACTTCCAAAGTACTGTCATCCATAAAACAGAGGATTGGGTTAGCAGTTCTAAGGAGTAGACCATGAAGCAGAAACAATGTTGCAGCCAATGCTGATCTCTCCGGAATTCCAGCGTTCATGATGTGGAAGCAATAGGAGAAGCTCTCTAATACGACAGAGATTTTTCGACCTGACAGATAGTCTGCGAACCAACTGATAAACTTAACAGGGAGGTTGCAGGACGGAAGCTAGTTTAGGAGAGAAGCAAGGACTTTTTATTGTAATAAAAGTAAGACTTACTTCAAAAGGCATTAAAAATTGCTTTTTTCATTGGTATCTAACTTTATTGCAGAAACTATAAAGCACAAACCCTCTACACTACAGTCTATATTAAAATATATTTTACTTAAAAAAATGGTTCGAGAAAAGTGATATTGACACTGTTTTTTGGGAAAATGAGTAGTGAAATTTAAAGTATAAGCATTGTAGCACCTGAATTGTTGATAAACCTCCACTTCGGTTTAGTCATCGCGGAAGTTTTAGGAACTTCTACAGAAATCTGTTATATGACAATGTTGTTTGTCTTATAAGCAACAAACCGTAACACAGCCTGACAGCATTTACTTATTGAAGAACAAATAAGATTTTCCCTTCAACCATATCCAGCCATTCTGTCATATGCCACATATTCCCTTACCTCTATCTTATAACTATTATGCTCCTTGTGCATTATAGAAACTTGATCCAATTTTACACTATATCGTAACTCCCTAGTGTTTGGCTGAGTGCTGAATTAATTAGTGGATTGTGATTGTGCATTTGGATATGTCTTAGGAGAAAAGCGGAATCATGTTATTCAAAACACAGAGAAGGCTTTAGATTTTTCCAGATTTTCATATGGTTCGTTATTTGGTACCGAATGATGATTACTCTGGCGTCTTTAGATCAAATTTATTTTCATGCTTGTCATAGTTTCAACCTAATATTGATTTATTCGTGTCTGAGCTACCCTTGAATTAATTATCTAGTTTTATATATCCTTATTTTGTTCTTAGCTTTTATTTAGATTTATAGTATATACACCATGTCCCAGGACAAATCCAGAAAACTTTACGAGATGATTTCTGGCACCGGTTTATGTATCAATATGTATATCCTTAATAGCTAAAAAGTTTAAGTGTACTTAATTAGATCGCGAAATCGTTAATGTGTGACCGCCTTTAACATCCCATAACATGGAGCTATAGTCTGACATCCCTTTGCAACCAAATCATCGTCCGCCCGACCAAAAAAAAAGTGTGTCATGCGGCTAGGTCTTTCTTTCACAGATCAATGTACATTCTCTTATGAATACAACAGTTTTCAATTTTACAACACGCCAATCACCAGACCCAAACAAAAGTAGAAAATGATCAAGTACCCCTAAAAAGCCTATGAACGAATTTTGAGCTGTTTTTATGTTTTCAATCTTCTATTATTGCTGCGCCGCCACTGACATGATTTGTCAAAACCATAAACGTTTTCCATCCTCGTCAGGGTCATAATACTATGTGAACATTTCGTTAACATCAATCCAATAGTTTCCACGTTACGCAATACAGAACGATCTAAAGCAATATTCGTACGTATACGTCAGTCGAAGTCCCTTGATTTCTGTAATAGGCAAGACAATGCTCGGATGGACCTAAAAAAGTCTATTATGACGCTAAGTCTCTTTCACAGGTCATTGGATAGCCTATTATGAATACAACAATTTTTGAGTTGACGACCTCCCACCCCCAAACAGCCAAACTTCACCACCACCCAAAAAAAGTAGAAAATGATTAGAAACCCCTAAAATGCTGAAAAACGAAGTTTGAGATGTTTTTATATTTTTTGTTTTTTTATTATTGCTACGCCGCCACTAATACGATTTCTAAAAGTCATAAACGTTTTCCATTCCTGCCACGGTAGTAATATTGTGTAAACATTATATTGAAACCAATCCCATAGTTTCAACGTTACACAATACAGAACGATATAAAGCAATACTCAGAAAAGTCTCTTGGTTCTGTAATAGGCAAGGCAATGTTTGGATGGACCTAAAGAAGTGTATTATGACACTAGGTCTTTCTTTCACAGGTAAGTGGACAGCCTCTTATGAATACAATAAATTTTTCAGGTTTACAACCCCCCATCCCCCAAGCAACCGGGAATATTTGAATTTTTTGTTTTTTGCTAATAAGTTCGCCGCCCATGATAGATTTTCAAAATTATAGCAGCAATACCTACTACGACCCCACAGAATATCGTTATTCAAATTTCATCATAATCCATGCAGCGGCTACTGAAATTAAGAGGCTAGAAAAACGCGACAGACAGACCAACAGGCAGACAAGTAGACAGACAGACCGACGGAAATGAGTGAGGTGAATTTTCGTTATGTAGACATCATAAAACGCACAAAACGCGTATTATCTTAAAATCGAAAATTTTCGCGATCACAATACTCCTCTCACCTATCGGTGTGGGAAGTAAAGAGACCTGTTAGCGTAACCGTACTAAACTACCGCCCTTTTTTGCTGTAAAGTCGAAAGTGTTTATAGTTTTTTACCCGAAAGTGAAAGTGAAATAAGGTGGGCCACACACGTTTCAATCATCTTTACAACAGAATTTTAAACGTTGATTTCTCTGTAACAAACGCGAATTTAAGAATAATTCCTTTTGATACCGCCTTCCCATTCCGAAACCTACATGTGATTTTTTTTCGGGATTCGTCCTGGGATACGGTGTATATATTAATTAGGATCTGTTAATTAGAAGTAATTGGAGTAAGAAAAAAAACGTATATGTGGCGCTCACAGACGTCACTGGACAGAAATGATTATCAGTATTTGCTCATATCTCTTTCCAGTGTCTGGCACACTGACTGCCGTGTCGTCGGCTTCCCCGTCCTGGAATGTGCAAGGGGTTTCAAGGATGCGCAAGATAGGAGATGATCCATGGTCTGGTTCTCCCCTCAATTACATAAATCCTCCTCAGCATATCCCCATTTCACTAGGTTTTATCCCCAAACCTGCCCATTTGGCATCTAATCCTGTAGAGACTTTTCCAGGTCCTCCATTCCAGTTGTGATCCGCCAGGTAGACTTTCATTTGGGTTGGAATGTGGTTCCCTTTTAGCACAGTACCTCTTTCGTTATAGTCTAAGATCCGAATATAAGACGACCTTCACCGAACTGGTTAATGGATGAAAAGCATTTTATATTAAATTTAATATGTTAAAAAACATACCGCGAGTGGGTTGGCTGAAAAATTTCAGTCCAGGATATGATTAATTAAATATTGAAAAATTATTTTTTTTTAAATTTAACTGGTTTGGTTAATAGACAAATCACATACCAATCGAAAGTATGAAGCCCATAGAATATGCAAACGTTAGGTCGGCTACGTTTTTCTTGTCCCAATTATAGGGTAGGCAGGTATAAACAGGTAAGTCAATAATAGTAATTTGCACCGGTGTGGTTAATGCATGAAATTTATATCAAAATAAAGATAAATTTATTGCAAACAGGTCGATATAGGGTTGCCTGGAAAAAATCAGTCTAGAATTTCGGTTGTCGGATTTTAAAGATCAAAATATTGCTGCCAGTGAATACGTGCGCCAGAGAGGTCCGAGTGAACTATCCCGTGTATTAACAAAGGACGCAGCATAGCAGCTGCGTGTAGCGTGGCCATTGAATGAAAGAGAATGCGCATGTCATGTGTGTGTCATGATTGTTGTTATTTATAAACATTAAATTGTGATAAAAAATGGCTAAAAAGTGTTTTCTATGCAATTCGGACGATGATGTTATTGATTTTAACGATGAAACGTATTTTAACTCCTTGTTGAAATTAAATTTTCGTAAAAAGAATAATTTTAAATACAGTGACGTTGAGTTAACCAACGCATCACTCGATTTTATAGATTATCATACCACGTGCTACAAAAAAGTGACTGCTTTGGGTAAAAAACATAATGAAGAGAGAGAAAAGAGAGATTGCGTTTCTTTTAGTGTAAATTTTTCTAATTAGTTTAAATTAAAATTTAAGTAAATTTAGTAATCAGTAGTGCTCTGACTCCAAATGTACTTTACTGTATATAGCTGGTCAATAAACGTTAAGTAAGTAAGTAATAACTTTCTTGGTGAGAATACGGTAAGTGTATACTAATTTAACTTTCAAGACTATCTTAGTAAATACATCTTTCAAATTTTTTTAACTGTGAAATAATGACATGGAAGATTCATAAATTTATACATTATTGATTATGTTTTATTCAAATAAATCATTTCAATTTCACGGACACATGACACGCGCACTCTCTTTCATGCAATGGCCGAGCTACACGCGGCTGCTATGCTGCGTCCTTTGTTAATACACGGGATACTTCGCTCGGACCTCTCTGGCGCACGTATTCACTGGCAGCAATATTTTGATCTTTAACCGGAATTCCAGACTGATTTTTTGCAGACAACCCTATATCGACCTGTTTGTAATAAAATTATCTTTATTTTGATATAGGTTTCATGCATTAACCACACCGGTGCAAATTACTATTATTGATTTACCTGTTGCCTACCCTATAGTTGGGACGGGAAAAACGTAGCCAACCTAACGTTTGCATATTCTATGGGCTTCATACTTTCGATTGGTATGTGATTTGTCTATTAACCAAACCAGTGAAATGTTTAAAAAAAATTAATTTTTCAATATTTAATTAATCATATCCTGTACTGAAATTTTTCAGCCTATCCACTCGCGATATGTTTATCAACATATTAAATTTAATATAAAATGCTTTCCATCCATTAACCAGCTCGGTGAAGGTCGTCTTATATTCGGATCTTCTACAATTACTGATTTGGAGTTTATCAGTGGGTTTTGTTGACAATAATGAAATTCTTTCTGAATTTAAGTCTGGATACTGAGGGCTTGTGCTAATATTAAGATTCCATTAAGATCTTGCCAGAGATAAAGAGCGAAAAAATACTGGCAGCTAGACCATCGGAAATGTTTTTAGTATTATGGATACACCAAAACACCCGAAAAATGTTTGGCGTGGACAGTTGAGGTAATATCATAAATTTTTAATTTTGTGTTACCCCCTTATTGACCTATAGCAATACTGTAGTATCAAAGAAATTCCTTTATCTTTCAACATTCCATTGCTTTGTAGCCTGACACGAGCATGAGCTGAGCTCTTTCAAGCGCAATAAAAGTGTCTGCCACTCTAATATCCCCAGTAGCTGTTATTACGTCCGAAAGCGAGTTTCTCACATTTTATGAACCTTAAAAGGACGGTTGACGTTTCCTGTAATTGGTAGTTCGATTAATTTCTTTTCATTTATAATTAAGGATCCGACGCGTCAAGTGCAGCCGCATTTTCCTGCGCTTGGCTTGTTTAAAAATTGAATCTTATAGCCGCAAGGATTAACGCGTCGCTCGACAAGTTTTAAATTACCCTCTCTAGTTACTTATCTAGTCGCTGGGAAGATGAACTACAATAGGATCTTCAAGATTTTTCCTCGCTTCATGTAAAAATGTGTAACTATGACGCAGAATACCTCGGTTCTTTGATCGACAATTCGGGTAGCTGTGAAAACGAGATTCGACGGCGCATTCAACAGGCACGTGTGGCCATGACAAAGCTTACTAAAATATGACGTGACCATAAAATCACTAAAGCTATCAAAATGTCACTGGTTCAGGCTCTTATGTTCTCCATATGTTTGTATGCCTCGGAAACTTGGACTGTTAAAAAGGCAGATCGAGCTCGCATAGATGCTTTTGAAATGTGGACGTGGAGGAGAATGCTGAGAGTTCCTTATACCACCCATCGAACTAACGTTTCCATACTGGATGTGCTCGGTAATCCAAGAAGACTATCCTCCATTGTGTCGATGAGAATGCTTACATTCTTCGGACATATACACAGAAGCGATAATATGGAGAAGCTTGTAGTTCAGGGTCATGCCTCGAGTGGGCGGCGCCGTGGCCATCCCCCTGCACGCTGGGTGGATACGGCGAAACAGTTGCTGGATATGAGTATCAAAGGTGCCACTGAACTGACAGTAAATCACGAAAGATGGCGAGCTACAGTTCTCAAAAGTATTGATAATATTCGTGTCGGAAGTACTCTAGCTCCGACTTAATGCATTTTACGAGTTCGCAACATGTCTGTTAAGACATTGTGACTATGATGATGATGACGCAGAATCCTAGTCTGACCGTCGAAGAAATACATGCTGTGTTTTAATTGAACGTTTCTTCGATTTGATACATGATCACTCTCTTTGAGTCGATAAGAAAGTGATAGCATATATTCTAAGGGTTATTACCAAAAACTCCAATATCCGACAATAGAATTTTGTTGTATTGGGGTTTTCGTTCGGAGCTCTGCATTTTAATGAAAATCTCTAAAAATCAATTTATCTCTGATACAGTTGAAAATCGAATCCTACTTTCTATAGACTTTTTTTGTCGGAATTGAGCTGTGCAGTCCTTCCCTAAAATATTTTCCATTCACCATAGAACACCGTGAATGTTAATTAACCTTAGTATCATAATATCTTGTGACCAATTCACACCACATGGTTTTTTTATCACTATTTTGTCCACTCATTGGATTCGTCTTCAAACAATACCTAAACTCGAAGGTAGTTACACTGACATCCTGATTTAGTTTCAGAGACAACACCGTTAACTGACGTGCAGCAAGTAAAATAAATATTACACATGAAATACGACGCATACCATGAGACTTGTTCATGAAACATCATCTCGTGAAATATTTTTTCGTTACATTTTTAAAAATATTTCATGTATCTTACGCCCGTTTTCACTAAGAAACTTGAAACTTTTGGTATTAAGATGTCATGAAAAAGTTCCATTGTGGATATGTACCTTTATACTTTGAACTACAAAACTATTCCACGTTATATGGCTGTAGAATTAGTGGCAGGCTAGGTAGTCTAATAGGTATTAGCATAACATCAAGTTGTTTCGAGTTTCATTCATTGCGATGCACGAGAAAATCTGATCCGCAACAGAACGTAATATTCCGAGAACCAAGCAATTATTAGTATTACAGAATGACGTCTACTTGGGCCGGAAACAAACCCATTAGAGGCAGAAAGCGGAATGGAGTGCTCGCAGTGATCAAATTACGAATTTTAGATCTGCTTACAATTTCTCTGGTAAAATTTTGACACCAATGCAAGGCTCAAAAAGCTGTATTATTATTTTTGTACAAATTTTGTTGAATTGAAGACACAAAAAGGCAGCTTGACTCACTACTTTTCGCATATTTTCTGTACTAATAAAATTATTGCAATCCCGTACCCTTCAAAGCAATTTCGCTTTCCTGAAGAAGAATAAACAGAACTGAACTGCGAACCCCGAAAAAGCCCTGGTACTAGAGAGCCCTAAAATCTTGCAATCATAAGCAATGTTTGGATAGGTCTGAAAATATAGGGTATCGCCCTCTGTTAAAATTCATGGAAAGGTTACTGAAATTGAGTGGTTGCAAAAATCATGACAGACAGACAGATCACGGGAATGAGTGACGTAGACTTTCGTGATGTGAAACACCTTAAAACGTCCAAAACACATACAGTCGAAATATATGACTAGGTTTTTACGGATCAAATGTAAAGTTCGATAGTCTTTCTAATGGTATAGGGCTGTAAATATCAATCCCTGGTAGTACTTACTTCATTTCAAATTTTCATTGAAATCAGTGTTTTTGGCTTTCCACCTATAAGAAACCTAGCAGGTTATAAAATATAAATAATAACTTGTTCAGATGGAAGAAAACAAATAACTCATCAGAAAAATACAGATTAACTAGAGTAAAGAGCGAAGATTATAAAAATTCCTTACAACTCAACAACGGCCATAACATGTCTAAGGTAAAGAAAAAAAGCTGGGCTACGAGACAAATGGATAGTTTCCACAGCCTGTCAGTCTTTGCAATGTTTCAGGTATCAAATATTTCGAAAACCACCAAAAACTATGGAATAAAATGAAAAATACCAGACATTGTTACCTGATGTTTTCCAGTACGTCAATAATAAGCCAATTCATTCGCGCTTATTGTTCCTTTTTGTGATAAAGGTAAGATTTTCACTAATACTTAAGGGTATTTAATTGTTTTACATATATTCGAACAAATTAGCTCATGCAACTCAATTGTACTCTACGTCTAATTAGCTTCCAATGTTCTAAACATTGTTTCTGCTTCGCATCAATGATCTAGTCTTCAGTAATACAGACTCAATTCACAGTTTAATTATGGTACTTTGCACGCAGGTATCCTGAGCAATAGACCTATTCCTGTGGTCGAGCTAGAACGCAGAAAACGGCGGCTTTCAATGGTACTCAAGCAAGAAGTTCCAAGCGAACACCTGCTGCTAATGGACAATCAGGATCTGCCAAGAAGTTTTTAAGAGTCAAAATTACAGCAGACATGATCTGGCAGGAACACGTTTCGTCAGTTGCAACAGCCATTGAGAAAAAGCTCGGGTACCAGATCCAGAAAGTGTTTCTCACCATCCAACGTTCTGTGCTGTAAAAGCCCAGATAAGACCTAGCCTGGAGTATTGCTCACATACCTAGGGAGCAGTGTGCCCAGGGTTTCAAACGCACTACCAGGAAATGCAGTTATTGAGCTTGCGAGTGTTGGCCTATTCAAGCTTCGCGTCAACAAACTTTACCTAACCTAGCCTCGTCATAACAGCGCCGTACGATGTTATTAATTTATGCTTTGCTTTTGCGGTTTCCTCCTGTCAGGACGTAGTAGTCCACATTAATCTCGGTATTCATTGTAACCAATCAACTGGACAGATTGACGATACTTTTAAAACAGATACAAATTTGTCGAATGGAATTTTGTTATTGTTGTTATTTATGATTATTATTATATATTTTTGATCTTGTAATCATAAAAAATTAATTGCATATCAGACCTGTACATAATAGACACAGCAATCATATGGGAAGTTGTCTAGAACTTCATACAAATACAGTATCCTTTAGTGTAGTGGAAGGTCTGGTTATTGTTCTACATTCACAGGTAAGGGTCTAGGGTATAGCGCGTGAAGTTGGGAATCCAAGAAATGACGAATTCCCGTGTTAGCGAGGAGGCGTGGCCGCCTGTTCCCTTTCTCTAGTGTGTGTGTCTAAGATGAGGGGAGATAAGTCCAGAAACCCAAAAGTAAGGTCAAAACGTCCAAAGGTAAGGTCCAAAGGTCACTATAAAAATGAATTTCGCATTTCCAAGCTCCTGCTGTTACCTTTAAACTTACGGCAATGATTCAAATAGCATACTAAAGAAGAAAGCTTGCGCTTTGTCACCTATTTGGCCTTTTTTTGATATCGTGTTTAGTTGTTAAATTACAGACATTTGAAGAATGTATGTTTTTGCACTGCGAGTTTTTTTGCACACTAAAAAACTTTCTTGAGAAAATTGCAAATAATTGTCATTCATTATGGTGTCAACTATCACTTTCTGAAATATTGTGTATCTAGTTTGAAAAACAAGTGAGTTCTGTTGGAAATGGCAATCCCATGTTTTACATTGCAAATACATATGTATAACTGTGTATACCCAGGCCCCTTAAAAAATATACTTTACGGCCACACATCTGCAATATTAGGTTATACTATCTTTGAGGCTAGACCGTGTTTTCGGAAGTTTCCTCTCAGGTATTACGGTAAAATCAGGTCAAATGCTGGTAAACTATAAAGGATGGATAACTGGAATAAGGGAATTGCAATAACCTAATGGTCTTTATCCATGTTGCTATTTATTTATAAAGGCGACATGGTGTAATAGCACATTATTCCCATAACAAAAATTAGAAATCCGATGACAAGTTTTTGCCAAACGCTCTGTTGAAACTTTGTACTCCTTTAGATCCATTAAGCTTTTTGAGGTTAAATGCAACCTTACTGCCTGTGTTTACCACATTTACAACAAGTTTATGCTACTAATAATATCTTTTTAGATTTTTTTTATAACTGAGCAGACCGCGCAGGTAGAGCCTAAATACCAGAGTACCGCGGCTGCTGTGAAAGGGTTATGTTAGGGGAAGTTTGTTAACACGAGATTTGAATGGGGCAATACCCGCAGGCCCAATAAATACATCTTCTGGCAGTCCATTCCAAGCCTTGGACACCCGAGGAATAAATGTGCGGTTGTACGGCTCCGTTCTTGATGTACGAAGAGAGACCGTCTTAGGATGAGATGCAGCTGTCGCACGGGTACGTCTGATAGGAGCAGTGAGCGGAGGAACGATAGAGGGTAGCTCAGAGGAGCAGATTCCGTTGGAATATCGGTAGAAGAGTGAGAGGTCACCAACAACACGCTGGTAAGAAAGTGACTGAAGGTGGCGCGTTAAGGCCGGATCGACAATTAGTCGAATTGCCCTTCTCTGGACGGCATCTAGTATAGACAGGGTAGTAGGGGCAGCTTGAATGAGTGACTCCTTGGCAGAGCCTGGTTGTTCATTAGAACCTGGTGTTGGCTTGGGCACTTCTTGTTTGATAGCGTACAATACTGGGTCTTGGAGGCATTCAATTTAAGCATATTCTTAAGCCCCCAAGCGGTAATGG
The DNA here is from genome assembly GCA_951848785.1 of Callosobruchus maculatus. NCBI lineage: Eukaryota > Metazoa > Arthropoda > Insecta > Coleoptera > Chrysomelidae > Callosobruchus > Callosobruchus maculatus. The sequence goes on from CATOUR010000029.1 coordinate 9,850,890, forward strand.
TATCGAGATCCTTTGAAAGTGAAGCTGCCACTGCCAGTTTTCTGCGTTCCAGCTCGACTACAGAGATCGGTCTATTGCTCATGATGCCTGCATGCAGCGTACTGTCATCCGCAAAACTGTGGATTGGGTTTGTAGTGCTAGAGAGTAGATCATTGATATGAAGCAGAAACAATGTCAATACCGATCCCTGCGGAACCCCGGCATTGATGCTATGGAAAGAAGAGGAAAAGCCATCTACCACGACAGAGATTTTCCGACCTGCGAGAAAGTCTGCGAGCCAACCGCATAGCTTAACAGGGAGCCCATAAGGCGGGAGCTTGTTTAGGAGAACTGCATGCCACAGTTGATCGAATGTCTTTGAAATATCGAGAGCAACGACGTGAGCCTCGCCAAATGACTGGATGAGTTTGCTCCACACATGTGTGATGTAAGCCAGGAGATCTCCATCATGCATGATCACTTTCTTTTAGTCGATAAAGACGTAATATTTTTTTTTTATTTTTTTCACTCTTTTTTTCACTTTTTTTCACTTTTCTGGTCATAAAAACGTTACAGACAAACACCTTCTTCAATCTAGAAGATATCATCTGTTTACGTCAAATAACCGCTAAAATTGCGACCAACCTTTATTCGTTGATAGCGCTCGAATATTTATTTTATGAAGGATACTTCAGTGACAGAAAATGGAGAGTAACATCACACCCTCGAAGTTTTTCCTTTATGCCCGCCCCTGAGCTTAATCGCCATTTTCCAAACGAATTGGCAGTCAAGTGGCAGCGAAATCGCTGATTCTGCTTTTGTTTTGTGCGCCGTGGAACTGAAGAGACGTCTTCTGCTTCGAGTGACATCACCTCCAGACGGTACCGAATCAATAATTATCATTCATGTATATTTTTGGCACCAACTATTCTAAATTAGATAAAGGAGATTATATCATTTTTAAAACCTACCTTGCTACAGTTTTTATGTTCCGTCGCGCCTTACCCGCTCTTCAATAAAACCACATACGCGGACTTTTTTCTAAGGTACAAAATTTAACAATGTATACTTTGGAAGAAGTTAGGTGTAAGGTATGCCAAGAAACAGCTTCCGCTTTTTGCAATACTTAAAGAGTTAAAGCTTGAAGTTAGTTTACAACAAACAGAAGCTGTGTTTTGGCACAGGTCACAGGCTTCACTAATTCCAAATCATTTTACTTCCCACACCGATAGGTGAGGGGAGTATTGTGATCGCGAAAATTTTCGATTTTGAGATAATACGCTTTTTGGGCGTTTTATGACGTGTACATAGCGAAAATCCACGTCCCTCATTCCCGTCGGTCTGTCTGTCTGTCTGTCTGTCGGTCTGTCTGTCTGTCGCGTTTTTCTACCCTCGTAATCTCAGAGGGGCATTTGGGCAACGTTATGCTGTGAGGTCGTAGTAGGTAATGTTCCTATAAATTTCAAAATCGTTATACGGGGGGCGGAGTAATTAGCAAAAAACAAAAAAATTCAAATATGCCTCAAACTTCGTTTTTAGGCGTTTTAGGGGTTCCTGATCATTTTCTGGGGGGGGGGGGGGGGTGAATTTGGGGTGGTTAGGGGGTGGGGTGTTGTAATACTGAAAAATTTGTTGTATTTATCGTGTGTTTCATCGTATCCACCCAGCGGGGGACAGCCACGGCGCCGCCCACTCGGGGCTTGACCCCGAACTACAAGTTTCTCCACATTACCGCTTCTGTGTATATGTCCGAAAAATGTAAGCATTCTCGTCGACACAACGGAGGATAGTCTCTTTGGATTACCGATCTCATCCAGTATGGAAACGGCAAGTTCTGTTGTATTGACTATCGATCTATGACAGTAGCGGTCAAACATTTTATTTTAATTTTTCTATTCCGCCATTAAAAAAAAAGCTTTTGAGCTCAAAATCTATCAAATTTTTGTCGGTCGGTGTGGAATTTGTTCGGAAATACCTATTCGGTTGATCCAGCACGTAAGGAGTCCATATTTGAATTGAATGAATATTCTTTTAAATTCATTTAAATAATATAGGCGGAAAGCTTTATACTTCAAAAAACTATTTTAGTAACGGCAGTGTAATCACTTAAAAACTAATAACCCTATTGCCTCTTTATGATGGAAAAGACTTGATTTAGTAATAAGTTTTATAGCACGTAAGCACTATGCCAAGGAAACAAAAGTTCTATAGTATTGATTATTGGTCTATTTAAGTTGCGGCAAAGCACTACATCTTAATTTTCGTATACGTTATGACAAAATAACAGTCTAAACAAATCTGAGTCCGGAAAAAAACGTAAAAGGACACATCAGTTTCAATTCATATTATTCTGTTCAATATTTGGAAAACACACGGGTCTCCTGGTTGGCTATAATTGGTTAAAATTTGAAATTCTCAGTAGTAGCAGTTTGTTAAATATCTGCCTAGGATGATATGAGATACCCGTTTGATATTACTCAAGACTCCAATGGATACACATTGATAGTTAAAGATGAATTGTTTATTGTTGATTATTATCGAGTAAAAAATTGTGTTCATATATGCATCGCTAGATATTAAAGTTTTTACGTTATATGCATTCCTATATGGGCGTAAGTCGATGGCGACATGGTGAAAATTGCAAAAAACTAAACTTCTTCTCAAACACACTAATTAGACAATTATTTAAAAAGTAACAAATTTAAAATGTTCAAGGCAGGTTTATCGTTCATAAAAATAATATAAATAAACATTGAAATGTAAGACGCTACAAATCTTTTCTGCAAAAAAAATAAAATAGAGAAACATGCATAATAAGCAATCTACAAATGCGGTGTTTGACAAAATTAATGGTATGCCAATTGAATTTTTGAAGCTAGCTCCTGCAATATCCGAGATGTAATGTTGGACTTACACTCATGCATGCAACACAGAAAGATGAAATACTCACCACAGAACCGGAAAGTAAAGCAGCACATGAAACAATCGAAAGCTGATACCGGATACTGTCATGTTAATGTTTATTCAAAGGCGCCTTGGTCAAAAATGACAAAATCGCACGGAGCAAAATTAACAGTGTAATAACGCAAGTCGATCGCGACTGCGCTAAAACTTTCGAATATGCAGCCAGTAAGTTGGGAGTTGCGGGACATGCGTTTAAAGTTGTCGGAGGAGTTGGGGAAGCGATTTTGTTCGATAAAAAGAACAGGGGGAAAGTTTGATTGCTTCTATGCGTTAAAATGGAATAGGTATCCATCCTAAATAAACAGCAGTGAAATGAACGTTGATCAGCTGTTGTAGTTGGAATCAATCAGAATCGTAAGCGAGGTACTAACTTAGAATGAAGTATCGTTAACTTTTGCGTACAGTAGATAATTCTATCAAATATCTGGACATATACGTAGATAGTAGATTAAAATTTGAAGACTATTTTGATTATATTATTTCAAAAATATCCAAAAGGACAAATTGCTTTTATAGAATTTCCCAAAGCCTCAGTGTTTATACTGAAAATATTGTGTACAACACTATAATTCTCCCTCATTTATTATACTGTTCAACTACTTTATATACCGCAAATGAAGCCATATTTTCAAAACTGCAAGTGTTGCAAAATAAAGCAATGAGAATAATTTTGAATAAAAATAAGTTCACAAAGGCAAGTTATATGTTAAATAATTTTATATTGTATCTAGTTCTCATTTTCATATTTAGATTAAAAAATCATTTATTGCCGGAAATTTTAGAAAATTTTATTGAATTAAACAATCAATATCAAAACTATTTGACTAGAGTAAATATAGATTTTCATCTACAAATTTTCAACAGCAATATCACAAATAAATCGGTGTTCCAAAAAGGGTTATATGAATTTAATAAATTGGACAATAATATTAAATCAGGTACCAATTTGAAAGAATTCAAGACAAGATTAAAAAAGTGTTTCTTGGATATACAAAATTTATTGTGACGTAATCTTATGAATGTCCCCCGTATGGGGCGGGTTAGAATATCTCCCATCATATATCCTGCGTGTCGTAAAATGTGTCTAAAAGGTACCGAACTACTGTCGGTATAAGCAGTGACCTCTTCTCAACCACCAGCTGCTTTGGGTGGACGAGAAGGGAAGAGTCAGGACACCTTCTTGTCCTTTGGGTGAGAAATTGCCCCTAAAGGTGGATGAACCAGTAGATACCATCTGGTCAACGGCATGAGGATGCAGAAAGCAAATGGGAAACTACAGCATTAAAGATCTAAAAGATATCTCAAGGGAAACTCGTAAAATGAGTAAATGCATTTTACGAGTTCACAACATGTCTGTTAAGACATTTTGACTATGATTATGATAATCTTATGAATGTACTCGGCGAATAAGTTAGTTTGTATTCTTGATAACAGTTGTAGTGTAGCAATTATGCTAAATAAATCTATACTACTACTACTACTACATAAGAGGTTAAAATGTAGACATCCATTTGCAAAAGTTTACGTTTCCAGTTCATTTCTTAGGATAGCTTAATTTACTATGCAAATTTCAAGAAATACCGACTCATACAAAATCCCTTTTTGCCCAGTACTCCACCTGCCATAATATCCTATAGACACTGGCGAAGACTAACAAGTTAACATTATCTTGGGTGCCTATCCACACAGGGTAAAGGCGCCAGTGATTAACAGCGCATTTTTTGTAAAGGTTTTTGACCTACTGTGATGAACTTCAGTTATTTTTTGTAGGATAAGGTCATTTAAACAAAAACTCCTTATTTTCCTATCTGCAATGTTTCGACTGCCTGAGGATGACTTAATATAAGTCGAAACGTTGCAGATAGGAAAATAAGTAGTTTTTATTTAAATGACCTTACCCTGCAAAAAATATCTGAAGCGCATTTTCCCCGTCAATACTGAACCCTTAAGGCCTATTGTATTATAACTCCTTTCATTTATAGTATCCACTCTAGCAATTTAGATCCCTGTATGAGTTTATGCAGTTTTCCTACTGGTCCTGGTGCTGAGCTGTACTCCATTGGTTCTAGCTTGGTCTTCCCAAAGAGCTGTTGTCTCTTGTGATCTCGCGCTTCGCACTCACAGAGCACATGTAGGGCTGCCTCAGTTCCTTTACCACACAGTCTGCAGTTGAACTCTCCATTGTAAAGTCCCATTTTATTCAGGTGTTCCTTCAGGCCACAATGTCCCGTGCGGAGACCTGTCATTATTCGGAGCTGATTCCTAATCAGGGAGAGCAGTGTTTCAGCTGTTTTCTTACATGGAGCTTTTATGAATGTTTTTCCATGAACACATCCTGGCAACAAGTTTCACTGCTCCTTGTGCTGATGTTTTATCCATTCTAGGATCTGGTGTCTAATTGTGTTTTTAGGCACCCCCAGGGCAGATTCTGCTCCACTGTATAAAGCAGACGAATCTAGTCTTGCTAGCTCGTCCGCCGTTTCATTGCCCCTTATGCCAGGGTGTCCTGGCACCCACTACAAAGTTACTTTGTTGTGTTCTGCCAGCCTTCCCAGTTCTTGTAGACATTCCCACACTAGAGCAGACGTAACTTTGGGCTCTTTTAGTGCCCTAAGTGATTAACAGCGCATGCAGTGGCCGGCACATTTTTTTTGTTTTGGCACTGAGAAGCTCTGTTTAGGCATAGCTCAGATTTATGTCCCTAGATATGTTAGCTAATAACTTGGTTATACAACGCATGTGTTATTCCACTTGATGGAGGTCTATTAGACACAATAGCATCCGGTATTGGCAGTGCAGTGACAGATGTACAGATATTACGTAGATTTTCTTGAAAGTGGGGTATGAGTCCATGCGGATAAGTGGCTGCGGTGACACGTACTTATAACATTTGGTTATTTTAACATATTGTCAGACTTTGCTATTTTGTCTACTTTTATAGTGAGAAACAGCTGTTAGACTGTCAACCATTGTAATCTAGAACAGCCAATAAAATAGTATTTGGCATGGGGGTGCTAATATAAGAATCCCACTATAATAGGCCTGCATAGTGATTGTCACTATGCAGGCCTTTTTGTGTTATCATTATTAACTCGATTACATCAATGTCACATTTGCCTTTACCTGTTACGAATATGGTCAATGCTGATACAGTCCCAGGAAATACGAATGCTTTTCCTCGACATTTAGCTAAACCAGAGGCTATTAGATTAACTTACAATTTAAAGGTGTATCTCATATCTGTTGGTAATGTTGTCAAGTCTGAAACAATTCCAGAAAAGGAGAATACTGTTACAAGACGTTCAACTGGAGTAACGGACATTATAGGGATTTGCTATGGATATATCGTTGATATAAATGAAAGTTGTATAACGTTCAAAATGTATTCCCATTCCCGCTGCTTTACAGCAGTGTGGTTTTATCTGCCCAAAGTGTATAGGATAGTGCCAAGAGCTCCATATGTGAATAAATATTTCTAATAAATTACTTCATAGTTTATTAAGTAGGTAGGACTATTTGATACTAGTTTCAGTTACAAAGTCCTTGGGTGCCCAACACTGAACAATAAGTTGCCAACATTACAATATTTGGGTGTATACTTTACCTCAGGGATAAGTGGGAACTAGAGGGACGACAGGTTTGCCAAGAAAGGTGCACAAGTCCCTCTTATCGGGCCAGCACCAGATGGATGTTAAATGAGGACGAGGAATGCTGGGACAGAGTAGTTAAGAATGCTAAGAGGATATTGAGAGAACCCTTCTGTTCTAATAACGCAGACTCTCTCAGATTGAGTAGGAAGAAAATACGAAACGTGCTTGGATTTGTAACTGGCCATTGGAGGTTCAGTGCACAACTGCAACAGTTGGGCATTGATATGGGAAATCCTTTATGCAGGTTAAGTGCGGTGAGACAAAGGAAACAGCTGAGCACGCTATTTTCGATTGTCGTGCCCTGAGTGAAAGCTCGAATTCCTATCTGAATGTAGGCCAGGAAGCAAGACAGGAGAACCTAGTCCAATACGTCTCAAAGTTCACAAAGGGCTTAGTATGGGATGGATGGGTCTAATCCCTTTGACTAGGGGCGTACAATAAACCTTGAGGTTGAATGGGAACTATTAAGACAACTGAATCCTAAAACCCTGACTACTAAAAGAATTACTCCATCACCAATGAGCATACTTTCGAAAATTATACTCGTATACTTCTTCATTTTATATTTTGGTAGGTTGGAAGGTTTTATAATTCCATTACATTCAATTTAATAGTCTCCAATATAGAATTGTGAATAACATCCATCAAAAAGTTTCTACATCTAACGGCATGTCTTTGACAGTAATGCTCAGATAAGTCAGAAAAAACTACTGCATATTAGCAAGGAAAGTTATAGAAATCAAATCCATTTATCCTGCCATCTCTGCCAATACACTAAGTTTCAAAAATATTACCTATTATGAAATCACAGCTTATCGCACTCCAAGTAGGTGTAGCGTTTACTGAGATAAGGCGTAATAAGAATGATCACAGCCAGACCATGAAACTTAATATCACAAAACCGAATACTTTCGCGATCATACTACTCCACCTACCTATGGTATGGAAAGTAAAATGTAACAAATATTAAAAAAAATGAAGTCAAGTTGATTGACTCAGTACCTCCCACACATTACTGTGATACCAGTTTATTATTCTCCGAGCTTTAGTCCGAGATCCCCTTGCAGTCAATCATCGGCAGCCCTCCCCCCTAAAATTGTCTTATGCCTTATGTCTTTTCTTCACAGTTCAATAGGCAGCCTATTATCAGTGCTACAGACTTTTCAATGTTACAATCCCCCACCACCCAATCATCCCAATTTCATCCCCACCCAAAAACAGGTAGAAAATGGTCAGCAACCCCTAAAACATCTAAAACGAAGTTTGAGCTGTTTTCATATTTTTTGTTTTTTATGATTGCTACGCTGCCACTGACACGATTTCTAACAACCCGCGTTTTTCATCCTCACCACTGTGTCAAAATTTCATTATAATTTATTTAATAATTTTTACGTTACAAAATACAATACGATCCAAAAAATTAGATACTCGTATGTATACAGAAAATAAGTCCCTTAGGCTAGGCAATTTTCGGATGGACCTAAAAATGTGATTTATGTCCCTAGGTCTTCCTTCACAGGTTAGTGGACAGCCTATTATGAATACAACAAATTTTTCAGTTTTTCAACCCCCACGCCCCCAACCACCCCAATTTCACCCTCACCCAAAAAAGCGCAGAAAATGATCAGGGACCTCTAAAACGCTTAAAAACGAAGTTTGATCTGTTTTTATATTTTTAGTTTTTTTATTATTTCTGCGCCGCCACTGGCACGATTTATGAAAACTAACGCATTTTCCATCCTCGCCATGGTGGTAATAGTGGGTCAGAATTCCATTAAAATCAATTCCTCGCAGTTTCCTCGTTACACAATATAGAACGGTCTAAAGCAATAGTCGTATGTTTAACTCCAGAGAAATTCTAAGTCCTTTGGTTTCTGTAATAGGATAGGCAATGTTCGGATGGACCTGAACACATCAGTGGACAGTCTATTACGAAAGCAACATGTTTTTCAATTTTACAACAACCCATCCCCCAACCGCTCACTTTTAACCCCCAACCAAAAAAAAATAGAAAATGATCAGGAACCCCTAAAAATGAAGTTTGAGCAATATTTAATTTTTTTTGTTTTTTGCCAATTACTCCGCCGCCCATGCACCGATTTTCAAAATTATAGGAACATTACCTACTACGATCCCACAGCATATCGCTGCCCAAATTCACCACAATCCATGCAGCGGTTGCTGAGATTACGTGGCTAGAAAAACGCGTACAGATAGAGCGACAGACAGACAGACAGACCGATAGACAGACCGACGGAAATGAGTGACGTGGATTTTCTTATGTAGACATCATAAAACGCCTCAAAATCGAAAATTTTCGCGATCACAATACTCTCCTCACCTATCAGCGTGGGAAGTAAAAATTGATTTTAATATAGCGTATAAGTTTTCCACATTGACAGAAGCTAACCAATAATACAAGGAACTCTAGTCATGTCCAACTAATTTTTTTTACGATTTCAATAGTATATTACCGCTATTTGGTTTAAAGCTCCCAGAAGCTGCAATCTTTCCCCCACTCGGCAGGGTATCGAGCCCTTCGCAGCATCCCCACACAGAAGGGGATGAACAAATCACCGCACTTGCGCCCTGGCATAACTCCGTGGTAGGCAAACCAGAAATGTAGTGTGGTACACGGGTTCTCGAGCTCTATTTACATCAACCCGATGTCTTTCACGGAGAAATTTTTAAGAAATCGATAACATGTCAAACAGACCTATAATTGCCAAAGATAATGTGCTGGAAAAAAATACTGATAAACGGATTTTTATTTTACGGTGCTAGTGATGTGAGAAATAGTGCCTCCAGAGATGATCTACGTCCTTGTTGGTATCTGCTTTCATTTTTCGCTGACGATAGTTTGTAGGTAAGCAATCCTCAGAATGAAACGTTGATTGTGAAAGATGACCTTGGATGTAGAAGTTATCCTGTTCACACATTAAAGTTTATGCAAAAAGTCGATCATTAGAAAAGTTAAACGCAGTATAATTTCTAAGTACTTACTATTGAGACAGGTTAAGTCATGGAAAGTGACCATGACCTAGTAAAATAACACCTTTTTGGACAAAGGGTAAATGAAATGTCACGAAGTTGTTTGATATGATTAATAAGCTAATAATATTCTCAACTAGCCGATTTTCATCCAATTAAAAATAAACTTCAAGAAGCTTTTCGCTGTTTCCCGCGCAATGGTAGTGAGACTGATATATAAGAAAAGCATGTTATATAAAACAACTTTTTGCTGGTTATTTTATTGGTTTTCACTGGAAATATACCATATGCCGAACACAATACTTGAAATAACTTTACAATGAAGTTTAACATGTTGTGGTTACTTTTACCGACCATACACATAAGCGGGTAGATCGCGAAATCAAATTAGCGTAATTTTATTTTACATGACAAAAACCTATGTTTTTACCATCCCTTCACATTTAAGATTCAATTTTACTGGAAGGGTACATCGTGGGCTTTTAGAAATTGATATCATTTTATCATCGTGGGCTGTCATTTTACTTTGAAAATAAGTACATTGACGGTGGTGAAACAAAAACACTATCAATGTTTCAAAATTTAATTTATAATTTTTTGCATGTTTGTGGTTTTGATCATTTCAGAGCGTTATGCACAAACTTTTTTAAGAGGCCAGGGAACGATATATAGTAACTTGCCATAGTTTTGCAGTTTTAAAGTTATTGTTCAATTTAGGACCAAATGACGAACCGTTTACGAACGAACTAAGAGTATTTCAAAACTAGTTTTTACGTTTTTTATTTCGCATTGGTGGCAATTTTTATACATGAACCAGATTTATATCGGCACTTGGAGAGTGTCTAGAAAATTACAGCATTAATTTAAGAAACATATGTGAAGTAACTTCAGATTCAGTCTCGCCTCTCATTAAGACCTACTTTATAAAATTAAGCTATTCAATTTTTATTATTTTGTGGGTAGTTCAAAAATCGTTATAGTGGTTTGAATTTTTAGTTTATATATATACTTTGTCCTTAATATTATGGCTGCTTAGTTTAACAAAATGTTTTTGCATCTCTGATGCAGAGGAAGTCAGACTATTGCTACTACTACTACAACTTACTATTATTTACTTCCATAAATCTGGTACAAGGTGCTCTGCTGAAAAAAACATATCTGTTGAATAAATTGAAGCTCTCAAGGTATACGTGGTTTCACCAGGTGTATATCAAGAACTGGCAGACATTCGAGCGGTTTAATCAAACCAATTAGTTTAATTAGCCACAAATGATTAAGAAATGCTTACTTATACCGTAGCTGTGGAAGCAATTTACAAAAATATTGGTGAACTGATTCCAGTGGCAGTATGAAGATTTTTTGTGACATTTATACATAGAGAAACCTACACTAGATATTATTTCTGTTATTCTTAAAACCAAAGTGAGAATAAAACACATAAAACGCATCTGACCTCAAGTCAAAACAAAAACATGAACGTAGGAATCTTGAACTGTGTGCTAAAATCCGAATACATTTTTTATGCCTTCCATAAAACAGCCGTTTGAAAATTTTGTAATTACTTACTGAGAACACTGCCAAACAAACATTATACGATCCGACCCTTCCCAAACCGATTTATTCAAACTCACCACGTGTTTTACTATGTTAGCATTGTCAGTCCAAATTTTTCCCTGAGTATCCTAATACGGTTAGTGAATACCTTATAGGCAAGCCTAAGGCGTTTGCCGACTTTGTTAGGAAACAAAATTAGCTATAGCTGGGAAGTGGCTAAAATATATTAAAGCGAAGTAGTTCTCCGAAAGCTTGGAATTCAGTTTAAAGAGTACACTTCGCTTTAATATATTTTTGCCGCTTCCCAGCTATAGCTAATTTTGTTAGTGAATACCTCTCAGATTAAAAAAAAATCGGTTTCACGAGTGATTAGACCTTAGATAAGGAAAGAGAGGTGATACTGCCCGCCAATCTGATGCTATATCAATCAGCTGTGTCAGAAAACGAATAGCTGCCAAAATTTTGGTAGAAAACAGATAATTTGGTATGGAACTATTTTTTTGATATTAAGCGTTTTTAAGACTAATCATTGTAAACTATTGTGGTGTGGATAATGGTAGGGTGTGCTGCTTATGGTTGTCAAAGCCGCAGCAGCAGGAAGAAGCCAGAAATCACTTTTAACAGTTTTCCTACTGGTCCTGGTGCTGAGCTGTACTCCATTGGTTCTAGCTTGGTCTTCCCAAAGAGCTGTTATCCCATTTTATTCAGGTGTTCCTTCAGGGCACAATGTCCCGTGAGGAGACCTGTCGTTATTCGGAGCTGATTTCTAATGAAGCAGAGCAGTGTTTCAGCTGTTTTCTTACATGGAGCTTTTATGAATGTTTTTCCATGAACACATCCCGGTAACAAGTTCCACTGCTTCATCCATTCTATGACCTCGTGTATGATTGTGGTTTTAGGCATCCCCAGGGCGGTTTCTGCTCCAGTGTATAAAGCAGACGAACCTAGTTTTGCTAGCTCGTCCGCCCTTACATTGCCCCTTATGCCTGAGTGTCCTGGCACTCACCCCAAAGTTACTTTATTGTGTTCTGCCAGCCTTCCCAGTTCTTGTAGACATTCCCAGACTAGAGCAGGCGTAACTTTGGGCTCTTCTAGTGCCCTAAGTGATTAACAGCGCATACGAGTGGTTAGACCTTAGATAAGGAAAGAGAGGGGATACCGCACGTCAATCTGATGCTATATCAATCAGCTGAGACAGAAAACGAATAGCTGTCAAAATACATAATTTGGTACGGAAGTATTTTTTGTGATATTAAGCGTTTTTAAGACTAATCATTGTAAAATATTGTGGTGTGGATAATGGTAGGGTGTGCCATTTATGACTGTAAAAGCCGCAACAACAGAAAGAAGCCAGGAATCACCTTTCACGTGTAAATTTATATTCATATTTTTTGGTGTGTTCGAAATTCATGCAAATATCTGAATATCTAGTTCAGAGATATTTATCTCTATCCAAAATACATTTTGAAATGTACTACTAGCATGCCAATCACAATATCTTTGAGCATGTAAATTGTAAAAATAACATTTTTTGAGCCATTTTTTGGTTCAAATACAATCAGTTTTGGAAATATGCCCCAAATCAGTTAACTGACTTTCAATATATATGCTTAAACAACATAATCTCATTAAATATAAAGTCACTATAGGTATTATGTGTTCTTTAACAATAAAAAATTGATTTACAGAGCAGTATTTTTTTCTGGGTAGAAGTACAATCCTGTCCTTCATCAGCCATGTGCTGCAAATGAACAAATTATTTTGAATACAATATATACATTATCCATTTTTATATACTGTTGGCCAAAAGATATCGCTCTAATAGAAATTCACGGTTTAAGTAATATTAATCACTTAAATTTTAATTGTTGATGGTGAAATTGGCCATATATAATCCGTGAATAACAATATTTCAATGAATTGTGATTGAAAATAGATTATTTCTCCAAACAGCTGAACCACAATGTTAATCCCATTAGCTACGCCACTGGTACTAGCGCTACTTTTTGAAAACAGAGCTGTCAGCCGCGCATTCCGAGAAAGGGTTAGACTGTGTAGTGTTTGTAGTGGTACGTCAAAAGACCAAGTGCCACTGAATAGTGCAATTAATTTGATTCAGGAAACACTGTATAAGTTCACCCAGCTTATTGGAGGAAGATTGGATTATTTGATTTATATTTATTCCAGTACTGAAACTTTGCGGTTCAAGACTGCTGAATTCAGAAGTAATATTCTGTGCGATAAATTCAAAATACTGAAATCACACAAAAGCTCGTTAATATTAAGCATGGAGGTGTATGCGGAGCCACGTACTTATCAGTCGAATGTTTTATTCAACGAAGTTTGCTGGAAGCGTGGCTTCGATTTGCTACGAAATACTTCTTCGTATCGTTAATTTATGTATTATCTATGCGCACGTAAATTTCGTTCCACTTACTTTGGAAACAATGATCTTGGAAACTGTACAAAGTGTGAATAATGTATTGAGCGAGTAACTAACATGATCAAGCGCTTTGAAATCTTAGTGATTGGATTGCGCAGATATATCAAATTATTTGCCTGTCAAAAAGAGTGTTCATACTATTGCTCTGCTATATACCGGGTGTCCCAGAATTTCCTTGGCACGTGATAGTTTCGTAATGCAAAACGATTGAGGCAAGAACTGAGTTGTACTTCTGAAGGTACTGTAGGGTCTATCATGACATCTATTCAAAACATTTTTATTGTACTTTATGCTTATCTTTCTAGTGACCGCGACTATAGATTATGGCTGTTTTTATGGGTTTCGGTCAACCATTGAAACTATAAAATAAACCGAAACGTCGTGAAGGAAAGTTATAGTCAAGGATTTTGAGAAGACTCAAACCGAAATTGCCTATATAATTTTGGATACAACGATATTTCGATTGATGTGGTATCTTCAATCGTCTTCAGGTAAACTGGTAAACTGTCGAACATGTTCCTTTTATTGCTATTTATTCTCGTCTAGCTGACGTGTCGTTTTTCGTGGCTTGTCCTGATTGGTTGCTGCGCGTTCTGTTGGGTGCGTCAGTGACGTCGCTTCTTGCTGATGATGACGTGGCCGTTGATAGTCACTGAGTCCCACGTTTGTGTCCAAGTTTGTCCTGCCCAATTTTAGCTTTTTTATATTTCTTATGAGGGGCTGCCATATTGGTCTAATTTCCACACTAGGCTTGCTGTACACGTTTTTGTTGCTGGCGATATAAGCTGCTTCCTTGAATTTCCGGCGATACCATTGAGGTTCTTTGTCAATAACCTTTGCATCTTCCCAAATAATTTTATGATGCTCGGTCCAAGCGTGATCCGCTATTCCGGACTTTCCTGTCTCTGCTCTCTGGGTGTTGAGTCTGTGCTCCTTAATTCTCGCTTCCAGGGGTCTTTTCGTTTCACCAATGTATACTTTGCCACATTCACATGGGTACCTCGTAGATACAGTTTTTTGTTTCTTGATGTTCATTCCTGGGTTTTCTTTTTCGTTAGTAGACTTCGAAGAGTGGTGCTTCTAGAGAATCGTGTTTGAATTTTATAGTGTTGTTCTATTCTTCTGACTGTATCTGATAGTCCTTTCACGTATAGTATACTTAGTGAATGCCCGTATCCTTCAGGACCTTTATTTCTGCTAGTATGATTCTCTTGTATTGTCGCTTCCACTAGCATCTTGGGATATGCGTTCTTTGACAGATCTCCTTTACCTGAAGACGATTGAAGATACCACATCAATGGACAATGGAAGTCCGAAGTAGACCTTTTAAAAGAATCTGTTTGACGCTCAATATTAAAAAAAACTTATAGAAACAAAACCAAGTGGTTTTTTAAGGATACTAAATGACTTTTATAACGTGCTAAAAATTATTTTATCATCCTTTTTAATTCTGTAAACATTACGCCGCGAACAAATCCTTAGTTTAATTTACTAATGCTTATGACTATATGAAAAAAGTTGGTTTGTGTGTGAAATCAAAGACATCTGCAAGATTTGAAATAGAACAAGGACCTAATTTGTGTAGAAAAAACCATTTCTATTTGAAAAAAAGGTTAGGGTGAGTACAAAAAAAGTTTTTTTTTAATCATAGACTCTATAGTACTTCCAAAAAACCACTCGGTTTTCGTTTGATTTTTTTGTTACGAGAATATCACGTGTCAAGAAAATTCTGGCACACCCGGTATATACAAGGTGAGTCAAGCTCAATGCCTCGGATTCTTGTGACCAAACGATACTACTTTTCGAAAAATCGACTTTGCGAGTGTATGTAGGTCGAGTTGGACTACATTTTAAAAATAATGACTTTTATATAGGGTGTCTAATAAAAGCGTGACAAATGTTTTTTAAACGGAATACCCTGTATATTATTGCATATTTAGATTCCTGGGTGCATTTTAGTGTGACTTTATGTATCACACATGGGACTGTAGGCGAACCGTTTAGGTGCAAATCCTATACCCAAATCCAATTTTGGGTATAGGTAGATGTCAGAAAAAAATTGAATATCGCAGCTATTATAAATCTTAGAGGGCTGTGACTTTGCCGAGTTATTAAGCATTAAATGTGTCAGCTTACTTTAGACGGTCGAGTTCGAATTACATTTCTACTTAGAGAAATCGGTAGATCAATTAAGGAAACTTCAATCAAAAGTAACTTGATTTTTTCAAATAGGAATGCGCAACTTTTTTATACGATCAAATGTGCAATTTCATAGGCTTTCTAATTATATCAGGTTGTGAATATCAATCTATGGTAGTTTTTATTAAATTTCGAGATTTAAATCAAATCAGTGTTTTTCAATTTCCCTACCTATAAACAAACTAGCAGGCCATGAAATATAAACAAAAAAGTCGATTTTCCGAAAGGTGGTATCGTTTGGTCACAAGAGTCCAAGGCATTGAGCTTGACTTACCCTGTATACAGGGTGAGTTGGGAGGAATGCACTAAACTCTAGCAGTGCACTATACGCGTAAACATAATGTAAAAATGCTCATATGTTATGATCAGATTCTCATGCATTTTCAAGTTATAGCGTGATTAAAAATGTTTATGTTCAACTGCATCATAAACACTTGATTTATGAGTGATGAGACACCACTTTATTGGACTCAACTGACATTTTCATACATATTTTCATAAGTAATTTTTGATTTAGTAGATAAGAGAGATTCTTTGGCGCTTGCGCCTAAATTTTCTGCGCTTTCTTCTTCCGCACTATCCATATTTTGGATTATTAAGACGTTTGTAAAAAATTTAACGAAGTAAACAAGTTTGTTCACTAAAAGGCCTGATACACGTACGAGCAAGTACGCGTACTTATGGCTCGACGACCTTTTTCGCCTGTGTGTCACCGTAAGTACGCGTACTTTAAAACCGTCGCGCAAACCGCCGGCGAGCCAACTGGTTTGAAATGTTGCTCGTAGCTGGTCTCGGCTCGTACTGCGAGCCGCGAGCCACCACTTTGTTTTGGCAGGCCATCGATGCGCAACGCTTGTTGTGTTTGGCGTTTGTTAAAAGTTTTGTTTATTTAGGAAAATTATCAAAATGTGTGATTTCAGCTTCACGTGTGTCACCGCGTCGAGCCGAGTAAGTTCGCGAACTTAAAAACCGCGTACTTAAAGTTCGTATGTGTATCACCCCTTTAAGATTGCTGAGCTCGCTGGTTACTAAGACAAGAAAAGCACGGCCCGATTTTATCAACATGCATATTTAACAAAGAATTTGACAAAGCTTTTCTATTGGATGTTATTTAGCAAAAGGTTTCTATTGGATATTGCGGGCTAGGTTAATAAATATAGTCCAATAGTATTTTATCAATATTGAAAGCAAAACGTCAAAGCTGGATGACACTTTTCACCAAACTATTGTTGTAACAAGTGTATATTTGTTGCCACGTAGGCGATGAATGGAGTTTGTAGGAATGGAATCCTCAGCAATCCCACAAATCGTTGATGGTTCTGAGACCAAAGGTTCGTAAAATGCTAACGGCTGGACGTTATCACCAAAGGCCAGCTTGGCCACAGAAAAACGTGCTTCTGAAGAAGCAGCAGGAGTGTTGGTAGAAGATATTCCGTAAAAACTTGGAACAGCCATTTGATGTTTGCAGAATCTTCCTAGTCTGCCCTCTTCGCAACTACAAAAGCCTGCTTGGATGTCTACGTCATAAGTTCCATCATTTTTGCTGCTTGGAACGGCATAAAGAAATGATGAAATTTTTGTTATATCCTTTTTCTGTAGATAACTAATTTTTTTTAGTTGTTTATTTATAAATAAACGATTAGAACTATCTCGGTTATTAATAAAATTCCTCGGGCGGCGCTGGTAATATTCTTCCATTACTGTACAGGAAAAATCTATTAACGCTCTTGCATTATATGCCTTATTCCTATTTAAAACAACATCCTTAAACAAACTTACTGTAATCTCACTGAAATTGTTTGTTTGGTGTCCATGTGTCAATGAATCTCTGTAAGCTAACGCCCAATCGTCTTTTCTATTCCAATAATTTGTAATGTATTTTGCCCAATCTGGGGAACAGGCAATAGGAACGTCTAGTACTTCAATACGCGCGTCTCCGCTGAGTCTAGTGGCGTCGTACGCGCGTACAATTTATCGTGCGCGCGTCCATGTGAACAGCTTGAACTAATTATAGGGCTGTTCCAAATTACGGTTCTATCACCATCCCAGAACTGATTTCATCATTTCCCGCCCATTTTGTGATTCTAGAATCGACGATTGGTTGGTACGCTGGCGGACTAACCAATCACCGTTTTTAGAGCTGTAAAATGGGTGGGGCTTGATGAGATCAGTTCTGGGACGGTGATAGAACCGTAATTTGGAACAGCCCTAAAGTGTCTTTTCAAAACGAGCGTCAGGCGAACGCGCGACGGACGCGCGTCATCTGAACTAAGCCTTAAAGAACACATTGCGTTCCCATTGTTGACAAATTAAAAATGAGAGATAGTGTTACATCGACACTTTGAGTCACTTTGACTTAGAGAACATTGATCACACTTCTTTTTAAGCATATCCAACCATACTGAGTCACAGACGTAATGAATTAGAAACGCAACTGTCGTCGCTAAAAAGTAAAAGAGGTGATCAGTATTTCAGGCTCCTTGATTGAATATCTTATAACCTGCCTAAGTAATAGTTGACTGTTTCCTTTTGTTGACCTGTTATATTTTTAATATAGCGCTGAAAGAAGCCTCATCTCAGACAGACTGGAAAACGTAACTCAGACAATATCAAAACTGCTAGAAGGTTACGACATACGGTTGAGACCCAATTTTGGAGGTAAGTTCGTATGCAATCGAACACAATTTTCTATCTCAAATTACTTTTCTATGCTGCATTACATTTATATCGACAGAAAATATACTACTCGCCAGTGAAATCCGAACACCGAGAAAAAAAAGGACTACGGTTGATGAAATGCGGTAGGCTCAAATACAATAATAAACAAAGTCATTTGTCATAATTAGTTTATAAAAAAAACACAACAGATCAATAATGGGTGGGCTCTCGATGGTGAGGAATGCACTCCTGTAACCTGTAACCGTGGGCTGCGTACAACTCATCCCTAAGGAAGCCAAAAAAACTGATCCCACCAACTATAGACCTGTGGCTCTTCTCAGCATCATGTCTAAGGTTATGGATACTGTCATTAACACACAGCTCTTGAAATACCTGGACAACAATAACATCATAAATGATCGCCAGTATGGCTTCCGTAACACAGGTCTACAGGTGACCTCCTTGCCTACGTCACTCCCTTGCGGAACATAGCAATAGAAAATCATGGCAAATCCCGTGTTGTTGTACTTGACATATCGAAATATTTCGACAGAGTGTGGCATGAAGGACTTCTGGTCAAGCTTGCTGCTTGTGAACTACCACCTGGCCTGCGCCAGTAGCTGAATAGCTTTTTGAGCTACCGATGTCTGTTATTTTGTAGTCGAAGGCTGCTCATCAGACGTATTTTCAATAAACGCCGGTGTTTCTCAGGAATCTGTCCTATCCCCTAAACTGTTTCTGCTGTACATCAACGAGCTGCTGGAAATAACATCCAATCCAATCTACAGCTTCGCAGATGACAGTACATTAGTGTCGTGCTTGGAAGCAGGCAAGCCACTATCATCCCAGGAGACGGTACGTCGGCGACAGCAGCATGCCTCACAGATCAACGCAGATATCAGAACAATTGCCGAGTGGGGATTAGCAAATAAGGTACAGTTCAACGTCCAAAAAACTCAGGCAACAACAATTACAAAGAAGTCTCACGATGGCTTACCAACCGCGGAAATGGAGGGCCACCCCATAGTCGGATCACCTTCCGTCAAGCTTTTGGGTATCAACATCAACAATAACATGTCCTGGCACGACCACGTCGTCAGTATTGCTAAAACGGTATCCCAGAAGCTTGGAGTTTTGTTCCGCTGTAGGAAGCTGTACACACCAGAGAAACTACTGCTGCTCTACAAGGCACAGATCCGACCATCGCTGGAGTATTGCTCCCTTGTGTGATGATATGCTCCGAAACACTCTCTAAAGCTTCTGGACACTATCCAAAAAAGAGCCATTAGATTAATCGATACGCCTAACCTCACAAAGGACCTCCACAGCCTGGAACATCGAAGCAGGGTTGCTGACCTGTCTTGCAGATTCTATCACGGAAGTTCGAGTGAGCTCTCCCAGATAGTAACACCAAAGGCCGTCAGAACCAGGAACACTAGAGAAGCTCTGCGAGCTCATCCTTACCAGGTCGAGGTCCTTACTCCCCGAACCAGTCTCCTCCAGCATTCCTTCTTTTGGAGGACTTCGACGCTGTAGAATCAACTGCCGGAGGAACTGTTTCCAGACGGCTACAACCTGCAGCGTTTCAAATATAACGTGAACCGACACTTATCCTCTCGCAGCGCCATACGCTTTCAGCGTTTGCGGGAGGCTGACCATAAAAAACCCTACGCGGCATGCTCGTAATCTGGTTGTTGATAAACTCTAAAGGTACAGCCTCCCAAGCTACCTTCACAGCATGTTCCAGTTCGTCCAGCGTGGTCGGAGGATTGGGTAAATCGTCTATGTATCGACCCATCCAACCTCTACTTCTTCAATTGGAGATAAATCGGGTAATCGTGGAAGCCCAGGGAGTACCCTGACCTCAGCTTTCTGTAGGAACATCATCGATACCCTTGCAATATGAGGACATGCATTATCTTACTAGAAAAAACCGTCTTCGGTGTCTCGGAAGTATGAAACGGCAATTTGTTCTGACATCTCATTCACATAACATTGCGCAATAATTCTGACACGAATCACAAGTAAATGTGACTGGCAGTTGGATGCAAAGGCACCCCAAACTATCAAACCTATAGGACGGTGTACATGGCGTTCAATAGCAAACTGGTGATCACGTCGTTCACCCCGTCGTCGTCTTACGCGTTAGTTGGCGACTGTCATGTGCTTCCAGGCAAAACCTGGACTCGTCGGAGATGCCACTCAGCATGCCATGTCGGCATTCGTGGCACCAATGTATCCGTTGGCGACGATGATTTACAGTGACTGGAAGCGCTAGATGCGGACCTTACGCCCATTTCACTCAATCTGTGGTACACCGTGCGGATTCGGATGGGCCTTCCTATAGCTGCATACCAAGCGTCAGCAACAGCTCGAGTGGATCGCATTCTGTCTCGAACGGCCAGTAGTCGTAGATGGCAATTTTACTGGTCTGCAGTTCTTCTACGTGTTCCAGAACCTCTAGCTCGCTGCATTTGCCCTTCTGTGAGTCATGCGCGCCCCGATGCTAAAAATAGTAGACACGTTGCGCTCGATGGTTACAGCAATTGCTCTGAAAGAAGAACCCCGTACTCGTTGGTCTGCAACCAAAGGCGCTTAAGGGGCCTGGATACACACATTTGTACATACGGACTCACAATTTCTCGCATAATCCACTCTATTTTCTAACTACATATATAATATTTCAGAAGGCGATATTTAAGACCTTAATGAATGACAACTATTTTCGATTTTCTCAAAAAAGTTTTTTAATGTGCAAACAAACTCGCAATGCAAAATCATACATTCTATAAACGCCTGTAATTTAACAACGAAACACGATATCAAAAAAAGGCTAAATAGTTGCACAAGCGCAAGCTTCCTTCTTCAATTTGCTCTTTGAGTCATTACTGTAAGTTTAAGAGTAACGTCAGGAGCTTGGAAATGAGAAATTCATTTTTATGGTGACCTTTGGACCTTACCCTTGGACCTTTTGACTTTACCTTTGGATTTTTAGACTTATCTCCCCTCATCTTAGACACACACACACTGAAGAAAGGGAACAGGCGGCCACGCCTCCTCGCTAACACGGGAATACGTCTTTTCTTGGATTCTCAATTTCAAACGCTATATCCTAGACCCTTAACTGCGTGAACTGGAGCTGCCGTATTCGAGGGGCATCTTCACACAGCCAACTAGTCTCTCGCCACTTTTGCAACAGATATCATCGTTTTCGAATCGACAAAAAACTATGCTTTGTTTTTACATGTCTAGTTTTTTAGAGGTGCCATGTAGATACATATAGATACATACTGCCAAGCTGTGTACCAATTTCAATGAAAATATCCCTTTTTTTCTAGGAGTTCGGGTTTCAGTATCGAGTAGTGTATATACCTATTTAGTTTCCTATATTCGTATATAGCTACCTGAATTCACAAATCTGGAAGTCAACACGTTAATAAAAATAGTACAGACATATTAGTATTGTTCGATCTATTTGGATTTTCCATAAAATTGAAAAAGTTTTGAGCAAAATTATAGCTTTCTATTTATATATTTTACATTTAATAGCAACATAATCCATTTTGAGAGGTAAATTACATAAACAGATTTAAATAAAGATTTCAACGCTTGATTATAGATACCTCATTTTTTGTGGGCAATGATTACGTGTAATTGATTGATAATAATAGTTGTTTAGCCTATCGTGCTGTAAACTGGAAATATCCACCCAGAAAATACATTTCAGATTTTTACAGGTGAACCCCTTTATGTTGGAATGGACTTAACTATAGCAAGCTTCGATGCAATATCTGAGGTTAATATGGTGAGTACCCTTTGCTGCATTGAATATGTCTATATTGCCATATTGGTGATGGCACGATTAATAGAAGTTAAAAGGTTCACAGAACACAAAATATACAAGTGGTTCAAATTCGACCCTCACCAGGGGCTTCCATAAACTGGGCGTCGGTAAAATGAAAACGAATGTGCATGTAAAATCCCTCCTCTAGGGGTGGAGATTCCTCGAAGCTACCCTAATAATTCTCTAGCAAATGTAAACTTTAAAATCGCATACTAACTTTGCACCTTTTCTATTAACATGATGACATTTTTTTTACGGCATCGACTGCTTAGGTCATTACTACTACTACTGTTTCACGGCGTCACTCTAACTAGAACCTAATAGTGAAATGCTGTGGTGGGGATTCTTGCTGAGCTTTTTTTTACCTCTAATTAAAAAAAAGGACAAAATTTCCGCCTCTGACTGGAATTGAACCAGGGACCGTCCGGTCATAAGCTCTCGGCTCTATGCATTGAGCCCCCGCCCACCCCCTACACGATGACAATTGGATGTTCAATTGTCTTTCGCCATTGGTCGTCAACTTAATTGTTGTAATGGGTACCAAATCTGATAAACACCATTATGAATCGGCCTTTAGTTCCAATTTCAATGATGGAATTTCCAATACTGTCTGAATTCAGTTACTCGTTGATGAATTGAATTTTTAATGATGAACGAATATTTTTTTTCCATTTAATTTAGGCGTACACCGTCATCATTAGGGTTATCTAGGAAGCAACGGATTCTATAATATCAGTACATTATGCGTATGCTGTAAGCCATTGAAATTGAAATTAAATTATCTGTGTATCTCTGTATTCTAGCAAAAATTGCATATGTAGGCCATAAGAAAAAATATAGCTGATGATGGAGGTCTACAACAAAACATCGTAACGACAGAAGCTAACAGTTCTTACACTGGCCCAGCTGGTGCAGGAGGGAACAAATGTCGATAAACCTTCGCAAAACCGTTGTTGTTCCGTATACTAAAGCACGAAAACTAGACAAACTCCGCCTACCTAGAAGGGGAGTAAATGCGGAGGAGGTGAAGTATCTTGGTCTGATATTGGACAAAATACTCACCTCAACTTCCATCTAGATAACAGAATTGATAAGGTTCGAATTGCCCTCTGAACACCCAGGAGGCAAATCTTGAGGCTTTAGTCCTAAAATGATTTACTGGATATATCAGACGGTGGTAAAACCAACGGACTGACAGAACCAAGTTAGAGGCTGTGTATTACTCGTGCCATGTCTACTGCACACTCTACACATTGAAGCAGAGAGAGGTACCAGAGTGGTCGCCTACAGGCTGCCATCAAATGACAGATAGGACAAAAAGGGACTAGGACCAAGTAGAACGGGTATTAAGAGTGAAATAATATTATAAACCATCATATACCTACTCGGAATAGTCTCGGACACTGTGGTTCCCCAAGCGCATATGAAAAGATCCTACAACGTCCTTTTCCCAGGAAGAGACAAATGGAAGAGGAGTACAAGTTTCAATCATCCTCCGATCTTGTCAAGTCATTTCTGGAGAGGTATACCGCAATCTTTCAAGCAGAAATGATAGCCATAAAGTTGGAATCAGGGAGCTGAACAAAACAACAAAAGTGTTCAATGGCCAAGCAGTTACCTGCTATACATTCAAGATAAATAGAAAATCATTTTGATTCAGAATTTCATATGCAATATGTTTAGGTTGCTGTAAATATCGAGAGTTTGGTATTTTATGTATCCGAAAATATTTAATTTAGCTGAAGTCACTCCTATGAACCATATACTGCTGACATAGATATATTTAATGAAAGTTTAATCTGGTAAGCATAAATCATACTTTGAAATTAACAAAAAGCTATATCGAGCTTGAAAAACGAGATATTTTTATTGTATTCATCCACATAAATCACAAAGAATTCAAATATTTTGAACAGTTAAAAAATAAATCCAAACGTATGGTTGTGACTACATATGAATAGCATTTTTGTATGTATATGGGGAGGACATCCAGACCATGCAGTAGATGGCTCGAATTAATGCGCCCTGAAAGGATTACTGCTTTTTTATGTGGAGGCAGATTGAGTGAACCTTAAGTAGTTGCAAAAGGGGTGATACACGTACGAGCAAGTCCTTATTTGAGGATGTGTGCTACTTGTAACACGTTCATTACAGCTAAATATTCACTTTATCTTTCAATTTTAAAGAGTCGTCTTAATATATTTTTTTCAGGACTACACCATCACATTGTATCTGAATCAATATTGGAAAGACGAGCGACTGGCGTTCAGCAACTCTGAGGAAATTCTCACACTTTCCGGGGATTTTGCTGAAAAGATATGGGTGCCAGATACATTTTTTGCGAACGATAAAAATAGGTAATGTATATTTTCCTAGAGCGTTACCTGAAAGAAGTTTCAATTTATTATTAATGCTTCTCAACTCAATGCAACATCTGGAACTTTTGTGTGGCTTTCTTTGCCATTAGCTTTATTACTTCAACACAAATAAACAAATTCTTTTTATATATAGTCAACCATATAACCCTATCTTTTAAAAAAATAAAAGGCGGTTTTTTGTAAAATACTCATTTTAAATGACATCCCAAAATATATGAAAATCCAATCTTAAACAAAGTGGCACAATGTTATCTGCATAAAGGTAACTGTGTAAATGTATATAAAAGAACAAAAGAAATAATAATAATTATACAGGACGTTTAAGGGGCGTCTGAGATTTGAACCTAGTCCCCAAAATGCGTGAATTGTCACAAAAATTGCAGTAGCTAACGGCATGATACAAAATGGTCACCAAATTAGTATAAAACAAATTTTTGGCAATGTTGATTGGTGAAAGGTCGCGTTAAGCTGGATTACAAAAGAGATGACTGTTGAACAAAAAGCGAATTACCGAAATTTTGTCAGTGGTGGCAAAGGCAACTTATTAGCATTTTGAATACTGTAGGCACATGTGACGAAAGTTGGTTTTATCATTACGACCTTGATTTGAGGTCTCGAAGTGTTATGCCTTTGGGAGCAAAGGGCAAGGTCAAAGGCCGCAGAAGGCCAGAAGTTTGTTGTAAGTAATCTAGTCATTTTCTGATAGAACCTCGTATTATCCATTTCTAACTAGAAATAATTATTTCTAATAACATATTATAAAACATATTTTAATCTTTTTATGGATAAATAGATATTACAGATCTACTGATAATTACTCATAATGGGAAAACTCCTTCACTTTAAACGTCCGTTTTGTGAAGTTCCAATTTACTTCAGTTAGATTCGGGATTATTTCTTATCAAATTAGCAAAAACTGAGGCTTCAAGTTGAAGCTTCCCTCGCAAACCTCAGCGAAAGTTCAACATTCTCCTGAAATATGTATATGGTGGCAAACTGTAATAGTATGATTATGACGATTTTTTTTTCAGTTTCTTACACGACGTCACAGAGAGGAATAAGTTAGTTCGTTTAAGCGGAGATGGCTCAATCACATATGGAATGCGATTTACAACAACGTTAGCTTGCATGATGGATCTCCATTATTATCCTTTAGATTCCCAGAATTGCACTGTGGAAATAGAAAGCTGTAAGTAGCAACTAGATTTTTTTAAAATGATATTGATTAATGTAAATCCTGAAACTCATCACTAAGTTATATTTGAAAACACATCTGCTGAAATCTAATCTCATTACTAACGTTTTTTCCACCTGTGTAGTCTTTATCAAACTACACAATTTTTTACAAAGGAAGAAGGGATTGATAGCATCCTAGGGTTTTTTGTGTCCCGATCTAGTTGGATAAGCTTAAGGGCCGGGTTTCTTTGTGGTTTAGTCTTGAATTTCAAAAAAGACGCGCAGAGCTGCTAACTGGAGTAGCTAAGAATCAATGATACTCATTTCAAATGAATTTTTGACAAAAACGTTTTACTCATCGCGCTTTACTAGCCTATAGTTACAAATACATCTGTTAAATCCAATCTCATTACTAATGTTTATAGCCCACCTGTGTTGATTTTATCTAACTATACAAATCTCCACAAAGGAAAAGGTGATTGATAGCATCCGAGGTTTTTTTGTAACCGGGTGTAGTTAGATAAGCTTTATAAGTAGCTATGATTCAATGTTACTCATTTCACATTAATTTTCAATAAAAACATTCTTCTCACTGCGCTTTCATTTTATTTTATTTGTATTGTACTATACAAATATTGCCACCTCGAAGGCTATGCCTTGTTTGAGGTATTGGCACTGAATACTAGCTTATAGTTAAAATCATATCTGTTGAAATATAATCTGATTACTAATGTCTTGTTCACCTCTGTAGTTTTTATCGAACTACACAATTTTTCACAAAGGAAGAAGTGATTGATAGCATCCTAAGATTTGTGTGACTAGGTGTAGATGGATAAGCTTTAGGGCCAAGTTTCTTTGTGGTTTGATCTTGAATACCAAGCAAGATGCGCAGAGCTGCTAACTAGCGTAGCTAAGAATTCGTGTTACTCATTTCAAATTAATTTTTAAAAAAAACATTTTGCTCTGATAAAGAATACGTATATAGCTGAAACGTTAATGCAGAGTAAGTATTTCAATAGATGATGTGTTATTTTCAATTTTTTGTTTTCATGCCAATAGACGAAGGGAGTATTGTGATCGATATTTTTTTAAAGCTATGAAATGGTACAGTGTAAACAACGGAGACACTTTCCAAAAATTTTGGTAGACGAACTTGGATTTCCCTTTGCTCTATGAAAAATTAATAAAAATGCTAAAATGTTCATTTTAAATGCTTTAAATGACCCTGAATATTGTATAAATGAGCAAAACCTGGGATTTCTTGTGATTATAAAATACATTCGATTGCCCTATACAACGTTGACCTTACTACAAGTGGTTCGTTCTTTCCAAACCAGTTTGATACTGACCTTTTGCACCTATAGTGATACTATCATTACTGGTAACTAAATTTTGAATTTTTGATGCAAACTACTACCTATTTTTGGCAATTACATAACTGTTGTTTTTCAGTTTTTTTGAGGGATTTAGAGGAGGTAAAAGTTTATCTCCTACTAGGTATATCTAAACTCATTTTGATAAATGCAGCCGTGCACCAAGTCAAATGATTTGGCTCTGTTTATTGAATAACGGTAATATTGTGGACACAATGGAAAAAAGGGTAGGTCCCTTGATACATTGCGAAAGGGCTTGCTATAGAGACTCCATCCCACAAATAGAAAATAATCCTCAAATGAGGGCCCAGCAATGCAAAATCTTAACAAATTAGATCACTTAAAACATAAACTGGAAGCTGTGAAGCTACGAAGAGGTAATTGATTTCGTGGCTACAGAAAGTAGTATTGATACTAAAACCGTGTAGATGCTTCTAAATTATAAGCGGATAGACTGGATGACTGTAAAGCATAACATTTTAAATCGTAAGTTAATTTTCTTACACTGTACTGATCAATAAAAGCTCAAAAGCCGCTCTAATTGGAATGTAAAATTTTCATGGTTTGCACTTTATTGCACACTACAATTACAAGAATTGGAAACAAAATAGTAAGAAAGCGATAGCGGTTTAACTAAGGAAACTATAAACATTTCGAATTAGTTTTTTATCCTCTTGCTTTTAGATTATTTTCAGAAATAATCTGTGAATATTTCTAGTTCGACACTTCATTTGTCTCTAAAAGGGATGACACACGTACGAACTTTAAGTATACGCGGTTTTTAAGTTCGCGAACTTACTCGGCTCGACGCGGTGACACACGTGAAGCTGAAATCACTCATTTTGATAATTTTCCTAAATAAACAAAACTTTTAACAAACGCCAAACACAACAAGCGTTGCGTATCGATGGGCTGCCGAAACAAAGTGGAGGCTCGCTGCTCGAAGTACGAGCCGAGGCAAGCTACGAGCAAGATTTCAAACCAGTTGGATCGCCGGCGGTTTGCGCGACAGTTTTAAAGTATGCGTACTTACGGTGACACACAGGCGAAAAAGGTCGTCGAGCCATGAGTACGCATACTTGCTCGTACGTGTATCACCCCTTTAAGAGAAAGTTACTGTTTAGGACATTTTCAAAACTACCTTACCTAAAAGTCAGTCAAAACCCACAAGCAATTTCTCCACTAGATCTCTAGAATACCTGTACTCAGGAATGATATGAGGCTGCTAAAATTATATTATTTTGATAAATTCATGCAACGTATTGGGGAAATTGGAAAGAACAAATGACTTATTTTTTATATTACAGAACACTATACACTTTTCTGTAGTAATTGTCGTGGCAGGCCCACTTTTCAGTCATATGGAAGAGCTTAAGACCTTAAAAATAGGAAATAATAGATAATAATAATAAACTTTGTTTTCCCAGTAAGTTTTAGACTATACTAATCTACTGGAAAAGCCTCAAGGAGGAGTTCACTTAAATAGTGATCTTCCACTCAGTCCTTGTTCTTAGTAAATAAAAAAAAAGTGTACATGGAAATATGAGAACTAAAAAACTAAATCTACAAACTAAACACATCGATACTGTCTGTGGGAGCTCTAAATGTACTTGCAAATACTTATGATTTGTTCATGAAATGATCTTTGACTTTTTCACGGAAAGTAACTAAGCTACAAGATTTTAAGGAAAGGGGGAGGTTGTTGTATAACTTACTTATATTGTACTTAAAGCTACGCTCGAATAAAACAGTTTTATGTGACGGCACATCTAACAAATTCATGTATCTAGTATTAACACTATGTATATTCAACCTAAATCTAACTTTAAGAAAAAGATATTGCGGCTCTTTGAGAACGATTAACTGATGATATAGTGACAAAGCATTAACGAGGAACAAATTTTTTATTGACAACCATCTCAGTTATTTATTTATGGGACACATGCTCATATTTTCGTATGCCATATATGAATCTTATGCAAGAGTTCTGCAAGCGCTGAATCTTAGTGTTTTGAAGCACTTAAAGTATTTCGAGCGCTAAACACAGATTCAGATTGTTTGATAGTTTATTGTAATCGACATTCTCTTGTTTCTTTATTAGATGGCTATACAGTAATGGACGTAGTGATGTACTGGAAATCTACACCAGTGAGAGGAGTAGAGGAAGCAGAATTGCCACAATTCACCATCATCGGCTGGGAGACTAATGATAGGAAAGAACGACTTGCTACGGGGATCTACCAAAGACTTTCGTTATCATTCAAGTTACAAAGAAACATTGGCTACTTCGTCTTCCAGACATACTTGCCTAGTATTCTGATAGTAATGCTGAGCTGGGTATCTTTCTGGATTAATCATGAAGCTACCAGTGCTAGGGTGGCCCTTGGTAAGGAACAGTTGGGTTTTTCGTAATATTATCAGTTTATTTTATGAAATCAGACATGAAGGCTACTGTAACCAAAGTTTCACTGAGAGCAGGCGGCAGAAAAGATATGTCTGTGCGCCATCTGGTACCCGGAGGTAACGATAAACCAAAGGAAGTCACTGATAAAAAGCAGCAAATTTCTTGGCGGAACGCAAAGGTGCATTCGCTTCACCTAACCAGATAAGCGCGCTTCTATGCCAACCGCATATGAGAGTCGATATACGAGGGTTGCCCGCGTTGTGCCAAGTCATTATGTTTTAGACGTCCGTACCGGGCGCTCAAGCGTTTACGATTGTGTTGTGACTTTTTTTGTGTTTTCGTCAAAATGCCGAAATCAAGGGAATGGACAATGGCCGATTTTTCATAAAGTATGTGTTAATTTCTAAATACAAAGCCTTTAAAAGGTGAGTAGGTAATACGACGACACAAAAGAATGGCAATGACTTACATTACAATTTTTCCTGGTGGTCAGAGAACATCTCCAGTAGTAAACTTAGTTTAAAAAAGAAAATAATAGCTGAGGAATCGCAGTCCACCCGTTATGGAAAACGCAACCTTGGTTTTCAGTATTAGAAAGCCTACAAATAGCAAATAGCACCCTTTTTTTTAACAATAAATCACTATTACTTCCACCTTACAGGAAACCTCATTCTCTATGGAAGAGCCTTATCCTGCATCTAGATAAAATAACATGTTGACTTTAACAAAAATCTAAGAGTAATGATCAACTTCTAATTACGTCCAAAGAACACCACCATGCAGCCACAGCACAAACTGTAACGGTGGTGTGTAAATGTTTAATGGTGGGAGTGGGGACACGTCTGTATTTTAAGCACAGAGCACTGGCCACGCCTCCACTTCCGCGGCCTTAGGGAAGGCTTCAACATTGAAACCATCAGACATACCGTAGGGTGGAGTGATAGGACAAAAGTTTTTGTTACATTTTATAACAGACCCATATGCGTGACGATTCATATTTCGCAAAATCACTGATAACAAAAAATGAATAACAAATTGTGATACTACTAAGCTAAACTTTCATACATTACATACGTGTACAGTAAAAAAAATGAAAGACTATGGAACTTAATAAAAAACTTCAAGGCTCAACAATGTCCAGACTTCTTTTTCCTCTTTCATTCTAATTATACTCAGATCGTGAAACCATCTTTAAACATCTACAGGGTAATCTCGAGGACGGGGGTCCCGAAGTATAATTAGAGGTTAAACGACTTATCTGTGAGGAAGTTCAATCCTCAACTATACGAGAGAGCCCCGTCCGAAGAGTAAAACCCGCCCTCCCCAAGCCCAAAGTGCCCGAGCTGAGTAGAAACATGATGACTTGGCACAACGGATCGCAGGGGATGGTGGGGAGGTGGAACTACACCTTTTCCAGCTGTAGTTTCTAAAGCATTAAGTTATAATTCAACACTGTCATGTTAACTTTCCAACTCGTCACTTGTAATTTCAAACTGTCAGGTGCAATTTATACCTGTGAGTTTGAACTTACAATTGACAAGTTGGAAAATCAACTTGACCGTTTTGAATTATCACATAACGCTTTTGAAGCTACAGCTGAAAAAGGTGTAGCTTTTCTGTAAACAAAGACGCCAAACGCGGGAACTAAAGCATATACGACAGGGTGATCTCTTCGGACGGGGCTCTCTCGTATAATTGAGGATTGAACTTCCTTACAGCTAAGTCGTTTAACCTCTAACTAACGTGTTAACGTCAAAAATATAACAAAGCATAAAGAGGTGCAAATAATAAGTGATATTTGGTGGCCCAAAAAGGAACTGTGATAGGTTCTTATCTTACACATAAATAATTCATTATTATTAAAATATATCTATAACTAGGATCTATTTTAAAGCTTGCAGATGATACTATGGTTGCTTATACCAACACTGCTGCAGAAAATTAACTTGTTGCAGACATAGTAAGTCACACAACGGTTGCCTTTGTTTATACCTAAGTTACTATGCAATCTGTCAATAAAATGAGTGAAAAACGTACTCTGAAGGGCATTTCAAATATCAGTAATAATGCAACAAAAAACAATATACATTATAACACAAAAAGCAGCAAAGTATATTTGAAAATCGAGTTGAGAAAATTACGTTTTTATTTGCGGTGTGGTGATAATGACCTGCGATTTCTAATGTAAGATCAAGTTTATCAAGTTCTCCTCTGACCAACATTTGTTTTGGTGTTCCAATTTCAAGACACTTGTATCAAGTTTCTCGTTTCTCGTTCATTTTACTTTATTTCTCTTAAATGACACGTTTGTAAGAGAACACGGACTTTAAAATTGATATCGGAAACAAGCAGAGACGGGGAAATTAGGGTTGGGCAACGTAAACAAATCGATAGCTGGCTTATTTATGCAAAAGCAGTAAGAGCTTGGTGTGTTGTTATGAATATAATTTAAACCTATACCTTCAGAACTTTGGTTTCGCAGCACACGATTTTAGAGAAGCTTGAAAATTGCTAATTATCGAGTAAAACACACAATGCACTGAGAAAGGCATAAGCCAAAATTTTGCGATTTTTCGCCGTCTATTTGAACTGTCATGTTGCGAGTACCTGTAGGCACTTCGTCTAGAGAGCCTGTAGGCTGTGGTTCAAACGTTAAATAAATATTGATCTATTTATGATCGAAGCCATGTTTTATTAATAATCCTGATATTTATGGTTGCGCCATAAGAAATAAGTAAGTATTTGTTGTACCCATTGACCAATTACATGGTGGAGAGTATGGCGCTCATTGCGGGGGAATTTAGCTAATCAGCTACTGTTACACTTAACCACGAAAGCTACATCAGTAATCAGTGTTCACAAAATAGAAGAATGTTCGCAAAACATGAATAACACAAAAACTTAAAGTGGTAACCTTACCAAAAGTACACGAAAAAATGAAATAAAAACCAAGTGAACATTGACAGAATTAGAAAATTGGCGACCTTTACAATTACTAATAAATTAGCAGCTTAATTTTGTTTTGAAAGCAAGGCGATCACAAGGGCTAAGAGAAAAACAATATAAACAAGAAAGTAATATCTTACCAGATCTTCTAATTTCGACCATATCTTCCTTTTTATTATATCTGACGTGTATGTTGAGGTTTACAATGTTTTTCGAGGTCAACTGGAATAGCAAAGTACCTCCTTTTTTCATTTCGAACAGGGCTGATGAAAACCAAAGCTCAACTTTTCAGTTAAAATATCCGGTATATTCGGATGTTAATACTTTTACTTGAATTTTATGTGTATGTCAATAAAGTTAGGCATTTGTCGAGAGTAAATTTGAATAAAAGTTTGATGACTAAGTAGTGAAAAGGAATTATAGGGGTATAAATGATAAATAGTAGGTAGATCAGCTCTTTGTTAAATTTTAGGCTAACACGTTATGTATATTTGTAACATCACACAACCTTTCTGAAAGTTTCATCCATGTGACTAATTTCGGGCATTCTATCGATTATACCTTTTCTTTTTGACCATCATATTGATACGAATCTATTCCCTTTATGTAATTTGAAGTAATAAAAATCAGCATCGGTTGATGTGAAACCTATATTCCAGTTGACATAAAAACAAATTTATGAATATTTCCATTAAAACTCGTTATAGCAGCATAAATATAATCTTTTTCAGGTATAACAACCGTCCTAACCATGACTACTATCAGCACTGGTGTAAGAAGTTCTTTACCAAGAATTAGTTACGTAAAAGCTATAGACATTTATCTAGTTATGTGTTTCGTTTTCGTATTTGCTGCCCTTTTAGAATATGCAGCAGTCAACTATACGTATTGGGGAGCTCGAGCGAAAAAGAAAAGCAAGAAGAATAAAACGTCGGAGGAAATCAAAACCGGTAAGTATCATTATGCCTATGTCACATCTCTTTCACTAGAATTTATTATATCATCTGACTTTCTAAGTTCCTCTCGCATAATTGCGGTAGCAACAAGTGTTGACGGGCTGTGCCAAGTCAACACCCGGACTATTATTGATCGGAATTTACGAAAGATCGCACAATATTACAGGTCTTCAGGATTACAGACTTTTTGGAATACTTTGTGTAACTTTTCGTCCAGGCCCAACTGTTGAAGGTGTTGTGTAAACGTGTTTGGTGTAAGGCCTGAGACAGACATAATGAGGGGGACAATTGTGACTTTGTTTTGTTTCCAAAGTCGTTTTATTTCCATGGCAAGGTCCGAGTATTTAGATATGTCCCCGGCGTAGGTGTTTTGGATATTCACATAATTGGGAATGGCAATATGTATCAAATAGGTAATTTTGTCGGCCTTTTACTGAAAAACTATATGTGGTCTATTGGCTGGGATAGTCTTGTCTGTATGTATTTCAACGTCCTAGTATAGTTTGTATTGATCATTTTCGAGTACTGATGTCGGAGTGTAATTGTAATACGGATCTGTATTTTCTATTAGTTTGTTTGTTGTGGCTAATGCTTGGTGTATGACCTTGGCCGCAGAGTTATGTCTGGCTGTGTATTCGGTACCGGCAAGAGTTTTGCACCCGCTTGTTATGTGATCCACTGTTTCTTTTTGTTGTTGACCTTTTCTGCAATTATCGTCTGTTATGGATGGACCTTTAATTATATATTTTTTGTATTTTCGTGTTGCAATCCCTTGGTCCTGGATAGCAAGCATGAAACCCTCCGTTTCTGGGAACAGCTGGCCGTCCTACAACCAGGTGTTAATGTGGTCTTGAGTGACACGGTATGTATATTTGCCGTGCAGTGCTTTCTGCGACCAGGAGTTTATTTTTTCTTGTTGTGATTGGATATGATTGTATGTGTCTGCTACGTGATCTGGACTAGAGAGGTCAAGTGGTGTATAGTTTTTGTCTGCTTTTATTATTGCCTTATGTAAGTTAGCTTGCTTGGTGTGGAAGAAATGTCTGAGTGTTTATATTTTTGTTGTGCGAAGTGACTGTATGTCTATAATTCCTCTACCCCCAAGTTTTCTGATTATGGTAAGCATCTCCTTGCACGCGTTCGGATGTGATATTCTGTGTTTTGTGAGTTCTGTTCGTATAAGAATATGGATGTTTTCTATGTCCGTATGTGACCACTTGATGATGCCAAAGGAGTATGTCGGTACCGGTATCGCAAATGTATTAATGGCTTTTGTGAGATTCTTAGAATTCAATTTTGTTTTTAATAGTTTAATAAGGCGGTCTTTAAACTTTTGTGTTAGTTGTGCCACGAGTTGTGTATGGTCTATCTTAACGTTCTGATTGAAGCCCAGGTACTTGTACGTTTCGTCCTTATCCATGTTGTCCAGCGATTGGCCAGTTACTACTTCCTTTTCGGGTTGGTTTTTCCATTGGCCTTTATTGATGTGGAGCACCTTGCATTTACTCATTCCGAATTCTATCCTGATGTCTGATGTATAAACTTCTGTTATTTTGAGTAATTCTCTCAGTTGTACTTCTGTGGCGGCATATAGTTTTATATCATCCATGTACAGGAGATGATTGGTTTTGTGTTGATTTTGGTATCTGATGTTGAAACCATGTTTTGTGCTGTTAAGTGTGTTGAAGAGCGGATTTAGACAGAGGCAGAACCATAGTGAACTAAGAGAATCACCCTGGAAGATGCCGCGTCTATGTGTAGCTCATCCGTTTGAATATGGCCATCGTGAGTTTGAAGGTGTATGTTTGTTCGCCATTATATATTATTATATTTATTATTTATTAAATATTACGATTATTCTTACGAAATTTTTACGTAAAATAATTTTTTGCTGTGAACTGGTTTATTTTGGGATGAAATTCAAGAGACATTTTTTGTTTAGAATGAAACAGGCTATCGAAGATAAATTTTTAAATGGTAAACAAATAATAAGACAAAAAGTTGCACTGGAAATAAGTTTCAGGGGTTGCGTTTTCCACCCCTTACAACCATGGGGGTAAACCAAATAAATTACTGGCTAAGTGTATTTTGGTAGGAGAAAATTTCAGGTTAATTTCAGTATTGTAACTTTTTTGGTACCTGTGAAAAAATTGTTAAACAAATTCTATGTACCCCTTTTAAGGAGCTGTATCTTAACAAGGATGCTCCAATGACGTTTCTTTATATGAAAGATCCTATATTTTTTTCGATGAGTAATCACCCCCCTTAAATGTTTTACACTTATTTAGTTACACCCTGTATATGGGTGAATTCAATAATAATTGTTGGTGCCTTGCGGAGAAGGGGGGTTGCTATAGGCAAATAATATCACATATGACTTTTTTATTTCAAAGGGGGACATGCCTTCTATATCCCGCCATATCTGTGCCACTGCCTGACGAATGTGCATTACACAGCATAGTAAACAACCAGCACAATAACTCAGGTTGGCGGTAATTACACGCGTATCCCCCTTTTGGATGATTTTTTGTGTGCATTGCACAGCATAGTAAACAACCATCACAATAACTCAGGTTGGCGGTAGTTACACGCGCATGCCCCTTTTGGATGATTTTTTGTAGGAATGCTGAAGATACTTCGATACTTCGATACTTCTGCACTAATATCGAGTATTTTTGTCATCGATACTTTTTGAGGCATTACAAGCTGGTATCGATACTTTTGTATTGGTATCGAAAATAATTATATAATTATTGAGGGGTGTAATTAGTTGCACAAAATGCTCTGTACGAACCAAACGCGCCTATTTGACTAAAAAATATCGAGTTGGTGCCGGTATCGATATTTTCATTTTCGCATCTCTACTCAAACTTCACATCCGTAAAATCATCCCAAGGTCAAATTCTGTGGGAACCATTTTTGGAAAATCCTCAGAGATATTATGCTGGTTGTTTACTATGCTGTGGTGCATTAATTGACAAAAATGACAATTAAGAACAGTTCAATTCGGAGGTAAACAAACACGCCTTCAAAATGTATGGTTCTTTTAGGGGCCAAACCCAGCACAGATCAGCAACAACAGTCCTATATGACCAGCGAGGACATAATAGAGTTGCAAGATGTGCGTATGAGCCCCATAGCCTCAATAAGGAATCGTAACAACTCTAGTAAACCTGGAAATTCATGCGAAGTGGACGCATCCAAGTTCCCTCCCAGTTTTCGCATATCAAGAACCACGGGGTATGCTTATAATTGCAGGATGGCGCCTGGACTCAGATATAGAGGAAACAAAGGTAAAACAAATTAAGTAACGTATTGCAGTCGAGCACCAACAGGGCGAGCCTTCTAAAGATTGGATCCCACAAAGACAAATTGCCCGTCATGTTTTAGGAGTGTCTATTTATATTGGTCTTAATACGGTGTAAATATACTATTAGGAAATTAACTTCCACATGAACTTTTGCTTTACTTCCCTCACCGATAGGTGAGGGGAGTATTGTGATCGCGAAAATTTTCGATTTTGAGATAAACGTTTTTTGGGCGTTTTATGATGTGTACATAACGAAAATCCACGTCACTCATTTCCGTAGGTCTGTCTGTCGGTCTGTCTGTCTGTCTGTCTGTCGCGTTCTTCTAGCCTCTTATTCTCAGTCACCGCTGCATGGATTGTGATGAAATTTGGGCAGCTTTATGCTGTGGGGTCGTAGTAGGTAATGCTCCTATAATTTTGAAACTCGTTATACGGGTGGCGGAGTAATTAGCAAAAAACCGAAAATTTCAAATATGCCTCAAACTTCGTTTTTCGGCGTTTTGGGGGTTTCTGATAATTTTCTACTTTTTCTTGGGAGGGGAGGTTGGGGGGTGGGGGGTTGTGATACCGAAAAATTTGTTGTATTCGTAATGGGCTGTCCACTGATATGTGAATGAAAGACCTAGCGGCATGATACACTCTTTTAGGTCCATCCGAAAGTTGCATGCTTATTATAGTAACCACGGGGCTTAGAATTTGTGATGTATACATACCAGGTATTGTTTTAGATCGTTCGATATCGCATAACGCAAAAATTGTTCAATTGATTTTAATGAAATTTTGACACAGTATTACTCCCGCGCCCGCGGCGAGGATGGAAAACGCGTATGTTTTGGAAAAATCGGGTCAGTGGCGGCGCGGCAATAATAAAAAAACTAAAAATATTAAAACAGCTCAAACTTTGTTTTTAGGCGTTTTACGGGTTCCTGATCATTTTTAATTTTATTTTGGTTGGGGTGAAATCGGGGCGGTTGGGGGGTGGAGGGTTGTAAAACTGAAAAATTTGATTTGATTTTAATAAAATTGTGACACAGAATTTGTTACCGCGGCGAGAATGGAAAACGACTCTGTTTTTGAAGAACCATGTCAGTGGCGGCGCAGCAATAATGAAAAAACCAAAAACATAAAATCAGCTCAAACTTTGTTTTTAGATGGGTTGAAGGCTCTTGATCGTTTCGCATCGTCCAGTTCAAGCATGCAGAAAAAAACTGTAGCACCCTAGTTCCTAAGGAGAGAGACACAAGAAACTATTTACGAGGGTTTTTGTGTTGGATGTTGTTTTTGCGGGCGGATGGGCAATAATTTAGTTGCAAGGGGATTTTAGACTATAGCTTCATGCAATGGGAAATAATAAAATGGTATCATCATTATGTGTGGAAAGTACTGAGTCAATCAACTTGACTCCATTTTTTTAGGAGAGATTCGATCTTGTAATGATGATTTCGGGTATTCGATATTCCCTTGGCTATTAAACTAGGAGGGCCATTCAACCTTTTCATGATAGAATATTATAAGAACACAAATCTCCAACTATTTTTCAATGTTTCGGACTGCGGGTGCCGTTTGTAACATTATATACGACGACAAGAACAGTCCTTTATGGGTTGAGGAATATTTCACAGCACATACACACATCCGTAATCTCGTGAAATTCGAACATTAATAAAAAAAAAGGGTTACGGTAGATGAAATGGAGTGGGACTAAATACACTAGTAAAGTAACTCATTTGCCATAATTAGTTTATAAAAAATACAACAGATCAAAAATGGGTGGGCCCTCCATGTTGACAAATGCACTCCTCTAGCCTACGCGGCATGCTCGTAATCTGGTTGTTGATAAACTCTAGAGGTACAGGCTCCCAAGCTCCCTTTACAACATGTTCCAGTTCGTCCAGCGTGGTCGGAGGTATGGGTAAATCGCCTACGTATCGACCCATCCAATCCCATAGTTTATCAATTGGCGATAAATCGGGTGATCGTGGAGACCAGGGAAGTACCCTGACCTCAGCTTCCTGTAGGAACCTCATCGATACCCTAGCAATATGAAAACGTGCATTATTTTGCTGAAAGTCACCCTCTTCGAGGCCTCGGACATATAGAATGGCAACCGGTTCTAACACCTCATTCACATAACGTTGCAAACTGGAGATCACGTCGTTCACACCATCGTCGTCTTACGCATTGGCGTCCGTCATGTGGTCCCATACAAAACCTGGACTCATGGAAGAAGGCCATCTGATGCCACTTAGCATGTCCTTGTCGGTGTTCTTGGCACCAGTCTAACCATTGGCGACGATGATTAGCAGTGAGTGGACGCACTAGATGCGGACAATATGATCCTGAGCCCACTGACTCAATATGTGGTAGACCATGCGGATTCGAATTGATCTCCCAATAGCTGCATACCAAGCATCGGCAACAGCTTGAGTTAATGGCATTCTGTCTCGAAGGGCCAGTAGTCGTACATGACGATCTTGCCAGTCTGTAGTTCTTCTACGTGCTCCATAGCCTCGAGCCCGCTGCATTCGCCCTTCTGCGATCCATGCGCGCTATGCTGCTGCAACTATAGCCACGTTACGCCTCATGGTTACAGCAATTGCTCCGAAAGAAATGCCACGTTCCCGTTGGCCTGCAATCCGAACCCATTCAACGGGGCTTTCCAAAAATATAATCTGATAAAGTGACAAGCAATTTTAGGCTTTTTGCTTGACAACTGTGTTTGTATTTAAACCACAGCTAAGCTCGGGTTAACGTTCGGTTTACGGTAAGCTCGTGTTACGCTTGAAGTAGGGGCTGAGCCACCATTGTACAATGGACGTTTTGCAATGTTTGTGCTTTAACGTCAGTTCACCTTAAACCAAAGATTAAAGGCCCGGTCAAACAGAGAACGCGGCGGACCGGCATTCTATAACAATACAATGGAACGCTGTAACGCGGCGGTCTAGAACGCGACGTTCGGCGTTCCATTGTATTGTTATGGAACGCCGGACCGCCGCGTTCTCTGTTTGACCGGGCCTTAAGCTTGCATTTGACAACCGGCCCTTAGTCTGAAACCTGTACCAATAATCTAACCTGTAGCCATCTACTACCCTATAAGAGAGGGTATCTTGAGGGCCTGTGATGGAGGCCAGGACGGCCTTGAGGCCATTCATTATTTACAGGCTTTGACATTCCTTGTGATTGGTTTGTTCATTATAAGATCGAGAGTAGATAATAGACAAACAAATATTTTGCTGTTTATTTGATTCAGCCTAGATGTAGAGCTAGAACTAATCATCATGCTTACTGGTAAAGTATAGCACAAATATCCACAATTTCTAGTTCATCTCTCACTTTTCTTCTTACATAATAATTATTAAAAAATTTAGAGCGATCGTAGAATTGTTAAGTACACATTATGCATATATATTTGTTTTCTTTCAGCAAACTCCATCCATAAGCCCAAGATGCTACATGCAATCAAGAAAGGAGCATTGGTGCTAAAAGCATCTATGCCAAAAATCAAAGACGTAAACATAATTGATAAGTATTCCAGGATTGTGTTTCCTGTGGCATTCTTTATGTTCAACTTAGGATATTGGCTGTTCTATTTCCTGGAATGATCATTATAAATATGTGTATAAAAATATGGAAAATTTACTATCGGTTAGGAATAGGTTTTGTAGATATTAAGGCTACGAGAGATATGCTGCATTGAAAGCGAGTTCTTATGGCTGTAGGTGGATGCAGCATAACTTTGGGTTGTATGAAATAATAAGAGCTACGTGGAAAGGATAATAAAATGATTTATAATAATTTTAATAGATGTAAATTAATAAACAATGGACTCTTTCTGCAACCTATATTTAACTAAGGAAGCATTATGGAGCATTAATAGTCTGAGTTCTAAATTATTCTGTACAAACAAAAAACATAATCTAACAATAATGAAAGAAAAATGTTAGAGAATGTAGTTCCAAGCAAACAGTTATTCGTCTCATTTTTCTTCGGAATTGATGAGGATTTAGCGTGAAATGTCCATATCTTTTGAAGTATCCTGTATAATATTATGTAGTAACATTAACGTATGAATGCCAACAGGATGGACCCACCAACAAAATCATAGCTATAGAAAGAACTGATTATGCAAACGAAGCAAGTAGACTTTCTGTATATTCTAAGCTCTTTTTCTCAGAGTATACCACAAAGAAACAGTTTTATACAAAATTTAATTCCTAGTGATTTAATTACGAATTACTTTCTCATAATGTAAGATTTTCCCTTCAGTAGAGCTGGAAACGTCCCAGAAACTGTCTATTGAATATCTTCCAAACGGATATTACGTTATAGAAACATCACACCATCACATCTGAAAATCATGAGTTGATATTCTTCTAATAAATCATAGATATCATAATGCAACTACTCAAACTTACCATGTGATAGTATTTCTGATTTAAATAAAAACACTTATGTTGGAAGACACACTTTTTATTAACCTTCGACTTTTTTAAGTACAACGTTTTTGGCAAATATTAGTTACGTCTGCCTACCACTTATTCCAACTGTTTTTTTGTTAGTAAAATGATCAGCTTCCAATATATATGTGGTTTTTATCCATTTGTTATATTCTATTGTTAATTTTATAATGGCATAGTTTATTGATAGACTAGTAGACCTCCTTTTAATATTACCTGTGTAACAAAATATGAATGATGTTGCTAATTATTCATAAACTAATGATTTTAGCAATGTTGTCCATATTTATGAAGTACTTACTGAATTTACTACTACTTGTATGTATGTACATACAAAGTTATCACACTTCATATTTCAAATACAGATATGGTACAAATGAAAGTTACCCCTTGTCATACTTTGAATGACAAATAACTATGTTAGTTTGATTAGCAAGCTTTTAGTTTCTTTCAACCTCTTTCCGTTAAAACTATTTTTGATTAATCTGGTTAGCAGAAAAAATAAATCAACAGTTTTTGGACTAAATATAGTCTCAGTTTTTCTAACATCTAATGAATATGAGCTAGCTGCTCAATAGTACCAATTAGAGTTTGATGTTTGATTTAATTGTTACCAGTCTTTCCATAATAACAGGGTATTTGAAGATATTTGACCAATTTTGTGGTATAATAAGATGAAGGTAGACCCTGTATCATTAAATACAGTAAATTGAAACTATAGTCAGATGCTCATATAAAAGCCAAATCTTAGGAAAGTGAATTATCGATAGTGATGTATAAAGCTATTATCTGTAGTTGTTTAATAAAAAAGTTCGAAAATGTATTCGTTTTTTATTTTTAACCCCATGTACCTATATTTTAGTTGTAGCAATAATATTTTCCTGAAGCATACTACTATTATCGCTAAATATGACGTGCTCGTTTCCACCGGGCTGATACTCTATTCCTGATGACTACTTCCTGATGCAAAATGAAGACATTTTTGATACATATTTCACATAAAATACTTTGGAAACACTAATAGAAAGCAGGGATGTAATATAAAATCCTAATGCCTAGTGTGACATTGTTAAAGTAATGAAGCCCCACAACATCTTGGTCTCGATAACCTGAAAAACTGAGCTAGCTACGGCTCTTTTACAACTGCGTCACTTTATTTCTAAAATCACTGGACGATAAAGAATAATCTTACCTGAAAACCTACGTAGAGGTTGGTTTGGTCTATTCTTTAAGTCTTTAGGGAGGCATTTTGAAAAATCAGAGGGTACTCATTATCTACGTAAAGACTTATGCCTAGGCGTTTATGATAATGTGCAAATTTACGCATTAATATTACATCATGCGCTTTTAGTTGCTTCCGAATTGCAACAGTTGGATAAAGTGTAATGCCCAATTCTGAGCAACTTTATTTTCAGCATCCATTATCAGTTTGAATATGGCCGTGGATACACATTATTTATACGGTTATTTGTATTTCTTCACAGAAAAAGGACGCTTGATTTTAGAAATAGTAGACAGTATATTATGCTCTATAAGGAGCATGCGAATCTGTTTTAAATCTAGAATTGATTTTTGAAAGTTTCACAACGATTTGAAGATAATATCTTCAATATACATATTATGTATTTTACTTAGTGTTTTATAATTCTAATAATTTCAAAAACGTATAAAGATTTCCCTTTTTAAATATTCTACCTCTTAGAATTGGCTATTTGATTTTAATCAGGTTACGACGTAACGTCATGTTACGAGACAATTTAAATGCATTCCTTGTTTAATAGATTTTACGCCATCAGGCACTAAAAACCCAAAAAAATCGTCTTTTAAGATTATCTGATTTTTGGAACAGACAAACTCAACCGTGCTAAAAATGCTTTCTCTCATTTTCAACAATAAATCCTATATTCCCTGAAGTATTCCAATAACCAGTAACCCTTTTGTGGGTATGCGGACCCATCGAAGTACTAGGCTGCCTAACTGATTGTCAAATTTTAACACTATTTTTACGGTCAGTTACTACTATGATAAGCAAAAAAAATGTTTCAAGGGGCCTGGGTATACATATGTATTTGCCATGTAAAACACGGATTCCCATTTCGAACATAACTCACTTGTTTTTCAAACTATATACACAGCATTTCAGAAGGTGATAGCTAAGGCCTTAATGAATGACATCTAAGAGCATTATCAAAAAAGTTTTTTAGTGTACAAAACAACACGTAATGCAAAATCATACATTCTTTAAATGTCTGTAATGTAACAGCCAAACATATGATGTCAAAAAAGGCTACCACGGTGATAAAGCGCAAGCTTTCTTTTTCAATCTGCTCTTTGAATCATTATTCTAAGTTTAAAGTTAACGTCAGGAGCTTAGAGATGCAAAATTCATGTTTATGGTGAACTTTGAACCTTACGTTTGGACCTTTTGGCCTTACCTTTGGATTTTTTGACTTATCTCCCCTCATCTTAGACACACACACACACACAGACACACTGGATAAAGGGAACAGGGGGCCACTCCTCCTCGCTAACATGTGAATACGTATTTTCTTGGATTCTCGATTTCGGGCGCTATACCCTTGACCTTTAGTCTTCCGATGGAGAAATGCAAAAAAAGGAAACATGAACTTTTATAAATTTACATGAATTTATTCGACTG
The DNA here is from genome assembly GCA_951848785.1 of Callosobruchus maculatus. Lineage (NCBI taxonomy): Eukaryota > Metazoa > Arthropoda > Insecta > Coleoptera > Chrysomelidae > Callosobruchus > Callosobruchus maculatus. The sequence continues at coordinate 9,894,831 of CATOUR010000029.1, forward strand.
AAAGAAATTAAGATCATGAAATAATTTTCAGTAAGTATACCTACACATCTATAATTATTTGTTCTATATTAGTTGTCATTATTGGTTATATGCTTAATCGCCATGGAAGCATCATGTACAAGAAAAATTATGAAAGTGCAGCCAGATGAAGCGTATAGCTCCTATGGCTATTGATGCTTGCAGTTTGATGTCGATAGCTAAATGCTACCTATTTGCGACCTATTGTTTCATTTGCTAGTAGTAAGGTTAGTAGGGTTAGGGTTCAGTTAACCGAATAGTTGCTGCTCAGCCTTAAAGATTATTGTGCACCCCCTGTCAAAGGGACCGGACAGAGCCTCATCCTAAATTCTTTGCGAACTTTGATATTCATCTCAACTATATCGCATCGCAGGTTGTCAAGCACCATGGTGTATTTCATGGCATGGTACTAAAACTAGTTACCATAGCACTGCATCCTGTATGCATCCATTTTTGCCCCTCATTTACATTCCTTTGCTTCCATGATGGTTTTCAAGGAATTTACAGATAGTCCTTTCGTAACGCACCATCCCTCCATAAAAAATAATGCCCTCTGTATTAGTTCCAGGTACAATGTCATCAGCGTATCCTTGGGTAATTGGGCATAATCCCCCTTGTCGCATAGAGGAGTCTATCGACTATCAGGTTCTACAGTCTTCGTGACAGCACGCTAACCTACGGACAACCTCTTTGCGTCTTCACCTCCCGCGTAACGCAGCACAAAGGTACAATTGCTTTTGTGTTACTTAGCATGTTTCCAATCCATCTTGTGACTGCCATTTCGGTACCACTGGGCTCTAGCCTTGACACTATCGAGCCAGTACTCGTGTTATCAAGTGACCCCCCAATGTCCAGTAACACTGCCGGTGCTACTCCTTTATATGTAATGGAATTCTCGATTTTCATTAAAAGATTCTGTAGGGCTGCTTCCTATGACTTTCCAATTTGTTAGACATCTTGGTTAGAGTGTAGGGGTTTACTGCCTACAGCCGTAATGCGTAAGTGTCTATCTATCGCCTTTTCATAGTTTTGAGTAGGAATGACATAAGGCTTTGCAATGGCATAAGACGGTCTTCCCGGTTTCAAAATAAACAACTCTTCATAGATCTGTCATACTGGGGTTGGGTGATTGTATCGGTTGTTTGCTGGAGCATAGCTGGAGAAATTCCGTCAGCCCCAGGTGAAGGATTTGATAGCCCATACCACAGCTCCATATGTGATTACTGATTTGGTACAAATCCAATCCTCTCGAGAAGCTCGTGCTGGGGAGTATTTCATTCTACACGATTTTCTAGAGTGTCAGCAGTTTGAATCTATGTAGATCCTCGAAAGTACGCACTGAGAGGGATTGTCAGTATGTTTTCTGCATCCTTCATGTACGAGCCATCTTCTTTTAGTATGGTCTCCATAGCACCAGTTGGACTTCGGGCCATAGCTCTTTGCAGCTTTGTGCAATCAGAGACGCTTTTGATGACAGAAGTTTTTTCATGAGCTTCTCTTGGCCTGTTTCACTACTTTGTTGCATTAAGTGAGTGTTTCCTTGTGGCCGTCCCAGTTTCACGTATGTTTACACTGGTTGTCTACGGATATTCATCCGTCGTCTGTTCTATCGTATTTCATTTGGGAAAAACCACAAATACTTGAGATAACCTCTACTTACGTCTCGGTTGCCTTTGCGGTCTAAGGGCCGGTTTCTCAATGTCCAGATAGTGTCAGATAGGTATATGCCAGATAGCGTTGGATACAACTGTCAGATAAGACTTACGTGACTTCGTAAGTTTGTCTTCAATTGTTTAAACAATTTATCTGACAGTTGCTGTTATCTTGCAGATAAATATTTAACTGGACTTTGAGAAACCGGTCCTAATAAGTACAAGATTTGCCAAAAAAAATTTATACATTGATATAGGCCGCACAGGTAACCGAAATGCAAGTGAAGCCTATCTTAACCATAAATGGTTATTAGATGGCCAGTGAAACACACAAACACAAAGACATAATCACAAGATATGTGATAGGGAATATTAATTTTATGTTTTTCTAAAACCGTTTTATATCTATCACAATCGATGGCAGCCAAGGAATCTAAGCTTAACAAAAGTGTCACGCGCCCTTCTATCAAATCTACTACAGTTTCACAAATTGTATTGCAATCAGTGTATGCAAATGGTGTCAATCAGTGTCTCCAATCCTGCATCTAGATCGCAAACCACTTGGATATATGCATGACATTGGTGCCATCAATTGTGGTAACAGAATATAGTGATTTTCCAGGACAGGAATGCTTTTGGGGCTGATTAAGAATATTACAGGTGGGAGATAGAACTCACAGCTGAGATCAAAAGCTTCATTTGTTAATTTTCTGAGGAATCTATGTTTTCAGGCGTAGCTGCTGAGGTAAAGAATTTAAGAAATGTTGAAATTTATGTCTGTTCTTCTACCCCTATATGTCTAAGATAGAGACAAAAGATATAGTCAAGTTGACTGACTCAGTACTTCCCACACATTCAGATGATGCCAGTTTTATTATTTTCCATAGCATGAAGCTATAGTCTAGATCCCTGGCAACCAAATCATCGCTCGCCCGACAGAAAAAAAGTGTGTTATTCTGCTAGGTACTTCTTTCACAGGTCAATGGGTAATCTATCATGGATACAACAAATTTTTCAGTTTTACAACCCCTCACCCGAACCACCCCAATTTCACCCCCATAAAATTTTTTTTGAAAATGATCAGGAACCCCTAAAATGTCTAAAAACAAAGTTTGACAAGTTTTTATATTTTTAGTTTTTTTTATTATTGCCGCGCCGCTGCCACTGAAACGATTTCTTGAGTCCCTTGGTTTCTGTAATCGGCAAGGCAATGTTCGGATGGACCTCAAAAAGTGTATTATGCCACCAGGTCTTTCTTTCACAGGTCAATGGGCAGCCTGTTATGGTTACAAAACAAATTCAGTTTAACAACCCCCACACCTCAACCACACCAATTTCACCCCACACCCAAAAAAAGTAGAAAATGGTCAGGAATTCCTAAAACGCCTAAAAACGAAGTTTGAGCTGTATTCATATTTTTAGTTTTTTTAATATTGCTGCGCCGCCACTGAGACGATTGCTAAAAATCATACGCGTTTTCCATCCTACCCAAAGTAGTAATACTGTATCGAAATTTCAGTATCATCAATTCAGTAGTTCCCACATTATAAAATACAGAACTATCTAAAGCAATACTTGTATGTATACATCAAGAATGATCTCTGTCCCTTGGTTTCTGTAATAGACACAGCAATTTTCGGATGGACCTAAAAAAGTGTATTATACCTCTAGGTCTTTCCCAGTCAGGACAATGTACAGCCTATTATGAATACAACAAATTTTTCAGCTTTACAACCCGTCACCCCCAACCACCCCAATTTCACCGCCATCCAAAGAAAAATAGAAAATGATCAAGAACTCCTAAAACGCCAAAAACGAAGTTTGAGGAATATTTGAAATTTTTCGTTTTTTGCTAATTACTCCGCCGCCCATGTACCGATTCTCAAAATTGTAGCAACATTACCTACTACGACCCCACACCATATCACTACCCAAATTTCATCAAAATTGATGCAGCGGTTACTGAGATTAGGAGGCTAGAAAAACGCCAACAGACAGACAGACCGACGGAAATGGGTGACGTGGATTTTCGTTATGTAGGCATCATAAAACGCCCAAAAAGTATATTATCTCAAAATCGAAAATTTTCGCGATGACAATACTCCCTTCACCTATCGGTGTGGGAAGTAAAAAGACATCAAAAAATTGAAAAAAGCTTTCCATTTTCGAAAGACAGACTCAAGATGGTAGAATATTTTTCACGTTTTATTTGGAAGTTGGTTTATACATTTGTGTTGTTTTATAATGTGCATATGGAAAATACATTGACTTACGATTGTTTTTAGTAGAAGCTTACGACATAGACTTTGTGGAATGGTTGAGTGTACCTACTCCAACATAAAAACATAAGAGAAAGTGCACGCAGCTTCTCTCTAAATTAGTGCTACTCTCACTACTACATGGTTAGCGAAAAAAACAGGAAAAGCCATAGGACCAAAATGCTGTCAAAGCGACAAGTTCGTTGTTGGGGATAATGTAATCATAACATATTTATGTATGCTAAACATAAATTCTATTTTAAATTACTCGTATACCATTAGGGCGCCGTCTGAACATAATATAGTTATATATAATTATATGCATGTACATGTACCTTCATGCATAAATTATACAATCTTTGTTGACCTTTCGAAGGTCTATATTTAAAAGAACGACTCTATCTCACACAGCTGTGTCTATTACGTAACATCGTATACTTTCGCAAAAAATTCACCCCGACTACAATATTTCTGATTTTCGTGTAGGTGTTGGAAGTAGAGGGCGAATGCGCATCACCGAAACAGGCTCGGGTCCAGACAAATCTGGGAGTGAGTGGGATAACTCGTTTTGACTGCAAAAAACTGATTTACATTTTGGACGAGATCGGAACAATTCTTTGGGCAAAATCTTCTTCCCTAGCCCTAGCGTAGGCCTCCCCGCAACTTTTTTCACAGGGCCCTCCTTCTATATAATATAATAACATTTCAAATCGGTTTATATTATTTGATGGCCACTATAAAATCAACAACTATTTGGTCTAAGTATATGCCTTCTGCCCGTTCATTTTCTATAGAAATTAATGCCAAAGAACTTAGGCGTGATTCACCTATTGTCGATCTTGCAAATTTTTTTATTAGTTTTAGTTTTGAAAATGAGCTTGCTTGAGCCTAGTAAGAGGCAGTGCTAGAAACAACTGAAATGCAGTGCCAATCTCAGGTACACTACAGACAACAATTGATTTTTTTCGAAAATAGAATCAGAAAATTCCCTAATACTGATAAGATTTTTCAGGATTACATATAGAAGAATTTTTATTTGAATTAGTTCGCAAGATTTTGTGTGAGATCGTCTGGATATTTTTCAACTAGTCCTTTTACTTTATTAATAATTTCCACTTACTGCACTTCAATAAGTGTTTTGTGGTTTAAAATATAGAATTTTGAATAGACTTTTGTGAGTGTTTCACATCTATTTTTTAGTTGTACTAAAATAGTTCTAGGCGGGTGTTGAATACTAAAATTCTTAAACGATTTTTTAGGGTCTTCAATTGGTTCATCAACCGCCATTTCATCAAAAAACGTTTTAGTAGTACAAATTATTTTGTCTGTGAATTGTGGCTCAATACCTCATTCTTTTGCTATTTTTACTGAAGCTTCAAAGATATTTTCAAAATTATGCAATTAAATCTGTGGTTTGTCCAATATCTATATCACATTTTTGCAAACATTTTGAAAGTAAGTTCACGTTTTCAAATATTTTTCCGTGAAGTAATAATAAAAATACAAATTCAAAATTTTCTATTTTAGTTTGTAAGACCTTTGCCTCATCCCTATTAGATATTTTCTTTGCTATTATAGCTAGATTCGACAAACATTTATCGACGACCAAATAATCACTTTTTAACGAAATTACCGATTCGACCCTGAATGACTATATGGTGGGGCATAGTTCTCTTAAAGTGGATCCCACAACTTTACTATTTTTTAATTCAGTGTTTAAGGCTTGCCAACGAGGCAGACTTTCGCTAAAAAAACATAAAGTGACTGAATGGTGTCACTGAGGGCCTCCCGGATGCTCGGGACCCCCCCGCACCGCGGGACCGCGGGCCCTCTCGGCACACCACTATCCTTAGCTCTGAACAAGTAATACATATTGCCGTTAGTCGCCTGTATTAAGTACTATATAAATCTGTATATTGACATGATTAACCTTAAAGGCATAAGCTATTTAATTTACGTCTGTTAGCTGTTTCATACTGTAAGTTTAGTGGTAGACGGTCCTATGCTTAACTCTGTTTCTGTATACACGATTAACAGAAGGTCAATCCTATCCCAGTTTATTAATACTATTTCGCAGTAAAGGTTCTTCGGATTTTGGGATAAAAATACTGCAGAGGTTTTTTCTCAAAAAGCCAACGTTTGGCGTTTATTTTACGCCTTCTTGAGGGATAAAACATCATATGAAGATGAACATATATATATAAAAATATAAATTGAAAAATGTTAAGTATTAGCTTTAAGAATTCAGTCTTACAAACAACTTTGAAAAAAATCACATAAAATTAACAATTAACATTTAAAAGGTTTGAACAATTTTTTTACAAAATGCACCTCGGTAAAATATTAAAAATGGAAACCGGTACATTGAAATATTGATCAGTTGCATACATTTTTTTAAGAAAAACGGAAAGTCGTCTACGAATATCTCACCACTCAAACTTTACCCGAGAGAAAGAGCGGAAAATGATCAGGAACCCTTAATTTGTCAAAAATGATGCCTGAAGCAGTTCTGAGAATTTTTGTTTTTCGCCAGATAGTCCAACGAAGCTGAATCTATTTTCAAAAATATAACAACATGCTTACTACGAGCCCATAGCATATCCATAGTCCAAATTTCATCAACGTCGTTACAGTGACCACAGACAGTGACTACGCTGAATAAAATATGGCGATAGGCAGATAGGTGGATACAAAAATCCAGTGGCGGCACGTGGGTTCTAAATGAGGGTTGCCACAAGAAAAAAAAATATGCGTATTAAACACTGTCCAACTGTTGTTCTATTTTTGCTTCTCCCAAAACGCCTGCGTGCATGCATTCATGTGAGAAACAGAACTTTCATATTTTTTTGCCCTCTCCTCAATTGATTTAAATCATCGAATCCTCATTGATTCCATACACTGACACCTTTCTTGCAAATTAGGCATATAAAAAAATAATTTATTTGTTTGTAAACATCACTATGAGTCGGAGCTTTTTCTTAATTAAAAGTTTATTTTCAGAAGTTAGAGGATTTTTAAAGAGGTTTTGCACATAATTAACATCTTCTGTCACAGGCTCCATCAAAGAGAATACGCAAATGCAAATGAACCAATATTTTTTTTGTTTTTTTAATGGCATCGACTGCAAAGGTCACTTTCCTCTTCATCTTGTCTTCATCTTATCTTTTACATGGTAAAAACAAATCATATGTTACTATGGGTGAGCATTGCTTTTATGGGTTTCTATACGTTTGATGTTATATTTTATTAGAGAGACCAGTACTTTGTAGCAGAAGTGATCTTTTTCTTCTTGGAGTAGTGTTTAAAGTTTCAATGATATCTACTGGAATTTGGTACAACCATCTTTCTGCTTCGCATGCAGGACATTCGGCTATGATGTGTTGAACGGTTAAGGGTGAGTCACAAATAATGCAAGTAGGAGGTTCTTCCCTGGTAAACAAGTAGGACGATGTCAACGTGTATGCCCAATACGTAATCTTGTGCAGATGCTTTGTTCCCTTCGTGTCATTTGACTATTATCACATAATAATAAACAAGATGTTGCGTTCGACTCGTTATTGGAGAGATGCTGCTCGATGCTCCAAATCGACAATACAATCGCGTACAGCGGATTCAACCAAACGCCGGAAAATAGGTACATATTGTACTGTTCCCCTGCGGACGTCAAGCACAAGCCACACAGATTTGACGCATTTGCCGCTTAGTCTCTGCGGGAAGAACGCTTGACCGGACGGGAGAATCAAGTTTGATGTAGTAAATTAGGTATACAGGGCGGGCCAATAGTGCGTGGACGGAAGATTGTGGGCTTACTAAAATATATTTTAGAAACCTGTTACTTGATTGTGGTAGGGAACCTTGAGGGCTATACCATAAACATAATTTCACTTAAATTCTGACGTTTATACAGGGTGATTCATATCAAACTTACATTTTTTATAATGGAATTCCCTATATATTATTGCATATTTGGATTTCTTGGTCAATTATGTGTGTGACTTTATGTATCATACGTGGAACTTTAAACGAACCGTTTAGGCGCAAATCACCATTTTTTGGTATAAGTAGGTATCAGAAAAGATTGAATATCGCAGGGATTATGAAATCTAGAAGGCCGTGACTTTGCGGAATGATCAAGCATGAAACGCGTCAGCTTAGATTAGACGGATAAACCTGAATTGTTTTTATAGTTGGAGAACTCAGTAGATTAATTAGGGAAACTTCAGTTGCAGATAACTTGATTTTTTCAAATGGGAATGCCTATTTTGGTTTATACAATCAAATATAAAATTTGATTATATTTCTAATGATATAGGATTCTCAATATAAATCTTTTTTGGTTTTCATTTTATTTCAAATTTTCAGTCAAATCGGTGTTTTTCAATTTTTCTGCGTGCAGGCAACCTAACAGGCCATGAAAAATAAACAAAAGAAACCGACTAACTTAGTAGAAAGACGCAAACGAACTGGAGTAGCGAGGCAAGATTATGAAAATTCCTTACAACACGTCAACTCTAAGTCAGTGCTTAATATTTTGATTATGTTGACATCTCGTTTCAAGATGCCCAAAAAACGTATTATCCCCAAAATCGAAAATCTTCCTTATTAAAATGTTCCCCCAATCTGCAGAGTAAGAGGTAAAATCGTTAGGAAAGCAGGAGTGCAGGAAGCTGGAGACTGAGTACACCCCTGCTCACACCCCCCGAAGAGAGACAGCAACACACCGTTGAACGTAGGAGGCAATTCCATCCCAGTTCGGATCGACTACCCCCGCCCGTCGTAATAGGACGTCGCGTTTTCTCTCCACTTGCTGTAGGCAAAAACACCCAACACCTATCGCGCCCTAAAATCGTTCAAAAGTTGCTTTTGTGTCTCGCACATATTCACTTCTTAACCACCGGGTGCAATCGGACGCTGAACGCCTCCATTGCGTCGCAATATTTTGACATCGGGGCCCATCCCGTGACAATGCCCGGGTATAAGAGAAGAGTCTGAAGGGTCGGGGGCCCCCAGGGCTCCACTTTCATGCCATCAACTGCTAGGACATGGTGAATATCCAAGGAGGTGGTCCGTCCTTCGGGGGTATCAGGCTGTTGGTCGTGTTTGGAGTCAGTCTAGTGTGCGGTGAGTTTGCATATGTCTTCCGTAACATAGGTCAGGCTGTCGTAACAGTTTGTACAGAAAATTTGGCTTCTTCAAAGAGAAGTTGCTTTTATCGTAACGATAATGACTGAAACAAAGTTATTTTGCCTTAGCACCTATTTTGTTCAATTCTGTTGTCAAGTCAAAAAATATGGGAGAATATTAAAATGTTTACTAGGACTATAACATCCTTTAATGGAAATATGTCGTTCATTTTCTTTTTAAATATGAATGATTTCATTTCAGAGACGAAAGTAGATTCAAAAAATTCATAATTTAAGTGATATTTGCACATTAGTGATCTCTAATCTAGTCGAAGCAACTATGTTTACTAACTTCAAGAGAAATCTTTCGGACTCCGGTATTATATTTTAGTTTTCGCCTCTCCTAAGTGGTAAAGCTAAAATAATCAAAAGTGAACGAATGGAGGAAGCATTTTAATATCGCAATAATAGTGTAACATCACACTTCTTACTCACTCAAGATAAGACAGACTGCCTACCGGTCTGTTTCTCTGTCACTTTATCTGTTGCCTTTCTACGACCCGCGTAATATCAGTAACCGCTACATCGCTTCAGATGACATTTGGGGCACATTGGCGGTGGAGAAACTAGCAGAAAACGAATAAATTTTAGAACCATTGCAAACTCAAGTTTTACGGATTCCTAAATATTTACGGGAGAGTGGAATTGAGGTGGCAAGGAGTGTGACTTTCCTTCGTCTTAAAATTCTGTACTTTACAGACCTATCCGAAAATGTCACCGGAATATACACCTGTAGAATGTGAAGTCTTTATAATTGATGATTATATAGCCAGTTTTTTTTTGTTTTTGGCGGCATCACAGTTATTATTAAGATTCAAAGGGACAGGTTGTGTAGTTTTTGAAAATCACCACCCTTATAAATATAAAGAAATATATTGAAATTATTGTTCTACAAATGAGTTTTTACGGAGAAAATTGAGTTCAATATCTTCGACTTCAAAATGTTATAGCTGACATTCATTGTCTATCTGGAGAGGTTTAGAATCGAGTTTATGCATTCCAAAAGTAGTGTAACATTCTAATCTAAAACATTGCAAATAGAGCAAAATAACTTTTCGCTAAGAAGGTTCTAGTCATACCCTGAGTACTTATAGAATATGGAAGTAATTCCATATTCAGTATTGCTGAATATTTCAGGAAACATCACAAAGACAATTTTAACCTCTAAAAATTTTTTTCAATATTTATTAATTTTGTTTCTTAGATTACATCCAATATTGTGATAGATTGAGGAGTTTCAAAAAGACTTAGAATGGCTTAGAATGGTTTTATATCACTTTGCAAAAAAAAGTTTAATTGAATTGTTGTGCTGTTTATATTAACACGTTGTTGGACGCAACGGCTATAGCCGTCTGCGGAGAGTGATCGTGATACGCCTCGACGGCTATATCAGTCAAAAAGTTTTCTGCTTGTTACGGCAGAACGGCGACGACTGCCAAATTCTAACCCACCATACGCTATCCCATTGACGCATTGACCACGTGTATAGCTGCCATATTGCAAGTGTGTTTTTGTTTGATTTTCATGTTTTCAGTACTGATGGGAGGTAGGTAACCAGATATTTTCATCCTAAACAGAAATTCGTCGTCCACCTATTATACATATAGAATATATTGTTTCATATCAATACAAAACTCGAAGCACGTGTGAGATATTTTCCAGAGAAGCTGCCCCTACCAGAGGATCATAAAACAAAATCATATTTTCTTAGATGCAAACAATGTTTCAAGTCTGGAAAACGCAAAGAAACTAGCTATAGATGCAAGGGCTGTGAAAATAAACCTGCTTTGTATCCAGACTGCTTTGAAGAGTGGCGTCAAACATAAATTTGTGCCTGAACTCTGTTTTGTTCGGGGATACCTCTGTTTGCTAATAGATTTGATTTTTTGTTTTTATACCGTCTATATTCTGAGAGATGCGTTTTTGTTTATAAATTTGATACAATTAAATTTTGTTTTTGTTTTAGCTTTTGTCTCCAAAATTGTCCTTTTTTTCCCACAGGATGTGTTTTACGATTACACCGATCAGACGGCTATAGCCGTGGTTGCCATTCTAGAACATAAAGTCTGCTGTGATATGACACGACGGATATAGCCGCCTTTTTTATTGTCATCAAAAACCTCAAAAATGAAAAAAAGAGTCAAAAATGAATACCCCTAAAATATTTTGATAACGCAAATCATGTTACAAATGCAAATAAATGGTAATGTCTTGAGGTGCCATATTACGAAGCCTTCCGGCCAGCAGAGTGTCCAACAATGTGTTAAGGTATATTATTTTATACCTGACGGTTCTTTTTTAATAATGGTGGATGTGCACTTCCTCCCGTCTGGTGCACATCCTTTAGATGCTTCATCCTGACGGAGAAAGACTAGGTCAATATTGGAATTCAAAAGTAAATTCTACTAAAGGAATAACAGAAATGAATTTGATGGTGATTTTGATGCAAAGGAATGTTGTTTGTTGTTTTTCAAATATTGGTGAATGTGCAACGATACATCTTCCATTTATGCTAAATGGTACATAACTATCACTTTTGAAGACACTCCTCTGCAAGGTACAATTCTTTTGAAAAATAAGTATATACACTACACATAAGGTGTAGTATAATAAGACAAACAGATCACGGTAAAACTGGGTATACCGGAGTTTCATTTTGAATACTGGTGAATGAGAAAGGTTATTTGTTAGACATAATGCCTTGATATTCACCAAATATCAAGCGTAACACATCTTACTTGATATTTCAATTAATTAAGAAAATTGTATTGCATTTTGAAAATGATAAACGCGAAAGATGGCGCAGGCATCACACTTGTATCCTTTATCAGTTTTACTACTAAGGTTGATCTGCGTTAGAGTCAGTGCGAAAAATTTTGAAATCGTTGTATGATTACCTGACAATACAAGGTCATCCATTTTCATAGAAAAGGCACCCATCAAATGGCCGTTTCGACAGTCTGCATGTGGATCTATCTAAGCATACTAGTTATGTTAAGGCCCGGTCAAACAGAGGGCGTTCTGTAACGCGACGTTACGGCGTTCTCTAACGCCGCGTTACCGCATTCCGTTGTTTGTACCAAACGGGCCTGTTTGACGGGTTGAGCAAAAGCGTTAAGCCAATTTGTCAAGTGGTTCAAACGTAGATGAACTCAAGGTCCGGTCAGACAGAGGGCATTATAGAACGCGGCGTGACGGCGTTCTAGAATGCCACGTTACAGCGTTCCATTGTATTGTTAGAGAACACCGTAACGCTGCATTCTAGAACGCCCTCTGTTTCGCCGGGCCTGTAGAGTTTTAAAAAGGGCATACTGTATTGGTTCAGATACAGCTGAGAGTGCAATTATATTTGTTTTTTCTCAAAATCCAAATGGCCTCACCCTATTACGAAACTGTGGTAAGGAGGCATGAACAGTTTCTAATTGTACAATGGAGGTATGGACACGTACGAGTATATTTATTTATCTTCTCTTAAATATTGTACCTTCTCTGATACATAGACACTTTTATCAAAATTATTTAACACCTGACTGAATAGTTTGGAATAACAGCCCTCTGTTTGCTCCTCAACATGTGCTTAGCTGTTTCACCACTTCATAGAAAATTGTTTCACTAGGAAAGTGTTTTTTCGAAAAATAAAAAACACTGTTATACATTCAATGTAGTAGAACCTGAACGACCTAATAAATATAGAAACATAGGTCTAAGCCTTGAGGGATGTTTCATTTGCAATAATAATTAATCTTTATTGACTTGACATTTTGAAGTGAATCGCATTGGACTAATAAATAACTTTTTTGCATGAGTATTTTTTAATAAATAAATAGATAATAATTTTATTCATGTAATAATGCGTTTGGTTGTACCTCTTGACAGTTCTGTTGCTTGTTTAAATCTTACCCAATATGAGTATTCTTTCGGTATGAATTTCACTTGGAAGAATCTTTAGGTTTCGATTAAGTATCTCAATTTTGTTTAAGTTTCTACAGGTGAATCAAAAAATTAGGAGTTTAAGATAACATGTTTTTGGGGACAACTTATGGTATTCACATTTCCAAACAACATCAGGTCATTTATTACTGGCGGGCTGTTCAGTAAGCTTTCTAAAAATACAGTGTTCTTAATGACACAGTTTGCTAAAAACATTAGGCCAAGTACTAGATTCATAGTGAAAAACAATACATCCTAGCATACCCATCCCGTCAAGTACTAACTTAAATTCAGTGATACATCCGTGATAAATTGCTACTCTCCTTACGTATATTTGAAAGCTAGTTTTTATATGAAGCGTGCAGCGAAAAACCAAAATACCAGGGCCAGACTCAACAACGATGATCAAATGCTATAGAATATAATATAGAATTATTATTATGTATAGAAACATTTTACGACTCCCAAAATATTATTTTCTTCATACTATAATTAAAACCAGGATAAAAAGACTTTGGTGAAGAGGAAGAAGATAAACTTCTTGGTTGCATAAACATTCATGGTTAGACGATGATATGCTATAGTGACAGTTATTGTCGACAAGGAAGACCAGAGAGACCAGATTGGGCACATAAGGAAAGAACACAAAAAACACTGAGAAGAAGAAGAGGAAAACGGAACAGCTGGATGTGTTTCTAAAAATCTTGACGCAACGTAGATGTGTCAAGTTTCGGGTCCTTACGTTTGGTACAGTCGCATTTTAGCTTATACGCCAGATCAGTACTATAGTCAATATCGCGACTGTTCATCTAACTAGTCGTAATTTGAAAGGCGATCTATACTTTATTTATTTATTTACTCACAGCACATACATTTTACAGGGTATAGTTTTGCATATTTATAAGTTATCAACATTTTTACGCAATTGTGCACATTAAAAACGAAGATTAAATAGAAATCAATCATAAACATCACAGCCCAAATCCTGTTATTTTACATATTTGAGAGAACACTTAATCTTAAGGAACACCTAAATATATCACATGAGCCTTGTGCTGTATCTGCCTCCCTCAAAATCCTATCGATTGGGTTATTTTGTTCGCAGTTTCTGCTATGGAATGATACATGAAAAAATTCTGTATGTCTACTCCTTCGATTAGGAACATTACGTTGAACGACATAACTCTACTTTTATAAGCAAAAATTCTAAGGGTTGTGGTCTGGAATCTTTCAGTGCGGTCCACATAACATCTGTATCCATGCATGAGAAGCTGGTCTTGCCTCAACTTGACCACTGGCTCTGCTTAATATGCTTTCACAAGTTTTCACAAAAACTTGTCCTGGCATCTCAGTGGGGAGATTTATCTGACATTCTAATGAGCGAATCATTTGCTTAGAATAAATAGTCATTTTCAGTTTTTTCGCCACTGCTTCAGAATGCATACTCTTCAGCCATCCCCCGTTCCTCTCCCTGCTGTTCTAGGGATCGATCGGTATCTTGCCTGCACGCATCGCAGCGCCGCGATGTGCGTACACGGAGACGTCGCGTACTACGCCCATTCCGTCCGCCGCCGTGGCCTACTGAGATCGATGAGGAACGCGCGCATCTTGCAAGCGACGTTGCCAAATAGTGCGTTTGGACCTGGTGCAGTCTGGGAGGTGCATGTCAGAGGGGTATCTGGAATACACATTTCATCCTATGATAACAGAGAGAGAGCACACCGCCTATAAATTACAAAGATATTGAAGTTAAACAGGGTGTATTCAGTCAAAAGCAAGCGCATACGCTGTTGTTTTTTCAATTTTTTTTGTTGAAATTGAAAACGTTCGAAAACAAAATAATTTGGTAGAAAATCCCAAAGTAAGCTCAAGAATATCACAATATTTGTTTGAAACATGTCCTAAATTGCATCAGGTACGATGTCAAAGTCCGCAACAGCGCTGTTTCGATCTTTAGGATCTCATCAGGTGGACCTGAGTAACGTCTGATATCAGGCTGATATAAAAGCATTGAACCAAAAGAAAAATTTAACTCCGAGGGCAAATACACCTATCGGCACTGAATTACACTATTGGCACCCTACCTAAATTGAGCTCAATGATATCACAAGCCTTTGCTCAGGTCCTCCTAATGAGATCAAAACAGCACTGTCGTGGCCTAGAGACATCGTGCCTGATGCGATTCAGAACATACCTCAAAGTAGGAACTTTATTATTTTAGTTTACTTCTATCTGAAACATAGGATCGTTATACGGTTCTATTAATGATTTCGCTCTTTTTGATGGCAGCAACATTCCATCGAAAACATTGAAAGAAATTGAGTGAGGACTTAGAAGTCATAAAAAGGCAGACTCAGACTACCTGACGAGAATTTCAAAAGTAACATATCCCCCTATCTGGACATGTGGGCGGTTAACCAAGTTACAACCCCAGGCTGTTGTTTTCTACTGTAGAAAGCTATATTCCTCAGCACAATTACTCCTACCCGTCAAAACTTAAATTATTTCTAAAAATCTTTGAAATGCTGTTCGCATTTAGGATATGTACTCCCTGAAAGTTGCTGAATGTCAGCAAATGTAAGGTAGTTACTTTTACTAGGACAAAACATTGCTTGAAATACAATTATATAATTGATGACCTTTTTCTAGAACGCAGTGCAGTTACAAAGAATCTAGTTGTTTATTTTGACCACTAATTAACTTTCTTAAATGCTGAAAACTATTAACTGAACGTAAGATTTTATTAACAATAGTGATAGGAATTTCACCAATTTGTTAGCCTTAAGATCTTTATACATTAGATTAATAAGGTGGAAAATCTAATATGTGTCTCTCATTATGAATCCTATGTAAAAGCAATATGCCGAGGCTAAAGGATAAACTTCAAACAAGGTTTTTTGAATTCAGATGATTCAAAAGGGCTTAAACTATGGAGAGATGCTTTCTAGGTTTGACATACAATCTCTAGAGAAGCGCCGAAACCTAGCACCAGTACTAATTTTGTATAAGGCCCCGCATGGCAGAATTGGCTGTATACAGATTCTCTCTGAGATTCAATCTCTGGTTCTAAAGCTGTGGACATGTCATAATGTTACTTTTCACTGCCAAACATACTGTGTAAGGCAGCAGTTGGCATAATGTGAAGTGTGAGACTTATTCAATTGCAGCTTTGCTAAAATGAAGAATTTGTCATGGAATCTTTTATGTTAGTGTAATTGGCACTTTTTTGGTTTTGCTGTACATAATCTTTTTGATGGAACTGATATCAGAACACAATGTATGTCTTTGAGTATCTGTGTATGGAAAATTTTAGGTATATGGGTACGTATTACTTTTCGTTTTTTCCTTGTTATTCATGTACTACTTCCTCAGTATATTATTAATTGCCTTGTAAGTAGCGATTGCTGTTGGACAACAGAGGCTCAATTTATTTGTTTGATTTATATAAATAGAGCTTCGAACACTTCTTCAAAAACATTATCTCGTAGATAGATTTCTATGATTAGATAGATCTGTACAATGATTATTATTAGAAACCTAGTTGACTTAAGATCAGCTATAGCTTCCATATGGTCGTCCAATCTTTCTACTACTACCAGCAATAGTGGACATTTCTTAATAGCAAACTTTAAGGGCTAATTAAATAATAATTAAACTAATGAAGAAGTTCCCTGCGTAAATTTGACCTAGAATATATAAAAACGAAATTAGGATACCATAAAAAGTCATTTACTCTTTACGGTTTTATTGTGCAATCGCACTGTAACATTCATCAGAAAGCCTGATAGAGGTCACAAATAATCAATTTTTAATTGTATATTTTATTTACACGAAAGCAATTTTCATTTATTTAAAGGAATATTACTTAAACTAATATCGCTTAATATTTTATTTGTTATATTATATTAAAATTATTAAATCGGTTTTTTCATATTTTTTAATTTGTGGTGGATGTGGTATTATGATTTTATGGTGGATGTGGTACCATCAATGTATAGCAGCTGTTTTCAACAATTTTGGTGAGTATGCTCTGTATTGTGATAGGTTGCTATAACCTTTGTACTTATTTAATCAAAGACAAATTTAGGCGTACTTTTTATCAATTTCAGTCAGCCTAAAAGAATACAGGTAGCCTTTCGGATCCCAATTTTTTTTTTGGATCAGTTCATATGAATTTATATTTAGAAATGGTGTCAAGCTTGTTGAATTAGTCTCTCCCCATTTATTCTTGCTACTGACAAGGTAACAAAATATCTCCCATTTTGCTGGTTTGTACAAGAGTGCCTTTAGATGCAGAGTCGTCAAAATTTATTTTCATTGTTTATTAAGCACTATAAATTTCGAATTAAGTTTTGTCGATGCAATATGAATATAGTTTATTGCAAGTACTGTCGCTTAACTCTTGGCGAGTAGATTTTTTAGATTCATGGTGACTGCGTGATACTGTGTACGCTGCGAAACTGCTTTTCTTAATTTTGGTGAATGTGCGATTTATTGATTCACCAAAAGAGAACTTTGAAGGTATGCTTTATTTAGCCTCTGAAACTATTTTTCAAAAGACACATTTCACGTCGTTTTTTATCAGTACTTAGTAAGCCTACAGATAATAGGGCAGGCAACTTCTTGGAAGATAATTAATTTCATACAGGGGGTTCATTTGAAAACTTCCCACCCTCGATTTCCCGAAAACAGCCGACTAAAGAAAAAAACGCCGAGATACGTCAAAAGATTTGTCAAGGAGGCAATCTTTTAACCAAAAACTACTTCATCTTCTTGTACCCTCTCCCCCTCAGGAACATCCCCTTAAAAATTTTAAATGACAAAGGTATCATGTAAGACCTTGTTATAATCGTATGTCGAAGAACTTTATTTTGAGGTTTGATTTTATAAATTGATTGACTCATCTTCGATAAAATTAGAATCTTTATGTAGCTTAACTTGGAGAAATTGAATACAACAACTCATGATAATATCACTTTTCATTGCAATAAGTGTTAAAATGTTGCCCGTTATAGGCCAAACAGGTCATTTTCAAATTCCTGGCGGACAGTTGCAAAAACATGTTCGATAATGCGTTGACTAAGGTCCAAACTGCCCGTCGGTAACTTGAAAATTGCCTATATCATTGTTTGGCCAATGACAGGCAACATTTGAATACCTGTTGTAATAAAAAATGGTATTTGCATGTGTTTTTGGATTCTATTTGAACAAGTTAATAAGACACATAGAGATTCTGATTCTCTCGAAAACGAATCGAATGATTTTAAAAAATCAAACATAAAAATAAAGGACTTCGACATTTATTTGTAACAAAATATTTCTCGATACCCAATTTTCAAGGAGATCATCCTGGGGGCATCTGGTACAGGAGTTTTTGGTTAAAAAGTTGCCCCCCTTGACAGATCTTTT
Organism: Callosobruchus maculatus; assembly: GCA_951848785.1. Taxonomy (NCBI): domain Eukaryota; kingdom Metazoa; phylum Arthropoda; class Insecta; order Coleoptera; family Chrysomelidae; genus Callosobruchus; species Callosobruchus maculatus. Next base: position 9,913,281 of record CATOUR010000029.1, read on the forward strand.
GACTTGTTTCGGCGTTTTTTCTTTTAATCAGTGGTTTTTGATAAATCCGGGGTGGGAAGCTTTCAAATTTACAATATGTATAAACTTATATTAAGATCTGAGGACTCGATTTAAGTTTTCTCTACCTTCGGACAGATATTCTAGAGTGAATCAAATTTTATTGAAGTAGTTTAAAATCTTATACAAATACTGCAAACAAACTTCATTAAAATGCCTGATAAGGTAAAATAATCAATCAGTCAATGATATTTTTTTATTTAAAAGTATATTATAGGAAGTTTTAAATTACCTTATTTTGTTCCTTGAGCTTAATATATTTTGCATCAATTTAAAGGGTGCCTTTCTGGCTGTAAAATCAGCATACCATTCATATTTTAACAAATTTCGTAAATAGTTATATTTGTTGATTTGGTTTGCAAATTAACAAATCTGTTTTGTCTTCAGTTATCTACCTATTTATAATTGATTATGCTTGTCTACTTTTACAAAATATCTTCCTACGATGCATAAAATACCTTTCTGGTACTGCAAAACCACAATAACAATATTTTTGTTAAATTTAGATACCTTAAGTAAAAAAGGTTTGATCACAAAGCTACTCATGATTCCGACGACGCCGACGTTGACTTTTACGTGTTAAATTTCAGCTTCAAATATTCAAATATCCTAAAAATAGTAAGAATACTAATCATTTTTTGGAGACTTTGAAAGGACGTTTGCTTGTTTTGACGTTAATACTTTTCTGCAGCCTTGTGTTGTGTAGGGTAGAAAAAACAGCCAGTTCCTTATCTCCGTGAGCACTTGCTTCATAATCGTATATTAAAATAGAGTAATTATGTATTTAAAATTTAAATCTATGCTTTTGTTTAATTTTTAACTTTTTGTTCTTCTTCCTCATATTTTTGCTTAATGAATAATAGCGTTTGTCTTACTGAGATCGAAATTCATTCGTAATATTACATGTTACTATGTAACCAAACCTTGGCTTGCTGGATCTGTAAGAATCCTCAAAATTGTTCAGTTATTAGAACTGAATATGATACGGATCGTCACATCCGTTCGTAAAAAAGCCTACCATAATACCGAACCAACTTTATTGAGTAAATTCTGAAGAAACAAGTGGAGGTCAGTAAAATGGCAACCGTAAGAAACTCCTTGCGTTTGACCTCCTCACACCCTGAGCCAGCCTTATGAATGGATCCATTCAAGTCGGTCACCGAGGCGGCAGGCGTTGCCACATTGTCGCAATTTCCTTGCCTTTGCGAGATCTGGGTTTTGACGAGTTTCTCAATGTAGGTCATGATTAGGTCCGAAAATCAGCTAAAAAAACATGTGAATAGTGAGGCAAAGCATTAAGAAAGGTGATTTAACAGTTTGAGGTGTTCATTGTATACGCCTATGCTAACCGAAGGGATCAGTTCATAAAGCTGAAAAAGTTAATGGAATCATAGTAGCATAGATTTGATTGAAAAAATAGCTATGGTATGTTACTCCTGAACAGTGTCATTAGGGAAAAAAGACTGAGTAATTCAGTTTTCACTTAGTAGTTGCACACTGTAAGAGATTCCTCTTTAAACTACCTCAGATATTTTCCATAAGGTGCTACTAGATACCGTTTCTGCTTATCAATGCGAGTTAACGCCTCATGATTGCATTAAGTTCACAAAAACATAAATGACGGCGCTAACATGTGACTGAATGTTAGTCAAGCAAAAACTAGCTTTATCGTTTTATGTTATTATGTAATAAAATTTTCGATTGAACAGAATCTACCCAAATTCATTACCAAATACAGCATTTACCAAATAAAAAGTACTTCATTCGAAAGAGGATGTGTTCAAATTTCTCTTGTTAGTTCCAGAAATCGAATGTACAGGATTTAATGTAACTCGCCAGTTCTTCTCGGGGCATGCTAGTGAAGCTAAAATGCAACAAATTTTGTTCAATATAAATGTATGAACAAAAATAAATAGTTTTTGAGATTTTTCTATTTTAACAGAATTCTAATAAATAATTAACCAAAATCTGTAATTTTTGTCTAAACAATGAATCGTTTACTTTAAAAATCAGTAACTTGTTCACTTATTTTAGTTCATTACGCTTACACTAACTCAACAATATCATAAATAGGTGAAAAGATACGATACTTTGAAAAAAAATATTGAGAGAAATAAAATCATTCTCATTTTCATCTTCGTTTAGAAAGACTCATATCTAAATCAAAATATTGCCAAAACACTGTACCAGCCTTGGAAGGAGAGAACAGAGGAATTAAGATTAATGGTTTTCCAATCTATTGATTGGATAGATTAGGTTATTAACCTAAGATCCGCAGACGACACTGCCATCTTGACTAATACTCCTGAGGATCTACAACACACTGTAGATAGAATCAATCTGCTGGGTAAACGTTTTGGCCTACAAATTAATACCAAGAAAACGATGGTTATGACAATAGTTCGGCAAAACATCAATATCACAATTAACGTCGACGGAGAACAGATAGAACAGGTAACACGTTTTAAGTATTTAGGATCCACACTGAACAGTAAATGGGACTGCGATGAAGAAGAAAGAGCACGGGTTGGATATGCGAAAACTGCATTCCTTAAACTAAAGAACTTTATTCCAGTACGAAGTCTTCCGTTGGCTCTGCGGCTTCGGGTAGTGAAGTGCTATGTTTGGCCCATATTAATTTACGGAGCAGAAACGTGGTCTCTTAAAGTACGAACATTGAACCGCATAGAAGCACTTGAAATGTGGACACTCCGGAAACTCCTCTGCATTTCCTGGACTGCACATAAAACCAACGAAGAAGTACTGAGAATCGCTGGCGTAAATAGAGAACTTCTTGATATTGTCAAACATCGGAAAATATCTTACCTTGGTCATAGCCTTAGAGGTGCCAGATACTCGATACCCAAATTGATACTGCAAGGTAAGATGGAAGGCCTACGAGGCCCGGGGAGGAAGCAGTACACTTGGCTTAGAAATATAAGAGATTGGTGCGTATAAGAGATGCCGCCACCATATTCAGACAGGTATAAAATGGCACCCTACATATGATGTGAGAAGAATACGAGGGATCGCCGACGTGCGGAATTGCACAGGGCATACGAAAAAGAAGAAGGCTACGGGTTTTGGCGGAGTTTTACACGAAACATCGCTTAATATCTTCTACCATTTCGTCTCTGGTGTATAAGCACATTGCTATTTGCATTATCTCAAAGTCTGTTAAAAACAAATCTTCAAGTATATGTATAGCTTTTACTAAAGTACAAAACTGAACGAGGAATTTTGTTTTTCAGTGACATGTGGTTCTGCCAGTTCATCAGGCTCTTCGATTATTTCTCCAGCATCTAACACCACTGGTGATGGAAGTGGCCACCCGGCTCATAGGGGCGCAGCCCGACAGATGTTTGGCTCAGGGCAGTTGCGGCCTGCCAACCAGCGACCAGCTGTCTACGCCACTGGTGAGGCCAGCTTGAATAATTTGATATAAAGAAAGCTCAACTGAATTACAAAATGTAATTTTTTGGTAAAAGAGACACTTCGGGTTTAGGAATAAAGTATTGCAGAGCTTTTTCCTCCGAGTTGACGTTTCGGCGTCTATTTTACACCTCCTTCAGGGCTAAAATTCATATGAGGACGAAAAAATATAATAGGTAACTGATTATACGAGTACGATACTTTATATTCTCATCATTATTATATGAAGTTGAAGCCTAGACCCACAAAAAAGAAAATATTTGAGTTGCATGCTTTTGAGATGTAAATATATAGACGCACGCTCCATATTCCGTGAACGGACAAAACAACCAATCATGAGGTGCTACTGCGAGTGGAAAAAGATCCAGAATTGGTCTATAACATACAAAGAAAAACTTGTATATCTAGGACATGTGATGAGAGGAAATAAATATGAAATTCTACAGGTCTAAATGTTCTCACAACTTGCGAGATATTTTTCTACCAAACTGCTCTGAAGTATGAGCGGTTCTGTATAGTGGGTCTACATACAGGGTGTTATTTGAACCTGTCAAGAGATTTGTCAAAGAAGACAACTTTTTAATGAAAAACTACTTCAAGCCTTTGTAATCTATTCCCTCAAACAGAGTCCTTTGCGAATTTTGAGATGCACTAAACTATGCTCTTCTGTCTTCCTTTCTGGCCATATAGGAGTTCCATTTTTCTATGACATTTTCGATTTTATGGCAATATTTTTGTGCTTATTCAAATTAAAACATTTTGCCTACGATTAAGCGAAGTCAGTTGGAGATGTCATAAGTCAATCCGATCGAAGGATAGATGATAGATGTATGACCAATTAGAAAATGTGCGGCTCTCAAATTAATTTGTCAAATACAGATTATACAGATATATTGTTTATAAACAGGTCGGCATACTTCACCCCGAGGTTCAACAGAGCGACCTCCACTCTATGAGTCTCCGCCCTTTTATGGTCAAGGCCCACCTTTGGTCATGACAAAGGAAGAATTAGGAAGATTCTTTGGTAAGGACTTCATTGCATATGAGGAATTTATTAACAATCGGAGCATCGATTCAACATGAATATCATTCATGGTTGGAGTACGCATGTATGTTTGTCTTTTCAACATTGATGAGAAGTACATACACGTGTTTAAACATTAAATCCACCCTTCCATAATTTGACAAGCAAATTCAAATTTGTAAATTGTGGTCCAAATTTTACGAGGAGCACTAATTCACTTTTTTAAATTTTGATACGGTTCACAATAACAGAAAAAGTAAAGTATGTCTTTTTTCTTCCAGCTCATTTCCAGCCAAATGTAATGCAAGGTTTTCCGAAAAGTGATAGACCACTTAGTCGTAGTGGAGTATACGGAACAGAACAGGTAAGATGTAAGAAATGTAAAAGCATGAGAAATATTAGCCATCCTAGCAGCATAAATCTGTTAGCTTGTTGACATCCTGGGGGGGGGGGGTCGAAGTCAGTCCAATAGACCAGAATATAATTTCTAACGAGTATATTTCAGTATGTTATAAAATTTTCTAGCCAAGACTTTAGCTCATGTTAGGTTAGCCTACCGTTGTGGGCACTTGCATGAGCATCAATTCGACGTACAAAATTTTTGATCTTTAGTTTATTTATTCATTCGATTTAGTATATCGATATGTTAAGATTAATGTAAAATATTTGCTCATTAACCTGGATAGCCGAGAACTAACTTCCGAGCAGTGCTCACTTGACCGAGCTCTCCCTTAATTAAAAATAATAGTTTCCAGGTTTCCCTTTAGCTGCAGATATAAATGGAGTTTTCAACCGCATGTGAATTATTGAAAAATGACCTCTCCAAGACTGAGGAAACGCTCCGATGAAAATCTGCGCCACTTTAAAATTTCAAACCTAACCTCAAAATTAATTCGATATTTCGATGGTTTTTCATGAAATATGTAGTCAAACTATATATCGTGCGAAAGAGCTAGATGAGTACAATACAACGCCACCAGTCGCAACATCCTAAAATGGAAAATAAAAAAGTTATGATACTTTAAATGTTTAATGTAAAAGCTATTGAGGAAATATGAATAACTGAAAACTAGGTTAGTTTATGTTGAATTAGGTTTGTGTAAACGTATAACGGGAAGCCTGTGGGGGCCCTGCCCCCCCAGACGTCACTGTCTTTGCATATTTTGAATAGTCTAAGCAACACAAGTTTCCCAAGTAGTATTCTCACCTGTTCGGTTTTTTCCATAGCATGAGGGGGCCTAGAGGAACTTATTTTGATTAATTTCCAATTGAGGATCAAAATAAACGGTGGTACGGTCTAGATTTGGTACAATTTAAGTCAAGATATCAGGTTGAGTCGCTAGACACACCTTTTTACCTCAACCGATTCGCTTACTTTATATTAGGTAAGCTATTGGAATTTGTGAATTTCAAAACAGCGTAGACTTTCACCAAAATGTTTTCTCGCGCTGGTAATGGTCTAGTTCGTCTCAGGACTTCAAGCCGATTCGATTAGAACCCGTTTCAGCTTCAATAATTCAACTAGTTTGGTTCAGTTAGGTTAGGTTTTTTTTCGGATTTGCCAAACTGGAACCTCATGACTTCAAGAAAGTTTCACCCTTCACGTTGATCACCTTCGTACGGTGAGCTCTAGAAAGGTGTGAGCCACAATAGACACAATTGAGTCGCAAAAGGAGGAGGCAGCCCTGCTCCACTCACTTTCAACCTAACCTAACCTAGGTTAGGTTTGGAGTCTTCAAAGTGCTGTAGTTTTTCACCGGAGCGTTTCTTCAGTCTGGGAGTGGTATCGTTCAACTCAGGGCGTCAATCCGCGTCGATTGACACTAACTTCAACGCCCGTTTCGGGTTTCCCTAAAACGAACGCTTATTTGATAAAATGTTATTTTTGGAGTGAGATACAATTTTGAATATGTAGGTTTATAAGTATGTAGTGTTCTCAAAATAGATTGCTAACAACATTTTAAATTGAATTTATACTATATTTTAAAAACGTCTTTAATTGAAATGACCACAAAGGGGTTCAATGTGAGATACACAACACATTAGATTCTTAGATCATAAGATCAATAAATGTTGTGTCAAAAAACTATCAGAATGAATGATTCAGTTCAGAATGGACGAAATGCTGAATTGTCTAATCTATTATAGCCTTTAAAGAAACTTTTGAAGGTTTTGTTTTTTGTTTTGTTGTATTATTCTACTATTGCTTTTCCAGGGTCGACCAAGGCATACAGCAGCAATTGACAAATACCCCATGGATTTGGGGCTTCTTATAGGTAAAGGATTGCCACCAATAGATTACGTAGAACCGCCTTTCCTTGGTCGGTATCCACTAAGTCGTATTAATGATTATGACGACGAAAGGTTAGCAAACATTTTTTCTTTTTCTTGTTAACAGGTCGTGATTTTGGATACGGCATAACATATAGATTTCTCAAGTTGAATATTAATCAAGTTTCCAATTATATGAAATCTTCTTTTCTTAGAATTCCTGTTAGACCAGAAAATGATGAACTAGAAGAGAATATTCATATAGCGGAGGAATCAGACTGTGACAAAAGGTGCAAAAGTGATGAATGGCTGTGCGACGCAAGATGTGTATGTATAAAAAGAGAAGAAAGGTAAGACATATTCTTATAATAGTAAATACACTTAACCATTTACCATACCAGATTTATTGACCCTTTGAAAGGTTTGGTGACTGTTCTTGTTGATTCTCAAATGAATTGCCTATTTTCAAGTCAAGCCAAAAAAGCTGTGTCAACTTTTTGTCCTGTAACCAACTTGCCATCATTTAAGATGCACATTTTTTGATGCTCTATAGTGTCTACGTGTACCAATTTTTTGTCAATTGGTTGGAGTATCGGACTGTTGATTAAACAGCCAATCAATCTAAACAACAGTTTTGGTAAACTATAGTTTAAGATTTTAATAGGGAATCATTTTGGAGTGGAGTAAACGTTCTTACAAATGTAAAACCTTTCAAGCATCTAATTATTCTAATGTCTAGTCAAAATAGCTTGGAGCTCCCAAATTTCAAAACTCGATAGAAGTCATTTGTGACCAATGGCAGGTTCAACCTCTAGTAATTTCTAAGAAAAATTAATTGCATGCAATTAGTTATTAGTATGGATCGAAATCCATGAGCAAAGGCCAAAAAAATGGTAATGCAGGGTTTACAGAAGTTTGCCTCCAGATCTGTTATACTCATTATATTGCTTATCGTTATGTCTTTTTTACTTTTTTCTTGAATAAATTATATAGAATCCATAGAAACCTATGTTGTTTTTTTATTATTAGATATTTCTCTGTATGTTCTCAAAATATTTGGTGCAAAAAAAAGGAAAACTGTATTGATTATTTTGTCCGTCTTTATACGCCTCTAATTAGATCGTTCCAGATGTCCAGACGTCTTATAAATCTGGACAAATTTCTATTAGAGTTCAAAGTTCCTTGTACGAAAATCATACTTATTTCACAACAAACTCTATTATGACACCTCTTTAAAAAGATTGGTGGATGTTGAACGAGGCAAACCTCGTTCTAGGAACTTTCCCGACTGATGTTGTTGTTGTTCATACCCTGTCCTTATTTTACCATTACCTTCTAAAAATATGTCTTGTATAGCATTTCGACCATATTATACGGTTAATGTTTACGTTAATGACATTTGAGAATTTCAATTCATTTAATTTTTTTAGCCCCCGTTTTAGAAAAAATCGACATATAATATATCGTTTTAGACATAAAGATACATTACCTTTTAACTGCTGTGAAATTTATACAGACAGATAGATACGGACATCAAAAAACCAAAGCTTTCCGATTTTGTTCACTATGAAGAGGTTATCACAGAAAAGTTATCATTGGAAATAAAAATCTAGTTTTTGGTTCCGCTGCGATGATAAAAAAGGGGTGAAGTTGGGGGTAATTCGAAAAATAATGTCATAACGTAAAATTCTAATGCTACCACTATAATGATCATGTCTTCTTATGTCGAAAACGCTACCATGCATGCCGCAAAATTTTCAAAATGGCGGAACAAAGATTCATTAAACGTAGCAAATTTTCGAACTTCAACATGGCAGTAATTGGCACAGAAAAGATTTAAATAATTTCAAACTTTACTCTCACAACAAAGTTGTTGCTCTCTATATGTTGCAAATCTATGATTTAATGGTGACGGAGGGGTCGTGGGGGTTACACGGAAAAATAATGTTATAACATAGCACTTTCTTTTCAGATAATGAGTCAGAAGGTGATTTAACTTGGAAAGGACACGTTGCACATTTATTTCGCTCAAATTTGCGCAAATGAACGGTTCTAATAACTTACCCTTCCTTCGTAGGGGAAGTTAGAGAATGAGTGATCTTAGATATTTAATAATAATAATAATAACGTTTATTCTCCAGTAGTTTACAGCACATACATAGGTACATAATACATATGTTACACTCCCACTTTATTATCAAAACGTGTTTACTGTATTGCAGTAAGATCATCGTGCCTTATGTACTGACAACCAAGGCACTGGTATTTTAATACAATATACTTCTTAGAAATACCTAGTGGCTGCTTGTTACGAATATGAATATCATTTACAAAAAAAATCCCGCTACCTTGATTAATCCTTTGCAATTATGACAACAAGGTCATGTTACTTCTAGATGTGATGGTAAAAATGATTGTGGTGATAATGAAGATGAACTAGATTGTACAGATTTAGAGCAACATACCATAGAATGTGATGAGTCCAAAAACTATGTTATGTGCCCAAGAACGATAAAATGTATTTCCAAAGATTGGCTTTGCGATGGAGACGATGACTGTGGCGATTTGTCCGACGAAACGAACTGCAGTAAGTAAACAAGTTTATAATATCAAAAACCATAACTATAGAGGACGCAATAATAGAGCTACTAATAATACCAAGAAATTAAAGAGTAGCAATTTCATTCATTCATCCGAAACCATTCACAGACGACGACTTTTTGCTTTCATTAAAGCTCTTCAGCGCGATTTAGGTCTCATACGAAATGAAATTGCCTGTTAGTGCCTAGCTGGCAAAACTTGTACTAATAGTAGCAACATATAGATATTGGGAAGCAGTATTTTAAGAAAAAAGAGTCTGTTTGTTGTCGTATCCGCAGATTCCTATACCTGATGCTTTTAAACGGGCCAGATAAACAGTGCTCGGTTCCTCAGATTAAACGCTCAGGTACCAGCTTTGATAGATACATGGCGAACCTATACTTTCTTAAAGTACTGCTTCCCTATATCTATATGTTGCTACTACTAGTACGAGTTTTGCCAGGTAGGCACTAGCAGGCAATTTCATTTATTTCGTGTGAGACCTAAATCACACTGACGAGCTTTAATAAAAGCGAAACGACGTCGTCTGTGATTGGTTTCAGATGAATGAATGAAATTGCTACTCTTTAATTGAGTTAAGTTGTTTTTTAGCATAAACCGAATGTCGGGAGTGTTAAATGAGTGTTCCACACAAAAAGAGTCTGTTTGTTGTCGTATCCGCAGGTTCCTATATCTGATGCTTTTAAACGGGTCACATTAACAGTGCTCGGTTCCTCAGATTAAACGCTCAGGTACCGGGTTTGGTAGATAGATGGCGAACTAATACTTTCTTAAAGTACTGCTTCCCAATATCTATATGTTGCTGCTACTAATACCAAGAAAGTTGGTTGCTCTCCTCTGATAGCATAAGCTCCACTATTTTCTCGAAGTTCTTCCTTATAGTGTGATTATGACCTGTACGATATGGTATTAGTATTAAGCGGCCCACAGATGCTCCGGAAATCCTCAGAGGAAAAACTGCACAGTCCTGGCCTGAAGGCCCTTGCACTTTGGCCTGAATGCACCCTCCTTCACATATGCTCAGGAAACATTTAAGTTCAGTTCAGTTCTAGCAAGCATGGCATCAAAAGACGGCCTGCGCAGGCGATCGAATGGCGTTTCAATTCCATATCCGGCGGCCTGTACAGTCCGGCGAACCTTCACATACGTTCCTATAATCCTTGAGGCCAGGACTTTCCTCTGAGGATTTCCGGAGCGTCTGTGGGCCGCTTAACTTGTTCCACATTTTAGATATCTGATCAAATATTTGCACAGCACCAGCGCCAGTTGCTTGTAAATTACTGTAGTTGATGTAGCAAATTAAAATTAAAATAATCCAAGAAATAATGAGTCAGTGCCGATAACAAGCTAGTGTCTCATAATACTGATTCAACGTTGGTATCCATGTGGTGTCAACCTATGAACAGAATCGGCTAAAACATTTGTGCTCGATTGGCACGTCCTGCAGTAGTTCAATGTAGTAAGATGAATTGTAACTTCAAGGAATATCTGTGACCGTAACGTGACCATAAGGATTAAGGCTGCTGATTGACAACTAAAATTATGGTGGAAGTGCGTCTATGTATATATTATGGCGCACTTCCACCATTATTTAAAAACTCTCTGCAATTGCTCGGTACAGCTTCGGTTAAAGCAAGTTGAAAGCAATCCATTAATGTTTGTGATCTATTCAGGCATCGTCTAGGTTGACTCTTTTCATTTAAGAAAGTTGCTTGCTCTCCTCTGGTAACATAAGCTCCACTCTAAGCTTTTTCAAAGCTCAAACTCATCCTTAATCTCTTAATGAAGTATTATTGTGACAGGCCCTTTTCTCTTTTTTGTCAAAATTTCTTGGTAAATATTATGTCTGTCAAAAATTAGTATAAATCTACCTCAGAGGAACAAACATTGATGGTAAAAGATAGAAAAAAATGTTTTAGAGAATTTACCATTGGTAATGGAAGACAATATTTAGTACCTTTTTCTTTCACTGGATTCGGTGGATTCCAAATTCAAAAACTACACCTACATTCGCAATTTTTATTCACTTTCGAGTCACTTGACTGATATTTTTCTCATTTCGTTAATTTTCTTAGTTCACGCTCCTATATATCTATAGCACTAATCAGTAGACCCCAAAATTGGTAAAAGATACATTTCCTAATGCAAATTATTATTAATATTAACTAAAATAAATTAAGATCGAATGATTCTTTCCAGTTTAGTAGTGTAAGGTTAAAGGCATAGACAAGACGCTAGTGTAATAACTTTGAAACGGATAAATCGGTGGTTTCATGAAAAATTTATTATGATCATTTAGAAATATTATTTTATATTATACAGAATCGATCAGCAAAAGTACGCGACATGACTTCAAAGAACTGCATTACGGAATCTGTGCTCAAAAGCCCTTTAGCAGTCTAGCAATAGTAATTATTTTGCAGCCACAAAGGTGTGATACTAATACATTACTACGGTTATAATTACTACACTAAATTCTATTCCATTTCAGATTTTAAATCCAATTGTACAGAAAACGAATTCAAATGCACGAACGGGCTTTGCATTCCGAAACAATGGCTGTGTGATAATGACAACGACTGTAAAGATCTGTCCGACGAAACTAACTGTACAATGTTGGGGTATGTTCATATATTTATGTATGGTTAACGTTTACTGGTCGGTCCTTAATACGTCTAGTGGATACAAGCACGATGACTAGTCTGTTAAGTTTAATTTTGAAAAACCGTTAGGCAGCTTTAGCATTTATACCTCCTCAGAAAACAATATATTGTATATTATTCATTATATAACGATATGAAATAATATTTACACTTTCAGATGCAACGAGAATGAATTTGAATGCACAGATACTAGCTGTATCTCTCTCAGCTGGAAATGCGATCATCACATTGACTGTACTGACGGGTCTGACGAAATTGATTGTGGTATGTAATACAGCCTTTTATTGGTCTGGTAACAATTCGTAGAAAAAAATTCGTATTGTTTATTTAACAAGACTTTAATAATGATTGAATAAAATTAATCGAGATTTAAGTCATGGGTTGTTTCATGTCGGAGAACATACTTTCACAGAAATATACAGATATCGACTAGAAAATGGTTGCTTTATTACCGTAAAATACAAATCAATTCAAATATCTTAGGACCCATTGTTCTATAGGAGATTAAGCCACAAATTTTGTACACCAGGCTTCATAGTTAACTGTGGATTAAACTGATATATGTTGTTCATTCAAAAATTAATCTTTGGTTACGTAATCCTTAATTTTTAAATGTTGGCAATACATTGTATTTCATTCAAAGATTCGCGTCTGTCGTATGTAAATAGCGCTCACCACGCAAAAAAGGACTGAAAAATTCAAAGAAGCTTAGGAATACGTTCTAATCAGACTGGTGTAGAATATAAATCGATGACTACATAAAACATACTAATTGACAAATACTGGACTGCGATAAGTGATGAATGCAATGCTTTTGTAGCAGTGACCGTGTTAAATTTTAGCCTCTTCCATCTTAGGCCAGGTTAACGCTAGAAAATCTTCATCACCCGTAATGCTTTCCATCATGTTTGCAAAGTGTACAAAAATAATAATTTATATAACAGGAAAACCCCAACTGCTCCTTCATAGATATCAGCTCTTTAGTTATAATCAGCAGATTATCTCTCCAATTACACATATTAAGTTAAGCCACTGTTAAACCAGGATTATTTGATAACTTAGGACTTCAGCTCTAATCTCTTGGCGATCTCCGATTAAATAACGGAGCCTTAGTGTGCGGCTATTGAACCCTTTTAAAACTCTTGCTTATCTTAGTCAATGGGGTGTGAGTGCATAACAGAATTCTGTGAGCTAGACCTCTTGACGTTTTGTTTATCGGAGCTATGTCAACAGCGGAAAAAAGACAAATCCACAGTTATCAGGAACATGTTAGGTGATACAGCTGGCTTACTAGCTAAATCACTTAGCTTTCCTTGAGGTATGCAGCCTCTAATGTGGAACATCATCCTTTGCCGCAGCAACAATAAAAACTATATAGACCTTCTCCAAGAGGGACACCCTAACTGTTTCACGCGTTAGCGAGATACTAGCGGCCAATACACAAGCATCGCACGAATTCAAAATATGCACGCAAATCGTGTGCGTGCGAGACGAGATTCTAGACACGTCTTGTTAAGTCCCGTTGATGTACGAAACTCAAAGCGACCTTTTAGTTCAATTCCATATTTCTTACCCAATTCGTCCCCAAATACTCGCGCGTTGGTATGCTCCTTCGGGTCGCAATGGTTCCGCGTGACGCAAGGAAGATTCGCGGGAATTCGCCCCTTTTGGGCAAGCTCTCTCAGTCTAACCCTTCGTTAAACCGATTCTTTCAAACACCCTTCAACCCTGATAGCATTTCTTCAAGAGGATCTCTAAACGATTCTAGCTTCTGATTAGCGCCTCATGTCCTTTACATGTGCAAACATGATGTATAACGTGCTCTGTCTATGAGATTCTATTATCTGTCGTATGGTAACATAATACTACGGACTAATGTTACATTTACATTATGTTAAATATCAAACACGTGCTTAGCGGCGCTAGACTTAACTGTTCTACCATAATCATATATATGTCATACGTTCTTTTAAAATAATGGTAAAAGAAATCCTAGCTTGAAAGATGTAACAGTGATTTACAAGCACCATAGCTAATTTTGCTTGTTCCGCACCTATCGCGCTTGCACACCATGATTTTTGTATTGTCTGAAAACACTTTGAGCTCCAGTATACACTGATACATCCGAACCTAAGATCATAACCCTCTTTCTTTTTAATTCGAAGGATATTGTTAGATCTTTAGGTCTTTCTCTTCCAACTTGAGAATGGGAAATTAGCAAGCCGATGTACTAAAAGTTGAAGCTGATTATTTTATGCGCGTGACAGACAGTTACCTATGGCTTCAGTCATTTCTAAATATAACGCATTGTGCCCTTTTTTCTGCGCATGTTTGCGTTAGTTTAGGGGGGTCAAACGTACAGGCCGGATTAGGTAGCCCCAACACTGCAGCCATTGGCTTATTGTATTGTCCTGTGCGTATCTTAATCCGTGAAGAGTTTTGTGACGTTGATGAGATCTAAGAGTCTCTTCACGATATCTCGATTGGGGAGTGATTTGGGGTTATTTGGCCCTATCAGTCTGAATCTCCACCAGCGTAAGGCCTCACATTCAAAGATTATGTGAGAGGCTGTTCCATCGTCATCGTCACATGGTCTGCATATTGGGTTTTCTTTGAAAATCCCCAATGTATGTAGATATTTTCTTAGGCCGCAGTGTCCGGTTAGGAGGCCGGTTATTAGCCTAGTTTCTTTCCTATTTAGTTTTAGTATCAGCTAGTTTTGGTGTGGGTTGTTTCACCATCAGCTTGCTGTGTCTGAGCTTTGGATGTGATTGCCAGTATTTTAGATGCTGTGAATGCACCCACTGGTTTATCGTAGTTCTTACCAAAGACCTTGAAATGCCTATCGCCGGTTCGGGGCCAGTCCGTTTCGTGCTAAGGTATCTGCTTTTTCGTTCCCTTCAATTCCCTTGTGACCTGGCACCCATTCCCATCCCATCAGGGTTACCTTGTCCGTGGCACTAAGTTGTTTGAGGTTTTCTAAGCATTCCCAGACAAGTTTGGATTTGATTTGGCAGCCGTTAAGAGCTTTAATCGACGCTTGGCTATCCGAGCAGACAAGCATGTTTTTACTATTGTATCCCCTTCTTACGTTTTCTCTCAGACATGTGCATGTTAAACTCTATGCTATGCTGTTTTCGCTATTTTTTATGACTAACAGATCCGTGACCGGCAAATGTCCATTTGTTTGAACTTTGAAAATGAATTCAATTGAATAAAATTGATAATTGTATTTTGTCGAGTTTTTTGTTAAAACTGCAACTATATCATCAAAGTATCTGGGTCAAAATTCTAGGGATGTGTTTGAAACTTCAATTTGCATTTTCTTCAAACTAGTTCATGAATAGCTTAGCTAGGGAGGTAGGAAGAGAGACAAGCAGTTTCTCATTGTTGTAACTTCATATTAATCGAAAAAAATTCCTTATACTAAAGAAGATTTTGGGTCATACGGAGATGTGTGAGTGTATTTAATTCGTTTATAAAATAATGAAAATATAGCGAAACAAGCCAGTATCCTATTTTTGAGCTAACTGTTAACATGATGTAGATTTAATTTATATAAAGTTTATTCCTTGTATAGTAAACATAAAAACAAAAGTTGGTCCCATATAACCTTAGAAAAAGTCAAACAATGTGACGAATATTAATAAATGCACGATTACAAACAGCCTGATATCGGATTTAGTTTATAAGGCTATAATTAGGATTTCAAGCTTAGTCTAAGTCTTCCAGTGAAGAACATGGCAGTGAAACCAATTGTAGGAGAGAAAAATTAGTTTGGCGAGTGACTAAACTGCATAGTATTTATTAAGTCCTACCTGTCCATGCTTACAAAACGCATTTGTATAATGATCGGTGTTATGAATGGACACTGTCAGCTACAGAAGCACTTCCAAATATAACGGACTTGTAGAAAATATTGAAATATGGTCAAGAAAGAATCCATTGCATATACATATTATGAAGGTGCCATCAATAGCGTACATCTTTTTATGGACTTGTGTTAGTTAATGCTTCTATATTTTATTTAGAAATAATACCACCTACCTGCGAGAACAATGAGTTTCAATGCTCATCTCGTAAATGCATAAAAGAGGAATTCAAGTGTGATGGAGACGGAGATTGTGAAGATTGGAGTGACGAGGATGACTGCCCTAAAATACCTGGAACTTGTGTCGCAGGAGAATTCAAGTAAGCATCGTTCAATGATACAAAAGTACAACATGATTATTGTTATTGATCCTAAATCAAATAAGGATATTATCTATGTTCAAAGACATACCCGTGGCAAACTAGCTTTGAATGAGTTTAACAACCATACGCTATACAATGACCATTAAAATTATCAAATCCCGAGTTATTTCTAAGCATGAATGAAGGAATTCAATTTTTTACATTTTTAATTTTTTTGTCATATCTACATATATGTTATTATACTACAATTACTGACGCATAGATAGTAACTATTAATACTGAAAATTTTCCACAACTACCTACTTGACCTGTTTCTTTAAAAAATACGGTACGATATACTAGCATACAGTGTGTCCCAGCAAAAATTGGCCACCCCCATTATCTCTCAAAATGATAAAAGAAAATAAAAATCGCCGTGAGACGTCGATTTGTATTTCGAGGAGGAACTGTTTTACCGAATGCGTCATTATAGGGGAATACGTATTTTATTGGATTCTCAATTTCGCGCGCTATACCCTAGACCCTTAATACTTCTCTTTCTTCGCCTTTAAAGGCATAAATCATCTTGTACTTACCTGATGGTACATGCTCATCCACGATGTAGGTATTTTGATATAGATTATCAACCCCTTGTAGCCGCTTAAGGCGATGCAGAATAATAATGCTAAAAGAAAGATGCTTCATTTATGTATTAAGTATTGTTTACCTTCTTACTTACCTCATAGTCTAATCAGGTGCCGCAAGAATTCAAAAGGTACAATGCAAGTTTAAACAAAGTTTCACATTGGGTTTGTAATTCTATTCCAGATGCAACAGAGGAAATTGTATACCTGAGAGGTATCGATGTGACAAGCAACAGGACTGTGAGGATAATGAAGATGAGGCAAACTGTGATTACAACGTTACGAAAACCTGCTCACCTGATGAATTCACTTGCAATAACGGGGCTTGTATTCTGGTAAATATTTTTAGAATTTTCCTAACCAATTTCATTTACATATCCATGAGTCGTCATCTGATGTCATTAAAGAACACAGTACTTACACAGACATACAATCAAAAAGTCGAAATTCAATGATCAGTCCCTGGTAAAGTTTTGTTAGTTTTAATGTTAGGCTAGGTTGAAGATGAGTGGGGCAATTATGCCTCCTTACACTGCCACGATATCTTGTCTATTGTGGTTCACACCTACTGAAAGCTCACCGTACAATCCACAACTCTTTACAAAGGTGATTGTCGTGTTCGCTGAAAATTCCTTAAAGTCAGTAGGTTTCAGATGGGTGAATCCGAAAGTCTGAAATCTAGCTCTTTCCAGTACTGGACATGAGCACAATATGTGCTTCGCTGTTTCGTCCCCACATATTAGAAACGAGAGTCCGTTGTTTGTTATGTTCCGCAAGTGGTTCCTCAGGCGACAATGTACCGTCATTGAACACCTTCAAGTGTAGTAGCCCTGACGTATCTGGCCAGTGCCGGAGTGATTACCTCTCTGCCCAATCTGAGATGGTTTTCTTGGCAGGGCTTTTCGCAACGATTGGGAATGGTTCAGGTCCTATGAACACAGATTCGGTTCCTCCTCTTGTGGCCAATACATTTCCATCCTGCCATCCATGCCGTTATGACCTGGAACCCAAACCAAAGCTAATTTGTTCCTTGTTCTAAGCTCGTTGAAGAGATGTTTGCAGTTCCATACGAGTCTTGAGTCAACTTGTTTGGAGCTCAGTGCTTTCAGGGTAGCCTGAATATTTTAAAAAGTTTTTATAGATTTTTTTGACAGGGGTCTTTTATTTAGCTCCCTGACTCCCAACTCTATGGCTATCATTTGCATGGAAGAATATAGTTTACTTCCCAAGGATGCGTTTTTTCACCAGTGGACGTTACCAATTGGTTGTTGGTAATAACATACATAGTGGCAGAATCAAAGACTATTCATGAAGTAGCATAGGCACTGAAACAACCAACGGTTGTTATTTTTTTGGACAAATCATGGATCATTAGATCCATAACGGAACTTTATACTATCATGGATCATTAGATCCATAACGGAACTTTATACTTAAAAATAAACAATAATACTAACTCATGAAAGAAATATCAAAATTAACTATTTTTTACGTTCAAACAAGTAAACGTTTAAAACTTACGAATGGAAATGACCACAGGAAATGCCAAAGCCTATCGCCCACTTTTGTGTTTGCAGAGTTCAATGTCGTGATCTACGTTCTCATTGGTTAAACTCAAAGATGTACCATTGGTCGACATGTCGACATGTCAAAAGCAATATCAAGCTCAAAAATATCATGCCAAACGATACTAATCTCGCATGCGATATATAACATTCGGAATAAAGCCGAGCACAATAAATGTCAGTGGTTCAAACAAAAATAATCCTGGCTGTAAAGATAAAACTCGTCGATTCTCGTATTACAGAAAACTCACTTAATGCGCGCATTGTCAGATATTGATTGTCAGAGAAAATGATACTTCCTACATATACCTACTAGTAATGACTATCAAATTAATGGAATATTCGCCATTATATCTAGACATGTGAGAGTCAGCTGGTTTTTGTATCTTAAGCAAAGCATCAAGTAAACATTGCGTTACAGTCAAAGATCCCACTGCTTGAACCTGCAAGTATCTCATTTTTTGATAAAATGAATTTTAAATGAATCTCAAGAAGTTATAGAATGTGCTAACGATAAGTTACACTTATATTGTAGCGGCAGTAGAGCGAGAGTTTCTCGCAAAAATCATGGCAACCTCTGTTTGCGGCCATTTTCCAACTGGCAACCATGGATCTTTGTAATTACTGTGGATGAAACTTTAATTTTCTCTTAGAAATAAAAAAAAAAACAAGTGCAGATAATGAACAGTAATATACCTGTTCATACCTGTCAACCCTAAAGCTGCGGCCGAATCAGAGCTGGCAACATTTTTTTCAATTCCTTACATCATTTTCTTTCAAATGACATAAAGTTAACTAAAAAGAACATATAGTGCAAGTTTTATCAGCGAACTAATTACAGGTAATTGCGGCTAATTTTTTAAAACGCATTCTATCGTTAGTCCATTCGATACTTGCTCAAGATTCATTCAAAATGAATTTTATCAAACGAAAAACATGTACTTGCTGGCTCGAGCAAAATATTAATACTATTCTAATTCAAGAAATGGACCATAGGGTTACGCAGTCAATTCGTAAAATTAATACTTTTTTTATCAAACTTAGGCAGCAAAGAACATGTTAGATCACTATATTACGGCAAATTAAAATATCGCCTCAACCGGTGTGTCATGAACATGAAATTCCTAATTTAGAGAACATGGAGATGTGATGGCAACGAAGACTGCCCCAACGGTGAAGACGAATCCAAGTGCGAGATAGAATGTGACGCCTCCAAATTCCCATGCAGCGGATATGGCAACAACACGGCGATAGAATTCTGCATCAACAAAAAGTACAGATGCGATGGACAAAAAGACTGTCCAAAGGGTGAGGATGAGCAGAACTGCCCCAAGAGCAGGGAGTGTGAGCGTGACACTAAGTGTGAACAGCTTTGCATTACGAGTGCGGATGGAAAGAAAGGGTGTTCCTGTTTCAATGGATACCAGCTCGCAAAGAATGGATACAGGTATGTATCAGACTATCGCGGTAGCTTGAGCTACACTGCAAGCAAGTACTGCTAAATAAGACTCAGTTCAGGAATACCTTTCCATAAGTACTTGGTATATTTAGACCAAATAGTATTCAACAAAGTGGCTGCATCCGAAAATGATCAAAATCCAGTTTTTATTTAAATAAATTAACTACAGACATGTAGAGTAGTTCGTTACTTGAAAAATTGAAATATCTACAAATGCCTTAAAATGGAGAGTGCATTGGTTTATATCGAAGTATGGCTTTTATTTAAATAAATTAACTATAGAGATGTAGCGTCGTTCATTACTTGAAAAATTGAAATATCTACAAAATTATGTCTTAAAATGGAGAGTGCATTGGTTTATATCGAAGTATGGCTTAATTTTTAGTAGTGTATATAACAGATCTTCTCGCGCTCCTGGTACCACCAGCGGCCCGTATATGTGATATCAAGCATAGGCGTAGTTAGGTCCCAGAATCTGGGGGGGCTTAAGTCCCTGGATCTGGGGGGGCTCAAGTCCCCACCCTAGATACAATAAACTTCACAGAACGAATTATTTTTGGATTTTTTGGGGGGCTAATTTCATTTTTGGGGGGCTAAGCCCCCCGAGCCCCCACCTAACTACAACTATGACATCAAGTGACCTGTCGGACAGGTATTGGATCTCCGGTTGCGTCGATCTAGATGTCACTCGTCCGGGCTGGCACAGATCCTCGGTGTACGGAGGGGGGGTTGATTTTCGGGTCGTCGTGAGAGCGTCGGAGTATAAATCTGGAGGTCGTGGGTTCGAGTCCCGCCGTCCGCAGACTTTCTCCGACATTTTCTGGTACGAATTTAAATTGAGAAATCCACTTGAGGATGTAAGCATGACAGTAAAAACAATTCAAGGTCTTTTTTAGTAGTGAGAGGATAAAGGTTCAGGACAGTCGAAAATAGCATGATGCTCAGCTGTTCCCTCTGCCTCGCACTTTCTACATAATAGGTTTGCCACATCAATCCCCAGCTTCTGCAGGTGTGCACTCAACGTCCAATGGCTAGTTACTAATCCAACCACCTTTCGTAACATCATCTTGCTCAAGCTGAGATCGTCTTAGAACACGAGAGTTCTCTCAGCATTCTCTTAGACTGAACATTCTCTACCACTCTGTCCCAGCACTTCTGGTGCTTATTTGACACCCATATGGTGTTAGATGTCTGTACCACGTTGTATGATATACCACATGCCAATTTTGCACGATCAGAGACAGTTCTGCGCCTTCCTTGGCACACATGTCGACCCTCTTATTACCGCCCACCCCTATGTGACTAGGCAAACAATATAATGTTGCCTTGGTCTTCGCCAGTATGTTTAGGGTATTATGGCAGTCTCACACTATTTTTATAAAGCACAGTTGTTACTAGCAGAGGTCATCAGAGCCACTTGGCTGTCGGTGTTTACATAGACAGCCTTTCTGCTGTATCCTTTATGTATGCATAATTCTACCGCATCCCAAAATTGCGGCTATTTCTTCCTGAAAAATGGTAGCCAGTTTACCTAGGCGGATACTTACGTTCCGCGCAGGCTTACCACCGTATATGCCTCCTCCTGTACCTTAATTTTTGGAGGCATCAGTTTATCATGTGATACCATTCGACATATGTCGAGGTTCTCCTAGAGCTCTTTCCAATCTGTCACTTTAGTAAACCTTATATGGGATCTCGGTGTACACGACTCTTAGCATTCTGTCAGGTGGCACCTCAGCTATGTCGGACCGCAGATTATTACGTATGTTTCATGGCAGGGTAGTCAAACCAATTGCTATGGCAGTGCATCCTGTATGCAGCTATTTTTGCCGCTCCATCTATTTAAATGTCAAGAGGTGGGATATTCAGCAGTACCTCCAGTGCTGCTGTTGGTGTACCATTCATGGCGCCCGCTATCGTCACACACGCAGCCCGCTACACATGTGTGTCTGCCTTAGATGCTGTGCTTTGATGAACCTTGGGCCACCATACAATAGCAGTGTACACCATCGTGGGTCTAATTACCCTGGTATATATCCAATTTACCATCCAGGGGGTTAAACCGCAGGCACAACCGATCGCTCGTCTGATCATCATTAATGTAGTCTGAGATCGGCTCGTGATGCTCTTTAGGTGGCTGTTACAAGTTTGTTAATTGTCTAACTTGACTCTCAGGTATTTCACTTCTCTAGCAACTTCTATTTGCTTGTTGAAGAGAAATGATACCTTGGTGATCTTCTCATACCGTTGCTTCGTCAATGGTACCATTATGGTCTTATAGATAGTCCCTACCATGTTCCAGAGTCTTGGTAACAGCACGCACCTTGCAGACAATCTCTTTGCATCCTCAACTCCCGTGTAACACCATATAGAGACGCTTTGGCTTTCTGTTGCTTCGCATGTTTCCAATCCTCTTCGTGACTCTCCATTCAGAACCCCTGGACTCCAGCTTTGACACTACCGAGCCAGTGCTTGTGTCATCAAATCTTCCCTCAATGTCCAGGAGCACTGCCAGTGCTAATGTAACGAATCTTGTCTACTATACACTAAGAATAATGAAACTAGTATCATAAGTAGACCCGTGGGAAAAGCTATTGGGCATGATCGCAATGGAGGAAAAGGTAAAGGAGCAATAACCTATATATTTCTGCTCATTTACGTCAACTGGTTACTGCTCCTTCACCTTCTTCTGTACTGCGGACATGCCCAATAAAGTTATTTCCACGGTTCTTCCCAAAATTCCGCACCACACGTTCCTTTTTGTAGTATTACTGGTATTCATTAGAATTTTATGAAAACCAGTCACTGACCCAAAATGGAAGATAGTCGTCTCTAATAATTTTATACGCTATGATTTTTTTTACCAGATAGAGCTTTCGTATTGGCTATTTATAGTTTAGCTTATTTATGTGAATAAATAGTAGCTATAAGCGCCATTTTAAAAAAATTACAAATTTTACATAAGTATACTAAAATTGGTGTAATGGTGAAATTCCCAAGCCAGCAGCCAATTTAATTTTTTAAAGATTTATTCCATCTATTTTGTTGAACTTATAGATTTAAAAAATTGTTTTCAGCTGTGAAGATATCAGTGAATGTCTCTTTGCCACTGATCCAGTTTGCTCACAAACTTGCAATAATACCATAGGAAGCTTCAAGTGTGGCTGTATGACAGGATATGTGCTGCGACCTGATATGCGAACCTGCAAAGCTCTGGGCGCTCCACCAACGCTTCTCTTCGCTAACAGGGTTGACATCAGACAGGTAGCTTGCAATGCTTCGTAATTTAAAAATTAGTGATCATTTGTTATTTATCGTTAAAGTTTAAACGAAAAACTGGATAGCTGAGGAAATATAATGAAGGGCCATTGCAGCATATACTATGTCGAGTTACTATATCTGAAGACTGACAGAAAATTCGGTTTACGTGTCGTTTCAGCAAACTCCGTTCAAAAATGGTAGCCGCTCCAGTAGCTCCATATCTGCAAAAAAATATAGGCAGACATTATTACCTTGACTAAAACCAGTGTTGGTGTATATAGAATGCTCTAGCAAACTCCTCTATGTTCGGCAACGTAAAGCAACTTAAAATCACTGTAATGTAATCCATGTTCTATCACTGGGTGTAGTTAATTTTTTTGATCAATTCCATCTTTTATGTTTTATTGCTTACTAATAAAATGACATGAACATCAATCCAAAAATTATAGGAAGGAAATGAAAAGTAGTTCCTTCGTTAAAAACTTGAACAAGAGAAACAAAAAAAAATTAAAATATTTGACTTTTATGCTTAAAAGGTGGATTTATCAAAAAGCTGAATCGGCTTTGGCTAATCATTGAGGTATGATGTTCCACACTCTGCATTTCCTCAAGGCAATACAAATATGATGGCAATGACACCAATCCCATTCATATTTTTGAACCTTGAACCTATTTTATCGTTAAATATTGTTTTCTTGAACTATCTTGAACTATCTTTACCCAAAGTCCTACTAAAAAGTATAGTATTGCTAAAAACAGCCACAAAATTTTATGAATACTAGAGTCTCTATGTACAAATTAAATATATTATAGTGCGTCTACGCCAGAACTTAAAGCAAATTTTACCAGGTTAACTAAACATGAATTGAAATTTAACATTTTGCAAAAAAGTAAAAAGCTACATTTTTGTTCGCGAATAGCAGTTCTATAAATCTCTGGTGCGAATGTTATTTCGGTATGAATTATATTATAAATTGCAATTTTGTTGCAGGTTTCCTTGAGCAATACGAAATATATATCTATAATAAAAGGTCTCCATAACGCAATCTCTTTGGATTACCACTATGAGAAAAACTTCATAGTTTGGACTGATGTTTCCCAGGACGCTATTTGGCGAGCGTATATTAACGGCAGTAACATAACAGGTAAGTACTTCTTTACTTCAATATCCTGAACTTTTTTGGAGTTAGTTCTATTATAGTTGATTGCTTTAGATTTATCATTATACTTTAAGGTTTCAGTTTGTCCCTTACATTCTAATTTTTTGTCATTGCATTTTTTCCGGTATTCAAATTTTTATTCAGGTTTATAGATACGGCCAAGATGTTTATCAAAACAACCTCAAAAATCTCAAAGCAACTATTCTTAGCAATATACAGGGTATCCCACGATGATTAAGACAAGCAATATATCGCAACTGGGTAGTAGTAGCGAATTATAATTTTGGGGGTGTAAATTAGAGCAAATGTTGCGTCTTTTCTTGCCATTGTGTTATCCAATGAGGTATCTGTTTTTGGCCACGTGACGTCTGATTCAAAATTATTAATGGAACGCCCTGTACATTTGTGCCTTTCTATGTTCTTCCTTCCGATAAATCAATTCCAATAAACTAGCATACTCGGGGTTTAAAGTTATTAATTCAACAGCTACAGGTACTCAAAGGATTGTACGATTAATACAAAAAATGAAACAAACACTAGCAGAATAATGTAACTATAGGGGTACATGTTATGATCAAAGGTAGTGGTACAATCTTTAAGTACCTGTAGCTCTTGAATTAATCACTTTAGCCGCCAAGTGTGCTAGTTTGTTGGAATTGTTTTATCTGGAAGAACATAGAAAATTACAAATATACAGGGTGTCCCATTAATCATCTTGAACTGGACTTCATGGACCAAAAACAAATATCTCAATGGGAAATAGGATAACAAGAAGAGAAACAACATTTGCTCTAACTTACACCCGTAAAACTATAACTCTCTACTGCCCAGTTCTGATATATTGCTTGTCTTAATAGTCGTGAGATACCCTGCACAACGTATATGAAAGCTCTGGCAGTCAAACAAGTTGAAAAATGATATCATCTCCGAAGCTTAGATCGGTTCTCGCCCAGGAATTCTCCGCTGCCCTTCAGAAATTAGAGTGCTACGAAAATGTTTTGGAAACCCTAGACCCTGGACCCATTGGTGTACTGGTGTAAGAAGAGCCATATGACCTTGCTAGAATAGAAGCCGCAAGTTTTTGCCGTGACCCTAAACCGCTCATAACATGCTGGGAATGGGCAAAAGCATGGTTAGAAAAATGTGAAGAGCAAAAAGCTTTAAAGCGGGTCCAGACAAGGGCCGTAAGATATGGCTTTTGACCCCCTGGTAGGGTCTCACAGGCCTCTGCTGGCTGAGTAGATATTCCTTACTTGTGGAAGCTCCAGATGTTGGGAGAATTTATTACTGTTTATAGCGACTTCAGGCTTTCAGATATTTGGCCCGACGGAGTTTGGAAACGAATTATTATGCTCAGTAATCTGGTCAGACATACTCAGCTATTTCAGGAGGTTTGGCTGGTTTGACTATGACTATGACAATAAAGGTTTTTAGTATTGGTTTCGTGGGTCCGGCAAAAAAGCTCCGAAGTATAACCAGATCCTATCTTAAAGCATACGGATTTTTGGATAGTGATACAAAATTTTTTGTAGTAGTTTTGTGTCAATAGACGACTTGGAAAGAATGATGTTCATCTGATATTTAGAAACGATCGCGAAAAATCTAGTGAAACAAGACAGATATATTAACCCAAGGTCATAGTGACACAGGCAATAAAACTTTAACATTCATGCGCAGATTATGGAGCGTGAGAGTTAGTGACAGTGAGTCTTGGAAATGTTCCTTTCAGCCAAAATTAATATATGCGTTTCTGTTATTTGGAATAGTACTGGAAGCATATGCACAAAATAGGTCAAAAAATTGGGAATGGAATCCCAAAAAAGTCCAATTTTTACTACATTGCAAATCAAGGAGAGATGTCATCTGAGTTCTAGGTCTACTCACTTCTAATATTCACTTTTCAGAAGCTTATGCCTTCCTGCTTCCTTACTGGAAAGTTAACAATTTATAAAGGACAAAAATGAAAGCTCTACAATTGTTATTAAAAAGGGGTAAAGATGTTGTCCCCAATTAACATAAGATGGTATGAAAAAATGAGGGTCATATTACGATGAATGTTGGGGCTAATTTTGTTATTTTGTTATCAACTGCGCATTCAACAGGCACGTGTGGCCACGGCAAAGCTTACTGAAATATAACGTGACCATAACATCACTAAAGCTACCAAAATGTCGCTGATTCAGTCTCTTGTCTTCTCCATTTTTTTGTATGGCTCGGAAACTTGGACTGTTAAAAAGGCAGATCGAGCTCGCATACATGCCTAGAGTTCCTGATACCGCCCATCGAACTAACGTTTCCATACTGGATGAGCTCGATGATCCAAAGAGACTATCCGCCTTTGTGTCGACGAGAATGCTGACATTCTTCAGACATACTCACGGAAGCGATAATATGGAGAAACTTGTAGTCCGGGGTCACGCCCTGAGTGGGCGGCGCCGCGGCCGTTCCCCTACACGCTGGGGGTGGATACGCTGGATATGAGTATCAAGAGCGCCACTGAGCTGACAGTAAATCAAGAACGATGGCGAGCTACACTTCTCAAAACTATTGATAATATTTGTGTCGGCAATACTCTAGCTCCAACTTAATATATTTTACGAATTCACAACATGTCTCTTAAGACATTGTGACTATGATGATGATGATGATTATACATTCCAGGCATAGTAAGGTCTGGCTTGGAGTCACCCGGTGGAATCGCCTTAGATTGGATACACGATTTGATCTTTTGGACGGACTCGGGCACTAGAAGAATCGAAGTGGCTACTCTAGATGGCAGGCATCGTTCAATTATCGCTGCAAGTGAAGTTGACAAACCGAGAGCAATTGCAGTGCATCCAGGAGAGGCGCTGGTATTTTGGACGGACTATGGGCCCAACCCAAAGATCGAGAAGGCTGAGATGGATGGATCCAATAGGAAAAGTATTATCATGGAGTCTGTCTTCTGGCCAAATGGTACGTAATTATCAGCATATTTGGCATGGCCAATAATTGAACAACATTTCAATATATTCTAAAGTTGTATACAGGAAGCACAACCAGATTCCAGACTTTATAAAAAATGATAATAAGCCGAATAATCTAACCAAACTTTGCCCTAGAAGTCCCTGCAAATGAATATTTAGATTCGCTTGTAGCTGTTTAAGAAAGTTGCACAATATCGAAGTATTTCTTGTGCAATGCAGTCATATTGATAATTTTAAAAACGTAACAAATGAAATTCATATCAGTTAAGGTAATGACAATTAATTTTCGTGTCCAGCAAGAAACCGGATGACGCTTGATATTTGAGTTCTAGAGACAGTTTGGAAACTTTTTTGTCATTGCACCATAACTCCAAAACGGGATGCATCTGAACGTGAAAAAAATCGTTAAGTAACCGAATGAAAATGTGGTAGCATTTTAGTATACCTACCAACTAATGTTCAAAAAATCGTCATCGAAAGTTTACGAGCGGTTTGCGCGTACCAATTTTCACAAAATAAAAAAAAGAATCGCTACGAAATTCTTTGTTTGCTTTGTAGACAACACAAAAAATACTGTCATCCGTTTCTGCTGGACAGTTTATGAGGAATATGAGCTTTATGCTCGATTTTCGTTAAAAATCGTTGAAAAATTTATCATATTGTTTAAAATAGATGAAGCTTTTTTTATACATGTTCTTGGGAGTTCAACTAAGACGTGCATCACTATCATATGTTTTTATTATGTTTAACACCATTTTTCAACCCCTATAGCAGGGGACATTTCTTAAAGCCTCCTGAAACGATACGTAAGAGGCTAGAGTTAGATATATTACATACAGTTTTTACTTGAAATATAAATATGTCAATGTATATAGGGTGTACAATTTAAAAAATGTTACTTTGGTTCGCCACAACTTTATTGAAGAGATCTACAATTGTTTTCAAAATTAATGTTTCTACAGAGATCAGTAATTTAAAAAATGCCAAAAATATTTTTTTATTCTCATCATACTTTGAATTGTTATGGATTTCTGGAGGATACAACCAGCTCTATTTATAGTTTACGTTCGTTTACTGCTTCTCAAATTTGCCGATATCTTTGTCCATAGGAGAATAACTTTGACTGCATTCATATATATCCGTTAAATTGCATCTAAACTGATAATTCAACATACTATATGCTACTTTTACGGCATGGAGAACTTTTCTTGCACTTAGGTGGTATTGTTGTTGTGGCGAGTTGTCACTTCATTTCAAGCTACGCCATACCTTTTTTCAAAAAAGAAATATATTCAATATAAGCTAAGGTTGAAATTTTAGTACAATAAATCCTTATAGAACTGCGTAATATGAAGTATTAAGAGGCACTGTGAGTGTCGTTCACTTGTTATACTAACTAAACTACAACATGACTATGTAGTTTACTGATTGTCTGAACCTTTGAGGGATTCTGTATAGGGCTTTATAGTAACATTATTACTTTGCAAGATGTTTTGATATGAGCGTAAAAATACTATACTATGAAACAAATTGCTTATTTCAGTCCCACCTATTTTTTATTAGGTCTTACTATCGACTATACAACAAATCAGATCTACTGGGCTGATGCGAAACACAACGTTATTGAAACAGCAATGTTCGATGGATCTCATAGAAGAAAAGTAGTGAGCAAGGGATTGCCTCATCCTTTTGCCATTACTATATTTGAAGATGCTCTTTTCTGGACTGATTGGCACACTAAATCTATATCTACAGCTAATAAAATTACTGGAGCTGGTATGAAACCGGTACATTCCCAATTACATTTTCCGATGGATATACACAGGTACAGTATTTCAATTTGTCTTACTGACTTTGGTATTTGAAATCCAGTTAACGCATGGCATATTTGATAGAAGGTATTTTTTTAAATATTGCAAGTATCTAAACATTGGAATAATGATGTTTAATTTATATTATTGCAGCTATCATCCGCAGAGGCAGCCAAAATATAAAAATCGTTGTGGTGGTAATAATGGAGGTTGTGCCCACTTATGTCTGCCTAATAGAAAAAATTATGTTTGTGTCTGTGACTTGGGACAGAAGCTCAAATCTGACAAAAAAGCTTGTCAGAAGCCTGACAAGTTCTTGCTATTCGCACAAAAGAAGGACCTGAGGATTAAATATTTGGATGGAAATGCGCAGAATCAGTACGAAATGGTGAGGGACTTGACTTTTGTGGTTTACAGAAATAGTTAGTCAATTTCAGCTTTGGAATTTTCAAATATTTATCATACCTATTCACTGGAATGCCTCATTCGATGTCACAGAAAATTTATAGCGTCTTCGACTTACTACACCAACTTTAACCACGGCACACACGCATTAAAAATAAAATACGTAATAATTAATATTTGTTAGCTGTCGAAAATGCACTGAAATGGCACTTTTATGCAATTTCAGTGCCAATAAACGGATAAGTCGAAAACAAAAGACTAGAAGTGTAAGACGATCATAATGTTAATACTCAGTGCATATTGATCATAAATGATCTATCTCCAAATGGATCGAATTTAAAAATATAATATATGATTACAATTCTGCATTTGAATTACCTAATATGCTGTTAGTTTAATAATTTGTATCTTTATACATGTATCTTCTGAAACAAATTATGTGGTTGTTTCTAAGCTTCATCGCGCTTTAGTGGTCCATAGTTAAGAACATATCTGTTGAAATATACACTTTTTACTAACGTTTTGGCTACGTATGTATACAAAATGTTTGACAATAGATTAGGTTGGAATAACTGAAGTTAATTAATAGCTGAGCCAGAAAACAGCTTTAGCTTGTTTGAAAACAAACTTCCTTAGTCAGAGATTTGTGAAATCTTAAAGAACACAGAGTATTTCATCTATATTCTTGAAAACAGCAAAATACTATATCATACTATTCGCTCATACCTATTTCAAGCAATATCGTTTTCCTAATAATCCGATGCATTACTGGTTTCGATTTTAAATTCATTTGCTGCTGTAAAAACAATTAATTGTAATTTAAAATTGCTTGCAGGTGATTCCAATTAGTGGGGTGAAATCTGCAGCAGCCGTAGCATGGGATTCAAAAACAGACAGTATTTATTGGACAGATGTGGACAGAAGCTCTATAAACAGGGCATTTTGGAATGGCTCATCACATGAGACCCTGGTGCATACAAACTTAAGTAAGTCATTTAATTGCGAGTTGTTAGTAGTAGAATGGTAGTAGTTGCTAGTAGTACCAAAAATCCTCTGGTTCGTGGCATCCCAAAACATATAAAATCAGAAGTAGTATGAGAGTGCAGAAAAAGGCATGGGTTTTAAAAACCATTTTGCAACATGTCTATGTTTTTCAGGTGGGCATACAAAACTCTACGCTTTTCTTGCTACCCTTTTGATCGTATGTGTTTATATAGGGCCCAATATACAGAAGGTTGGAAATTGTATTATCAAAGAAACTTGTCGTTTAGATAAGCCTAAGCTAGTTGCAGTTTTAGGCAACCATTGAATGACACATTGAAAGCCTACGCCAAATAATGCGACTTATAAGTCTAGATTATTAAGCATAGGTATGTGGTCATTTCTAAAACACAAACAAACGTTTGCAAAACATATCTATTATTTGCACAAACTATCAGTAGACAATGGTTGAAATATAGTGGAAGAAAGATCGGCGAAAAACTGAAATAAAATTTATATAACTAACGACTATAGAATAAATAGCTTATAGCTACTATTAGCTATTATAAGAGCAAACATGTACCAAACTCCACTATCACCATCATTTTTATCTTTGAGCCCTGCAGAGTTAATTCTCAAAATCATCATCCTAAAAAAAATTGTAAAATGCATTTTGAAGTGCTTTATCTGAAACTAAAAAGTCCAGTAACATACATATCTGATAAACTATTGATTACTATCACCGCCCTTCTTGAAGTAACTCCTTAGTCAGTTTTATAGAAAATAACCCTCTCAATAATTTAATTAATAGAAATTCGTCAAATTATGAGCACTTTACTTGTGTCTGCAAAGAAGCTGTTCGAAAAAGGAATTGATCTTATTTAGATCCCACATGATTCTTGTATTGCAAAACCAGATATCATAAAGTAGTATTTGGTGCTTTATAATCAGACAAAGAATAGATACAATATGCTTTCGATGTGTTCCTCTGAAAAAAATTAATTTTCCATTCCAATATTTTAAATTAGGTAGGTACCATTATCAAAGTGTGTGTCTCAAATAAAATCAAAAAAACGATTATATAGCTGTAGATTATAGTAAGACAATGTTTTCCTATATAATAGTATAACACCCATATCCTTGTAATTTCCATGACACAAGATAAAATAATATTTATAATCTACTAAACTTGTTCTAACAACTGACTCAAATAATAATTCAAACAAACTAAAATAAACAGTCCAAGTTTCGCATCTATGTGCGCTATGCGCTTCAGATTTCTCAAGTTATGTTGGAATACTTTATCATATTATGTTTTAATCTACTAATTATCCTGGAGCTATATCTATTTAATAATTTATTAGTTCACAATATACTACTAATAATCTTTATTGGAAATATACATGATGGATGATGGATACCTTACACATTTCAAAAAGGCAGATAACAATGTGTGTTCTTCTACATTTTAAAAAGTAAAATAAAGTTACTCAACACTAATGAGAAACAGAGAAAACCATGATTGGATGTATTAACGGGAAGGACTAAGTAAATATCTATAGATTCAATATACATCCAAGAAACTAACAGAGACTGAATCACCTGAGACTAGAAAAATAAAGAAAAACAATAACCTTTCAACAGAGGAGTATGCAGAAGTTACAAAATCGATTCCAAGCTTCTTAATGGAGCTAATTTTAGACATTCCATTATTAATGGCATTGATGGTGCAACTTGGGACCACGTCCACAGTTTAACCTTTCCAGTTATATGTATATTGCGGTCCACTACTTGCCATAATTTTATGGTATTGTATCAGACAGTGCCGTTAATAGATAGCTTCTGAGCTACTTGATTTCTTCAATTTTACCGCTTATGAGCTTTTCTTGTGGGTCACATTAGACTAAAGACCTGAACATGAACTTTGCATTAGCTGGATTTGATTACAGCGGGATGATGCAGGAGTTATATACTACGTCACAGTGATGATTAAAAGTTGAGATAACTATATTATTCTTTGTCGATAAGTCAGCTTAAGCTGCTTCAGAAATGATGCTCTAATTTTAACATTAATAGCAACATCAAAATGTTTCGCATTTTCAACCCATAGTAAGATTATGTCTTGCCTTTTTGCTGCCAAACATAATAGCTTTGAATTTTTTTCTGGAACTAAAACTAGACTACCTATGCTAAACTGTCCTGTACCAACGCTTTACTGTTATGGTATTACCAATTTTTTTTAAAAAACCTCTTCCAGTCTCACCAGCTGGCATAGCCTTCGACTGGGCAACAGAAAAAATCTACTGGACGGACTCAGAGTCCCACAGAATTGAAGTGGCAAACACCGATGGCTCAATGAGATGTCTTTTAGTATGGGAGGAGCTGCAGAAGCCTAGAGACATCGCAATAGATCCTCAAGCTGGTCTGATGTTTTGGTCGGAATGGGGAGAGGTGCCAAAGATAGAAAGGTATGTAATATGGTCTTTCAAATCCGGTACACGAGAGTCATCCAATTATTCAGTATCATTTGTCTTGCAATAATAAGTTTATACAGAGTGTCTCACGACGACTAAGACAAGTAATATATCGGAACTGAGCAGTAGTAGCGAATTATAATTTTGGGGCTGTAAATTAGAACGACTATAGTATCTTTCCTTATTATTGCGTCACCCAATGAGGTATTTGTTTTTGATCACGTGACGCCTGATTCAAAATTATCAATAGGACACCCTGTATATTTGCGACCTTTTGTGTTCCTCCCGATAAAACAATTCCAACAAACTAGCACACTTGGGGTCTAAAGTGATTAGTTCAAGAGCTACAGGTACTTAAAGGACTGTACTACCACCATTATGAAACTACCAAAATTATTTAACTGTAGGGGTACAAGTTATAATCAATGGTAGTGGTACCATCCAAGTACCTGGAGCTCTTAATTAATCACTTTAGACCTCAAGTGTGCTAGTTTAATGGAATTGTTTTATCGGGAGGAACACAAAGTCACAAACATACAAGGTGTCCCATTGAAAATTTTGAATCGGACGTCACGCGACCAAAAACAAATACCTCATTGGGTGACACAATAATAAGAAAAGATACCAACTATATTTGCTCTAATTTACGCCCCCAAAATTATGATTCGCTACTACTGCCTAGTTCCGATATATTGCTTGTCTTAGTCGTCGTGGGACACCCTGTATTTGCACGCGTTTCGTACAGTATCTATTTTGTATACCACTATCATTGACAGCCATTCCGAAATTATGTTTAATATTAAAGAGGCGGTGAGTAAATCACCCTGACAGTGTGCATACAATTGACGTCCATTGGAAGTAAGGTGACACTGATTGGAGTAAGCAAAGCAAACATACGGGTGGTATGTGAGAGCAGGCGGTAGAAAAGATCTTCCTGTACGCCATCTGGTACCCGGAGGTAACGGCAAACCAAAGAAAGTCACTGGTAAAAAGCAGCAAACCTCTTGACGGAACGCAAAGGCGCACTCGCTTCGTCTAACCAGATAGGCGAATGCCAAATGCATATGAGAGTCGATATACGAGGGTTGCTCTAAATCTCCGTCAATCCACCAGTACGTAGACAGCTGTTTCACGCTTATTAGTGATCATCAGTGCCATAGGTCGATAGACGGAGATAGAGAGCATCAGAATTTTCATGTCTATCAGACATGTAAAGCATGTGAGAGTAGGTGTCAGAAAAGATCTGCCTGTGCGCCATCTGGTACCCAGAGGTAACGGCAAACCAAATAAGGTCACTGCTAAAAAGCAGCAAACTTCTTGACGCAACGCAAAGGCGCATTCGCTCCACCTAACCAGATAGGCGCGCATCTATGCCAAATTTATATAAGAATCGATATACGAGGGTTGCTCTATACCTCCGTCAATCCACCAGTACGCAGACGTTGTTTCACGCTTATTAGCGATCATCAGTGCCATAGGTCGATTGACGGAGATAGAAAGCATTAGAATGTTCATGTCTATCAGACATGCAAAGCATGTGAGAGTAGGCGGCAGAAAAGATCTGCCTGTGCGCCATCTGGTATCCGGAGGTAACGGCAAACCAAAGAAGGTCACTTCCAAAAAAGCAGTAAGTTTACTGCTAAGAAGTTCTCAGCGGAACACAAAGGTGGATTCGCTTCACCTAACCAGATAGGCGCGCTTAAACGTATGACTAACTTTTTCTTATTTACGACTGCCTCTTCCAAATTAAAATTTCCACTCAAGTAGCAATGAGCGGCTCTTTTTCGTTCTTTTTCTTTTGTTCAATATTTTTTGTAAGTTTTAACGTTATATTCAATTTTATTATGATTCTGTTCTGAAACTTTGAGCTGCTTTTATTCAGTTTGTTTCGTGTTCACTGCCTTATATTTTCGTGTATTTAAATCAACTGTCTTGTCTGATGAAGCTATATAAAACTACGTAGATTTTTAATCTCCTCGCTGAACTACGAGTACTTATAGTTTACTAAACCTTACATATCTAAGGTCGAGCCGTACCTGTATAGCGTTGACCCTATTGTATACTAGTGATGGCTAATCGTCAGTAGTCAGTATATAGGCAGTATACAAATGACGTTTCCGAGATACTGGACATATTTGTCCACAATAAAATTTGAAACCATATTCATTAAATGCTGTTAGACCGTACATGCTTATACATGGGATTAAGTTATTGCAACATAGATACAGGGGCGAATGAGAATCTAAAAGAGCCGTTCTGTTCCAGATCTAACATGGATGGGAGTAACAGGCAGGTGATTGTTAGTGCGAACCTGACTTGGCCCAATGGTCTTGCCGTAGACCATTCAACGAGTAAGATCTACTGGACGGACGGTGGCTTAAGGACGATTGAGTATGCTAACATGGACGGGTCGAACAGGAAAGTACTGTTGGGTAAGTTCACATTGAGAGTGGGGATACATTTGAGTTCAAATTAAATCCTGAAACTTTTCTTTTGATCCACTGTGCTTTATTGTTCAGTAGACAAAACCAGATATTTAAAGTCAAAAAACGTCTCCGAACGATAGGTTGCTTCCAAATTATTTTGTCGTACATTGCTAATAAAACCAAAGTTAAGGTCTACACAGACTGGCGCGAATGATTTGCGACGACTGCGAATAATTCCCGGCGGCTAAAATCGCACCATACTGTTTACGTAGCGGCATACGTGCCTGTTCAGACCTGTACGATTTTTTCCACCGCGACTACGGATTTGACGGCGTTTATTTCGCGGCGGATTTCATTTCGCGTTCGAACGCGTTTTGGTCGCTACCGCTCCTGATTCGCCATGGCAAAACAAGAGAAACTAATCGAACTGGTTAAAAATTATCTTATATTATACTACTTCTCCTACGAAGGTTATAGGAATGGGCAAAAAAAGATCAAATATGGGACCAAATATCAAAAGAACTTGGTGTAAGCCGTAAATGCCTATAATTTAGTATAAAATGACACTAAACCAGAAACAGATCTATGTAATTCCCACGTGGTATTTTAAAGGCTTTCATGAAATATATGAGAAAAATATATTATTCTTAGTAATATTTTATATAGGTACTTAAGGTGACAAAATACCATTTTCAAATTCGTTTAGATTGTGACGTAACGTGCTAAAAAAAATTAAACTGATACATGAGAGGCGCTTTAACTAACACCAATTGAAATTAGAAGGATATTTTGCAGCTGGAGATTATTTCACTTCACTGCAATATTTATATCACTGTTCTGGTTTACACCTCCTTCTAGCCATATTTACTAAAAATAAAATTCACAGATTAGTAACTCCTCCGAAACGGAATCAAGCTAAAAATATTGTTTTTTTCGTGGTTTTGTGTCGGTTAAAAAATGAAATTCTTGCTGCCCTCCTTGGGTCAGTCTTAACTAGTAGAAGTGTCATTTATGTGTTTTATATTATATTTTTTAACAATACCTTCTTTGCGTGTTTCCTGACCTGCTAGTGGAAGACACCATGATAGCATAGTTTTTTAAAAATTTTATGGAAAAATTGTAATGATTATTATAGCTGCATTAAGAAGTCGTTCGCACTCAATGCAATTGCTGTTTTTAAATTGGCAAACCTCAACGTTAAAGTCCTGAAGATGGCAATAAGCATTGCCGAAAGCTTGGCTGTTAGCACCAGAGTCTCCTCTATGCTGTGACCTCGTCTCTTTTTTCAAAGTTTAGGCCACAGCCCCAAGATTTTCTCATCTAAATTAAGTCTTTGGCCATAAGCTTCCCCTATTAAAATATCATATATTTGATGTTAGAAAATCTGGAAAATGTATGACAAATAACAAAAAAAAATATGGAAGCCAAAAATTTGTTTTGTTAATTTTCCAGAATTCTTCCTGTTGGACTTAGATCCTTTTCATTCTCATATAATCGTATGGAATTTTATATCAGGCTGCGTAAGTATTTGATACCTAATTGTATTTCAGGAGGAAATAATGTCCCACATCCCTTTGGATTAGACGTTTTTGGCACCCACGTCTATTGGACGGACTGGGAATCGCACACAATAGAAAGAGCGCACAAGACAACTGGGAAGAATCGGACGATAATATCTGGCAACATGAACGATCTGATGGACGTTCGGATATTCCATAGAAACAGGAAGGCTGTCAAGCACTCTTGCATGGAAAACAACGGGGGATGCAGCCATTTGTGTCTGCTTAGGCCAAAAAGCCATTCTTGCGCTTGTCCAACAGGCATCAGGCTGGAAGTAAGTACTCTGTTTTGAAATAAGTTTTGAATAAACGGCTGACAAAAAAATTAAATTGGCGGTTACTTATCATTGATATTCTGAATTCATGTCTTTTTGTTTCTTTAGACCTTCCTCACCGCCCTGACATCTTGAGTTCCGATATAATGTTGAATAAATTATCACAGTAGATGAATTTTGTACATAGATGACAAACTTTGAGTGTTTTGCAGTATCCAAGCAGTAAAAACTCTATAACTATAATATTGGAATGTATATCAGGGAACATTAAAAACATTTGATATTCGGACCAGTAGTAGTGTGCAGGTATAATAGTGTATTGTTCAATGAGTGGTAATGACTGATAAATCACGCAGAGGAAGATTATTGACTTTTCTGACCAAAACTAACGGCAACAGCTAAAAGATAAGATTATGTTTAACAGCCGCTAACAACTGTGACATTTCCATCGAATAACATATAAATACGATATTGTGGTCAATCTTACGTAGACAATTCGTCAGATTTCCTAGTAGTCCTGTCATTGTTACCAACATCAAAAAAGTCAACTTTATACTAACTCATGATTAAAACAAGCTGGTACAAAGACCCAAAACTTTAAGCCTTAGTTAAAGTTAATCATTATCATTAGTTACTGGTTAGCGAATAATCGGCCCCTATGTAAATAAGAAAGCAGTATTATTACGAGAAACAACTACTTTCTCAGTTATTACGATCCCTTATACTTTTTAGAAGTTGTCCTAGTGACGGTGGCGTATGATCAATTCAGGGGTATATGGTTGATTAAACGGAACATTGTAATCATTGAAAAAGAGTTCAAGTTAGGGTACGTAGGTTGGTATCGTAGGTTGGTATTTTTAAAAAACGTATCACTGCTTACATCAATCTCACTTTGAACGCATCTGATAGATTTTGAAAATTAGTCCAGTGATGGCAAAGTTCATAAAGAAATGAGTAATATTCGTTGGCCCCTACTTAGCTTGAAAAATACTTAGTACAGAAGCAAAGACAACAAACTTTCCTACTTTAAAAAATCGATTTAATTCAAACATCGTTTTTGCTTGCTTTGCTTTAAAGATCCCGAAGCACGTTAAGAAAATGAAAGAATGTGATTTGGGCGTGGAATCTCTGAACATACTCATATTTAATAAAGACCTTATTTAACTTTCAACATTTTATAGTAGTAAGATTTTTAGCTTTTTTTAAAGAAAAGTATTATACTTCTCAACCAACAGCTTCGGGTGGACGAGTTGAGAAGAGCCAGGACACCTTCCTGTCCTTGGGGTGAGAAATTGCCCTTAAAGGCGGATGAACCAGTAGATACCATCTGGTCACCGGCATGAGGATGCAGAAAGCAAATGGGAAACTACTGCAATAAAGATCTTAGAGATATCCCGAGAGAAACTTTTACGAGTTCACAACATGTCTGTTAAGACAGTGTGACGATGATGATTATACTCATTATGTTAATATTTTCTATTGTGCGGGTGTAAAAATTTTTCGAGGAAGTACTTAGAAATTTTTTAAATAGGAAAAAATGGCCAAGAATTCTTTTTTGTGTATAGCTGTTTTGAGTGTAGTTGAAAGACTATTTTTCGAGAGGTCGAAGGTGTGTCTTATACTGAACGCTTTCTACATTTTTTTAATTTCTCTATGTGTGGCCAAAAGTTTTTAGGTTATCATTGTTTAATAACATCTCTATACAGGGTGGGCCAATAGTGCGTGGACGGAGGATTGTGGGCTTACTGAAAAATATTCCAAAAATCTGTCACTTGATCATGGTAGGGACCCTTGAGGGCTATAACGTAAAAATATTTTCACTTAAATTCTGACGTTTATACAGGGTGATTCATATCAAACTTACATTTTTTTAAATGGAACTCCCTATATATTATTGCATATTTGGATTCCTTGGTCAATTCTAGTGTGACTTTATGTATCACTCATGGAACTTTAAACGAACCGTTTAGGCGCAAATCACCACTTTAGATATAAGTAGGTATCAGAAGAAAATTGAATATCGCAGCGATTATAAAACTTAGAAGGCCGTGACTTTGCAGTACGACTAAGCATGACATGCGACACCTTAAGTCAGACGGCTAAATTTGAATTCTTTTTGTACTTGAAGAAATCAGAGGATCAATTAAGGAAACTTCAATCACAGATAACTTGTTTTTTCCAAATAGGAATGCCTATTTTGGTTTAAAGAATCAAATGTAGAATTTGATTACCTTTCTAACGATATAGCATTCTTGATATCAATATTTTTTGGTTTTCATTTTATTTCAAATTTTCTGTCAAATCGGCGTTTTTCAATTTCCCTGCATGTAAGCAACCCAGCAGGCCACGAAAAATAAACAAAAGCTCGTTAATATGGAAGAAAGCAACTAACCTAGTAGAAAGATGCAAACTAACCTGAGCAACGAGGCAAGATTATCAAAATTCCTTACAACATATTAGCTCTAACCAGAAACAATTGTGGTAACAAGAACACTCATTTTTCACAGCCTACTAGCTATTATCCAATTTCCAAAGTCAGTAAAAAAATACTTAATCAAAGAAAAACTACTAGTGATTGTTGCTAGCAGTAGAATATCTATGTCTTCTGAATAAATGTTCACATTTAATGCTATGAAAAAGTAGCCATTTCCATAAGTCCAAAGTAATGATACCTTTGACTGGAACCCTTCAAATTCTTCTTCTACTTATTAGAAAAATAGTGGAAAATGAAACTTGATTTGCAGTATGTTTGGATTGTAAAACATAATTTAGTTTGTAGAAAACTACATAAAATAATCGCAATTACAACATAGCGTAATTAAAAAATTCTAGCAATTATTTCAATAGATGTTCAGAATGCTCCAGTTGGAGATATCTTTACTTTTGACTTAACTAAACGGAAATGACTAATTTTTTTATCCCATTAAATGTGAAATTTCATTCTAAACATGTTAGACTGTAAGCAAAAATCGCTGGTAGTTTTCCTTTTGTTTCAAAATTTTTAATCGTTTTGGAAAGTTGTCAAGCTCTAGTAGATCTCAATAGCTAGTAGGCTGTGAAAAACAAACACCTCTGTCATACCCCAGCTACTCATTGACATTAGATATCTTGCCGCTGCTGTATCCGGTTAGCGCTAATATGTTGTAAGAAATTTTCATAATCTTGCCTCGTTGTTCTAGTTAGTTTGCATCTTTCTACTAAGTTAGTTGGTTTCTTCCATATTAACGAGCTTTTGTTTATTTTTCATGGCCTGCTAGGTTGCTTTCACGCAGGAAAATTGAAAAACACCGATTTGACTAAAAATTTGAAATAAAATGAAAACCAAGAAAGACTGATATCAAGAACGCTATATCGTTAGAAAGGTAATCAAATTTTACATTTAATTCTTTAAACCAAGATAGGCATTCCCATTTGAAAAAATCAAGTTATCTGTGATTGAAGTTTCCTTAATTGATCTATCGATTTCTCCAAGTACAAAAAGAATTCAAATTTATCCGTCTGACCTTAGATGACGCATTTCATGCTTAGTCGTACCGCAAAGTCACGGCCTTCTAAGTTTTATAATCGCTGCGATATTCAATTTTTGTCTGATACCTACTTATATCAAAAATGGTGATTTGCGCCTAAACGGTTCGTTTAAAGTTCCATGTGTGATACATAAAGTCACACTAGAATTGACCAAGGAATCCAAATATGCAATAATATGTAGGGGGTTCCATTTAAAAAAATGTAAGTTTGATATGAATCACCCTGTATAAACGTCAGAATTTAAGTGAAAATATTTTTACGTTACAGCCCTCAAGGGTCCCTACGATGACCAAGTGACAGATTTTTGGAATATTTTTCAGTAAGCCCACAATCCTCCGTCCACGCACTATTGGCCCACCCTGTATATAAAAATGAATCCCTTTTTCCCTTGGTCACGGCATCACGTAAGAATGGCTTTACCAATTTCATCCATCTTTTTTTTATAAGTTTTCTGTTACTTCGTAGAAGGTTCTTACGGGAAGAAAATTAAGGAAAATCATACACAATATTAGAAAATTCAGAAAAATGTGAGAGATGTTAGATGTTTAAACGTCATGGAATTATCTGCAAATATGGAGCTTGTCAAATGTGCGTCGTGGAAATAATGAATACGTACACAGGGCTTTAAGATTGGTGCCATTTTATTACGGAATATTCTCGTGAAAATCAAGCATATTAAGGCTTCATATTCCGATCTCAATATCTTTAATACTGTGAGGTCACTCTGAATAAACAGTGAATGAACATGTATCTTGAAGATTCTGGATTTCTAGATACAGGGTGTCAAAAATTGGAAATAAAATTGGTTTTTATTAATGTCCTAAACATTAATGAGCCGTTTTTTAATTTGTCCCTGTTTTTTCACTGCATTAAGAATCTAAGTCACCAGTGACTTGAAGATAATTATCCTTTCCAGTGGCGTGTCGGGGGTCGGGGGCAGCCCAAGAAAATATATTAGCAAAAAGATGTACGCCATTGATCTTGAGAAAAATAAATGCTGTTTTTCAGATTAAACAGATAAAAACACATTTTTTTCTTTTAATGTCTCTTCGAATTTCGGAACGAATAAATAAAAACCACTTCATTTCATAGCTCCACTTTTTCGACGGGCTATGAGGTGGTTTTTATTTTTTTCCTCCAAAACAAAGTGGGATACCAAGACACTTAAAAAGACAAAAAAGTTGGGTTTTCATTTGTTTCGTCTAAAAAACAATATTCAATTTTTTTTAAGATCAG
The DNA here is from genome assembly GCA_951848785.1 of Callosobruchus maculatus. NCBI lineage: Eukaryota > Metazoa > Arthropoda > Insecta > Coleoptera > Chrysomelidae > Callosobruchus > Callosobruchus maculatus. Next base: position 9,955,252 of record CATOUR010000029.1, read on the forward strand.
TGGCATACATTCAATATTTTCCAAATTTCACACACTGTATCTTGAAGACCAGGCATTAGGACACATATTTAAGTAAACTTTTGAACTTACTTGAACTTGGATCAGAAATACGCCATCGAACTTACGGCCTATCATTGATTAACGGTCAGGCGCGTACCTAAGGGGAGGGCTATCGGGTAAACCCTCCCTCCCAAAATTTCAAAAAATTCCAACAGAAAATGTCAACGGTTAAGATCAGTCACACTTTCAATGTAGATAATAATATTTTGTTAAGCATTAGTAACGAAGAGAAACTTATGGTGTATATACTGAAGGAAAAAATCATGACAACTCATGCATTGATACTCTAATTCTTCATTTCATCAAGCCAACAAAACAAAAACAAAACAGCAACTCACATTTTCCCAACCTTTCGGCAACAAAACCAAAACATTCAGGCCAATAATTTGCTTTGTTGGTGTTTTCAGCACCTTTGCATTTTCAGGTGGCCAGTCGGAAAATGTCTAACTGCTCAAGTTTTGTCCACATTTCTGGAAACTCTATTGGTCTAATACGGGCTCAACTGGAGGAAGATAAAATAAATCCCTGGTTCAGTGTGCCCCGTTGATGTGGGCGATGGACCATGTGTGAAAAAATAAAATAGAGTGTTGAAAATCCGTGCAAATTGATGGAACTTTATACAGAAGTTAGGTTTTTATGTAATCTGATTATAAGATCGCTAGAAAAGGGCAGACGCCGTACAGGAATTTCGAATATTTTGTGATGCTTCTTCCGAGGAACCGAGTTGTATTATAATTTCATTATCAGTTCTATTCGTTCTCATACAGTTTTTAAAGGTAGATCGCATTTTTCAACTAATACCGACTATACCTTTTCGTAAACCTTCCAATAATTCCTCAATATAGCTTTTGTGTCGGTTTAATAGTAATAGAAAACCCGATTCGCAATTTTGAGCAAGCTACGTTTTCTATCGGGGGCGACGAAGTTGACAAATTCTCGGCTAAATGTGGACAGCAGTTGACAATTTGTTTTTGTTTTCAAAAATTTTCAGTTTTGTTGTATTTCTGTTTGGTTGGTAGTCTTTGTTTTGTTGGCTGGATGTGTGTCTCTATCGACTGACCGGTTTAGTGCTGATAATCATCCATTCATATATGTGCTATGTTGCTTTTTGTTTATTTTGCAATTATAACAGATATCTGTCTTTTTTGGAACCCCCCACACCCCGAACGAAAATCCGGTGTACGCGCCTGTTAACGGTCGATGATGATGTTCAGAGAAGAAACGTAAAATTGATTAAAAAACATGGGAATACAAAAGCGAAGACGTCTTGATTACACGCATCCTTATGATTCCAAACAACTAAATCGCAAGTGCAGTCGTTGAACCTTTGTGGGATCAATCTTGATAACCCATATTTTCCACATGGTCATGTAGCCTGTTCTATGTTGACAAAATCATCATTATTTATTCATGCGCCCGAAAAGAAAACAAAATATGTTGGATAATAAAAGGGTATTTCAATGAACACTATGCTTTTCAGATAATTATTATTTACTGCAGATTTAACTTCAATTTCAATATTCATAGCTAATACAGGACAGCGTCTGTCGGGTCAGCTAGTATTTTATAGTTTCTACAATATGTGGCTATTTTTAGCAAAGACCTTCGATGCAATTTAGAATTGTATACGTAACTCCAACATGCGTGAAAAGTAACGAATCAATCTGTTTAAAACCATTTTTCAAAATTGGTCGAACACTCGTATTTTTAATTGAGTTTTATCAAACATATGCTTAGAATTTTGGTCATACACTAATCTCTGAATAAGAATAATCACCGTAATACCGCGCATTTTCTAAAAATTTGTAGACATTGATCATTAATTCAACATCATAGACATTTTCTGGACCATTTCCAACTCAACTGCTAGAACCACTATATCTTTATAGTCTATTCTCAAATTCAACATCACATTCTATTTCGCAATACTGCAAAGACTCTCTTCCCAAGAACTTCCCTCATTGTATTTCAGGATGACGGGAAGACATGCCGCTCTCTCCCCAAGAACTTCATAATATTCGCTCACCGTACTGATATCAGGCACATCTCTCTGGATGTACCATACCTTACAGACGTGGTACTACCCTTGACCTCTCTGAAGAAAGCCACCTCAGTAGACGTGGACACCAAGACCGGCGAAATCTACTGGAGCGATACTGAGGAAGACACGATCTGTAGAGCTCCACCTGACGGAAAAACTAGAGATGTGATTCTGATGTTTGAGATGGAGGCCCCTGACGGTATAGCTGTGGATTCAGTAGGTAGAAAGGTACGTTGTAATGCAACAGTAGGTTCAGTGATGATACTAAAATAAGGAAAAGAGTAAGTAAGTAAGTAACTTGTTATTTTTCTGTAAGTACAACCGCTTATTTTTATTCAAACTCACCAGGCAGTGAAGTGAATCTTTTGATCTCCATTATTGAATCCCGCATTCTTCTTTGAGATACCTTCTTCTTCTTCTTCTTTTGTGTGCCGTCTCAGGTCCTCCTGACGTTGGCGATCATTATGGCTAGAGCGGATCTATCTTCCGCCATACGGAACAGTTGGACTGCACTGCGTATTTCCGTCCATTCTCGTATATTACGGAGCCAAGATTGTTGTCGTCTCCCAGGTCCCCTTCGACCGTCGATTTTGCCTTTCAATATTAGTTGTAGCAAGTGATATTTTTCACCTCTTAGTATGTGGCCCAAATATGCAATTCTATGACACTTAATGGTGGTCAACAATTGTCTCACTGTATTCGCCCTACGTAAGACTTCTGTGTTTGTTACGTGAAATACCAATAACCCTCATAACTGTGAAAGTTGTTCTACAGAAACTCCAAAAAAGTCATCTCATTGATTTAATATACGTAACCTTACTACGCAAAGTTTTAACATAAACCTAACTTTGTTTAACATATACAGGGTGTCCCACGACGACTAAGACAAGCAATATACTGGGCAGTAGTAACGAATTATAATTTTGGGGGTGTGAATAAGAGCAAATATAGTATCTTTTCTAGCATTGTGTCGCCCAATATGGTATTTGTTTTTGGTCACGTGACGTCCGATTCAAAAATTTTAATGGGACACCCTGTTGTGACTTTTTGTGTTCCTCCCGATAAAATAATTCTAACAAACGCACACACTTGGGGTCTAAAGTCATTAATTCAAGAGCTACAGGTACTTAAAGGAATGTACCACTACCATTATGAAACACTACCAAAGTAATTTAACTGTAGGGGTGCATGTTATAATCAATGGTAGTGCTACCATCCTTCAAGTACCTGTAGCTCTTGAATTAATCACTTTAGGCCCCAAGTGTGCTAGTTTGTTAAAATTGTTTTATCGGGACGAACACAAAAAGTTACAAATCAATGATTAAAAATTTTGAATTGGACGTCACGTTATCAAAAATAAATACCTCATTGGGCGACACAATAATAAGAAAAGATACTATATTTGCTCTAATTTACAGCCCCAAAATTATGGTTTGCTACTAGTGCCCAGTTCCGATATATTACTTGTCTTAATCGTCGTGGGACACCCTCTATATTAGATATAGTCTCAAAATTAGAAGTGTTTATTTTAGTATAATCTACGTTCATAAAATAAACTACTAATATATTGGAATATGTTTCTATCTAAAACGATTGCTTAAATAAAATATACGATTATAGGGAAGACATTTCCACCTTTCGTGAAAGATATGTATGGATACCGGTGGGAATGGAAATGTAAACAAACTTTTTTTAATTGCAGGTGTACTGGACTGATGGCGAAAGAAACAGCTTAGAGGTTGCTGAACTAGATGGTAAAAACAGAAAGGTGCTGTTCAACAGAGATCTGGATAATCCAAGAGCTATAACTATCTACTACAGATACGGCTTACTATTTTGGTCAGATTGGGGTAAGAACGGAAAGATCGAAAGGGCACATATGGATGGTACAAACAGGTATGGTATTCATTTTTTTCAGGACCTGACAATGAAAATATCTTAGTACTCTTGAATTAAATGTAGGGTGATTTGTGTTTTTTTCATACCTTTTAAAGTAATTCGAATTCTCAGATTTTTGAATGTTAAATGTTCTTAGCAGTCTCTTAGTGCTTATCGCAACTTGTTCCTCGCTTGAGTGATTCTCATTTGACAATCTACTATATTGGCTGTCATGATGGTTATATCTAACCATATTCTTACGCTTCCAGAGAGGGGATGGATTGAAACAGGAACAGTTGCGACAGTCGGTAATTGATCGTGTCTGCAACGAGAGCAATACGTTCTTGATGCACTAAAATGACCCTCTGTTATCTTTACTTTGTAAGGATAAAAATAAAAGAGATGTTTGGTTCAGGATAACAAGTATTCAGCTTTTATTTGCTCAAAGGATCCCACTTTGAGAAATAACAAAATAATGTTTGGTATTTGCCAATATTTTATCCATATCATCAGACAAATAAGAACCCCCATCAATAAAGTTCCATCAATTTATCACATTGTTTAAAAATGGTGGATGAGCTATCAGTAGAGAGCATCATCGAATGTCGGTACTTTCACCATATTTCACATTTGGAGCAATAGGACTCTTGCAGATCTCGTTGATTATATTTTTAGGTCAGTTGTTCAAAATCGCTCAATTCATCATGATTTATTTTATTTTATTTTATTATTTATTTGTACTTTTCATTACAAATAATTGCCACCTCGAAGGCTAGGCCTTGTATGAGGTATTGGCTTTGATAACTTGAAAATGTACATTTGAAATTTTGCTAACCTAGCTGTGCTGCTGCTTCCACGCTGCCTTCCTTTGTACTGCTATTCGTACGCCTTTCAATGGATTCACCTTCGGTGGATCCATCTTGAGCAGCAGCATGTATCTTCATCAATTCTATCGATGATCTAATCGTTTGAAACATGTTGTGAACTCGTAAGATGCATTAAGTCGGAGCTAGAGTATTGCCGACACGAATTTTATTAATAGTTTTGAGAACTTTAGCTCGCCATCGTTCGCGATTTACTGTCAGTTCAGTGTCGCTCTTGATACTCATATCCAGCAACTGTTTCATCGTATCCAACCAGCATGTAGGGGAACGGCCATGGTGCTGCCCGCTCGGGGCATGACTCTGAACTACAAGTTTCTCCATATTATCGCTTCTGTGTATATGTCCGAAGAAAGTAAGCATTCTCGTCAATACAATGGAGGATAGTCTCTTTGGATTACCGAGCTCATCCAGTATGGAAACGTTAGTTCGATGGGCGGTATAAGGAACTCTCAGCATTCTCCTCCACGTCCACATTTCAAAAGCATCTATGCGAGCTCGATCTGTCTTTTTAGCAGTCCAAGTTGTCGAGCCATACAAAAATATGGAGAACAAAAGAAACTGAACCAGCGACATTTTGGTAGCTTTAGTGATGTTATAGTCACAGCCATATTTTAGTAAGCTTTGTTATGGCCACACGTGCCTGTTGAATGCGCTGTCGAATATCATTTTCACAGCTACCCGAAATGTCGATCAAAGAACCGAGGTACACAAAACTCTGAACTACTTCTCATCGGCCTACTGACTTTATTGCTTGATGACTATCGTGCTCTCTATCTACGATAATAACCTTGGTCCTGTTTTAGTTAATACCAAGACTTTATGCTGCACTGTGTCATTCTAAGATGTTTAATAGAGCTATTAGTTCTTCCTGAGAAGCAACAATAAGCAAATCTTAAGTTGGATATTTTGCTTCCGCCAATAGTTATACTGCCATTCCAGTTGTCCAATCACTGCCTCATCGCAAGCTCAGAATAAAAACGCAATTATTACACTATAAATATTTGTATAATTCCAGGAAAGTCCTTATCGGCACGAAGATAGCTTGGCCGAACGGATTAGCCATAGACCACCTGGAGCAACGCATTTACTGGAACGACTGCAAGCTCAACACCATAGAATCCAGCGATCTGGATGGCAAAAACCGCAACCTTATCATCTCAAACGTACCTCACCCTTACGGCCTGGTTGTGGTTAAGAACCACATCTACTGGACGGACTGGCAGACTAGAGCACTCCATCGCGCGGACAAGTTCACAGGTTCGGATAGGTTGATATTGAAGGACAATCTAGAAGGATTAATGGAAGTCAAGGCTGTGCAGATGGAGACGAAGTCTGAGAATGTATGTGGGAATAATAATGGAGGGTGTTCGCATCTTTGTTTGAGAAATCCAACGTCCTACACTTGCGCTTGCCCTACTGGACTGAGGAAATCCAAGCTCAATGTGAACCATTGCGAACCGATCCCTCAAACGTTTCTCCTGATAGCTACAAGGTGGGTGTTTGACGTTTCAAAGAGCTTACGTGTTTAGCTAATTGCAGATGTAGTAATGTTTTCAAGACCCGGTATTGTACGCTTTCAAACAAGAAGTACCCAAGCCAAAACCAAGTGCTAATGAACAACCGGGACCTGCCAACAAGTCACTCATTCAAGCTGTTAGGAGTTAACATTACAGAAAATCTGATCGGCACGAACACGTTGCGTCAATTGCAACAGCTGCTGGTAAAAATCTTGGGTACCTATTTAGAGCCAGAAAGTACTTCTCACCATGTAACCTCCTTACGCTATATAAAGCCCAGATAAGACCTGGCCTGGAGTATTGCTCTCATGTCTGGGGAGCTGCTGCCCCTACTACCCTGTCTATACTAGATGCCGTCCAGAGAATGGCAATTCGACTAATTGGCGACCCGACCTTAACGCGCCACCTCCAGCCACTTTCTCACCGGCGAGTTGTTGGTGACCTCTCGCGCTTCTACCGATATTCGAACGGAATCTGCTCCTCTGAGCTATCCTCTGTCGTTCCGCCGCTCACCGCTCCTATCAGATGCACCCACGCGACCGCTGCATCGCATCCTAAGGCGGTCGTTCTTCATACATCAAGGACCGAGCGGTACAACCGCACATTCATTCCCAGGGTATCCAAGGCTTGGAATGGACTACCAGGAGATGTATTTATTGGGCCTGTGGATATTGGCCCATTCAAATCCCGCGTTAAGAAACTTCCCCTAACATAACCTTGTCACAGCAGCCGCGGTACTCTGGTATTTAGGCTCTGCCTACGCAGTCTGCCCAGTTATAAAAAAAAGATGTTGCAATAAAAATAATATATCGCTAAAAACCCTATTAGTGTTCCAATGGATCCCAAAGAATTTTAAGCACAAGCCTTCTTCTCAATTTTTCAAAAGCACAGGTCTATATCTTTTGCGGCTATAGAAGAATAGCAATTTCACTCATCCATCCGAAACTAATCACAACGTTGTTTCGCTTTTATTAAAACTCGTCAGTGTGATTTAGGTCTCAGACGAATAAATGAAATTTCTCATAAATACAGCGGTCGAATCTCTCAAATGCAATGCTCAGGTACCGCCAATATTTCCAGGTACTGCATCCCAATATCTATATGTTGTTCTTATTTTTGACTTATTTGCTGCTGCTAAGCTTTCATACGTTTTCGGCTTCTTAAAGTTCACTACACTACTGACTAGTTTTATAATTCAAAATCTAAATCTATGTCATTCTGATTATCAAAAACGTACTCAGTAGTGCTAAACTTGCTTCTGTCTTATCTCAAACATACCGCTGTTCGTACAAAATTTGAAATAGTTTGCATTTATTGATAGATACGATTCCAATAGATAGCGCAAGTTAGAGTTGGTAGCATAAATGTTCTCCTAGACATAGCGAAACATATTGCCAACAAAAATGGTTTGATATATATGCAGTTAAATTGTCTAGTATTTGTTGTGCCTGCTAAATAACAAAAAATAATTATTCAATAATTAGTTACAAATATCTTAATTCCCACGAATTCTAATTTTTCCAGATACGTCCTGAGTCAAATCAGTCTAGACACTGGAGACGAGTGGGACGTCACTTTGCCCATAGAACAAATTCGCAATGCTATCGATGTGGATTTCCATTGGGAGAAAAAACTGATCTTTTTCACTGATATAGAGCGCAACGTCATACAGAGTGTATCCATGTACAACATATCCGACGTTCAAACGATTATAGATAAGAATCTTAGTTCCGCAGACGGCATCGCTGTAGACTGGATAGCTGATAACATCTACTGGACAAATACTGGTTAGTATCATTGTCATATTACAACAACTTGCACCGCTAGGATACTCGGACAGTAACGTGAGCAATTCCAAAAATATTAGACTGCAAGCAACAATCTCGGGTAGATTTTCTTTTTGTTTCAAATTTTGTAACCTTTTTGTAAATTTGTTTCTAGTATAAGCGGTTGTTAGAAATGACACCAGATACACATACTTTTCAAATAAAACAGTTTTTTTTAGGTTTCCTCAAAATAGTGATTTTGGGACATGTGGCGTTTCTGAAATAAGCAAATTGATTTAAAAAAAAGTATATTGTAACTGCATAACAATGATATAATTACTCGACTTATAGTGAAAATAGGTAGCAATTACTGCGACTAATACACAAACATCGTTCTTCATTCTCCAACCATCAACAAGCTTATGCAACTCTCCGAAGACATGACATTCCGCTACCAATACCTCATTCTACCCTCGTGCGAAATTCCATAATATATAATAGTGTGAAAATATATAACTACTTGCCATCGGATATTAAAGCAATCCCAAATATTATGAAGTTCCGTAAAGCGTTAAAAAAAACTAATAACACAAGCATTCTACTCGCTGGACCAATATTTTGAATTTTCCTTCACTCAATGAGTTAGTCAACTATTGCCCCAAGTATTTGATAAACATAAAAATAACCTTCATCTGTGGGGTGTCAGTAAAATTTTTAATTTGTGAATGTCTGACTTTTAAGTATTTTATTTATTTTTATGTATTTTAATTTTTATATGTATTTTCATTATGTACTTTTACTTACTTATTTGCTTTGTCAATAAGATTTTTTATATATCTTTGGCAATAAAGCATGTTAACCAACCAACCAACTACCTTTTTTTTATGGTAAGCCTCCTGCAAAGGCTGAAAGCCTATGGCGCTGTAGAAGCGCTGCGAGAGGATAAGTGTCGGTTCACATTAGATTTGAAACGCTCCAGGTTGTAGCCATCGGGAAACAAATTCCCCGGCAGCTGATTCCACAGCGTCGAAGTTCTCCAAAAGAAAGAATGCTGGAGGAGACTGATTCGGGGAGTAGGGACCTCGACCTGGTAAGGATGAGCGCGCAGAGCTTCTCTAGTGTTCCTGGTTCAGACGGCCTTTGGTGTTATTATCTGGGAGAGCTCAATCGAACATCTTCCGTGATAGAATCTGTAAAACAGGGATAGGTCAGCCACCCTCCTTCGATGTTCCACGCTGTGGAGGTCATTTGTGAGGTTAAGCGTATTGATTAATCTAATTGCTCTTTTCTGGATAGTGTCCAGAAGCTTTAGAGAGTGGTTCGGAGCGTATTCACACACATGGGAGCAATACTCCAGCGATCGTCGGATCTGTGCCTTGTAGAGCAGCAGTTGCTCTGGTGTATACAACTCCCTACAGCGGAACAAAACTCCAAGCTTCTGGGATGCCGCCTTAGCAATACTGGCGACGTGGTCGTGCCAAGATATGTTATTGTTGATGTTGATTCCCAAAAGCTTGACGGAAGGTGATTCGACTATGGGGTGGTCCTCCATTTCCACGGTTGGTAAGCCATCGTGATACTTCTTTGTAAGTGTTGTTGCCTGAGTTTTTTGTACGTTGAACTGTACTTTATTTGCTAATCCCCACTCGACAATTGTTTTGATATCTGCGTTGATATGCGAGGCATGCTGCTGTCGCCGACGTACCGTCTCCTGGGATGACAGTGGCTTGCCTGGTTCCATGCACGAACCTTATTAGTACTAGTAGGGCAAAACTATACTATATTACTATACTATAATCATTTCTAATACTTATTTTCCAGGCAACAAGGTGATCGAAGTAACAAGACTAGATGGTAGTAGCCGCAAAGTGATAGTCAAAGATAACCTCAATGATCCAAGGTCCATCGCAGTGTTTCCCAAAAGAGGATTCCTTTTCTGGACTGACTGGAAGGTGCCAAAAATAGAGAGATCATTTCTGGATGGTTCTTCCAGGAGAGTGCTGGTAGATAGTGATGTTAATTTTCCTATTGGGCTGACTATTGATTATGCTGGTAAAAGGATATATTGGGTTGACGCAAAGCTAAATGCGGAAAAGATTGAAACTTCAGATTTACATGGGAATAATAGGATTATGTTGAGCATTCAGGCTACGCATCCATTCTCTTTGACTCAGGTAAGCTTAGCCTATAGAGCAAATGAAAGTTTAGGGATTTTTATGCACCTATTGAATGCCACCATTGATTCTATCTCAGCCATAGATTCGAAGCCTAAAGGATACGTATCACAGCATAGTAAACAACCAGCAGAATATCTCTGAGGATTTCCTATATAAAAATGGTTCCCACAGAATTTGACCTTGGGATGATTTTACGGGTGTGAAGTCTCGGTAGAGATGCGAAAATGAAAATATCGATACCGGTACCAATTCGATATTTTTTAGCCAAGTAAGCGTGTTTGGTTCGTACAGAGAATTTTGTGCAATTGATTTTGATACCGCTACAAAAATAGCGATACCAGTTTGGAATTTCTCAAAAAGTATCTAAGATAAAAATACTCGATATTGGTGCAGAAGTACAAGTATCGAAGTATCGTTAGCATCCCTACAAATAATCATCCTAAAGGGGGGATGTGCGTGTAATTGCCGCCAACCTGAGATATTGTGCTGATTGTTTGCTATGCTGTGATACGTATTTAAACATTGTTACCGTTAGTAAGCATACTATTATAAATTTCAGCACGAAGACTACATTTACTGGACAGACTGGATTCAGAAATCAGTGATGAGGGCTGAGAAATCGACGGGTAGAGATGCTACGATCATAAGACCCCAGCTAGATGCAGCGATGGGCATTACGATGGTCAGTGCTGAACGGCAACTTGGATGGAATCCTTGTGCTGTCAACAACGGAGGTTGTACACACCTCTGCCTGTTCAAACTCAAGAACTATACCTGCGGCTGTCCAGATAGTGGAGTACAGAATTGTAAGACTGGTGAGTATATAATAATTACAGTTTTAAGTTGATGATATCAAAATAAGCTTTTATACGAGAACCAAGTGAGATGTGAAATCTAACCACATTATACAAAAAGGATACTTGAAACATACAGGGTGAGTCTTTAGTACCGGCTCGGTCGATAACTCCGCTACTGTAGAAGATAGCGAAAAAAGTTGTATATAGTATAAGTTGTAGCCACGGATATGCTCCTTGCTCAGAAAATATTTTGATTTATACAGGGTGATCCATAACTACGTGGTGATGCAAACATGCATTTTTTTAAATGAGTCACCCTATATATTATTCCATATTCGAATTTTACTAATGATTTCCATTCTACCAATATAGGATACTGTTACAATATACAGGGTATTTCAAAAGTTATGACCATTTTTATCTCTAAATCGCTGTCAAACGTACTGCATATCAAAAACTGATGACTCAAAAATAATTTACACGAATAGATAAAAAATATTATCTAGTTTTAAAGTCGGCTATAAAAAAAGCCTGCGACGCATATTCGTATACAGGGTGATGTAGAATCTAAAATCAAGATTTTCTCTTTTTTCCAATCGTAACCCCCGATATTTTATTATACCAAAGAATTGCTCTTAATATTCTCTTTCATCTTTGTATAGCACTTGTACCATTAGTTTCCGAGATATTTCGATCTTTTGGTAAATTTGATATACAGGGTGTCCCAAAAAAGAGTGTCAAGCGGAAGTCCAGAGATAGAGCACACCTAGAAATATCTGAATCACCCCCATATATGTTATGCAATTTTTTGTAGTTTCCGAGTTATGAATTTTTTTCTGAATTTCAGAGAATCCTCTACCTCGACAACTTAAAACTGTTCCAAAAGAGAAATCAAAAGACTTTTCCAAATTATCTCTTTTGGTAATTAATCTCCAAGAGTTTACTGTTCATACATAAAATAATCAGCTTCGTAACTTTGATGAAAGTTATAAAAATTTTAGTGTAAAGTGAAAAATTTACGATCTGATCATTATGACTTAAATCTTCGCCTCGCAATTAAAAATCCAAAGAGGTGATTTCATAGTTTCTAAGCAGGTCTAAAAACTTCTTCAGACTCTCAGCTATCACAATCATTGAAAAAAACTAGTACCTAATGGGGCTACTTTCGCTCCAATTGACCTTCAAAGACAAGAGGCGATGATTTCTTGAAATTAGCGATGTGTTTTTCAATTCATCCATAACTTATGTTAACGCGTTAATAGCAGATTGATTGTCAGTACCGCAATAATAAACGTTAAAAACGTTGCATAAATTAAACATTTATTAAAAAAGATCCTATTTCTTGCTAAAAAACCACAAGGAGCGCATTCTTCAAAACCGGTTTTTACCTGAGCGCCAACAAAAAGGGCTAACGCTTACGCAGTAAACGATGGCGATGTTAGAAAAAGATAGCTATGATATTGTGACGTCTTTTCAAAATGTGTCATTGCATAAGTTGTTTTCGTTGTCTTTATTCAGTCGTCTGTCTGTCTTTGCGGCTTTAAAACGATACGCTTTTGTTTGGATTGGTGTTGTTTCTGTTGTCTGACTACTTGGCTATCCTATGGACCTTGAGTGCACGACAACTGAATTTAACGATGCTGTTTTCTGCAAGAGACTATGCAACAAATGGATAGGTCGTGGTGGACCTACTGAATGGCCGACACGGTCACCTGACTTAAATCCGATAGAGTTTTTTGTTTGGGACTACTACAAAAAATTAATTTATGCTAAAGAGTGTCGAAACATCAGCGAATTACGCAACAAATTAACACAGACTGAAGAAACAATAAAAAACAATCAAAGAGCTTTTGTTAATTTAAAAAACAATTTTTTCAGATGATGTAGATTATGCATCGAACAAGAAGGTAGACATTTTGAAAATTTCTGGTGAAATTTAATAAACTTAGTGAAGAAGTTTGGTAATTTCGTTTGATTTTACAATTTGCCACTTACAAAAAAGAAGTCGTACATGTAAAAAAAATCTTAGCAAAGTGACACAGGTGGTCATCTATCGATATTCTGTTCGCATTGAATGTGTTTTATTGCGGCAATGACAATCGTTCGGCTGTTAGCGCCCTAAACTTAGTTATTGTTTCATTTAAAATCCCATCGCTGATTTCAAGAAATCTTCGCCTCTTGTCTTTGAAGGTCAATTGGAGCGAAAGTAGCCCTATTAAGTACTAGTTTTTTTCAATCATTGTGATAGCTGAGAGTCTGAAGAAGTTTTTAGACCTGCATAGAAATGAGGAAATCACCTCTTTAGATTTTTAATTGCGAGTCGAAAATCTAAATCATAATTAACAGAACGTAAATTTTTCACTTTACACTATAATTTTCATGACTTTCATTAAATGTACTAAGCCGATTCCTTTATGTAATGAACAGTACACTCTTAAAGATTAATCAGCAAAAAAGAGAATTTGGAAAAGTCTTTTAATTTATCTTTTGGAACAGTTTTAAGTTGTCGAGGTAGAGAATTCTCTAAAATTCAGAAAAAAATTCATAACTCGGAAACTACAAAAAATTGCATAGCATATATGGGGATGATTCAGATACTTCTAGGTGTGCTCTATCTCTGGGCTTCCGCTTGACACTATTTTTTGGGACACCCTGTATAGCTTCTATTTGTGTACTGAAATTTATTTATTTTGAGAAAGTACTATCGAATTTGTTTTTTATTTAGTGAACAACGAAATTATAAAGTCATGATAGTATTCGATGAAGTCAGAACCCTGAATCATCGAGATAATAAAATCAAGTATGCTGAGGAAACAATTTTGTAGGCGTGATGCATAATTATCAAGCAGATTTATCAGGTATGCTTTGGAAAACTGACGGTCAATAATTCCGTACTGTGTGAAAAACGAGCTTTAAAAATTAATTTTTCCATTGAGGGTATTTAGAAGAATCTTTGAGAAATTGCCTACCTGCCTCAAGAATATATCGACTATGAACAGCAATATCCAGAACGGAGGCACACTAAAACTAATGCGTTTGAAAGATTACCTGATGGATTTGCTTGATAATTATGCATGACGTCTGTACAATTTGTTTCCTCAGCACACTTGACGTATATTATCTCGTTAATCCAGCGTTTTGACTTGATCAGGTACTATTATGGCCTTATATATTAGTTATTTGTTGAGCAAAAATAAAATTTGATAGTATTTTCTCAAAATAAATAAATTTTAGTAAACAAATAGAAAGTATACTTAAAATTTGTTGAAAAATCGAAATATCTCAGAAACTAATGAATACAGCCATAACAAATCCTATACAAAGATGAAAGAGCATATTAAAAACAATTCTTTGACATAAAATATTGGGGGTTACATTTAAAAAAAGAGAGAAAAGCTAGATTTTGCATTCTACATCACCCTGTATACGAATATGCGTCGCGGGCTTTTTTATAGCCGATTATATTTTTCATCCATCCGTGTAAAAGAAATGGTTTTTGATTCATCTCTTTTTGATATACAGTACGTTCATTTGGCAGCGATTTTGATATAGAAGTGGTCATAAGTTTTGAAATACCCTGTATCATGTAACAATACTCTATATTGGAAGAACGGAAATAATTATAAGAATTTGAATATAGAATGATATATAGGGGGTCTCATTTAAAAAAATGCATGTTTGCATTACGACGTAGTTATGGATCACCCTGTATAAATCGAAATATTTTCTGAGCAAGGAGCATATACGTGGCTACAGCTTTTATATACAACTTTTTTCGCTATCTTCTACAGTAGGTAGTGAAGCTATCGACCGACCCGGTACCAAAAACTCATCACCCTGTATGTATGGTGAGATGGCATTAGAAATTTGGTTTTCATGTGCCTTGTATTAATTTGTTCGACAGAAATAATCTTATACCATGTTTCATGCTATTGCCCGCATGTCGAGCGCTCAAATCAACGTGCTACCAGAAAATGACAGAAAAAAACGACTACCAGCGGGATTCGAACCCGCGCCTCCGGAATTCTAGTCCGGCACTCTTACCAGCTGAGCCATGGCGGTCATGGCGTTCCAGCCGGCAAAGCGAATCTAAGAAACATCGAATTCTTTCACACAGACTGACGGTTCCACACCGCCACTACCTTCTGGTAGCACGGAGCAGCTCGTATCTGTCCATCGAGGAAATCGAATCGAATGCGGTCGGAGATCACCAGATTTCCTCCCATACCTGGGTGTGCCTTCTCCAGGATAATTGCCTAATTATTTCTATGGAATCTGAGTGTGTAGATCTTCATTATTTAATATCATCTTTATTTGTTACAGAACCTAAAGAAGTAGTACCACTTAAATGTCCGACAGGTGGCAGCTACAAATGTGATACAGAAGAAGAGCCAATAGATTGTCAGGATGAGAATATATGTGACGCTATCAATCCAGGAGATGAAGACGAAAGACTGTCAGCCAAACATTCTAATACGTTCTATGTTATGATGCTAGTGCCAATGGTAAATAATTTCTTCTGTATTGTTTTTTAACATGATAGGTATAGGGCTTAATGTAACTCGACGTGTTCCTGTTAGGGCATGATAGTAGAGCTTAATATATGTATAGACAACAAAACCTGTTTTTTTTTTGTTCCGTTGAAAATCACTAACATGTTCACTTACTTTAGTTCAATATGCTTACACTTAATACCTTAAAAAGCAGATATTGAGGAAAATAAAATATTCAATATAATATTTCAATTTCATTTTCGTATCAACAAAATAATCTAGTTCAAAATTATGCAAAGACACTAGTCATACAAACTACCGGAAAAGCATGCCCATAATCTCAGCTCCTCAAGAAAATATAAATCAACCACCTATTATCATTATGGTGATTAAGCATTTTTCTGGAAGGGGTATACATCATAAAGATAACGGTAATAATTCTAGGGGCTGTGTTTGGTAAACATGCGGCACAAATTTGAAGGATGGTCTTTTGAACTATTTTAAGAATGTTTTGTCCTTTGATGATTTTTTTAAAATCGCTTCATTTCAAAGATACAGGATGAACAAAAATTACAAGTAGGTACTATTTAGAATGCTTCCTAAATTATTGATGTAAATAAAAGGATGGCTTACCACTCGGCTTACCATTAGCAACAAAACACGAAATGTAGTTTATGCACGAAAGTAGACAACCACAATTTAATTGCTCGTGAATATTTAACACGAACATAGGAAGATCGCGGGATTGGCGAAATGAACCTCAAGCATGGCCAGAACGATCGCTGGACTTAAAATTCCTAGATTCCTTCTTGTGGACTTATTTAAAGCCAACGAATTCGAATAGGTCGGAAAAAGTAAACAAGGTTTTTGTTTGTGCCCACAATCGTAACGCGGCAGCTGGCACACTGACCGCTGAATCGCTGATAAACCCGTATACCCTTTGTGCAGATAGCAGGTAAAGAATCCTAAAAATAACAGCACTCATGTAGAGGCATAATATAAAGAGCTAGTTGATCGTTTCGGGTTAATTGTTATAGTTTTGAATGAATTTATGGTTTTAACAGTGTATAAGTGTTAAAAGATTATTTTAAACAATTCCATAAAATTTAAATCCCGCAGATTTCTGTAAAAAATAACATCGTGTTTGTGAACACAGTAAATAATAACGGGATCTTGGGCACACTCACATGCCTTTTAGAGCATGGGCGTTGCTTTTTCTAACCTATTCGAATTCGTTGTCTAAAGCCACTAGCTTATGTTACTCCCTTGGAAAATTTGGACGACTTGCCAAATCGTATAAATGCTGGATATAATTCCATTTAAAACGGACCTGGTGTATTTAAAAGAGTTCCAAGCAGGTGGAAGTTTTTGAACATTTTTTATAGATTGAGCAGCCTACCATGCGATTGTTAACAGTAGTTGTCGCAATTTTTTCATCTTGTACCTTTGAAATGGAGCGGTTCTTTAAAATCATCAAAGAACAGAATATTCTTAAAATAGTTCAAAGGATCACCCTTTAAATATTTACTGCATCTTTGCCAAACACCCCGTATAATCAGGGGAAAATAAGATACTTCAGCCACTCGAATTATTTTCGCTATCTATGATTATTATACCCCCTCTAGAAAAATATTTATCACTATAATGATAATAGGATGTCAATGATCCAACCACTAGACTCAGTCCCCCGAATTTATATCCTGGCTGTGCTTCTGAATGTAGGTTTGTAATTCGACATTTATACCTCTTGGCGAAGCTGAGAATATGGGCAAGCTTTTCCATGCGGCGCAGCGTCTTGGCAATATTTTGAGCTAGATATGATTCTGATGAAATGAAGATAAGAATAATTTTATTTTCCTTAACATCCAAGTGCCAAAGAGTTTGAAAATCTTTATGAAGTTCAAAATGCCACCACCAGATGCGCTGGTCAAGAATCCAATTGATTTTTAAGTGTCCGGTATTGAAAATTTTTACCTCAAATGGCAAAAAGTCGTTAGTCGCTGATAATGATGTTGCTTATATTTATCATTCAACTACAGTTAGGTGGTTTGAGCGAGTACAGTTGGTATGAATTGTTATACAGGGTGAATTTTTAGTACCGGATCGGTGGATTACTCCACTACTGCAGAAGAAAAAAGAGAAAAATCTAGATTTTGCATTCTACATCACCCTGTATATGAATAAGCGTCATCGGCTTTTTTTATAGCCGATTTTATAACTAGAGGATATTTTTGATCTTCCCATAAGAAAAATAATCTTTGATCTACTACATTCTGATATACAGTACGTTCTTTTGACAGCGATTTGGACATAAAAGTGGTAATAACTTTAGAAATACCCTGTTCAATGATACAATACTTTATATTTTAAGAACGCGAGTCATTAGCAAAATCTAAATATAGAATAATATACCTATAGGATGTCTCATATAAAAATATATGTATGTTTTCATCACCACGTAATTATGGATCACCCTGTATAAATGAAAATATTTTTCGAGCAACGAGCATATCCTTGTCTAAAACTTTTGTATACAACTTTTTTTGCTGTCTTCTGCAGTAGTGGAGTAATCGACCGATCCGGTACTATAAACTCACCCTGTATAAAAGATTAGCGAACCGAGATAGTATTTAAAAGACTATTTATTTTTTGTGTTGTAGGTCTTTATTGTGACTCTATGCCTAGTCTTGGCAGGATTCTTACTCATCAAAAAACGCAAGAAAAAACATGTTTACGGAACTAGCAGAAGTTTCTCAAATCCGAATTACTACTCACCCAACAATGAAATGAACGTGGTGCCAAACAACGGCAAGTTCATCTGGAAAAGGCTGAAATATGATAAATCTCAGGTAAGTTGCTCAAGTTAAATGTTCAATAATTTTGTAAGATTATGGTATATTCTTACGACTAAATAAATGTTACAGCATATGAAACAAATTTAGGTAAAGAATAAATAAGACTATCGCTATTTTCTGAACATGTTTCGTTGAAGTAGGAAGTAAAAATTCATATAGTTGGAAAAGATAAAATTTACGTACTCAACTAAATGTTGTGGTCGATAATATTTGAAATTTTTAGAATCTATTTTATTTGCTATACAGGGTGGGCCAATAGTACGTGGACGGAAGATTGTGGGCTTACTAAAAAACATTTCAAAAATCTGTCACTTGATCATGATAGGGATCTTGAGGGCTATAACTTAAAAATATTTCCATTTAAATTTTGACGTTCATACAGGGTGATTCATATCAAACTTACATTTTTTAATGGAGCCCCCTATATATTATTGCATATTTCGATTCCTTGGTGAATTCCAGTGTGACTTTATGTATGTATGTCACGTTATCTGTGATTGAAGTTTCCTTAATTAATCTACTGATTTCTCAAAGTACAAAAAGAAGGCAAATTTAGCCGTCTGACATAAGGTGAAGCATTTCATGCTTAGTCGTACCGCAAAGTCACGGCCTCCTAAGTTTTATAATCGCTGCGATATTCAATTTTCTTCTGATAGCTACTTATACCATAAATAATGATTTGCGCCTAAACGGTTCGTTTAAAGTTCCATGTATGATACATACAGTCACACTAGAATTGACCAAGGGATCTAAATATGCAATAATATACCTATAGGGAGTTTCATTCTAAAAAATGTAAGTTTGATATGAATCACCCTATATAAACGTCAAAATTTAAGTGAAATTATTTTTATGTTATAGCCCTCAAGGTTCCCTACCATGATCAAGTGACAGGTTTCTAAAATATATTTTAGTAAGCCCACAATCTTCCGTCCACGCACTATTGGCCCATCCTGTACTTAATAACTTTTGACAAAGGTGATCATATTTTATTTCCTATATAACATGAATTAATTATACTAATTACTGTACCACAATTTGACTATTATTTGTCCAAACATATATAGGTAGCTACTCATCACTACAGCAACCACTGTTTCTTGTTGAGACTTCAACGATCAATTAGACGCGAAACCTAATTCTGCGATACATTTTGCTCATGATGAACAATTTTCTCCAAAGGAACTGTGATAATGTTTTTGTTGTTGTAGATAACTGTTGAAATTGTTGTACTTCTGTACTCTGGTACCATGCAATATTGATAAACCATTGATTCTGAATGTTGGCCTCTACGAAAAATTAATCAGATGATTCCACCATTAGCTTCCTACAAACCTCACCAAACAAATCACAAAAAAAAAGTCAAATTGCATTGTATTAAATCAAGCCAGGTAGGCCAGTTTTACATTCAAGGGCAAATTATCGTTTTGGCGCGTTCGATGTCGATTTGAACTTTGATTCGATATAACTTTTGAACGAATTTCTCACCTTTTTTGTGGTAAATTTCAAGAAAAATCAATAATTTTCAGAGAATTTGACAGAAGTTTGTCTAAAGTGAGCTGTTCTTATTGGTGAAAGCCTTCACTCAAATGTGCATGTCGATAAAATAGGCCCTGAGAGTTGTATACGCATTCGTCATTTCCTAAACGCGCAAAATACCAAAAATGGTGAGAGTGCTTACAAATGCCTATACTGTATTCACAGCCAAGCTCATCATCATAGCCACAATGTCTTAACAGACATGTTGTGAACTCGTAAAATACATTAAGTCGGAGCTAGAGTATTGCCGACACGAATATTATCAATAGTTTTGAGAACTGTAGCTCGCCATCGTTCGCGATTTACTGTCAGTTTTGGTGGCGCTCTTGATACTCATATCCAGCAACTGTTTCATCATATCCACACAGCGTGTCGGGGAATGGCCACGGCGCCGCCCACTCGGGGCGTAACCCTGAACTACAAGTTTCTTTAGTTTATCGCTTCTGTAAATATGTCCGAAGAATGTAAGCATTCTCACCGACACAATGGAGGATAGTCTCTTTGGATTACCGAGCTCATCCAGTATGGAAACATTAGTTCGATGGGCGGTATAAGGAATTCTCAGCATTCTCCTCCACGTCCACATTTCAAAAGCATCTATGCGAGCTCGATCTGCCTTTTTAACAGTCCAAGTTTCCGAGGCATACAAAAATATGGAGAACACAAGAGACTGAACCAGTGACATTTTGGTAGCTTTAGTGATGTTATGGTCACACCATATTTTAGTAAGCTTTGTCATGGCCACCTGTGTTGAATGCGCCGTCGAATCTCATTCTCACAGCTACCTGAATTGTCGATCAAAGAACCGAGGTACACAAAACTTTGAACTACCTACCTCACAAAGGCCTATTGACTTTATTTCTCGATGATTGTCATGCTCTCTATCTACGATAATAACCTTGGTGTTGTTGTAGTTAATACGAAGACCATATGCTGCACTGTGTTGTTCTAAAACGTTCAATAGAGCTACTACTCCTTCCTGAGAAGCAGCAATAAGGGTTGTATCGTCAGCAAATCTCAAGTTAGATATTTTGCTTCCGCCAATAGTTATACCGCCATTCCAGTTGTCCAATACCTGTCTCATCACAAATTCAGAGTAAATGTTAAATAACATCGGAGATAATACGCATCCCTGACGAACTCCTTTTCTGGTTACTGTTTGACCAGACAGGTTACCATCAATTCTTACACGAGCTGAGCTAGGCTCATAGAGTTACAGCCAAGCTAGACCAAATGGAAACAAGCCCGCGTGCGTGATCGGCTCGTGTCGGTGAATAATCAGAATAATGTTTGACGGATAGCGTCGTCCCTATTTATAGTGGCTCAAAATCTCTCTATTGTCATGTTGACATTTTGTTACTTGAGTACTACTCATGGGAGCCTTACGTAAAGAACCCTCAAGTATTAAGGGGCCCTTAAAAAACACACGTTAAATTTGAGACATCTCAATAAAGAAAATATCTAATTTATCTTACAACAAATGCATCTTGATCAACAACAGATGCAAAAATTCGTAAATTTACGGAAACAGTGCCCTGGATCCGGATCGATCAATTATATGTCAAACAGCTGTCAAGAGGGATTTATGATTCCATGAATTTAACGGACATCGAACAACAAAAAAGTTGGCTTAAGAATAAAAAACAGATGGTTAAGGAGAACAGCTACTGATCTAAATCATCCAATCGCGATCACTTACCGTACAAGAGTGAACCGACCCTATTTCTGACTGATCCTACGTGACTTTCCGAACGTCAGGGTCTGTGACCCTTGTGAACGGGTTAACCCGCTCATGGTTGCCGTAAAAGCCTTGAGTCTTTCCAAAAATAGGCGTTTATTGTATTACATGGGATATATAATTACTGAGTCATCTAACTTGACTTATTTTTTTTTTCAGGAGCGTGTGTATGAAGAGACAGTGGGTACAAGCAGCCCAGAGATCACCAGCCTTATTCCTACAATTCTAACACCCTGCAGTTCTAACTGCGAAACGGTCACACCAGACATAGAAAGGTCACCTTCAGTGACTCCACTGCACAAATTGGACCTCATCAAATCTGTAGCGTAATTTGCTATGATCTAGTCACCTACCGAATCATCCTGAAGAACCAGGGGCTTGCGTCCAAATCACTACCATGTACACCATTAGTCAGAATTGTTGGAAATGTTATATCTTGATGATAAGTGTGGTCATATTTTCACTGCTTTGGAAAATCCATTATTTATCTGAATTTATTATTTGAATTTGAGGAAAACGTAATGTATGTAGAGTTTTGCTTTACGTCTGCTTTCCAAATGATAGTGTCAATCCATAACTTGTTATTTGCATCTTTCGCCAACCCTTATTTGAAAAAAAATGTGTTTTAAGAAAGACAAAATTGTTAAAAAACAGTTTTTTCACTTGGCGGGTTCCTTGTAGATAAACATCTTTATCAAACGTCAAGACATCAAGATGATCAGAATTGATAAATCAAAAATGTCCAACTGCGGCCACCAATGCTGTTTGGTTATTTGTTATTGAACGGCAAAGTACATGGTAGTGTAGCTTAGTGGACAAAAGCTAATTCTAAATTGTTGTAAATAAGGATATTGTCAAATTAAGGTGACTGACAATAAAACAAAACTAACAGTATTAATAGTTAACTCAGAATTTGGGACATGTGCCAACAATCTATACTGATGGAAGAACTTTAAATAATAGCGTTTTTGTATTTTTGTAATAACGTATCTCTGCTATAATTTGATATATATCTATCAGCACTGTAATGAATCGCCTGTATTTGTTTTTGTTAAGGGTAATGTGCATCTCACAGGAATTATAGCATTACATATTCCAGTAATTGAATCAATACATCCAAGGCGTAAAATTACTGTCCCAAATAGATCAAAAATAGCCAATGGACAGGCACGTATCCAGAATTTGGTTTTAGAGGGAGGTCCAGATTATGGGTGTCACTTGGTTGACCTTCCGGGGGGTCCAGACTAGAGTTGACCTTAAATTTGCGGGGGGGGGGGGTGCAAATTTGTGGATTCCATTTTTTCGACGGCAGTTTATAACGTTTTGGGGGGTCCGGACCCCCTGGACTCCTCTATAAATACGTGCCTGCCAATGGACCACGAATCGCAGATCACCTCGAACTCATAAAGACGAGAATGAGGGAAGAATATTAAATTGCTACAAACCATTATCTTTGCTTTTAAGGTATCTAATAGGAAAATAATGAATTTTTTAAAGGTCGGACATAATATGCAAGGTATCTTCAACCTCTACTTCTATCACTCTTCAATTGATTCAACAAATCTGAGATCAAAGTAGTACTTCGCATAGTTCAATAATATTTGGAATAACTCAGAAAATCGAATTTATGGATATATGATCATAAAAGATGATCTTACTGTAGAATGCAAGCAGATTCTATGTGCATATTTATATTATTGTGAATGATTTCACAATAAAATGTGTTTGCATGCCATTAGTAGCCAAGAGTGGCCGCAAATTTATAGAGGTATTCATATTTTTCAAATATAAAGCCTGAAAAAGGATTAACAAAGTGTAACACATAAGTGGTAGAAACGTTGGCTTGGCTCAAATTTGTGTTTCAAGGTTAACTGTTCTGGAGTCTGAACATCTTAAAAAAATGCTTAATAGGTTAGTAAACTGAACTTGCTGTGTGATTTTTGATAGAAAAGTGCTGTAGCTCTCACAAATTGTTTCATCCTACATCTTTTGAATGAAACGGCTTTTCAAAAATTATGGTTTAGAGCTTTAGGTGACAAGCATTTTGAGACCTTATACGTTACACTGAACTAATTTCAACTCAATTTGTGTGTGGTGTTTGAATTACTTTCTAAAACGTATTCTTTGTGGTCAATTTGGATCGTATAAAGACGTCAAGTTAAGAAATCATACATTCAGGACGTCAACAAGTTAAACCAACTGGCCAACTAAAACGGTATTTGACAGGCATCAATAGTTATAACGTTGAGACATTGTCTTTAACTAACGATGATGAGTCAAGCTGGCTAGTTAATGAAAATTGGGTATGGTCAATATGGTTGTTACTTTTCAAAAAAAATGGCAGATATTTGATCCGTGATCCGTGACCAAATATAGAAGTGTTGATAAACAAGTAAAGATGTTAAAAAAGAAACTGAAATAATAGGCGTAGTTTCGCTTTAAATTTTATATGTCTTATTTACTACCTCTATTCATTTTAACACTTTCTAAAATATTCTGAGTTCAGGCATATATTTTCCTATAAACCTCTTCTGTCTCACAGTCAAGCTTTAGGTGTCCAGCATGACAAGCTCATATGCCAGAAAATAAACTACATTTATTTTAAACTTCAGTCCATGTGATGTTCATATAAGAACCTGTTTAAAACAATCTCAGACTAAGAAAATATTGGAAAATGTTTCAATACTATAATTCCTGTGGGACATTGTATAATTATGTGAGATCATGAAAAGCTACCTATTCATATTAGTAAAATACTGACAACGCTGTATTTATAGATGTTACATATCTTGTTACTGAAGAAGTGTTTAAAAATAGTACGAGTATATGGGAATTTTTCTGTATGTAATTTTCATATCATGACCACATGAAATTTCACCAAATAATATTTGTTTGATGACTTATAACTAGGTGATTTTCACCGATTACCCAGAAAAGTAGGTTTTTGTGTTATATACTTAATTGATCACAGATTTGGTTTTCAAACCTTATACGAACTGAAGTAAAATTCGAGCAGATAGAATAATAATTTTGTTTTGGAATAAATCTCAAAACAGTAATTTCATATTTATGTTATGTCTCAAAATTATTTGGGCACCGTAATAATATGCAGAAATAAATTGTTGCTTGTTCTACTAGATAACGAATTATCGACTTTCATTAACACCTAAAAACCTTGGAGGGCATCAGCCACAGTATGTCATCCTAATTTTGTGTCAGTGGGTCTTCATACAGATGTTACAAGTTTATGTAAAAAGCTACCTTTTTGGGATAATAGAATTTATTATAAATGCTGTGTACGTCATAAGTACTGTACGTAGGAAATTATTTTTTTATAAATAAGCATACACAACACTATAAAAAATGTTCTAAGACTGATTGAAACTAGATTGTTAGCGCGAGAGAATCACATATATGCCTATTTAAATATTTTGTACTTAATGGTCAGGGATGTTTCTGAATTAATAAATATTTGTGGATTGAATATAGACTGGAAGATCTGTTGTAGACCAGAACCACTATACGAATGGTGCAATTACGTGATGTCACTGACCCCGCCCCTGTTTGCGCGTTATTTTTTATACAGGGTGGGCCAATAGTGAGTGGACGGAAGATTGAGGGCTTACTAAAACATATTTCAAAAATCTGTCACTTGATCATGGGAGGGAGTCTTGAAGGGATATAACGTTAAAATATTTCATTTAAATTTGGACGTGATACAGGGTGATTCATATCAAACTTACATTTTTCTTTTTATAGGATAAAATGTAAAGCTTGATTACGTTTCTAACGATATACCCTTTTACTTTCCACACCGATAGATGATAGGAGTATTGCGATCGCGAAAATTTTTGATTTTAAGATAATACGCTTTTTGGACGTTTTATGATGCCTACATAACGAAAATCTACGTCACTTATTTCCGTCGATTTGTCTGTCTGTCTGTCTGTCTGTCCCTCTGTCTGTCGCTTTTTTTCTAGCCTCATAATCTCAGTAACCGCTGCATGGATTATGATGGAATTTGGGTAGCGATATGCTTGGTGCATGGACGGCAGACTAATTAGGAAAAAAGCCAAAAAGTTCAAATATTTCTCAAACTTCTTTTTTAAGCGTTTTAGGGGTTGCTGATCATTTTCTTTTTTTTTGTGTCGGGGATGAAATTGAGGTGGTAGGGATGTGAGGGATTGCAAAAGTGAAAAATATGTTTTATTCATAATTGGCTGACTTGACGTATGAAAGAAAGACCTAGCGGCATAATACCCTTTTTTAGGACCATCCGAACATTGCCTTGCCTATTCCCGAAACCATGGGACTGGGAATTTTCTGACGTATACATCCGAATATTACTTTATACCGTTCTGTATAATAAGCATAACGAGGTAATTATTGAATTTATTTTAATAAAATTTTACCACAGTATTACTACCTTGGCGAGGCTGGAAAAAGCATATGATTATTAGAAATCGTGTAAGCGTCGCCACAGCAATAATAACAACCAAAAAATATAAAAACAGCTCAAACTTCGTTTTTAGGCTTTTTAGGGGTTCCCGATAGTTTTCTACTTTTTTGGGTGGGGGTGAAATTGGGCTGGTTAGGGGGTAGCGGGTTGTAGAACTGAAAAGGTTTGTAGTGATAATAGGCTCTCCATTGTCCTGCGAAAGAGGGACCTAAAGGCATAATACACTTTAGGTTCATCAGAGCATTGCTTTGCCTATTACAGAAACAAAGGGACTTAGAATTTTCTGGTGTATACTCTACTCAAATGCAAATGAAAATTATGTTGCTCTCTATCTCCGTCAATCGACCTATGGCGTACTGATGATCCCTAATAAGCGTGAAACAGCTGTCTGTGTACTGGTGGATTGACGGAGATATAGAGCAACCCTCGTACATCGACTCTCATATGCAGCAGCATATAGAACCGCGCTCCTCTGGCCAGGCCAAGCGAACGCGCCGTGGCGCTCCACCAAGAAGTCTGCTACTGTTTAGCAGCGATTTTCTTTGGTTTGCCGTCACCTTGGGGTTCCAGATGGCGCACAGGCAGATCTTTTCTGTAGCCTGCTCTCAAATGCAAGGGTATTTTACCTTACCGTAGTACTAGCAGGGTCTGATCCCTACCAACAATATGTAATGAATGTATATCTTCCAGACATGATTCAAGCCAGGTTACAAATTCCTGATGTATACAAGATATTTATATATGTTATATATGTTATAGCTAAGGATAAAAAAGGGAAATGATGGTAAATTATTTTTAAAACAATGGATTAAAAAAATATCCGTCAGAATCAATCTCCAATGGCTCAGAGAGATTGGATCTAGCACGAATATTAATGGTTGCGACCAAACAACAAAGATACATTTTTTATTTATTTTATAACATATTGTTGTATCAATCTAGACTAGATTTGTGTTATTACACTGAAGGATGGTCCCTAGACCTATCACAAAAAGCGTTGTATTGTAGACATACGTCTAACCGTACTATGTTCGCAGTGAGGAAAATGTTATATCTGAATAAACTGTAACGGGCTGATATTTTTGTGCATCATATAATGTAGCACATGGTTCTGGAAAATAGAAACAAAATATCAATAAACAGAAATAGTTTTAAATAAAACTTTCACGTTTTGGACAAAATAGCAACTATACCTTTTCCAGTAATAGTTCCGAAACGACCAAATTACATTTTTTCTGAAGCGTCGTAAATTCAAACAGTCACATATAATTTACATCTGACAGTTTGAGTTTACAATTTTCGCTCTAGAAATGTAATTTGATCCTTTTGAAACTACTGCTGGAAAATATATAGTAACTTCAACAAGGTGAAGTAGTTTACTATTCACTATTGATTCGCTGTATCCTACAATTTGTTCGGACTTCTACAGCTCTATATGTAGAATGCTCTCATATGAGCACAGCTATTGTCTAAGATCTAAGCCAGCACAGATTTTTAAGCGTTTTATAGAACAAGTTTGTAATGATGTGCTCCTTACGTGAGTTTCTTCTTAAATAGTCAAAAAAGAACTATGACTATTATAGAGTCGGTAGCATTTTTTCTCAGTGGAGCCTGGGGACATAATTTTGTGGATAACTTTTACCAGTAATATCAATAATTTGTAATTACAGCATTTTTCACATTTAAGTATCTCATTTTAAAAGTTTTTTGGTGTTTGGACCGCAACGCAAAGATATAACTTGTAAGACTTTTATTTTGTATAAATGTATAAACTAATCAAAGTTCCATCTCAACTAAATTGTTAGATTAATTTAACTATACTTATAGCTCAAAATACATTTAACATAATGAAAAACTGGCTCAACGTGCAGATGTAAAAAATTTGGTCTGATTGGCTGCTATCGATGGAAATCTGCAGTTTAGCAAAAACCAATTGTCCGCTTTGGACATCCCGTCACTCAAGGGCCAACAGTAATTTCAAATGGATATGAATCTGAATATTGCCTGAAATATGGAATAATGTATCCTGAGAAAAATTAAATTTTCTATGTACAATGTCAATTACAGAGATAACAGTATTCATTTTTGAGTCCAATAGAGCTGTGTACAGCATTTTCAATATTTTCGCAATATTTATTAGAAAAACTAAGAACAAGAACGAACACAAAATTGAAGGAACATCTCATTTGAGGCACTTTCTTACCCTCAACGCTACCAGTAAATATTTTTTGAACAAAAGCTTTAGATTTGAACATTTAAATTACGTGCAAGGTGTCAAGGATTTTGTTTCTGAAAGCACCTGCGGGTAAATATTGAAAAAGTCTAGATTTAATTTTGACACGCAAAAAGATTAAAAGTTAAAACACTGTCACGCCGTACAAAACAATGGAACATTCGCAGCTTCATCCTTTTCATATAAAATTGGTACAAAAGCTTTAAGGCAGTTTGGAAAAGTATCATAAAATGCTCATCTATCTATGTTAGATCAGTACAAAAAATGATCTATGTTCCAAGTGGTTCATTCTTTCTCGAAATGTAATAAATGTACTTACTTGATCAGCTGTGGCCTTTTGGGGAATAGATTTTCATCTCTTTATGACAGCTGATGGAATACATTAACAACCACAGGATAAGTTTTAGAAATTACATCAATAAAATATATTCTTGCACGAGAAGTGTAATGGACAGTATCGCGGATTAACTTTGTACGCAAGCAAGTCGGACTGACCATATATCATAATATACAGGGTGAATCTAAGGTACCTATGGAACGCGGTTTGCACGATATTCAGGAATTTTGGGATAGGGGCGTTTTTCAATACGGCCAATCTTGCGATGGTATTTACAAGACCTGCCTTTTTCCCAGAAATATAGTGAATTTTGTTATGTCAAATGGATCACCCTGTATATTTTTACAATTTTTAAATCCTTGAAAAATACTGATTATTCGATTTTCAGTATAATCATCGTGAAAATTTGATGCTACCTCTCCGACTATTGGTATGTTTTGGTCACTCTAAAACAAATAATCAATCTGAATTTGTGTGACTCATATGCCGTGTTTATTCTGACCAAGAATATAAGCTTTGCTTATTTTGAAATAGCCGTCCAGATATTTTTCTTACGTCAGTCATTATATCAATCATTTTTTCCGAAAGTACTTTTCCAAATATTCGAAACATGAAACTGTGGAAGGACTATTGGACCACTGCTCCATTGCTACTGAACTGGGTTAGAGTAAGCTTGAAATCGTGTCACCATATCTGTCCATTTTTGACAAGGTCGGCCATACCCAGATAAAAGCTAAAAAACCATAAAATACGTTTTTTCCACCCTGTAGAAGCTTCAATCACTCCAAGAGAATGCAATGACGTCAATGACAAAACACATATAATAATTTAATGTACCTAATTCTATACATTTACAGAATATATTGAAAATAGCTGTACTAATGATTATACCTGCAAAAAAATCTACAGCTCTTGTATATGTCATCTTAGCTATCAAAAGAATAGTGGTAGATCTATAGTTTTTCGATCATGGGCCGTTAAATCGAGATTGGGTAAATGCAACTTGTTGTTTATCACTTTAATATTTAAAAGTAAATTATTTTAGTATTTCAACAAAGCTGACAATTTAGTGTTGTTCTTAATATCTCCTTATACAGAATGATTATCGGCAATAGTACCTATTTTGTAAACGTTATCATTCGATATTTTGACATAATTGAAATACAATCTTTTGGTGTTTAAAGGCAAAGGCTTTAACTATAACACCTTCCTCTGCCTTAATCTTATAATTGTACAAAGTTTTGAAGCCACTATCCTTTTCCCTATTGACAAGAAAACAAGCGAAACCAACTGTCCAATGTATTTTCTTTGTTGATGTTTCCCATGACGAACAACTTCGGATCTATGAATATAATATAGGTATGAACATTTTTGAAAGTGAACGCCTGTAATGCACATAGCCATTTAAAAGGCCAGGTACATAAGGCTTTTCTTGTCCAATTAATTTGTTACTATAGGGAAGTTTTTCTATTAAAAAGCAAGCACAAAGATGCTTTTCATACACTTTCTGCATATGAGATATATGCGATCAGTGCCATTGCGCAATCAGGCAATAATCAGAATCTTTTTTCGAATGAAATAACTGATAGCTCTTGTCAATGAATCCCTATGTATTTACTAAATAAATGGAATAGAAATGTTCGAATACATGTTTTTTAAATGTTAAAACGATATATTTATATAGATCTTGTTTATACACATAAATGCAAAACTATCGAAAATTGTGTACATCTTATAAATTCATGAATCTTTGTAAGCCTCTGTGAGATACATGAAGATAATAAATAAAATAGATTTTAAATGTTTTGTGGCCGCCTGATTATTCCAATGTTTTGTTTAGCTTTGTATGAATATCCAGGCCTTATGTCAATTTATTCTACCGAGAAAGCTGGTGCCTCTGGTAAACCACGATGCCTACGTTTGAGAGACGCTTCTGCTATTATAGGACTTGTCGCAAACAAGTTGCAATAAATAATGTAGTATTGAATACAGTGTGTCCCAGCTGAAATTTTCCACCTACCTTCTTTCTGAAATGAGGACAAAAAATAAAAATTGCCGTGACACGTCGATTTATCCTCTTCCCCCCTGATACGTCATGTTTGAGCCATCAACCCTCTCACCCAGGCACGTATTTAGGGGGGTCCAGGGGATGCGGACCCGTTATAAATGCCGTCTATAAAACAAATTCCACAAATTTTTGCACCCCCCCTCCCCCCCCCCCGGACCAGAGCAAATTTGAGGTGGCAACCTCTAGTCTGGACCTCCCCCGAAAGGTCAAGCAAGTGACACCCATAATCTGGACCCCCCAAAATCAATTCCTGGATACGTGCTTGCTCTCACCCCCACCAACCCTTACTTCAAAATCTTAAATGAGACCACCATACATGTAATAGGTACATCATTCTGAAGGGAATTCATTTTGACTCGTACTTAACTGTGTGATCAGATTGAATAAGATTAATTCACTATTATGAAAGTTAATAAAAAACATGGTGGTTTTCAAAGTGAAGTATACTCCCATCACCTGAAATATTATCGTAAATGTCTTCGACTGTTTTCATGGGGACATTTGAAGTCCAAAGTTTATGATACGCAGGCTGGTCTTACAGACTCCAGAGATGTTGAGAAATGTGCGAAGATATTTTGAATATCGCCGGTGCGTTTGTATGGGACGTTAGGAAACAAAATTAGCTATAGCTGGGAAGCGGCAAAAATATATTAAAGCGAAGTGTACTCTTTGCTTGGAATTCAGTTTAAAGAGTACACTTCGCTTTAATATATTTTTTCCGCTTCCCATCTATAGCTAATTTTGTTTCTAGCCTATACCAGTATACCTATATCTATACTATCATTTAGAAATAAAAAAATGTAGGTTAACAGCTTAGATTTTTTGAAAAAACTAAAATTGAAAAAAAATGCAAAAAATTACATAATTATTTACTTTTAACAATTTTTTTGCACTGACATGAAATGAAATTTGGAAAATGTTTACCATCAGTTTATGGCCTACATGCACAGCATAGTAAACAACCAGCACAATAAATCAGGTTGGTGGTAATTACACGCGCATCCTCCCTTTTGGATGATTTTTTGTAGGGATGCTAACGATACTTCGATACTTCTGCACTAATATCGAATGTTTTTGTCATAGATACTTTTTGAGGTACCTATTCCAAGCTGGTATCGATACTTTTGTATCAGTATCGGAAATAATTATATTATTGAGGGGTGTAATCAATTGCAGAAGATGCTCTGTACGAACCAAACGCGCCTTTTTGGCTAAAAAATATCGAGTTGGTACCGGTATCGAAAGTTTCATTTTCACATCTCTACCCAAACTTCACATCCGTAAAATCATCCCAAGGTCAAGTTCTGTGGGAACCATTTTTATATGGGAAGCTGGCTGTTTACTATGCTGTGCTACATGTTTTGCTATTGAATGATACTTATTTTGTGTTTGTAGAACATCTACATATGTATATGGCTAAATTAGTACAACACTCGTGCATCAATTAAACAGAAAACAAAGTGGCTGCCATTTTGTTATGGTGGGAGGAAGACTAGTTTTGGGGGGTGATTTGTCCCCCTCCCCCATTTTATTAATAACATGCATTATTCACAAAGTGAGAAAATGAATTAGGTATCTAGTTTTTCTATAAATGGATCCGAAAAACCACTTGTATGTATATAAAGAATAAAATAGTAATAACTACTCAAAACCAAGTGAATTTTACTCAAAAATGGATGCACTCGATCTGACAAAATTTTGAGTAAATCGGGCCACTCATTTCTTACTATGTACACGTACACTATGCACTACTCGTTCTGTTCTGACTTAAACAGTAAATACACGAAAAATTAAAAACGGAATTGTGTGCGGCAACTAGACCCGCAACTCTCCCCAATCTACAATATGCGATTCAGCAGACAACGTAAAGATTGATTGGTAAGACTCGTAGTTTGCCGTTTGGTGTATTTACTTGTTTTATGCTTGGCTTTGTATTATTATAATTTTTTTTAAATTTGGTCGCTCCTAGAATCACAGGAGAGTATCTGCATTATGCCCCAACCATCCAACTTCAACCAAGGAAAGGTGTTAGTGTTATTAGGATCTTGGTCGATCGAGCGAAAAGCATTCGTAATAAACACACAACAGGATGAGCCTGAAGAAGAATGGTTCACATCGTACTCATCACAGCAAACGCTATCTAGTTTCCGCAACAATCCCATCTCTACACCAATGCTGATTGCTGATTACGATTGCGTCAGTGACGTAGTCAGTCCGACTCTACTGTAGTTAGTTTATTTTATTATTCCTATATTGTTTATATTATACCTATTTATGTACATTGTTTATACTTTATATGTATAATTCACCATTTAGGTACATGGTAGATACAAAGATTTAATATTTTGTTGATAAAGAAATAAAGCTGCAATATACATTGAGATGTACGGACCATTAATCTCAGATGAATGTGAAATAGTGAAACACACCGGAACCGACTGCACTGGTACTGTTATATTCTTACACGATGCAGGTAATTCATGTATGTATGCTTAAAAATAATATATTCGCGCGAATTCATTATGCTTATTGGACAATTTAAACGTACAGTATCAATAAAAGCATTTTTACTACACAACAAACAATGATCTATAGGCCTGGCGCTGACCAGCAATTTTCGATTGCGCAACTGTTTGGTCGCGATTGCATGCAACCCCACACACACAGTTGCACCAATTTCTAGTTGCAAATCAGCGCGCCTCCGTTTAACTTTGTGGTAGTCACTCATGCAACCAAACAGTTGCGCAATCAAAAATTGCAGGTCAGCGCCAGGCCTTATAAACCATGGTCACAGTGTATGTATTAGACCATCGACTATAAACCTTAGACCCCTAATCCCATTCATTATTAGACACTGTGCCATGGTCAAGTAATAGTAATAGCCAATTAGCCATCTTCAAGACAGTGGCGTACCGAAAGGGCCCGCGGTGCGGGGGGCTTCGGGCACCCGCACCCGGGGTATCAGAGCATAGCCTCAAGTACCTCGAGCAAGCTTTTTACATAGTGATAACTATAATACTTATGCTTATTTTATAGCGGCGGAATATGTCTATACCTCATAATTTTCCATGATCAAATTAATCGATCTTATCTTTTGCCTTATCATTATCAGTACCTATCTTATGGCAAAATGTGATAACACGACAACGTGGTCGAACATACCTAGACGCCAAAACGACTAGAACAAGTGGCAACGTTACACTGACGCGACGCGTATCTCTACCATTAAAGGTCCGGTCAAACAGAGGGCGTTCTAGAACGCGGCGTTCCGGCGTTCTCTAACAATACAATGGAACGCTGTAACGCGGCGTTCTAGAACGCGGCGTTACGGCGTTATAGAATGCCCTCTGTTTGACCAGGCCTTGAGCTCATCTATGTTTGAATCACTAGATATCTTGACAAAAATTGGCGTAACACTTTGCTCAACCCGTCAAACAGGCCTGTTTGGTACAAACAATAACGGAATGCGGCAACGCGGCGTTAGAGAACGCCGGACCGCCGCGTTCTAGAGCGCCCTCTGTTTGACCGGGCCTTAATTGATGCTGATGTATAATCATTTTTTACGTAAGGTCTATGAATTCTTATTCTTCAAAAACTCGAACGAAAAAAATCAAAATATAAAGTTGAGTTCACACCAAATTTTTTCTATACCTATATAAACCGATTTGAAATATCACCGTAGACAATAGTTTCGTTCTCACCTAGTATAGGCGCAAGGGCGTACCCAGGATTTCAGTTAGGGGGGGGCAGGGGGCTGCTTAGTGCTTATACCTGTTTCGAAAATTGACTTTTATTCATTAACTTTTATGATGACACAAAACAAATATTATAAGTACATAATAATTATACTATACATTATGTATAATATATAATATTATATATGTTTATTTTAATTTAACAGTAATCTTCTCGGATTTGCCGAAAATTTGTCTATGACAATCTTTTCAATAAACTCACTGTTGTCTTTTAAATAATTGCGATGTACGCTCATCAGACATAAACCCGTAAGCCTTTCTTCACCCATGGTGCTTCTTAGCCACGTTTTAACTCTTCGCAGCGTACTGAAGGACCGTTCTACGGTCGCCGTGGTGCATGGGATAGTGCTTAAAATAATTAATGCCTTTCTGACAGCAGGGTAAAAAATGTTCGCTTCTTTGAACAGATCAACTACTTCTATGTCCTTTAATTGATCATCTGATAAAGCCTTCGTCACCCATAAATTATGCCAAAGGTTCAGTTCCCCGGTGATATCCAGGTTATAAAATTCTTGGAATGATTCTGCGTTTTTGTGTAGGTCTGCAATGCTGGTTTTTGTCATATACAAGGGATGTAGCCTGCTTAAAGCAAACGCCGGAGTATTTTCTTGGGAGAATCGAATATTCAATGATGAAATGAGTGAATCAATGTATGGTATTATCAGGGAACGCCGCCAATATTCGTTATCATTGTCTGATGGCGGATTACTTCTATGTGTTTGCTTATGAGCAAGACGTGGAACCGAAATTTCTATGTTCAAATCCATTGCAACAGCTCGTGCTTTTTGAAGTATTTCATTACTTATTCTATCAGGAAACTCGCGGTCATTTCTGAGAATGTCCTTGATATTTTTAATGTGTTTTCCTACCGAGATCATGTCGATCGATTTAGCTTGCAGTGCGTTAACTACTGGTTCTATAACTGCTGAATATTTGGCTATTGTTTGTAGAGAAACAATAAACACTGGTTTTGTAACGGCTGAATGCAACTGATATGCAGATTTTCTGGTGGCATAATTTCCCTCTACAGATAACGTTTCTAGAGATTTCACGAGCTCTGAAAAATGTTGAGAAAACTTTCTGATTGATTTATATTTTTCGGACCATCTCGTCTCACATAATCGTGATAGGTTTGGAGCGTAGTTTCGACGTGTAGTCGATTCTCTGAAAAACGTTATAACATCCTTTACAGTGGCGACAGTATTTCTAATTTCTGGCACTGCGTTCGCATCATTCACAACAAGGTTGAGTTTGTGACTTGAGCAATGAAAATATAAAGCACGAGGATATTTTTTTCTCAAAATGGCTTGTACGCCACCCTCTTTTCCTGCCATTGTAGAACAGCCATCGAATCCAAACCCTACGCAATCTTCTTTGGAGAGGTTAGAACTAATTAAGAAATTGTCAATTGCTTCGGCGATTGCGGAAGCATTTTGTGCTTTTAGTTCAACGAACCCTACAAATTCTTCTCTGATTTTACTTTTGCTTTCGTCGTAGAACCGCACGCCTATTGACAGCTGTTCTTTCCCAGATACGTCTGCTGTTTCATCAGCTAAGATTGAGTAAGCCATGGTCTTCCGAACCTCACTAATTACATTCTCCTGAATAACTTCGCCACATAAATTTATTAGTTCGTTTTGTATTCTTGGCGAAGTATAAATTGCATTTCGACGGCACTTTTCAAAGTGACTCTTTAATTTGTTGTCCCCTGAATCGATTCTCAACTTCAATAAATCTAATAAAACACCCTCATCTGCTTGTTTGCCCCTAAGAGGCATATCATGTGTACCGCAAAATACTATACAAGAAATAATTGATGACAATATTTGTCTGTTTTCATCGATTGCTTTTTGGTGTCCACTTTGCAGTTGGATGTCTACAGGAACATTTTCAAGAAAATTTTTTGCAGCATTTGTCGCCGTTTGGTGAAGGTTGGTCGTTGCATGCTTTCGGCAGTCTTCATGCATATTTTTGAACTTTAAATATGGCCTGACCATAAACGATCCCAAAATTCCTCTCACAGTGCTAATGGGCGGAGGAAACAAAACACAATACTTACAAAGAGCACCTTTTAGTCGCTTGGAATATACTAGCCATGGTGAATATTGATCCAACCAAGCATGATTAAATTTTCTTTTTAAATGGCTTGCATCACTTTCAAAATCGTAATTTCTGGGCGGGATCCAAGGATTTTGTAACAACTCCCTCTTCTTTTCCGTCGATAGCTGGGTAGCCAATCCAACATAACGACCCAGATCATTTTCATGACAGCCATCGTCCACTATAATTTCAGGATCGACGTTGACGTCATAAGTTTGTTGGGATGTCGATGAAGAAGAATAGTCGGCAACAGATATATTAAGAGGTTCTACTGAAGAATTTGACGCTTGTCCAATGTTAGCATGCAATGATATTGGGATTACATGAGTGGTTTTATCATGGTTGTCATTTTCATCGCTTCCACTGCTACTTTCCCGACCTTTTTTTCTTTTTTCGCGTGGCCTCCCTAAAAAATGGATACACAGAATTACCCTTACAGTGTTTAGGCGGGTTGCATAGGACGAAAATCAAAGATCAAGTTTCACATTCTCTTGCATATGGTTTGAACGCCAAATAATCAAAACTAGGTAAGTAATTTGAAATAATACACTTGTTGTGACGTTAGAGAAAAGGGATTTTGTTGTCGGTATGATCTTATTAATAAATCCAAAATATTGCAAGGATCTTTCTTTTATGTTTTTTTTTAACTTTTTTATCACAAAATATTCACAAATGTTATTTTAGCTATTATAACAAAACCACGTGTTGTAATTAATAAATTTAAATATTGTAAGTAATGCCTAAGATATACACTTACAAGAGAGTCATAGCCCCCCTTAAACAAATCAAATAATCATATTAAGTATGTACTTAAGTGTTTTGTTTTGACTCACCTCTTTCAAAGAATTTCCTGATATCCATTTGACGGAGTAATATTTCCAGTTGTTGCGCAGTAAACGTAAATCTCGTGTCTCCGCAACGAAACTATAAGACACTATCTATGGCGTATGAAATATTCGCTCGTATTCCACTCCGAACTGAATTGTATTCGAACTAAATTCACGTGCTCTGCCTTACGTTCCGCTTATATATTGAAAATATTCTCGCTCCCGAAATATGTAGAAAATACTCGAGCTCGACTCTATTTCCATCCTTGTCTTATAATACATGCTATCACTGTCTTTTCTTTCCGGAATAGTCCATGCTAGAATATTCTTCGTGGTATTGCTATTCAATACTAGATGTCTCTATTGACCGTATACAGTATACATTGAGCCTATTTCTTTTTACTGGAAAAAGTACTGCCGTCCGAAACTAGATGGCGTTAGATGTTATTTTCTTCCAATTATATTCAGCTTTAATCCTATATGGCTCTGATTGTCTCGTCGGAAGCGGAAACTACGAGATACCACGGTTTTGTGGGAGATTTAAATTATATTGCATCGCTAACAGTATACTAGAGTCTGTCTAGTGAGTCGCGGCACAGAAATAACCGCGGCAAATTTAAAAATAATTTAGTTGTAAGCACTGAATAGAATATGCTATGAAATTTGAGTTTGATACTTTCACTATTTTATTTTATGAACACTAAGAATCTTAAACTAAATCTGTACAGATATATACTACTTAAAATAATATGCAACATATTGAATATTATTTTATTTTAGCATAGCATTGAAAACAAAAATTATATAATAAAACCAAACTTGCATCAAAACCGTACTTAATTTTTATTTATTCTGTCTCGTAATCAAAATCAGATTCTAGAAATTAAATTATCGACTATAAATCATTACTGACACTTTCATTTGTTAGTGATAACTAACAAATAATAAAAACGAAATAAAGAAATAAATAAAGTGTATCAAAACTTGATCAAAACATTTTGCGTTTCGTTTGACGGCGGCTGAAGGTCGCCATATAAAATATTCTAATAAATACGTTGTGACACGACCGACACGACTCACTATACAGACTCTATATCGAATGTTGTAGAATATTTAACTATAGAAAATAAAGAACAAATCTGGCTGAAAAGATATTTTGTTTCCAACACTTCATTTTGCGCAGAGTAGGTAACACGTTTTTAATTTTTATTTGCCAAAAAAAATTACATTTATTTAATCTTCTAGGGGGGGGCAGCTGCCCCCCCCTGCCCCTACCTGGGTACGCCCTTGTATAGGCGCAGTATATTTTTTTACGTAAAGGGAGCCCCGTCAAAAAAATTACGGATCAGTATCAGCTGCTTAAGGATCAGTAGTGGGATTTATGATTTCGTGGATTAAACGAACATCGAACAACGAAAAAGTTGACTTGAAACACAAAAGAGATGGTTAAGGAAAAGAGCTACTGGTCTAAATATTTTGAAACAACTCAATCGCGATCAGTTTCTGTATTAGAGTGGAATGATCCTTATATATGTTGTAGACCGATGCCGAATTTGGCCCGAGGCCGAAATAATTAGACATTTCGCGATCTGTCCAAACTAGATTTGCCAGATGCCGAAACAATGATACATATAGATTTGAGGTTTAGCGTAAGCCATAAGACGTCCTTTCTACCGGATTCTAGATTCTAGAGCGGGAACGGGTACTTTTGAGCAGGATAGATCGCTACGTACAAAGGCCAAGACTTCTCCTCAGTCAGGGGGTGACACTCCTAGTTTGGAAATTTTTTGATGATTTATTGGCGCAGATTCGGAGATTTTTGGCCCTGCCAGAAATAGCATATCGGGTCTATTAGACTTCGTCGATATTTCTGTTAATCCCGTAGATGTTCTTGAAACATCGGTTGATGTAGACAATGTTCCCCCGAGGACACCCTCGTAGCGGACATTCCGAGTGAGAAGAGGCTTTACGTTCAAGCAAAATGTTTGCACTCGAATAGCTCATCATCATTGTTGCTACTAAATCTAAAAAAAAACGGAATTTGACCCGCAACCTAAGTGAGGAAACATGCGGACATTTTTCACCTCACCAACACAGGCAACTAGGTACTACCCAGTGCGACGAGGATCAACCTTCTACCACTATTATATTTACTTTCTTAGGTCTATACGTAAACTAAAAAAATAATGAATTAATTCAAATTCTATATTAAAATATGTTGAACGGTAACTGCTCAGATACAATTTGATTTCAGCCTCCTTATTTAACCACCATTTTGTAATATTTCAGGTGATTCAGGGAAAGCTCTCCTCAATAGGATAAAACAGTTGGTAGGAGATTTCTCATATCCACATATAGAGTTTAATTTCCCTACTGCTGAATCCATACCATATATCCCGTTAGATGGAGAGGTAATGTCACAGTTTTCTACACTATCATTGATTAACATATTTACGTAAATATGTTAATCAATGACACCATGTATTTCATGTAACTATCGGATTATCGCTAGTTCATTAATACATGTATGGTTCTTAAAAAGTAGTTACCCCTAACCTCAGTCTTCTATTTTATACGATAAGCCTCATGACCAAAATAGTTTCTGAAGTGCTTAAATATAACCTTATTTATTTCACTTAAAAATGAGATTTCACATTAACTGCGTGGTTTGTGTTATGATTGCAGTTCAGACGTATACTGCAAATAAAATATGTGTTGGGGTGAATTTTATTATATTGACTGAATTAAATTAATTGACATTATCTATGGTATTTGTAGTGTAGTCGTGTATGGTTTGACCAATGGAGTGCTAGTCCAGATGCTCCAGAAATTGAGGAACACATGGAACAAATAACAATGGAGCTAGAAAGTTTCACAGATAATGTTCGAGAATCTTTGCCACGTGTTCCTTCGCCGTGGTTCAAAACTATTATTGGTAAGAGTTCATTAATTGAATATATAATATCTTTTCAGAATGATTACGTTACCACAGTTTGAAGTAAACGATAACACAAGCAGCAATAGCTTATTTAATTTTAGACCTACTTCGTTCTGGGTGATTTACGACCTCTCATTTATGCACGAGTGAAAATCTACGGATACACGATACTTTATAACGTAGCTTGTTTGTTCTACTTTATATCCTAGAGACTTTAGACGGATCATCTGGAAACTTTTTAAGACGAATCCATTTTAAACTATAACCTGAATATTTATTTTAAAATCATACAATTTTAAGATCCTATACCGAAGTTTTCGTTACCCGATCACTTTTCATGACTAACCATGATACGATAGTACATTATTCAAGTACTAATAACAAAAATTAGAAATCCGATGACAAGTTTTTGCCAAACGGTCTGCTCAAGTTTTGTACTCTCGGAGATCCACTATGCTTTTAGAGCTTAAATGCAATCTTATTGCCTATTTTACCACGTTTACAACAAGTTTGTGATACCAACTATAGGTGATTTTTTAAGATAAATTCTTTTATTTGGTAACATTTCTTGAAGTCACTTTTCAACTTTGATGTAACAAGCAGGGTCATTTGTCAAGCTGTATATGACCTTAATGTACCAAGTTTGCACACTACGTTAATACAATTCATTTTTGTCAAGAATCTTGATATATAGCTGAAATGTTTCATTCTTTGTTGATCTTAGAGTGACCCTTCTTGTTATGTCTATGTTCATTGATTTTGACTACCTGTACAACATTTTCAACAGGTGGTTTCGGTATGGGAGGAACTTTAGCCCTAAATACAGCTTACCGTTGCCTGCCTTACGGGCTTTCTGGGGTATTTGCGCTGTCGTCGTATCTTAACTACGACTCTAAAGTCTACGAGATCGAAGACGGATTTGGCCTGAAGGGGGCTCCATTATATATGTGTCATGGAGATAAGGACGAAGTAGTGCCCATAGATTGGGGAAAACAGACATTCAACTCTTTGAAAGATCTAGGAGTTGAAGGAGAATTTATTACTATAAAAAACCTCGGACACGAGCTGGAGAAGACCGAAATTCAAGGGTTGTTTACCTGGATTGAAAGTATAGTGAAGCCATTCCCTGGAGAGGAAGAGTTATCAGAAGATGAGATGATTAGGGCAAATTTGTCGTGCTGTTAAGAGAACATAAGCAAATCAATGCCTTCTCCAATAATGGTGGTTTTTTCTTTTGTGATACATCCATGGCTGTTTTGATGATGGGAATAAAGAAATGAGAAGAAAATTTGTTTTATTATGGCTTTCTTTTGGAGGTCTGCATTTTAGTTAAAATCTGTAAAAATCAATTTATCTCTGAAACAGTTGTAAATCGGACCCTACTGTATACGACTTTTTTTGTTGGAAATGAGCTCTGTATAGTCTTCTAAAGTATTTTAATATACTCGTATAGTATATATACTAATATTCGTGTTAGAACACCCTGTAGTATAATACAGTGCTTATGCAGTATAGTACAATATTACCCAATAAAATATGGGCGCTCCGAATTTTCACGCTATATCTTGAAAATGGTGAGTCGTACGCGCAATAATAATGTTCATACACATTTTAGTCATAAAAAAATCAGGGCAAATGCGATTATACCAATAGGATACTAAGTACATCGGAATAATCGCTAAAAACTACAAGCTACCCTTGTTTTGCATTAGCTTGGGCAAACTTTTTGCGCTTGTCCGCCCTAGTTCGGTATAGTTTCCGACGCGCACTGTGACGGAGTGCGAAGTGCGACTGCTTTTCCCATCACGAAAGTGACCGTAATATTTCCGGGCCACTGACACTGACAGATGACAGTTCACTGACTGATTTTGACAAAGACAAGGCAAGGCAAAATCAAATGGCTGCTTGTGGTGATTACAAAAGATCATTTTAATTTAGTGTTGCCTCAGTTCTCAGTTGCCTCTAATTCTTGAATAGTGACAAACTTATCTGGAAATCAATCGTAAGTACACATTTATTTACTCTGCTAGTTATTCGTTTTTGGAAACTCCTTTGTTTGAAATCAGTCTCAAGTAAAAACTTGTTTTTGGCACAATACCAAAAGGACGATATAAAATGGCCTTTTTATTTCTATTGACAAAGGTAAATTTTGCCAAATGCACCACACAAATTTCATCTGTAGCATATCATATCCGTAATGTCATGCATCCGAGATATTAATTTTAAAATAAACCTACGTAGAGTGTTAACCTTGGCAAGGAAACATATAAAAAAATCGTTATTGCGTTTCTTTTGTGTTTAATAATATCATCACCTATTTTAACTTCTGCTATTATCCACTTCATGTACCCTATTAATTTATCATGGATAATAGTCATAAGATGGATATTGTCAAGGGAAAGCTACTTTCACTATTTAGTATAAGTAAAAATTTGCAAATCTTGCAGACTTCCAAAAAGGAAAGTAGTTGATTGACATCTAGTTATGCTTTTCCACATACATCTGCAAACTTACTAAACTAAAACATCTCTTTATTCAAGTAAACATATAGATACAAACATTCAATAGGCACAAAAAATGTATGCCAAATTGAAGATAAAATATTGCTGCAGTTACAATTGCCAGTTAATTTCTGTGGTAGTTTTTACTCAGTGATTGCTACATTCTATCAAAATTAGTAAGTAGCGGTGATACTTTTTTTTATTTAACAACAAACTGCATCAACCAGCCAGGGTTATTAGCAGCAAAGATGGTACAGTTCATATAATTATAGGTAATAGGTATATTGATTAAATTGTAAAAAATAGATTAATGTCCTTGATAAATTTCTACACATTTTTGGATTATTGTAGCAGAAGTACTTCACATGTTCCCCTATTAATGATAAATGTTTTACTT
Source organism: Callosobruchus maculatus (assembly GCA_951848785.1). NCBI lineage: Eukaryota > Metazoa > Arthropoda > Insecta > Coleoptera > Chrysomelidae > Callosobruchus > Callosobruchus maculatus. The sequence goes on from CATOUR010000029.1 coordinate 9,998,612, forward strand.
TGCTGGTTATCTTGAAGAAAAAATAAACATTACATGTGTTCTACTGAGATATTAGACACATATTATGATGAACTTGTATGCTATTTAGTCGCTTTGGAAAACCAGTCTGATTGAAACCTAGATTAGGTTTTGAGACACATATATATTATATATACATAATCTTACTAAAAGCTGGGTCAAACACAAGACAGTGTTACTGCCTTCTCCAACGTCTTGTTACAGCATTCTGTTGTATTATATTTTTCAAGTATCAACCTGACAAGCAGGCCTGTTTGGTACAAACAATGAAAAGCTGTAATGTGAAATTAGAGAATGCTGCATTCTCTCTCTCTTTTCAGATTTTAACCCTCTATAAAAGCGGTAGTTGTGGTAGTTGTTGCCCCATTGTTGTATGTCTTTATTTATGTTCTGTCAACTCCTCTGTCATAAAAATGCTATCTGTTCAGTGGCAGATTTAGAGGGAGGGGCTGAAGCATATTATACTTATATAAATACCAAAAGTTAAAGCTTTCAATTAATGCAAAATAATAGTGTTTAGGATTTTTTTTTTGCTTCTAAATTTGTATTATTTTTAAGTGTGCTTGGTAAGCAAATGTGCAGTCAGAGGCAAATTGGCAAAACTCAGAGGTGAATCCGTTTCTGGGTCCCTGCCTAGAAGACATCCTAAATCTGCCCCTGTATCTACCACTAAGGACTGGTTTCTGAGTGTCCAGTTGAATATTTATCTGCAAGATAACAGCAACTGTTAGATAAATTGTTTAAACGATTGAAGGCTAAACTTACAAAGTCACATAAATCTTATCTGACAGTTGTACCATACCAACGCTATCTGGCAGATACCTATCTGACACTTTAACTGGACATTGAGAAACCGGCCCTAAAGGGTGCATTACCTGTTATCTACCTAAGCAATATAGTGTATGATACTAATCTATGTTTCACAGGCTTTTCATCAGAAGGCTTGTATGTGTATTATTAGGCTTCTGACTGATTTATTTATAAATACACCAAATATTTCAATCATTGTAAGTAGAATTAGTCAGGAGAGTTAGCTATATATAAAAAGACATTCTGTTATTGACATACCATGATGGCAAGCACCAACGGTCAAGTCAAGTCATTGTTGATTATCAGAGCTGTCTGTGGGACCTTAGCTCTTGTGTCATGGTATAAGTTTGTAAGTCTGTCAGGTCTGAGAATCTAGGAATCATACATCAAAGAAAGAAGAGAAGAGGAAAGTAAGGAAGAAAGGTGGAAAGTAAAGAGGGGAAAGAAAATATTTTAGAACAGCAGGCGGCTGGGCATTTTTTTAAAAATGTTTCGGCAATTTTTTAGAATGTAATCGAGAGTGTGATTTTGCAAATGCAAATTTGTTATTCACAGAGCGAG